>JAESUZ010003777.1:0-668606 GCA_017311185.1 Proteles cristata cristata | reverse complement strand
CACAATTTCCTAAACTGTTCCAAAAACTCTGGGTGAACAGTTTAAGTGGCATGAACACATAGTGAACACATTGTGTAAAATATGAAAACAAAGCACTTTCAAATTCATTTGCATATTGACAAGCAATTGACAGCAGGGAAGGTATAAACATACCAAATGAATTAAAACAAAAACTTTTGCATAATTGGTGGATAATTTTGAAAAATTGTTTAGAAGTGAAACCAACAGTGTACTTCTTCCACTTGAATCCATGTTATCTTTGTGAGTTATCATTTTCAGCTGTGATACCATCAAAACTGCATATTAAAGAAAGCTAATCTCAAAATGATAATTTCAAACAGCAGTATCAGTGGTAAGCCAAGATTTTCAAATATAATTAGGCATATTCATTAACATTAGTCTCATTAAACATCATCATTATTATAAGACAGCCAAAAGGTATTATGAATCATTAATAACTAAAATAAAAATTATTCTAAATATTCATTTTACTTTCACTTATCTTTTTAAAATTTCCATATGTGTACATTTTATAATATATACAAATAGTACTAATACAATGTTAATATAGATAATTTATGGAAAATAGACATATTAAGACAAATGATCAAATTGCTTTATTGAGAGAAAAGATTCAGAAACAAAGCTGAAACCACAGGCTTGGCAGCTAAAATTCAGGCTTCCTGTTCTGGCACAGGCTCCTCTCATTCTAGCAGTCTCCTTTCCTGCCAGTTCCCCACCCCAACCCACCAATCCCCATGATCACCAGCATATGTTTTGGTCATTCTGACTAGCTACCTCCTAATCACACCAAGTTCTTCATACCTCTATGTCTCGGCCTAGAATGTTTTGTCCTCCCTTGTCCATTACAGATTCCAACTTTTTCTTTAATACCTAGACCAAATGTCACCTCTCCTGCAGAAATATTCTCCACTCCCCTAAACATATGTCTGCAGAGAGACCTTGTTTGTGAGGAAAGATAATAAAAGGAGGTGTGATGACTTTAAATCTCAACTCCATCACTTGATATCTTGATTTCTAGAGATGAGGAAGTTGCTGAGACTCATTGGTCTTTCCTCTTCTGTGAAATGGAGATTCTGCATTGCCTTACAGCAAGGATTGCCAGATGTTTTCTGTAAAAGGACAGATAGTAAATATTTTTGGCTTTGCAGACAAAAGAGTCTCTCTTGTGACTACTCAATTCTGCCTTCATAGCACAATACATATGTATAGACAATACATAAGTAAAGTGACACGGCTGTTTTCTAATAAAACATTATTGATAAAAATGATTAATGGAAGGGCACCTAGATGACTCAGTAGGTTAAGTGCCCTACTCTTGGTTCTGGCTCTGGTCATGACTTCATGGTTTAGGAGTTTGAGCCTCCACATTGGGTTCCATTCTGATAGTATGGAGCCTGCTTGGGATTCTCCCTTCCTCCCTCTCTCTGTCCCTTCCCTGCTAGGTCACTCTCTTTCTGTGTGTGTGTGTGTGTGTGTGTGTGTGTGTGTGTGTGTGTGTCTCCAAATAAGTAAATAAACATAAAAGAATTTTTAAATGATTAATGGAAATGAAAACAAAAAAACAAACCAGATGGACTTAACAGATATATTCAGAACATTTCATCCTAAAGCAGCAGGTTACATGTTCTTCTCGAGTGAACATGGAACATTCTCCAGAATAGGTCACACTGGGTCATAAATCAGCCCTCAACAGATACAAAAATATCAAGATCATACCATGCATATTTTTAGATCACAATGCAATGAAACTTGATATCAACCACAAGAAAAAATTTGGAAAGCCCTCAAATACATAGAAGTTAAAGAACATCTTGCTGAAGAATGAATGAGTTAACCAGGAAATTAGAAGAAATAATTAAAACACATGCAGAAGCAAATGATAATGAAAACATGGCAGTCCAAATCCTCTGGGATGTAGCAAAGGCAGTCAAAGAGGAAAGTACACCACAATTCAGGCCTGTCTCAAGAACCAAGAAAGGCCCCAAATACGCAATCTAACCTCACACCTAAAGGAGCTTGAAAAGGAACAGCAAATAAAGCCTAAAGCCAGCAGAAGGGAAACAATAAATATTTGAACAGAAATAAATGAAATAAATAATAAAGAAACAAAACACACACACACACACACAGTAGAAGGTCAATGAAACTAAAAGCTGGTTTTCTGAAAGAATATAAAAAAATGATAAACCTTTAGCCAGACTTCTCAAAAAGAGGACCCAAATAGCTAAAACCATCAATGAAAGAGGAGAGATCACAACCAACACCATAGAAATACAAACAATTATAAAAGAACATTATGAAAAATTACATGCCAACAAACTGAGCAACCTGGAAGAAACGGACAAATTCCTGGAAACTCAAACACTACCAAAACTGAAACAGGAAGATATAGAAAATTTGAAAAGGCCCATTATCAACAAAGATACTGAATCAGTTATCAAAAATCTCCCAACAAACAAGAGTCCTGGGCCAGATATCTTCCCAGGGTAATTCTATCAGACATTTAAAGAAGAGTTAATAACAATTCTTCTCAAATTGTTACAAAAATAGAAATGAAAGGAAAGGTTCCAAACTGTCCTGTGAAGCCAGGATTACCTTGATTCCAAAACCAGACAAAGACCCTACTAAAAAGGAGAGTTACAGGCCAATATCCCGAATGAACTTGGAGGCAAAAATTCTCAACAAGATACTAGCAAATTGAATTCAACAGTACATTAAAAGAATTATTCACCATGATCAAGTGGGATTTATTCCTGGGTTACAGGGCTTGCTCAATATTCACAAATCAATCAACATGATGTACCACATTAATAAAAGAAAGGATAAAAACCATATGATCTTCTCAATAGATGCAGAAAAAGCATTTGACAAAATACAACATCCTTCCTTAATAAAAACTCTCAGGAAAGTAGGGATAGAAGAAACATTCCTCAACATCATAAAAGCCATATATGAAAGACCCACACCTAAAATCATCTTCAATGAGGAAAAACTGAGAGCTTTGCCCCTAAGGTCAGGAACACAACGGGGATGTCCACTCTCATCACTGTTGCTCAACATAGTATTGGAAGTCCTAGCCACAGCAACCAGACAACAAAAAGAAATAAAATGAATGCAATTGGCAAAGAAGAAGTCAAATTTTTTTTAGAAGAAGTCATCCTTTTTTTTTTTTTGTAGTTTATTGTCCATTTGGTTTCCATATAACACCCAGTGCTCATCCCCACAAGTGCCCTCCTCCATGTCCATCACCCCCCTTCCCCTCCCACCCACACCCATCAGTCCTCAGTTTGTTCTCACCATTCAAGAGTCTCTTATGGTTTGCCTCCCTAGCCCCTACTATTTTCTCCCCTTCTCCTCCCCCACGGTCCTCCGTTAAGTTTCTCCTAATCCTCCTAGATGTGCGAATATATGGCAGCTGTCCTTCTCTGCCTGATTTATTTCACTCAGCATAACACCCTCAAGGTCCATCCATGTTTCTACACATGGCCAGATTTCATTCTTTTTCATTGCCATGTAGTATTCCATGGTATAGATTAACCACATCTTCTTGATCCATTTGTCAGTTGATGATGAATCAGGCTCTTTCCATGTTTTGGCTATTGTTGAGAGTGCTGCTATGAACACTGAGGTACATGTGCCCCTATTCATCACCACTCGTGTATCCCTTGGTTAAATTCCTAGCAGTGCTATTTCTGGATCATAGGGGAGTTCTATTGTTAATTTTTGAGGAAACTCCACACTGTTTTCCTGAGGGGCTACACCAGTTTATATTCCCACCAACAGCGTAGGAGGGTGCCTGTTTCTCTACATCCTCGTCAGCATCTAGAATCCTCTGATTTGCTCATTTTAGCCACTCTGATGGCATGAGGTGGTATCTCAGTGTGGTTTTGATTTCTATTTCCCTTATGAGAAGGGATGCTGAGCTTCGTTTCATGTGTCTGTTGGCCATCTGGATGTCCTCTTTGGAGAAGTGTCTGTTCATATCTTCTGTCCATTTCTTCACTGGATTGTTTGTCTTTTGGGTGTGGAGTTTAGTGAGTTCCTTATAGATTTTGGACACTAGCCCTTTATCTGAGATGTCATTTGCAACTATCTTTTCCCATCCTGTCGGTTGTCTATTAGTTTTCTGGATTGTTTCCTTTGCCGTGCAGAAGCTTTTAATCTTGATGAGGTCCCAATAGTTCATTTTTGCTCTTGATTCCCTTGCTTTTGGGGGTGTGTCAAGCAAGAAGTTGCTGCAGTGGAGGTCAAGGAGGTTGCTTCCTGCTTTCTCCTCTAGGGTTTTGATGGTTTCTTGTCTCACGTTCAGGTCCTTTATCCATTTTGAGTTTATTTTTGTGTTTGGTGTGAGAAAAGTATCTAGTTTCATTCTGAATGTTGCTGTCCAGTTCTCCCAGCACCATCTGTTAAAGAGGTATCTTTTTTCGATTGGATGCTCTTTCCTGCTTTGTCAAAGATTAGTTGGCTGTACACTTTCGGGTCCAATTCTGAGTTCTCAATTCTATCCCATTGGTCTATGTGTCTGTTTTTGTGTCCATACCATACTGTCTTGATGATTACAGTTTTGTAGTAGAGGCTAAAGTCTGGGGTGGTGATGCCTCCCATTTTGGTTTTGAGAAGATGTCAAGCTTTTGCTCTTTGCAGATGACATGATACTCTACATGGAAAACCCAAAGGACTCCACCAGAAAACTGCTAGAACTGAAACTTGAATTCATCAAAGCTGCTGGATATAAAATCAATGTACAGAAATCAACTGCCTTTCTATATACCAAAAATCAAGCAGCAGAAAAAGAAATCAAGGAATAAGTCCCATTTACAATTCCACCAAAGACCAAACATATGTATGGATAAACCTGACGAAAGTGGTAAAACATCTGTATGCTGAAAATTATAGGAAACTTATGAAATAATTGAAGAGGACACAAAGAAATGGAAAAAAAACATCTCATTCTCATGGATTGGAAGAACAAATATTGTTAAAATGTAGATACTACCCAAAGTAATCTACACAATCAATGCTACCCCTATCAAAATAATGCAAAAATTTTTCACGAGGCTAGGAAAAACAATTCTAAAATTTGTATGGAACCAGAAAAGACTGGATAGCAAAGTAATGTCGAAAAAGAAAACCAAAGCTGGAGGCATCACAATTCCAGACTTCAAGCTGTATCACAAAGCTGTGATCATCAAGACAATATGGTACTGGCACCAAAACAGACCATAGATAAATGGAACAGAACAGAAAACCCAGGAATATACCTACAGTTATATGGTCAACTCATCTTTGATGAAGGAGGAAGTATCCAATGGAAAAAAAGACTTCAGCAAATGGTGTCAGGAAAACTGGACAGTGACATGAAAAAGAATAAAATGGGACCACTTTCTGATGCCATACACAAAAGTAAATTCAAAAAGGATGAAAGACCTAAATGTGAAACAGGAAACCATCAAAATCATACAGGAGAAAACAGGCAACAACCTCTTTGACCTTGGCCACAGAAACTTCTTAGTAGACATGTTTCTGAAGGCAAGGGAAACAAAAGTAAAAATGAACTATTGGCACCTCATCAAGATAAAAAGTTTCTGCACAGTGAAGGAAATGATCAACAAAACTAAAAGGCAAGTGATGGAATGGGAGAAGAGATCTATAAATATATAAATATATTTTGGAAATTTCCATCTCTATTTTATTGGATAAAGGGTTCCCATCCAAAATCTATAAAGAACTTATCAAACTCAACACCCAAAAAAACAAATAATTCAGTGAAGAAATGGGCAAAAGACATGAATAGATACTTTGCCAAAGAAGACATCCAGATGGCTAGCAGACACTTGAAAAGATGCTCAAATATCATTCATCATCAGGGAAATACTAATCCAAACCACAATGAGATACGATCTCACATCTGTCAGAATAGCTAAAATTAAGAACTCAGGAAACAAAAGATGTTGCCGAGGATGTGGAGAAAGGGGAATACTTTTGCACTGTTATTGGGAATGCAAACTGGTGCAGCCACTCTGGAAAACAGTATGGAGTTTCCTCAAAAATTAAAAATAGAATGACCTTACCACCTAGTAATTGCACAACTAAGCATCTATCCAAAGGATACAAAAATGCCAATTCAAAGGGGCACATGCACTCCAATGTTTACAACAGTGCTACCAACAATAGCCAAATTATGGAAAGAGCCCAAATGTCCACTTACTGATAAATAAATAAAGAAGATGTGGTATATATCCATGGAATGCTACTCAGTTATCAAAAAAAAAAAAAAGAAAAGAAAAGAAAAGAAATCTTGCCATTTGCAGCAGCATGGATGGAACTAGAGGGTATTGTGCTAAGTGAAATAAGTCAGTCAGGCAAATATTATATGGTTTCAATCATATGTGGAATTTAAAAAACAAAACAGATGAACAAGGGAAAATAAGATAAAAATGAGAGGGAGGCAAACCATAAGAGACACTTAAAAGTAGAGAACAAACTGAGAGTTGCTGCAGGAGAGGAGAATGAGGGGATAGAGTAAATGGGTGATGGGCATTAAGGATGGCCCGTATTGGGATGAGTACTGGGTATTGTATGTAAGTGATGAATCACTGGGTTCTACTCCTGAAGCTAATACTACACTGTATGTTAACTAACTTGAATTGAAATAAATAAATTTTAAAAATAAAAATAAGCAATTAATTAAAAAAATAATTCATGGACCAGATTTGGCTCATGGACTATAGTTTGCTAGTCTCTGCTTTATAGAATTGTGGTGAAAATCAAAAGTAACCCACACAATGTAAGTAAAGCATCTAGCATATAGTGGGTACTTGGATTATTATGTTATAGGCCTGGGAAAATATGAGTATACAAAAACAAACATGATCCCTGAATGCATGTAGGGGGGTGATGGATATTAAACAATCACCCAAATAATATAATTAAATCCACCCCACCCCCAACTCCCACCAAATTTCATACGTTCAGACTTAAGCTGATCCACTGTCATCAAAGGTCTATGAAAGTCTCTTCTGTTGCCTTCTTTGATTTGTCATCATTCTATGAAGAAAAAATAGATGGTGGTATGACAGTGTGTAGCATGCTCTATGGAGATGAAACTACAACCTCAAAATGAATTAGCCATGTAAAGGAAGGAAAGAGAGGGAAGCGTGTTCCAGGCAGAAACCAGCACGTACAAAGGCCCTGATGAGGAAAATAGCTTGGTTCTCTTCCCAAAACAAAAGGAAGGCAGAGTTTGTGGGAGGGGGGAGAGTTTGCAAATGAAGCTGGATAGATAGGGAGGGATCAAGAGAACCCAAAGGATATGTAAAGTTTTGGGGATTTCATTGTAAGTCCCAAAAGGAAACCTGGAATGTTCTTCAATGATCACATTTGTATGTCCAACATATAGATGTCAGTGTGATTAATGTTATGGTGTAATTATTAATAAGGGCACCAAAAATATTTTGTGAACTGTTAATAACTAATAACTCTTTTGAAAATAATCCCTCCTTCAAAGTCTCCCCCCAAACACCTTTTGATTGTGTCCTCTGTTTCATTCCAGACTATCTGATTCAGGCGACTGAGAAAGTTATTTTAGTCCTGTAATGAAATAAGTGGCCCAAGGTGAAGCACAGGACATTCTCTCTACCTCTGAGAAGGACACAGCATGGCAGCAGTCAGGGGGAGCATACATCACTCAAGCATAGTGAGGACTCACAGCCTTTAAGAGCACAAGAAGCGTGACCCTGGCCCAACACCATGGGCAGCACTGTGGTGGCATTCTGCTCCACATAACTTCACAAATAAGCAGTGAGGCTCAAGTAGGGCCCAACACAGGGAACATAGGGTGCTGCATGTGAGCTCAAGTGAGGTACCTTTCCTGTCCCCCCAAAGCAGGTATTTACAGAAACAAATGGCTAGGACTTTTTAAAAAAAATTATCATTGAGAGATGGAGAGAGACAGAGCATGAGCATGGGAGGGGCAGAGAGAGGGGGAGACACAGAATCTGAAGCAGGCTCCAGACTCCAAGCTGTCAGCACAGACCCTGACATGGGGCTCAAACTCACGAACAGCGAGATCGTGACCTGAGCCGAAGTCTAATGCTTAACAGACTGAGCCACCCAGAGCCCCTGGCTAGGGCTTTAAAGAGAGGAGCAAGGATGGGGCGCCTGGGTGGCTTAGTCGGTTAAGCATCCGACTTTCGCTTAGGTCATGATCTTGCGGTTCGTGGGTTTGGGCCCCGCGTCAGGCTCTGTGCTGACTGCCAGCTCAGAGCCTGGAGCCTGTTTCAGTCTGTGACTCCCTCTCTCTCTGACCCTCCCCTGCTCACACTGTCTCTCTCTCTATATCTCCTAGAAATAAATAAAACATTTAAAAAATAAAAATAAAAAAAATAAAGAGAGGAGCAAGGAGTCTTGTGGAAGCAGGTGAAATGCAAGCCACAAAACAGGTTAATAGTACCAGCTGTAGTTCAGTTCTGTTAGTGGGAAAAGACCAAAATTCAGATTAAGGCGTAAAAGAAGAGAATGAAGAAAGAAAAGTAAATGGAAAAGATGAGAAGAGAACAAAGGAAAAGGGACTAACAGACACAAAGAGGAAATATACTTATGGTCCTCTCTGCATAAGTGTTACTAAGAGGGAAGACTAACAAAGGGAACCAGACAGTGGCATGGGATACCAAGAAACAAAACCAAAAATGGGGACAGAAACGGAAACCGAAGGGGGCAGATAAAGATGGACAGACAGAGCCCAAGGGAGAAAAAATGAGCTCAATATATTTCCAAAGTGCTGTTTTCAAGGTAAATTGCTTTTGTCCCATCCAGCTGTTTGTGAACATAAGTCAGTTGTTGCCTGTTATCACTGACCTTTACAATTCTGATTATCTACTCAGCAGTTAGCTAGTATTCCCCAGACAGTCTCAACTCTGACTAGAGGAGATAGCCACAGCAGGTCCTTGGGTGGAGGAAGAGAGGAGCGAACCTGCCAAGAAGGAAATTTCCATCCTGGCTGCAGAACAATGATGCCTCATAGGCTTCTTTCCTGTGGCTCTAAAAAAATAATAATCATACCATACATTTATTAAACTTAAAAAATACTCTTATCATTTGCAACACAGCAATGGTTTTCCTCCACTTGCCATCCTGCAAACTTAAGACAGAGGTGGGTTAAGTTACAGACTGTTAAGGCACAGAGGTAGAAGTTGAACGCCCTTGGCCTGGCCAAGCCACAGGCTCATTTTCAACCACCTTATCTCCTCAGTAGCAAGGTAGAAAGCCTGATGCCTTACAGGACATCAGCCTGGAAACAGTTGCTCTTCTGAACTTTCACTTCAGTACAACTTCTTTGATTCTGGTTTCAGGCAATGAGATTAGCAGATGGTTTCTCCAACACAAAGCTAAGATCTTGGCAATTCTTTCAAGCACTATTTTTAAATTCTTCTCCTCACCTCCCCCGCACCCCCTCCCCAACACATACAAGAGCAAAAGGAATTTGAGGAAGAGAGTGTAGACTTACACAAAGAACTTCAGCGGAGGGGCTGACACAAAGATCCCAAACCACTGAGCACTCTTCCTCCTCCGGTTCTATCATACTTAAGACATCCAATACTGAGCCCCAGGCTATTATGCTCCCCATCTCTCAGAGAATGAAACAGTTCCATTATGATGAGAAAGACATAGTTCCTGGCTAACAATGTATAAATGTCCTAAGTCTGGAGTCATCACATAATTATCCAAATTATAAATTCAGACAAGTTATCCACTTGCCCCATCAATAAATTTTCATTTTTGCTTTTATCCACATAGATGAGCAATAGTGTCTTTTTCTTTTTGTTTCTTTAAGTGGGGGAGGGGAAGTAAGGAAGAACAGAAATTAACAGTCAATATTGGTTCATATTAAGCAATGATGCTAACACAATTGCTCTGAAACTGGGAGAGTTCCAGGATGAATTTCATGGAACTCAGGTGGAAAATGTGAATGGATATAGGGTCCAAGTGAGAAGTATGTTGATAGAAGCTGATACCAGAGCATTAAACTAGGTCACTGCACCTCTTAACAGACATCATTCTAATCAGCTTCAATCAGCATTCAGTCTGGGTGATTAGAGGAGAAAACCCAAAAACGTCCTTGGTTACTCTCTAACATTCCTGAGAGGTATTTAAAATCTTGTTCTTGCCCTCATTTCCATGGGAGTGGGGATGCATATGAATTCATGTAAATGAAAAGTATAGTTGGCAAAGCCAGGTTGAGCCAGGAGGCTTAATCAATGGCCCCAATGCCAGGCGCTAAAACCACCACCCAGCAAACACAAGGTACCAGAGATACCATTTTTTTTTTTTGTCTCTCTTAACCTAGTTTCCCAGTCACAGATAAAACAAGTGTCTAAAGATAGAGGAGAAAACTGTAATACAATCTTATAACATATATATAAGATTAAGAAACACAACAAGAAAGGGGTGTGTACATGGAGAGAGTGGGGGTAAACATAGTTCTTCTTACATATCTGTTAACTTAAATACAGAATGGACAGATTTCCCCCAGCTTCCTGCGGGGTGGGGGGTGGGGGGGGGCGGAGGACAGAGGGATCATTTGCTCCTTGGCCCGGTCATAAGCAGAAAGCAGATTACAAGAATGAGTGATGTCACAGGTCTCCTCCTTTCTGCATGGGAGAATCACAGGATTTACATGTTCACTTATTTATTCCTCAGTAACAACTGTTTGAGGTAAACACTATCTTTCAGCCCAATTGTACAGAATGGGAAATGTGGGCTTCAAAAAACTAAGCAGTTTTCCCAAGTCATGCAGCTAGTAAGTGGCAGGTAGCAGACAAAAATGCAGATGTTCTGATTTTAGAGCTATGTTTCCTAACTTCTGTCTATATTGCAACACAGAAACTATTCTGCAATGAGGGAACAGCAATTAAGGTACATTAGTATCACTGACTTTGATGAGTGTGAGACCTAGTATGTTTCCTGAGTACAATGACACTGTTAAATTCTGCCATAATAAAGAATTACTTTTTTGGGGCACCTGGGTGGGCCAGTCAGTTAAGCGTCCGACTTCGGCTCGGCTCAGGTCATGATCTCGCGGTTCAGTCCGTGGGTTTGAGCCCCACAATGGGCTCTGTGCTGACAGCTTAGAACCTAGAGCCGGCTTTGGATTCTGTGGCTCCCTGTCTCTCTGCCCCTCACCTGCTTGTGCTCTGTCTCTCTCTGTCTCTCAAAAATGAATAAATGTTAAAAAAACATTTTTGGAAAAAAAAAAGAATTACTTCTTGTTTCTAAAAGAGAAAATTCTAAAAGAGAAAATTCTCCTGTTTTCCTCCACTCACCATCATCACTTCTAACACCAAATGTTGGAGTGTGGATTTTGACACAAACTTCCAAGAATTATCAGAGACCCCACAAGTTAAAGGCTCAAGTGCCAGGAAATTGCTCCCTCTTGCCACTTCGAATACCAACTGCAAGTCCAGGCTATCACCTGTGCGTCTAATTGACCAGCTATAAACTGCAGTTTCCCACAACCCCCTCCTAATGTTTGAAAATTTACTAGAACAGCCCACAGAACTCAGGAAAGCACTTTACCTGTTTATTATGAGATATAACTCAGGAATAACCAAATGGAAGAGATGTATAGAGCAAGGTCTCGGGCGGTGATGGGATGCACAGAGATTTCATGCTCTTTCTGGGTACACCACCTCCCCGGTACCCCCATGTGTTCCCTAACCTGCAAGTTCTCCAAACCCTTCAGTTAGGACATTTATGGAGGCTTCGTTACATAGGCACGGTTGATTAAATCATTGGCCGCCAGTGATTAACTCCAACTCCAGCCTTCTCTCTCCCCAGAGGTCAAGGAGTAGGGTCAAAACTTCCAACCTTCTAAAGATTTGATTGGTTCCCCCAGCAATCAGCCCTCAGCCTCAGGTTATCAGGGAGCCCCCCCAGCCACTAGACATCTTATTAGTATGCAAAAATACACTTGTCACTTCAGAGATTCCAAGGGTTTTAGAAACTATAGGCCACGAAACAGGGGCAGAGATCAAATATATATTTATTATATCACAATGTGTTTGTTTGTTTATTTGTTTTACAGAAAATCCATGGTGCTGAACTAAGTTGATGCATATTAAATTCTTTTTAAAACTCAAATCCTTGACCTAACAGAGGCTCATGTTGATACACAATGGGTTTAATAAGCTGGGGGTTGTGTTCATAATTAAGATTCACTTTGCAAGAAGCTAAGCCTGAACACAGAAGTTGCTGTTACTGAAAGTCACATTGCTAACAGTTTTATAAGTCTTCTGAAAATAATCAAGTTAGCTTAGAAGAGAAAGTTTGTCAGAGACCCGTCCTTGGCAATGCACAGTTCCTTGCTGAAATGAGACACAATGGGAAATATGAAAATGTAAAGTACATGGGAATATAATTTATTTAATAGACAAGACCAACTTATTTGGGATAACAAAGTTAAAAGAATGTGTTTCCAGGCAGTAGCTCCCTGTTATATTCTATT
This sequence comes from Proteles cristata cristata, assembly GCA_017311185.1. Lineage (NCBI taxonomy): Eukaryota > Metazoa > Chordata > Mammalia > Carnivora > Hyaenidae > Proteles > Proteles cristata. Next base: position 656,080 of record JAESUZ010003777.1, on the reverse strand, counting down.
ACAGAGCAAATTGTTACAGTTACCAGATAAACCTCCTGGAAAAGAAGAGTCAGTATGCTCCCCCAGAATCATTGACATAACCTCAGCTTTAACAGTTCAAGTATGTGGTTTCTATCCACAATCACAGACTCTCAGAGACACCCATGTACTCCACATCTATGTCTCTGGAAGAAAAAAACCTCTTATTAAATTGATTTGCCCTTTGTCACTGTCACAGATATGTTTTCCCTGTTTTGACAAGTAGTTGTAATTCTATTAGCAGCCCATCGACTTCCCTGTGAAATCGATCTGTGTTGGGCTGGCTGGATCTTCTTAAACTGGCTGATTTATTGCTTCTGCATGTTTTTAGAAAAAAAGAGCATGTGCATGCTCACAAAGTGAGCTAAAGAGTCAAGGAGCAGGAGAGGAAGAAGGAGAGAAAAAGAGATACTCCTGTCACTCCAGAGTACAAAGTATCTAAACAATATTTGAAAACAAATCATTTTTAGCCCCACTGTTGGCTGTCTCTGTGACCGGTGAGCTGTGCCCTTTTGTGAGCAGACTAGCTGAGATGCCCGTCAATGCTGGCCATATAAGTGACTGCTAATTTCCCTTATTAATTTATTTTGCTGTCTCATGTATAAACTAGAAGAAATTGCTCACTTTGAATATTCTAGTGTTGATAGTGTTGATCTATCATAGTTGCCTAATTTTGATGTTGTACATCACATCTCACAGTAACCAGAAAATGAGTTGCTGCCTCCATGTGTCCCTGTCTGTGCCTGAAATCTTGCCCATTGAAAGGAAAGCACTCAAGCCAATTTGCAGGAGATCACAGTTTGCCAGAGGTCAGAGCCAGAAATCACCATTGAATTTTGTTTAAAGAACCACATCAAGAAGGAGGAGGAGGAGGAGGAGGAGAGGGAGGAAAGGAAGAGATGAAAAGGAAAGGAAGGGAAGGGATGAGAAAGGAAGATAAGGGAAAGGAATGGAGGGAAAGGGAAAGAAAATGAAAAATTAATAAACACCCCTGTCTTAAAATTTCATTCCAAAATTTGTGATGGAATAAAGCAATGCTAAATTAAAAAGCATGGTTAATACCAGGCAAACTGAAAATAAGTTGATATTTCCTGATACTAAAAGAAATATTGCACAGTCACATTCCATTTCAAACTGAAAATTATTCTAAATATTCTAGTGTTAACTTCATGAACATAAATATGAATATTAACATCTCACAAGTACCATTTGTAATTTCATCCTTGAGCAATATAGTGAAGAGGCTAATTTAAGCAGACTTATTACTAGAAAATACAGTTAAGTAGGAAAATTCCACTTTTGCTCTCTTTCTTCTCCATTTATGTATGTATCCTCTATAAGTTTAGAGATATTTGAAGAATATACTCAACTCATTCTTACCTTCTAGGAGAACACTGAAGCTTTCTCCACCTTCTTTATCTGAACCTTTACAAATATTAGGCCAGCAAAGTGACAAAGTAATGCTTATATAAATGATAAACTAAAAAGATTCAGTGTATTAATTCTCTCAGATTTTGAATTTTTACTGAAAATGTTTATAAACACAATAGTTTAATCAAAATAGAGACTAATGATGAGAACCCTCACCATTACTGAAGACAGATAAGTGGATGGAGGGATATTTGTCAGCAGGTGTACCTTTTAAAAACCTTCAAATGACACTCTTATAATGTGCTGATTCTAAAATACAAACAATAACTCTTCTGTCCTACAGAGCCCTGAGAACACTGGCAGTCCTGTATTAAGCTGTGCTGTCAGCTCAGTTAAGCTGAGACACCCTGAAGCTTCCAGATTAAAGTTGGCCCAAAGAGATGTTTCTACAAGATTGGAAGACAGAAGTGAAGCTGGTCACAGTTAGACACAGTAGCAAAGAGATGCAGAAGAAAGAGCCTTATAGGTCCCAGCTTATCATCACTCTCTTCTACTCTGCTCCCAACTCTCCTTGACAACAGATGGCCATGCTGGCCAACAGTGGCCCCCAGGCTCAGCTACAGACCCTTAGAGGTAATAGGCACACAGAAGCAATAGCTTCCCAAACACTTTTCCATGGTCTCACTTTGACAGCTTGATGAGCTTGGTGTCTCAGATCAAGCAACACAAACTTCCCTGCAAGTTCTAATTTGTCATTCTTGGCCTGTACTTCAGGCATACTGGTTAGTAACTCCTTCTCAGATCCTCCAACTCCTCTTCAGGACTGTACTTACCCAATTCCTCCCACATTTATGTCAAGTCTCATTCCTAATTTAAAAAATCTCCTATTCCCATAATACTTATAGTGCCCCCTGCTTCCTAACTAAACCCTGACTGATACAGTCCCCTGCAGATGGTCTTTATAGAGGCATACCCTACACATGTGAGGCTGTGCACATGTGCATGATTCACAACCACAAACTACTGTCTGTTACCAAGTTCCACAAACGTAAACCTACATAATCTGTCTGAATCTCTAATTTGTGTCATGGGAGATAAAATTTACAATTTTTTTTAATTCTTTATCATTTTAAAGTTGAACCTAATTTTCAATATGTGCTCTCTATGCATCAGCTAAATTAAGGAGGTATAGACTCAAGGTTCAAAAACAAATTACTAATGGACTGATCACCAACAACCATCCTAAACCCCAAGCTAAATAGATCATACTCTACCATTTATCCTCTTAAGTAAGGTCCTGGGTTATGAATATTCATAGTTTCTGATCAACATTAGTCCTAAGTCAGAGGTTGAAATACTTTAGATCTCATGACATAGAGTACTTGGGATAAAAACAGATCCCAGAGTGTGTCCTAGCTAAACCTTTGAACAAATTGGGAGAAGGGAAGCATCACTTGGTTTTGCTTTATTGTGGTAAGAATACTTAACATGAGATTTATCTTCTTAACAGATGTTTAAATTACAATGCAGTATTATTATCCATAGATACAAAGTTGTATAGCAGATCTTTAGAACTTCTTTATCTTGTGTAATTAAGAAGCATGGGCCACTAAGTTTTGATCACATTCCCAAGAAACCAGTGTTTAACACTTATGGCTTCCAGGTATCATAACAACAGAGTTGACTTAAGGTGGAGTCATATCTAATATTTATGTGCCAAGCAGCAATGCTATCCATTCATAAGTTCTATTAAAATAAAATGAAATGCGGGGCGCCTGGGTGGCTTAGTCGGTTAAGCGTCCGACTTTCGCTTAGGTCATGATCTCGCGGTTCGTAGGTTCGAGCCCCGCGTCGGGCTCTGTGCTGACTGCCAGCTCAGAGCCTGGAGCCTGTTTCAGTCTGTGACTCCCTCTCTCTCTGACCCTCCCCTGCTCACGCTGTCTCTCTCTCTCTCTCTCTCCTAGAAATAAATAAAACATTTTAAAAAAATAAAATAAAAAAATAAAATGAAATGCATAGATACTGATTTATAACTATTTATTTAAAACTTGCATATTCTTGTAATAGAGAAAGAAGGGACTTGAGAAAAGGGCTGGAAGAAGACTAATGCAGTATGAATAATGGAGAATTCACAGAGAAAGGTAGAATATCAAGCACTGGGTAGTAAATAGATGGAAAAGAGATAATAAGAGAAGATAATAAGAGATAATAAGGAAGTAAGGGGAGAATTTACATGTACACATGTATACATATATATGCTGATTATGAAGTATAATGGCCAAGGGGATTGGGAGATAAACATTGGAAGGAACAGACTGGTCAGCCTATAAATGCTGCCTTTGGGTCTGAGACTCACAACTGGGACAATGAGATTTGGTTAGGGCCAGGCTTATTCTGCAATGGAAAGATGACCTATAAAAGTGACCATTGCTCTAAGACCCCTCTTAAAGGGATCTGCTTCTGGTACTTACCATGCACGATAACAAAATAGGATGTCAGGAAGGAAAAGTGCAAACTTCTTCCATGAATTACCCCCATTTGCTGTATGGACTGAAGAAAAAAAAGTCAAAAAACTCCATCAATAATATTCCATAACCAGAGAACTCTAGCTACAAATTTTTTCTTTTTAAAAAATTTTTTAAATGTTTTATTTATTTCTGAGAGAGAGAGAGACAGCATGAGCAGGGGAGGGTCAGAGAGAAGGAGACACAGAATCTGAACACAGCCTCCAGGCTCTGACCTAGGTGTCAGCACAGAGCCCGACGTAGGGCTCGAACCCACAAACAATGAGATCATGGCCTGAGCCGAAGCCGGATGCTTAACCGACTGAGCCACCCAGGCGCCCCACAAATTTTTTCTTCATAGTAGGCTAATTTTTAAAATCCCATCTTTAAAACCATTGAGGCTAGACAAATAATATAATATGCAGAGAGTTTCTTTTTGGCCACTAATATCAAGTGCTGATAGAGTGCTCAGTATTTTATAAGACATACAGACAAGCATAATACCTGTCTCTGAAAAAAGCATTTTTCAGAACATCATGAAAGAGCACAAATAAAAGAACCAAACTTCTCTGAAGTTACTTGGGTGTCAGATTACATCTGCAAAATCAAAATTATATCCCAATATTCTTGTCTGATTTTTAATTTGCTTGAAGCCAAATAAGCATGAATAATGACAAAGAAATCTCAGCCTAGGAGCTGATAACATCATAAACCACGTAAAGGACACTTGGTTGGTTTCTGTCATAAAACTCCATCATAAAATCACACCTGCATGAAAAGTTTTTGCCAGTTTCTGTCTTTTCCCCTCAAAATAGCCATCTCTGCCAAAGGACATTCAGTTCGATGCCGGGAACTATCAGTTATTAGGGCTTGTCAGCAGTCAGAAATCATTCAGATATATTTCCTGCACCCTTCCAAAGCTATAAATAAAAATTGTACACTACCACCTACTGAACAAAAGGATTTGGGCTTAAATGACAGCAGTCAAGATTTAGGTTAGATAGAAATAAATATTGTGTGATGAGGGAAGTTAAGATATTGGAAAGGATCATATTGAGAGAGACTAGAGACCCCCTCTCTAAATGACTTGAAAACAAGATGTATTTTTCTCCAGGATCCCACAAATCAAGAGCTCAGGTATATAATAACAAAAAAAGACTGTATCTATTCATTGCTCTATAGATTATCAAATTCTACAATTCTGTGATTAAAACAGAAAAGCAACATGGGGAAACTTAGTCCTCATCCTCCTTCCTCCATAAAATGTGAATCCTTTCACATCTAAACACAATTTCCCCATTAATCAAAATCACCAGAGAGAGAGGCAAACCATAAGAGACTCTTAAATAAAGAGAACAAGCTGAGGGTTGCTGGAGGGGAGGTGGGTAAAGGGATGGGCTAAATGGGTGATGGGTATTAAGGAAGGCACTTGTTGGGATGAGCACTGGATGTTATATACAAGTGATAAATCATTGGATTCTACTCCTGAAACTAATACTACACTGTGTGTTAACTAACTATATGTAAATAAATTTTTAAAAATCACCATGAATGTGGTTATTAACAAGCTTGATAACAGAAATCCAAAAATACTTGGGTTCAAATTTCAACACCACTCTACTAGCTGTATGATCTTAGAAAAAATCAATTAAGTGCTCTAATCCTCAAATTACTCATGAATAAAATAACTTCTGCCCTACCTACATCATAAGTTTGTCATAAGTATCATATGCAATAATGTATATGAAAGTGCTTCGTAAACTGTAAAACATAAATCATGTGATGGTGACACTATCACTACATGACAAGTGGCCATAAAATCACATCCAAATCACAGAAAAGCAGATTGTGCTCAGTTAATAAGAAGATAGAACTCAGATTCAGTGGGATAGTAAGCAAACACCAGCAGGATAGGGGCAGGGAACAAAAACCAACTGAAGTGTTTACTCAAGTTGTTATTGAACAGATGGGAACCACAAGGTCTCTGCCATACTTCATATTCTCTGGGTCTCCTGTGTTTTAGGAGACAGATTTGTCCCTTTCAGCTTTTCAATCCTTGATATGGTTTGCCACCACTTTTGCTACACTGAGAATCACTGTGCTAAAGCCTACTGACATCCATGTCTCAGGAGTCTAGACACTTATTCAACCTTAGAGAATATAGAATATAAATCATGATTCTCTGTTTTAGGCCCATGAGGGCCTACATTTAAATTCTGAATGTAGGTTGACCTGTCTTTGCTCTGTGGTGCACTCTTAATCTGGAAGGCTTTAAACTTTTTGAAGGCAGTAGTCTGGAAAAATAAACTTTCTTATAATTAGGAGATAACAAAACCCCAGAGATACCAGAGAAACTCATATAGAAATTCTTATAGAATCACACAGCATTTCTGTAATGCACTTGTCACAATAATTAAAATTACTTCAAGGTGCCTTGCAAAATATTAAAGTACTGCATAATAATTGCAAAAACTGGTAAGTGTTTGATAACAGATGTGAAAAAAGATGAGGTGTGGCAGATAACTTCTCTTTTCTTTTGAAGTCTAATGTAATAGAAATAAATTATGAAGTCCAAAAAGGCACTCAAATTTCAAAACTCACCTGTAGACACAACCAAGTACTTTCTAGTCTATTTTGTGGCTTCTTTCTTCACAAAATTCGTTAAATTATTTTACACTTTGACTGTCAAAACAATATATAACTTGAAATTGCACATTTCTCCAGTAGTTAAAAGGGGCATCTTTAAAACCAAGATGCTTTCATGATAGCAAAATTGATTCAATACCTAAATGCATGATTTCTATTGATGATATCTGAACACATATTGCCTAGCTTGGTAACTGCATATAAATACACCAAAAATAATTCAAGAGTTAATTTTCTATATAAGAGACTATTTAGGCTCTTCAATTTCACATGCCCATTCTGGTTTATGATTTTTAATCATCTTAGATTATCCCTCCAACAGAGCTCTGACTTTATTATTTTGCCTTGCTATTTCAAACACTGAGGTTATAGTCTGCTCCTTATTTTGAAAAATGTGTGTGCTCCTGAAAGCTAATAAACCAATGTGTATTTACAATGTGTTAGTTTTCATACTCTGTTAGGCAGCAGACACAGAAGATGGTTACCACACAAGAATCAGCCAAAAATCAAGCCTATGGATAACTGAGCACTAAGCTGTGTCACAGAATACAAATTCTCTAGTAAATCAGTGGAAAGAAGAACACTAAGGAATGGAATGGTTCAATATAATCTCCCTAGAGGATAGGAGTTGAGCTAATCTTTGGAAGATAATTTAGTATCAGAGTGAAAGGTACTAGATGTTCAAGTTGGGGAACGATCATGATAAAATTCTTTGAAGAAATCAGTCCGAAGTTCAGACTGATTGGAAATTAGAGATAATGTTAGAAGGTAAAGGACAAACTTGACTAGGCAGAAAAAGAATCTTGAAACTTGACAAAGAAATCAGGCTTGTTGCAATAAGCTACAACGAAGCCATTAAGCTAGTTCATGAACAAGGATGTAACATGAAAGATTAGTATTAAAGAAACTTCAGGTAACAATTATATGCAGACGATTGAATGAAAATGACACCAAAAGATGGGAGACCAGTTTGGAGGCACTTAGATAAGCCTATATGACAGTATCAGAATCAGGAAGAAAAGGTACAGGACTGAATATCTGGAAGAGAATTCAATGACTATCTAGTTGAAAGGCCTCCTTTTTTCAAACTAAGGCTTAGGAAGATTGTATGGCCTCCTATGTGGAATTTAAGAAACAAAAGAGATGAACATAGGGAAAAGGAAGGAAAAAGAAAATAAAAACAGACAGGGAGGCAAACCATAAGAAACTCTTAAATACAAAGAACAAACTAAGGGTTGCTGGAGGGGTGATGAGTTGGGGGGATGGGCTGAATGGGTGATGGGCATTAAGGAGGGTACTTGTTGGGATGAGCACTGGGTGTTACATGTAAGTGATGAATCACTAAATTCTACTCCTTAAAACCATTATTACACTGTATGTTAACTAACTTGGATTTAAATTTTTAAAAAATCAGAAAAAAGCAAATTAAATCCAAAGCAAGAAGATGGCAGGAAATAATAAAGAGCAGCAATCAATAAAATTTGAAACAGAAAAACAACAGAAGAGTGTCTCCCCCACCCTAGTGTTTACTGTGCTGTATAGATTCTATTATTCTAAAATACCATGAAGAATTCAGAGCTAACATTTTCTTGGAGTAGCCAATAGGTTCCTAAAAGATTGATCTTCTCCAGAAGCCAGACAGGAGAGAAGTTGGAGGTCAGTGTCTGGGGCTGGCACTGACCTCTGTTAGCCAGCAATGCAGGTCTTAACCAGGAAAGCTGAAGAGGATTCCCCCAACAATCCAAAATAAAATGCCCTCATCTCAGGGAGCTGCAGTGTCAGTAGACAATCAAGCAATGCCATGATGACATGGTCATGTGCTATGATGAAGATCAGCACAGTCTGTGACCCCAAGGGAGTGTCTCAGTTGGACAGAGACAGTGCAATTAAATTCTGAGATTGATAATGCATCAGCATGGAAAGAAGTAGAAGGATCCACAAAGAACAGGGATCAAGTTCATGTTTAACATTACTGGAATAAAACATGCTGAATTGAGGGGGGAAAAAGGAAGACTGTATGGCTTGTACAAATCAACCATTTTCCAGTTAGTAGTAGTCAAGACTGAAACCTAGCCTTCTGAGCACCTAGAAAATTGAAGAAATTTTGAAGAAAGAAATTGCAAGACTATATTATAGGCAAGTTTGGCAATAATAATAAAGATGGAAAGCATAAAGCTTACCTCTGTGGCTTAGAATCTAGAGGTAAATGTTTGAACAGTGCTACAATTAACCATGAGGAAAATAAGAATACTAGCTTGTGGAAAAGCTGATGATTTAGAATTTTATTATGTTAAATTTCAGATGATGGTAGAATACCTACGTGGACATGTCTTCCAATAATTGAAAATAAGGGACAATTTAGGACTGACAGCACAGTTCTATAGCTCCTATCCAGACCTCTCTCCAGGTCACTGAACAAATATTTTTTGTCACTCAAGTTAGAAACCTGAGACTCATCTTCATCTCCTTCTTTTACCTCACTGACTGCAGCCAATCAATGGCCAATCAGTGCAGCCAATCTAGATTTTATCTCCTTGCTATTTTGTCCATTTTTACTACAGCCATCTTGGTTTAGACTCTTGTCAACTCATGCCTGGTTTATGACAATGGTCTCCTAACTGGTTCCATTGTCTGCGGTGGATCTCATTTTCGCCTCATTGAATGTAATTACTAGAATGGTCTTCTAAAATTCAAGTCAAATCATCATGTTACTTCTTTACTTATAATTCTTTAATTACTATTCTCATATGTGAAGTTTTATTTTTTTTAATTTTTTAATCTTTTATTTGTTTCTGAGAGAGAGACACACACACACTCAGCGTGAGTAGGGGAGGGTCAGAGAGAGAGGGAGACACAGAATCCAAAGCAGGCTCCAGGCTCTGAGCTAGCTGTCAGCACAGAGCCCTAAGTGGGCCTCGAACCCACGAACTGTGAGATCATGACCTGAGCCAAAGTTGGAGGCTTAACCGACTGAGACACCCAGGTGCCCCTCATATATGAAGTATTAGGTCTCATAATCTTATCCTTGCTTTCTTCTTAAGAGCTTCAAATGGATGGAAATATATGGAATTTTCCAAATAGTCTATCTGATTTACACTTCAGTCGTTTTGCTTGGCTAACTCGCTTTTCTTGGGTTGCCCTTCCCTCCACATCTCCCCTACTCATACTTTCCATCTCTCTTAGCTACTGAACAACTACCCCTATTTCAAAACTGAACTCAGGGGTGCCTCGGTGGCTCAGCCAGTTAAGCAACCGACTTTGGCTCAAGTCACCGTTTGTGGGTTCAAGCCTCAGGTTGGGATCTGTGCTGACAGCTAGCTCAGAGCCTGGAGCCTGTTTCAGATTCTGTGTCTCCCTCTCTCTCTGACCCTCCCTGCTCACACTGCCTCTCTCTCTCAGAAATAAATAAAACATTAAAAAAGAAATTAAAAAATAATGAAATGTCTCTATTTAAACTTTCTTAATATTACCTCACTCAGTAGAACTGATGAGCTTCTCTTTTATGTCTCCTTTGTATATAACCCATATCATTTTATTACAGATGTAGTTGAATGCCTATATCTTCATCTAGATTGGATGGCCTTTGAGAGCAGAAACCATATCCTATTCACCACTATATCTCCTAAAAGAGAGCCTGGTTAAGAATGTGTACTTTACAAACATCTTCATTTATGCATTATATAGACACCTGAGATATAGACACACTTGAATAAGATTGGAAGTGCAAAATTCCCAAACAGATTGCTTGAGAGCTGGATGACAGTTAAGGTCTAACAACAGCTAAAGAAGCCATAAAAAAAGACAAGAGAAGGAATGATAAGAACTTTCTAAAAAACCTAGGAAGAAAAGAGTTTAAGGAGAAAATGGGAGGAAATCATATAAAGAAGAGTTTAAAACATTAAAAGATATTTACAAGGCTATATTTATATTTATAAAAGAGATTTATTAGTAGTATAGCAGTGTAAAACATACCAATCCAAATCTCCAAAAAATGGCACATTCTGACATTTATTTGGTAGAATACATATGCCAGTAAAGATTTAAGTGTGAAATACAGACAGGTAAATGCTCATGTAAAACAATGCTAACTGAAAAAGTAGCAGATAATGTTGCCCAACCCATTTATTATAAGCGTATAAAGAAATATGGGCTTAAATTTAAAAACTGAAGATTAACTAACATAGTTACTGCACTAAAATAAAGGAATTAAAAAGATTTTTTTTCTGAAATATTTGTTTCATTTAAAAGTTTAAATTTTTAAATAATGGGTGTTATCAGTATTAAATTCAATTTTTAAAAAAGGGTCATTTATTTATAAATAAAATCCTGTCTTACCTGGGCTTGATAGTTCCTACTCGATAAGTATATAGCACTATAAAGGAACAATGTATAACAAAAATTATCCAGACATGGTATCTTTGTTTTTAAGTTCAAATTTTTATATTTTTTTAAACAAGGGATATGTGCATTAACTAATCTAATTTTATTTTATGTCTGTGATGGCCCTCTCTAAAACATGGATAACTGATGTTTGACTTTACCAGTTCTGTTTCCTGGATTAAAGTTTGCAAAAGTTCTTTATATGTCAATTGCATGTTAACTCAACCAACAAATATATATGGAAGACCTGATTGTTAGGAGTGAAAGTATTCAGGATACCAGATCTCTTTATTCCTAACCACCCACCTGGGGCCATCATTACTTCCTTGAGATATCATAAGATAAGGTTTGGGTATAGATAATAGGTTGAAATAGGAGAGCCAAATTAAAATGCCCCAGGCAGGCAAGGTAAATTAATGAATCGAATCAAGCTTAAAAGCATATGCCTGTCCATAAGAGAACAGTAGCTACTCAATTCCATGACAGGTTGCTCTAAAGAAATGCCAACTCAGTATTGCCACAGTTTCACATTAAGCAAAAGAAGGAAGAAATCCAGATTTATCTGTGAATCTTCCAATTTAAATGTCTCTTGAGTGAATGAAGATATTAGAGAGTAATTGGGGCCTACAGTTCTAGCTGGGCCTAATTACTGCAGGTCATACATTGAAGGTCATAGCTTGAAAGTTTTATTTCACTTATTCAGTGTTTTTAAAAATGTGACTTTCTGCTCTGTTCCAGGCACTGAGCTAGGCAAATGATTAGTAGGAGTTATTAAGGATGCATGCTTATGGTCACTACCCTGAAAAAAAGCTCACAGAGGAAACTAGGGAGCCCCAATAAGAAAACCAAAAGGAAATCTAGTGTGTACTATGAAATAGAAACCAAGAAACTACAGAATTCCAGTGATATAAGGACTGACAAATGTTAGAATTGGGAATTAGAAAGTTATGGGTAATATTAGGGAGAAATATTTTGAAAGTGCTAGGGACACAGATGCAAGAACATAGAATAGAGACATAAACTGGATGAGAGGGAATTTAAGGTAGCAAATATGAACCACTCTTGAGAAGTTTAAATAAAAAAGGAGAAAAAATTGTTTGTATAATAGCTGTAACATAACATGAAGGAAGAATTTAAGAATTTTTAAGGATAATAAAAACTTAAGCAGGTTTGCAATCTAATGAAGCAGCCATTACAGGGCAAGGGGTTTATATACAGTGGATGTTTAGGATTTGGGAGAGAAAATGGAAGCCTGAGAGAGAGGATGTTTCTGGCGGATGTAAAGGGGGAGCATCGGGGTCCAGCTGAGAAGAATTGGCCTTAAGTAGGATGAGGCAGGATCTTATGAGAATAGGAGAAAGAAAATAGGAATTGGGTAAAGATGATAGCAAGAATCTACATAGTGGGAGCAATAAGCGTGTCTTAATTTTTCTCAATATAAACCTTTTATCTAGAGAGTTTTAACGGACCACATATAAACCTCAAAGACTTCTCTTTATCCAATGGCCCATGCATCCTAATCCACAATCCCTTTCCCTAAGCTCATACCTTGAGGTTGGCATCATATTGCTTATCATTTCAATGATAGAAATGGAAAGGAAAAAATAGAAAAAAAAGAAATTTTCATTTCTTCTGATCCTAAACTAAAGTAATCTAACACCTAAGCTGCTTTTTTTTTTTTCCCCTAACTGGCCATCCAAGAGTATCAGTATTTGTACAAGTCATACCCAGGCCCCATCTGCTGAGTGTGGAAAAGAAAGAGAGAATCTCTAGAAGGAACTTTTCAAAGAAATCCAAGAAAAGAAGTATTGTCCAGTTCCAGCACTTTCCATATCCTCTATGTTGCTTCTCCTAAATAATATCAACCTCTAAGTGGGAGAGTCTTGGTGGAGTCTTATTTTTCCCCTACCCCATCAGAAGGCTTTTTCCCTAGCAAAGGGGCCATGTCTTAACATCCTTACATGAAATAGTTCATTTCAAAATATCTTCTGAAATAAAATATCCTGCAATTTTTTAAAATCATCATAGTCACCTGAACTCAAGCCTCTTTGCATATACTCTTTAAATAAACAACATAAAATCAACAAAAAACACAAATAAAGCCACACATGTCCCTTCAACATTACTAACAGAATAGAATAGCATGAATTTTAAATTACCATAACTTATGAGAAATAAACATCACATTCCAACAAAACTCCCACAATTGCTGCAAGTTTATGAGAAATGGGAAAGGGGAGGCATAAGAGACTTGGTGAAAAGGAGAGGGGAACAAAGGACAAAGACTAAGCACAAACAAATTATCCTGTCAAAAGTCTGAAAACAGGACTTGGTAGTTCACAGGCCCAGCTACAGGAAAGGAGCAAAGAAGAAAGAAGGAGAGAAAGGACAACCTTCAAGAACATTGCTTCTGGGGGAATCATATTAAATAGAGAAAGGATGGTGCCTCTGGGAGACATGGCATCTATTTCTTGAAGCGCAATAAACTAGAAGGGAAAAAAAAAAAGTCCACAAAAACAAATGAGAGAAAAGAAACACCAATCCCTCCACCTGTACCAGTACTATTAACATCACTGATTAAAGAGACTGAACTTGAGGAAACAGTGCTTTTAAATTATAAACCCTATCAAAAAAAAAACAACAACAAGAACAACCTAGGAATAGAAGAAATAAAACTAACTCCATGTAAATCTACCATACAAAGAAAAGATCCATCAAAAAAAAAGTCATGACCAGAAGAAAACAGTAACAAAATGTTTATAACTAAATTAAATAGCATCAAATAAATATTTTGAAAATTAAAATAAAATTAGACTTAGAAGTTAAAAAACACTAAAACTTATGAGAAATAAGTTTTCTTTAAAAGTTTTTTTAAAAAATGGAAAACATAAGAGTTGATTAAATATAGAAATTTGTGTAGAGAATATACCATCTCAGAAAAAATTAATTACAAATTTCTCCAAACAGAAAAAATTTAAATGAATATTTAATAAGGTATGTTGAAAAAGGCAGAATAACAACCAAGAGAATGAAAGCAACATAAAGAAAGAAGTGAAAGAGTTCAGGGGAAAATGCTTAACATGGAAAAACAGGAAAAGAAGATCCAACATACATGCGATTGGAATCCCAGAATAAAAAAACCCAAAATAATAAAACAGAACTAAAATCTTAAAATATAATCAAAGAAAATATTCTGGAAATGAGGGGTAACAGATTTTACAATTTAAGGGTATGCATGAGAAACCTAAGACAAAATAGTCCTAGTAAAACTACTGGACTTCAAAAACACACAAGAAAATTCTCAGAACCTGCAAACAAAAATGTCAAGTTAGTTACAAGAAAATTTAACTGGCATGAGACTTTTCAAAAGCAATATAAAAAGCAAGAAATTTGTAAAAAGGAAAGAATATGGAATTTTATACCCAGGCAAGTTGTCCTTTGAAGCTGTAGAAAGCAGTTTTAAATGTGCATAAACTCAGAAAACATTGTATACATATGCCTTCCTTAAGGAATAAAATAGAGAATGATCTTTATCCAACCAATAGAGAATTGGGGAAACCAGCAGGACACTCTGGTGAACATTAAATATAGTTAATTGTGGAATTCAAGTTAAACCAATGAGTGAGGACATTGGTCAAAAAGTAGCATGTAAAGATTATATTTAACAAAGTAGAATAAATGCGACAAACAGGAGGATAAAGAACAAAAGTCATTTATGAATGGAACAAAAGTCATTTGTTCCATTTGAAAATGGAACAAAGTCATTATATAGGTAATAAGAGGGAATGAAAGGATATGCTTTAAAATTGACAAAAGAAATTGTAAATTGTTAAGTATGAAAGATAGGCATAAAGGAACTATAAGAAGTATGAACAGGGCCAAGGTGGCAGAGCAGCATGGAAAGTTTTTTGTTGTTGTTGTTGTTTTGTTCTTTTGCCTCTCTCACCCCTGAAATACAGCTAGATCAACACTAAACCATCTTGCACACCTAGAAAACTGATCTGAGTATTACCACAACAATCTGCATGAACCACAGAACATTGCAGGTACAATGCACAGAAGGAGAATTGGGGGACAGAGAAGGCACAGAGGATAGGGAGCTGTTCATGCTTGCAGAGAGAGGATGAAGACCAGGGTGGTGAGAGGGAGAGTACAGGAAAAGCAATCCCCCAAAAAGCAGGTGGAGAGAAAGAGTGGAAGCACCCATAAGGGATTTAACAAGAAAAGGAGAAAGGGGAGAGGTTTAAATACCTTTAAGATTCTATAAACAGAGGAGTGCAAAGTTGGAAACTGCAGCTCAATACCTCATGGGACTCTGTGGGAAGAGTAAATACCCAGGAAAAGACAGTGAGGTCCAAGGGGTCCTCAGGGTACACAGGGAGAGGCAATTCTTCTGCTGAGAGAACTATTTGGAAGAGACTGTGCAGACTCCCCACAGGCAAAGGTCCCAGTGGACCCTAGAGAACAGCCATATTTGCAGGTATTGGAACAAGGACATTAAGGATGAAGCCTGGCGCCTGATATGTGTTGTGATTTACCATCATCCCTGAAATTCTGCTGCTACACAATCCTATGAGCTTTTTCAGGGGTGGACTGGCATTTGGCCACAGTCTCTGGGCATCTGTAGCAGTGCGGTCACACCAACGTTCCTGGAGGGGACCAGCACCTGGACATTGCTCAGTGAGACCCTTACCAAGAGGGTCTGAGTGGGTCAAAGCTGCAGGACTCTCAAAAGTGAGGGGTTCAGCCTCCCCATCTGAAATAAAAACTCGGGAGGGAGATACCACCTGGCAGGCTAACAGCTTGGTCACATACAGTGTAGAAGCAGGGAGTGAACGGAAGCTGGAGACAAAGGAGGGGTGGTTTAAAAAAATAGATTTGGGGGTGCCTGGGTGGCTCAGTTGGTTAGGCGGCTGACTTCGGCTCAGGTCATGATCTTACAGTCCGTGGGTTTGAGACCCACATTGGACTCTGTGCTGACAGCTAGCTCAGAGCCTGGAGCCTGTTTCAGATTCTGTATCTCCCTCTCTCTGACCCTCCCCTGTTCATGCTGTCTCTCTCTCTCTATCTCTCAGAAATAAATAAAACATTAAAAATAAATAATAAATAAATAAATAAATAAATAAATAAATAAATAAATAAATAAAGGAGGGGTGTTTGACAGCTGGCAAGAGGACAGAGTCCTTACACTAGAGACTAGGCAATTGGGTGATGCATTTTCACCCCTCCCATGCATGCACATACATGCCTACATGTGCCGTATGGTCCATCCCAGTAAACTAAGCAGGTCAACGTAGTGGAGAATGGAGTCATTACATGGTGCAGCGAGCTCTAGAGTAACACCACAAGTCTCTTTGCCTGCTTAGTTTATGGACTGTAAAGTGCTTCATAGTTTGACTTCTAGGGGAAACTGGATATAATTTCAATTGTATTACATACTGTTTGTCCATGTATTCAATTTTTTTCTTTCCTTCTCTTATTGTTGAAAATAGAAAAAGTTTATTTTTATTATCTGTTTTTATTAAAAAGACATTTCTTTACTTTTTCTCTACTATATTTTTTACCTCTGTGTTAATTATTTTAATTCTATTTTATTCTTATTTCATTTTATTCTATCTCATCTTCAGTATTTTAAATTTTCAAATATTTTCTTTTTCCCTTTTTTTTCTTTCTTTTCTTTTCTTTCCCTTTTTTCTCTGTCAAGCTTTCAACAAGCAGACCAAAACATACCTAGGATCTAGCATCCTTTTTAAAAAATTTTTTGTGTTGTTAATTTTTTAATCTTTATTTATTTTTTATTATATTAATACTTTTTCTCACTCCAAAATGATGAAACAAAGGAATTCAACCCAAAAGAAAGAATGGGAAGAAATGACAGCCAGAGACTTAATCAACACAGATATAAGTAACATGTCTGAACCAGAATTTAGAATCACAATAAGAATACTAGTTGAAAAAAAGCATACTATCCCTTTCTGCGGAGATAAAAGAAGTAAAATATAATCAGGATGAAATAAAAAAAATTCTATAACTGAGATGCAATCTCAAACGGATGTCAAGGAGGCAAGGATGGATGAAGCAGAGCAGTCAATCAGTGATATAGTGAACAAGTTTATGGAGAATATTGAAGCAGAAAAAAAGAGGGAAAGTAAGGCAAAAGAACACAATATAAGAATTACAGAACTGAGTGACTGTTTAAAAAGAAACAAGATCTGAATCATAGGGGTCTGATAAGATGAAGAAAGTAAAAAAGGGGTAGAAGGCTTATGTGAGCAAATCATAGCAGAAAACTTCCCTAGCCTGGGGAAAACACAGACATCAAAATCCAGGAAGTAAAGAGAACCCCCATTATGTTCAACAAAAATCGACCTGATGCAAGGCATAGCATAGTCAAATTCACAAAATACACAAACAAGGAAAGAATCATGAAAGCAGCAAAGGAAAAAAGTCCATATCCTACAAGGGAAGACAGATCAGGTTCACAGCAGACCCATCAACAGAAAGTTGGCAGGCCAGAAAGGAGTGGCAGGACATATTCAATGTGTTGAATCAGAAAATATGCAGCCAAGAATTCTTTATCCAGCAAGGCCGTCATTCAAAATAGAAGAAGAGATAAAAAGTTTCCCAGACAAACACTAAAGGAGTTCATGACCACTATACCAGCCCAGCAAAAATTTTAAGGGGATTCTCTGAGGGGAGAAAAGATGAAACAAAACAAAAAAGACCAAAAGCAACAAAGACTAGAAGGATCAGAAAACACCAACAAAAACTCCAACTCTACAGGCAACATAAAGGAAATCAATTCATATCTTTCAGTGCTCACTTTAAATGTCAATCATCTAAACACTCTAATCAAAAGACATAGGGTAACAGAATGGATAAAACAAGATCCATCTATATGCTATTTACAAGGACTCATTTTAGACTTAAAAAGACACCTTCAGATTGAAAGTAAGGGGATGGAGAACCATCTATCATGTTAATGGTTGCCAAAAGAAAGCCAGAGTAGTCATACTTATATCAGACAATATAGATTTAATTTTTTTACCGTTTATTTATTTTTGAGAGAGAGATAAGGCATGAACAGGGAATAGATAGGGAGAGACACACAGAACCTCATGCAGTCTCCAGGTTCTGAGCTGTCAGTACAGAGCACAACGCGGGGCACAAACCCACAAACCACGAGATCATGACCTGAGCCAAAGTCAGATGCTTAACCAACTGAGACACCCAGGCACCCCCAGACATTCTAGATTTTAAAATAAACGCCATAACAAAAGATGAAGAAGGGCATTGTATCATAATTAAGAGGTCTATCCACCAAGAAGATCTAACAATTGTAAACATTTATGCTCCAAATGTGAAGCACCCAAATATATAAGTCAATCAATCACAAATATATAGAAACTCATTGATAATAATACCATAATACTAGGAGACTTAAACACCCCACTTATAGAAATGGACAGATCATCTAAACAGAAAAACAACAAGGAAACAATGGCTTTGAATGACACACTGGACCA
This sequence comes from Proteles cristata cristata, assembly GCA_017311185.1. Lineage (NCBI taxonomy): Eukaryota > Metazoa > Chordata > Mammalia > Carnivora > Hyaenidae > Proteles > Proteles cristata. Next base: position 637,635 of record JAESUZ010003777.1, on the reverse strand, counting down.
GACAGACTTAACAGATATATTCAGAACATTTCATCCTAAAGATGCAGAATATACATTCTTCTTGAGTGTATTGGACCTTTCTCCAGAATAGAACACATACTGGGAAACAAATCAGCCCTCAACAAGTACAAAGAGATTGAGATCATACCATGCATATTTTCAGACCACAACACTATGAAACTTGAAATAAACCACAAGAGGGGCGCCTGGGTGGCTTAGTCGGTTAAGCGACCGACTTTTGTTTGGGTCATGATCTCGCGCTTTGTGGGTTCGAGCCCCGCGTCGGGCTCTGTGCTGACTGCCGGCTCAGAGCCTGGAGCCTGTTTCAGTCTGTGACTCCCTCTCTCTCTGACCCTCCCCTGCTCACGCTGTCTCTCTCTCTCTCCTAGAAATAAATCAAAAACATTAAAAAAAAAAATTAAAAAAAAAAAAAAAGAAAAGAAATAAACCACAAGAAAAAATTTGGAAAGACCACAAACACTCGGAGACTAGAGAACATCCTACTAAAGAATGAATGGGCTAACCAAGAAGTTAAAGAGGAAATTAAAAAGTCCACGGAAGCCAATGAAAATGATAACACCACAGCCCAAAACCTCTGAGGCGCAACAAAGGTAGTCATAAGAGGGGAGTATATAGCAAGCCAAGCCTTCCTAAAGAAGGAAGAAATACCTCAGAACACAACTTAACGCTACACATTAAAGAGCTGGAAAAAGAAAAGCAAATAAACCCCAAAATCAGCAGAAGATGAGAAATAATAAATATTAGAGGAGAAATCAATGCTATCGAAGTCAAAAAACAAAACACAACAAAAACAAAAACACTAGAACAGATCAATGAAACAAGGAGCTGATTCCTTGAAAGAATTAACAAAACTGATAAACCCCTAGCCAGTTTTGACAAAAAAAGAAAAAGGAAAGGACCCAAATAAATAAAATCAAGATGAAAGAGGAGAGATTACAACCAACGCTGCAGAAATACAAACAATAATAAGAGAATATTATAAACAATTATAGGCCAATAAATTGGGCAATCTGGAACAAATGGAAAAATTCCTAGAAACATATAAACTTCCAAAACTGAAACAGAAAGAAATAGAAAATTTGAACAGAACCATAACCAGTAAGGAATTGAATTAGTAATAAAAAATCTGCCAAGAAATCAAGAGTCCAGCACCAGGTGACTTTACAGGGGAATTCTATCAAAGATTTAAAGAAAAGTTAACACCTATTCTCTTGAAGCTATTCCAAAAAAATAGAAATGGAAGGAAAACTACCAAACTCATTCTATGAAGCCAACAGTACCTTGATTTCAAAATCAGACAAAGAGCCCACTAAAAAGAACTATAGACCAATTTCCCTGATGAACATGGATGCAAAAATCCTCAACAAGATTCTAGACAACCAGATCCAACAAAACATTTAAAAGAATTATTCATCACAACCAAGTGGGATTTATTCCGGGGTTGTAGGGCTGGTTCAATATCCACAAAACAATCAGTGTGATACACCGTATCAATAAAAGAAAGGTCAAGAACCTCATGATCCTCTCAGTAGATGCAGAAAAAGCATTTGACAAAACACAGCATCCTTTCTTGATAAAAAAAAAATCCTCAGAAAAGTAGGGATAGAAGGATCATACCTCAAGATCATAAAAACCATATATGAATGACCAACTGCTAATATCATCCTCAATGGGGAAAAACTGAAAGCTTTACCCCTAAGGTTAGGAACATGACAGGGTTGTCCACTCTCACCGCTGTTATTCAACATAGTACCCAAAGCGTTAGCTTCAGCAATCAGACAGCACAAAGGAATAAAAGGCATCCAAATCAGCCAGGAGGAAGTGAAACTTTCACTCTTCACAGATGACATGATACTCTATGTGGAAAACCCAAATGATTCCACCAAAAAACTGCTAGAGCTGATCCAGCAAAGTTGCAGGATATAAAAATCAATGCACAGAAATCAGTTGCAATTCTTTTTTTTTTTTAATTTTTTAATTTATTTCTAGGAGAGAGAGAGAGAGAGCAAGCGTGAGCAGGGGAGGGTCAGAGAGAGAGGGAGTCACAGACTGAAACAGGCTCCAGGCTCTGATCTGGCAGTCAGCACAGAGCTCGACGCGGGGCTTGAACCCACAAACCGCGAGATCATGACCCAAGCGAAAGTCGGACGCTTAACCGACTAAGCCACCCAGGCGCCCCATCAGTTGCAATTCTATACATCAATAATGAAGCAACAGAAAGAGAAATCAAGAAATCAATCTCATTAATAATTGCACCAAAAACCATAAGCTAGGAATAAACCTAACCAAAGAGGTGAAAAAAATCTATACACTGAAAACCATAAAAAGCTATGAAAAAAATTGAGGAAGACACAAGAAAATGGAAAAATATTCCATGCTCATGAATTGGAAGAAAAAATATTGTTAAAATGTCTATACTACCCAAAGCAGTCTACATATTCAATGCAATCCCTATCAAAATAACACCAGCATTCTTCATAGAGTTAGAACAAACAATCTTAACATTTGTATAGATCCAGAAAAGACCCTGAGAAGCCAAAGCAATCCTGAAAAAGTAAACCAAATCTCGAGGCATCACAATCCCAGACCTCAAGATGTATTACAAAGCTGTAATAATGAAGACAGAATGTTACTGGCACAAAAACAGACACTTAGATCAATGGAACAGAATAGAGAACCCAGAAATTGACCCGCAAATGTATGGCCAACTAATCTTTGACAAAGCAGGAAAGAATGTCCAATGGAATAAAGACAGTCTCTTCAGCAAATGGTGCTGGAAAAACTGGACAGCAACATGCAGAAAAATGATCCTGGACCATTTTTCTTAAACCATCTGCAAAAATATACTCAAAATAGATGAAAGACCTAAATGTAAGACAGGAAGGCATCAAAATCCTAGAGGAAAGAGCAGGCAAAATCCTCTTTGACCACGGCCGCAGAAACTTCTTACTCAGAACATCTTCAGAGGCAAGGGAAACAAAAGCAAAAATGAACTATTAGACCTCAAGATAAGAACTTCTGCACAGTGAAGGAAACAATTAGCAAAACTAAAAGGCAACTGACAGAAAGGGAGCAGAAATTTGCAAATGACATATCAGATAAAGGGTTAGTATCTAAAATCTATAAATAACTTATCAAACTCAACACCCAAAGAACAAGTAATCCAGTGAAGCAATGGGCAAAATAGTACATGAATAGACACTTTGCCAAAGAAGACATTCAGATGGCTAACAGACACATAAAAAAATGCTCAACATCACTCATCATCAGGGAAATACAAATCAAAATGACAATGAGATACCACTTCACACTAGTCAAAATGGGTAAAAGTAACAATTCAGGCAACTATGACACAGCAATTACACTATTAGGTATTTATCCAAGGGGAAAAGGTGTGGTGTTTCAAAGGGGCACATGCACTCCAATGTTTATAGCAGCACTATTGACAATAGTTAAAGTATGGAAAGAGCCCATATGTTTGACAGATAAATGCATAAAGAAGATGGAGTGTGTGTGTATACATATGTACTCAATGGAGTATTACTTGGCTATCAAAAGGAATAGACTGTTGCCATTTGCAACTACATGGATAAAACTGGAGGATATTATCCTAAGAGAAATTAGTCAGTCAGAGAAAGACAAATTTCATGACTTTACTCATATGCGGAATTTAAGATACAAAACAGATGAACATAAGGGAAAGGAAGCAAAAATAATATAAAAACAAGGAGGGGCACAAAACATAAGAGACTTAAATACAGAGAACAGACTGAGGGTTGCTGGAGGAGTTGTGGGTGGGGGGACGGGCTAAATGGGTAAAGGGCATTAAGGAAGACACTTGATGGGATGAGCATCGGGTGCTATACATAGGGGATGGATCGCTGGAATCTACTCCTGAATCACTATTGCACTATATGCTAACTAAATTGGATGCAGATAGATAGAAAGATAGATAGATAGATAGATAAGTAAATATTTTTATTTTTATTTTTTTTAAGTTTTTTTTTTTTAATTTCTAGGAGAGAGAGAGAGAGAGACAGCGTGAGCAGGGGAGGGTCAGAGAGAGAGGGAGTCATAGACTGAAACAGGCTCCAGGCTCTGAGCTGGCAGTCAGCACGGAGCCCGACGCGGGGCTCGAACCCACGAACCGCGAGATCATGACCCTAAGCGAAAGTCGGACGCTTAACCGACTAAGCCACCCAGGCGCCCCATAAGTAAATATTTTTAAAAAAGAAGTATGAACATGGTGGTAATACATTTTAAAAATACAACTTTTCTTACATACTGAAACTTTATTAAAGGTAGCAAAAAATACACAAGTTAGAGAAATATAGTAAATATGACGTAATACACACAGTTAAGCACAATATAAAATAATATGAGGGGTGCCTGGTTAAGCATCCAACTTCGGCCCAAGTCATGATCTTACAGTTTGTGAGTTTGAGCCCTGTGTCAAGCTCTTTGCCATCAGCGCAGAGCCCATTTCAGATCCTGTCCCCTCTCCCTCTGCCCCTAGCCTGCTCTCTCTCTCTCTCTCTCTCTCTTTCTCTTTTCAAAATAAATATTTAAAAAATAAAAATAAAAAATAATAATAGTATGACACAGCACTAAATATGTCATATCAATAAATGTGAGGTTCATGAAACAAAACCCAACTATTCTGTATAGAAGAGATACATCGAAAACAGTGATTAAAACAGTGATTTTAAAAGGTTAAACATTAAGATATGGGCATAAATGTAGAAAGAAAATGGAAACAATAAGAAAGCAGAGTTTTTAATCCTACTATAAAGCAAATTCAAACTGAAAAGCAATAAACAAGAAAAACAAAAACATTATGTAATGCCAAAAGCTAGAATTCACAAAGGAAATAGAATATTTGTGGATACCTATGCCCCAAGTAACACATACATATGCAAATCAAAAATAATTGATGATGCAGGGAGAAAGAGATGAAAATTTACAAATAATATATTTGAAAATTAACAAACCCTAATGCCATTCTTAGTGCATAACCAATCAGATGGAAAAATGTAAGTAAGGACATAGATCTAAACAATATAATCAATAGAATATGTCTTACAAATATATGTGAAATACAACACTACTCCTGAAAATAAAAAACACTTTGTTTCAGGTTACTCATGAAAAATTCACCAAAATTTCTGTGTTACATGACAAAGAAAACATAAAGTTGCATATAGTAGAAACATTACAAATAACCTGATCAATACAATACAATACAATAAAATACAATAAAATTAAAAGTGAAAATGTAATAAAAAATCGAAATGGCCTTTCAATTTAGATTTTTTTAAATTTTATCAAACAGCTCTTTGAAAAAGTAAGAAAAATACAAGACAAATTGCCAAACTTGTGAATTATATTAAAAAGGGAAATACTACATCTCAGAGAGTCTGTTGGATATATTTATGGCAGTGATGTAAAGAAAACCCATAGCCTTAAACATCTATATTAATTAAAATGAGGGGTGCCTGGGTGGCTTGGTCAGTTTAGCATCTGACTCCAGCTAAGGTCATGAGTTTGAGCCCAGCACTGGGCTCTGTGCTGACAGCTCAGAGCCCGGACCTTGCTTCAGATTCTGTGGCTCCCTCGCTCCCTGCCTCTCCCCTGCTTGTTGTCTGTTTCTCTCTCTCAAAAAGAAATAATTTTTAAGAACAGTGAAAGAATTAAAATATATAAATTAATTTCCCAATTGAAAGTTATAAAAAAGCAACAAAGTAAAACATAGAAAAGCACCAAAAAGGAAGATAAAGATAAAAGTAGAAATAAATAATGCAAACAATTTTTTAAAAATCTAAATTTAAAAAGCAAAATTCTGATTCTTTGGTAAAAATTAACAAAGTAGACAAACCACTGCTTAATTTAGAAGGGAAATAGCACTAATACACAATCTAAAAAATGAAAAGGAATAAATACCGATAAAAGATTGGGTTGCATATCCCTATGTAAATAAAATGCACAAACTGGGAAATTTCTTAGAAGAATACAGCTAATCAAAATTGACTCTAATAGGGGCGCCTGGGTGGCTTAGTCGTTAAGCGTCTGACTTTCACTTAGGTCATGATCTCGGTTCGTGGGTTCGAGCCCGTGTCGGGCTCTGTGCTGACTGCCAGCTCAGAGCCTGGAGCCTGTTTCAGAGTCTGTGACTCCCTCTCTCTCTGACCCTCCCCTGCTCACGCTGTCTCTCTCTCTCTCTCCTAGAAATAAATAAAACATCAAAATTGACTCTAATAGAGATAAAAATTTAATACACTTATTTCTATAAAGAAACCACATTATCTGGGAATTCCACACCAAAAAAATTTTTTTAAATAACAGTCATAATGGTTTTACAGGCAATTCTACCGAACTTTTAGAGACAGGTAGTCCCAAGGCTATATAAACATTTCTGGAATAAAAAAAAAAAAGAAAACTTTGAAATTGCATTTATAAAAAAATCACTAAATAATATGCCTTGGTGGCTCAAGGGGTTCAGCGTCTGACTCTTGACTTTGGCTCAGGTCATGATCTCAGGGTTCAAGAGTTTAAGCCCCAATTAAACTCTGCACTGACAGTGCAGAGCCTGCTTGGATTCTGTCTCCCTTTCTCTCTGTTATTTATTCATAAAAATAAACTTTTATGAGTAAAGAAATAAAATACATTACAGACCAATACCATCTATAAATATCAGTGCAAAATCCTAAGCAAAGTATTAATTAACAAATTCTAATACTGCTTAAAGAAAATAATACAGCATGGCTAAATGGGATTTATAGAAGGAATATAAGAATTTCTGATACTAGAAAATCTATTAACATAATTCACCATATTAATAGTTCTAAGGAGAAAAATAATATATTTCTCCCTATAGATGCCAAACACAATTTAGAAAATATAACATGATTCCTAGTAGAAACTCAAGAAAATAAGAAAAGAGGGATATTTCCTCAACATGGTAAAATATATGTTATCTAAAGTCTCCATCTTAATGAGTAAAGACTAGAGGTATTAACATTAAGGTCAAGAAGGTAAAGATGCCTACTATTTCCACTGCTATTTAATATTGTGCTAGAGTTAGCTAATGCAATTTAACAAGAGAAAAATAATTAGAATGGAAAAGAAATATAAGGAAGAGAAGGAGGAGGATGAGAGAAAGACAACAATAAAAATGTCTCCTTACAGGGGACATATTTAGTATTTCAGCTTTGTTGAGGTATAATTGACATAAAATTGTAAAATACTTGGCTTGATACATGTATGCACTGAGAGATGATTTCCCCATCAGGTTAATTAATGCATCTATCCTCTCGCACATTTATTTTGAGGGGAGGGCAGATGGTAAGAACATTTAAGTTTTACTCTCTAAACAAATTTCAATTATGTATTTCAGCATTAATGACGATAGTTCCAATGTTTTACATTAGATCCTCAGAACTTACTCATTTATAGTTAAAATTTTGCACCCTTTTGCTGACCTCTCCCTATTTCCTCTATCCCTCAGCACATAGCCACTACTTTTCAACTTCCTGTATCTATGAGTAGAACTTGTTTTTGTTTTTGTTTTTGTTTTTTAGATTTCATATATAAGTCATACTATACACTATTTGTTTTTCTATATGGCTTATTTCACATACCGTAATGCCCTCAAGGGCCATTCTTATTGTTGCAAATGGTAGAATTTCCTTCATTCTCATGGCTGAGTCCATTGTGTATATATAATACATCTTCCTTATCCATAATTTGCTGATAGTCACTTAGGTTGTTTCTTTATCTTGACCATTGTTAATAATGTTTCAATGAATGTGGCAGCGCAGATATCTTTTTAAGATCCTGTTTTCATTTCTTTTGAATAAATACCCAGAAATGAAATTGCAGTGTCATATGATAGTTCTATTTTTTTTAATCTCCATACTATTTTCCATAGTGGCTGCACCAATTTACATCCCACCAAAAGTGTACAAGTGCTCCCTTTTCTATACATCCTCACCAACACCTGTTACCTCTTATCTCTTTGATGATAACCATTCTAACAAGTGTGAGGTATTACTTTATTGTGGTTTAGACTTGTATTTCCCTATGATTAGTGATGTTAATCACCTTTTCATGTACCTATTGGCCATTTGTAAGTCTTTTTTGGGGAAAAAATGTGTATTCACTTCCTCTGCAGATTACTTTTTCATTAAAAAAATTTTTTGGATGTTTATTTATTTTTAAGAAAGAGAAAGAGCACAAGCAGGGGAGGGACAGAGAGGGGGACACAGAATCTGATGCAGGCTCCAGGCTCTGAGCTGTCAGCACAGCACAGAGCCCGACACAGGGCTCAAACTCACAAACCATGAGATCATGATCTGAGCCAAACTCAGATGCTTAACTGATGCCACACAGGCACATTCTCTGCAGATTTTTTAATCAGATTGTTTGAGTTTTTTGCTATTGAGTTGGCTATTAATCCCTTATCAGACATATGATTTGCAAATATTTTCTCCCATTTTCTATCTTTTCATTTTGTTGATGGTTTCCTTTGCTGTGCAGAAGCTTTTTCATTTGATATAGTCCCACTTACTTATTTTTGTTTTTGTTACTTTTGCTTTTGGGGCTAAATCCAAAAATTCATTACCAAGAAAGATGTCAAAAGGCTTGCCCTCTACATTTCCTTATAGGAGTTTTATGGCTTCAAGTCTAATGTTCAAGTCTTTAATATATTCTGAGGTGATTTTTGTGTATGGTGTAAGATGGGGTCCAGTTTCATTCTTTAGCATATAGCTGCATTCTCCCAGCACCATTTATTGAAGAGACTATCCTTTTGCCACGTGTGTTTTTGGCACCCTAGTGAAAAATTAGTTGACCATATATGTGTACGTTTACTTCTGGGGTCTCCATTCTGTTCCACTGATCTGTGTGTCTGCTTTTATGTTAATATTATAATGTTTTGATGACTATAGCTTTGTACTATAGTTTGAATCCCTCTATTGAAGTTTTTAGTATAGTTATATTCTTCAGCTCTGTGATTTCTGTTTGGTACTTTATTATATTTTCTATCTCTTTGTTTAAATTCTTACTTTGTCTACATACTGTTCTCTTGACCTCAGTGAGCAGCTTTACAACCATTATTTTCAACTCTTTATCAGAGACATCACTTATATCCATTTCATTAAGTTCTAGAGTTTCATCTTATTCTTTTGTTCGGAACATATTCCTCTATTTCTTCATTTTTCTTCACTCCCTGTGTTGGATTTGGTATATTAGATAAAACAGCCACCTTTCCCATCTTGACGGAGTGGTATTTATGGGAAAGGAATCCTATCTTTCAGCTCAGTCTTAGCTCTTGGTAGTCTCTCAAACCTTTGTGATTGTCCAAGCTGACTTCTTTGTTCTTAGTGGCTCCCAGTAGTTGAGGTAATGCACAAATCTGTCAGTACACCAAAGGGGAGGATCTTAGTCAGCATCTAGATGCAGGCTGATGGGAAGTCAGATACTCAGACAGTAGCTTTTAAAGTATGCAAGTAGACCTTTTTCATGGAAGAAAAGATTGGAAGCTGGATGTTTCTGTCTGTTCCCTCTGCAGTTAAAAACTGTTTCTTTGTTGGCTACAGTACTATGAGGCCTGAGAACATAAGCCCCCAGTGGCTACCAGAGCCAGAAGATCAAGAGGTATATCCTCTGAGTGGCAGCCACAAAAGTCAGGGCTTCAGACATGTGTATAAGCTCCTTCTAGGGAGACACAAGCAACGTTGAGCAGAGCAGAGGGAAGACATAGAGAGGACACCCGCCACCCTTCTATGTCTCAGGAGAGGATCACAATCAGCCCCTAAAAATGTGCTAAATTAGAATCCTGACCCTCAGACAGCAGCTGTTACAGCATATAAATAGACCTCTTTCAGAGGAAGATTGGGAGATGGGTGTTTCTGTCTGCTCCCTCTGTGCTGACCTCTGGTAGGAATAGCCACACTGAGTCCTCTTAAATCCATTAGCACTGTTTCTTTATCTTTTTAAAAAAAATATATTTTTTAATTTACATCCACATTAGTTAGCATATAATGCAATAATGATTTTAAGCATAGAATCCAGCGATTCATCCCCTACATATAACACCCAGTGCTCATTCCAATAAATGTTTTCCTTAAGGCTCATTAGGTTAAGTGTCCAACTTCTGCTCAGGTCATGATTTCACAGTTTGTGGGTTCAAGCTCTACATTGGGCTCTGGGCTGACAGCTAGCTCAAAGCCTGGAGCCTGCTTCAGATTCTGTGTCTATCTCTCTCTCTGGCCCTACCCTGCTCACACTGTCTCTCTCTCTCTCTCTCAGAAATAAATTTTAAAAAACATTAAAAAAAATTTTTTTAAGAGAATCTCTAATGTTTTTTCCCCTACCTGTTTTTATATTATTTTTGCTTCCTTTCCCTTATGTTCTATGACTAATTTCACTTAGCATAACACCCTCTAGTTCCATCCACATAGTTGCAAGTGGCAAAATTTCATTCTATTTGATTGCCGAGTAATACTCCATTGTATATATATGCCACATCTTCTTTATCCATTCATCTGTTGATGGACATTTGGGCTCTTTCCATACTTTGGCTATTGTCAATAGTGCTGCTCTAAACGTTGAGGTGCATGCGCCCCTTCAAAACAACATACCTGTGCCCTATGGATAAATACCTGGTAGTACAATTGCTGGGCCATAAGGTAGGACTATTTTTAATTTTTTGAGGAACCTCCACACTGTTTCCAAGAGTGAGTGCACCAGTTTGCATCCCCCCAGCAGGGCAAAAGAGTCCCTATTTCTTTTAAGAACTGTTTCTTAGCTTGTTACCATCTTTTAGGTTTCATAGATATAAGCCCCTTTAACTTTCAGAAGTAAATATTTTAGCAGCCCATCCCTCAGGTGTAAGTTTTAAAAACTGAGGTACTAGATGTTGAATCCAAACGCTTTGCTCCTTGGGGAAAAGCTGGGAATTGTGAATTCCTTCCTAACTGTATGTCATTTCTTTGGGGATGTGGTTTGTAGTAAGAGTTTGTCTCAGCCTTTCCTATCCATTTTAATGTGTATATTTTATTTGCCAATATGTAGTAGTCACTCAACTAATTTCTGGATTTCTTTCAGAAGAAATTTCTACATTTATAGAAGTTTTAGCTATAAATTCAATATGTCTATGGGAAAAGGTGATTACAGAAGACTCCTATATTGCAGTCTTGAACTGGAACTCACAAAGGACATTTGAATACATCTAGAAACCCCTAGAGAATCAATGATAAAACTATCACAAGAAATTAAAGAATTAATCAAATTAGGAATATACAGAATTAACATGTAAAAATCATCAGCCTTCAAACACACAAATAATAAATAGGAGATGTGATGGAAGAGAAAAACCAAACCCATTTACAATAGCAACAAAAATAATAAAGTTCTTGGGAAAATATTTAATAAGAAATGTTCAAAATGAAAATATGAATAAAAATATAAAACTATATGAATACACTATAAAAATTCCTAAGCAAAAAGATACTCTCTGTTCTTGGTTACAACATTTCAATATCACCAAGATGTCAGTTCTCTACTAAAGTTAATTTACAAATTTAACGCCATCCAATAAAAATACTTACAAGTTCCTTTCCTAGAGCTAAATAAGATAATGCTAAAGTTCACATGGAAAAATAAACATGAGGCAACTTACAAAATGGGAGAAGATATTGACAAAGTACATACCTGATAAAGGGTTGGATCCAAAATATGTAAAGAACTTATAAAATTCAACACCCAAAAAATGAATGATCCAATTAAAAAGTGGGCAGAAGACATGAATAGACATTTTTCCAAAGAAGACATACATATACCAAACAGAGACATGAAAAGATGTGCAACACTGCTTATCAATGGGAAATGCAAATCAAAACTAAAATGGGATATCAACTCACCTGTCAGCACAGCTAAAATCAACAACACAATAAACAACTGGTGTGGTGAGGATGTGAAGAAATGGGAACCTTCTTGCACTACTGGTGGGAATGCAAACTGGTGCAGCCACTCTGGAAAACAGTATGAAGATTTCTCAAAAAGTTAAAAATAGAACTACCCTACAATCTAGCAACTGCACTACTAGGTATTTACCCAAAGAATACAAAATCACTAATTCGAAGGAATACATGCACTCCGATGTTTATAGCAGCATTATCTACAATAGCCAACTTATGGAAACAGGTGAGTCCATTGACTGATGAATGGATAAAAAAGATGTGGGTTGTGTGTGTATGTGTGTGTGTGTGTAATAAATATGTGTATATAAATACATGTATACATGGATGTACATATATATGGAATATTACTCAACCATAAAAAAGAATGAAATCTTTCCATTTGCAACAATATGGATGGATCTAGAGAGTATTATGCTAAATGAAATAAGTCAGTCAGAAAAAGACAAATACCATATGATTTCACTCATATGTGGAATCTAAGATACAAAACAAATGAGCAAAGGTGGGGTGGAGACAGAGAGAGGCAAACCAAGAAATAGACTTAACTAGAGAGAACAAACTGATGGTTACTGGAAGGGAGGTGGGCGGGGGAAAGGTTAAATAGGTGATGGGGATTAAGGAGTACACTTTCTGTTATGAGCACCAGGTGATTTATGGAAGTGTTGAATCACTGTATTATAACATGAGAAACCAATATTGCACTGTATGTTAACTAACTGGAATCTAAATAAAAACTTTGAAAAAATAAACATGAAAGAATACTAGGAAAAGACAGAAAAAGAAAAGCTATGAGAAGGTACTATCCCTACCAGATATTATAGCATACCATAGACGAGTATACTACTAATGCATGAACAGACAGACAAATTGACTAGAATAAAAAGTTCAGGAACATTTGGAATGTATATGGAAATTTAGTATATGGAATTTTAGCATATGATAAAGGTGATTTCTCAAATTACTGAGATGATGATGAATGTCTTAATAAATGGTATTAGGACAACTTAAGAACTTAAGAGCCTTTGGAAAACATAAAACTAAATCATCCCTAACACATGCACTAAAACAAAATGAAATGACACAAGCACTAAAAGAAAACACAAGTAGTTTCCTTTACTATCTGGCTATAGGGAAAGACTTATTAATAATGACTCAAACTCCAGGTACAATAAAAGAAAATTTGAAAAATGTTACTGCATAAAAATAAAAAGCCATTTGTTTGACATTAGATATACAAGACAAAAACAAAAGACAAATGATAGATGGGAGAAAAATCTGAAACATGTATCACAGATAAAGGATCAATAACTCTGACATAAAAAGAAATAAAGAAAAAGTGACAAAAATCCTCTGGAAAAGTATTCAAAAGACATGAAAGGCCAATTCACCAAAAAAAAAAAAAAAAAATGTTTAACGACTCTAAACATACGCAAAGATGTCCAACTTTACTTACAATAGAGAAATTATAAGTACGCTGAAATACCACTATTCACCCAATAAACTGGCAAAAATTCAAAAGCTTAACAACATACTCTTTTCATAAATTTATGCAGAAAAGCACTGTCATACAAAACTCCTGGGATGCAAAATGATACAATCCTATGGAGGGAAATTTAACAATATATAACAAAACTGCAAACACATTTACCTTTCAATCCAATGATCCCATTTCTATAACTTTTACTGAGAAGTTACACTTCCAACAATATGAGATTATTGATTTCCACATTATTTGCAATTTAAAAATCCAAAAACCTAAACATAAGAGATTGAATGAATGAACTATGGTAGAAAAACACAATGAAGTATCATGTAACAGTAACAAAGCATAAAGAGAATATCTATGAACTGATATGTGTTGATTTTCATATCAATGCAAAAATGCATATACAGTATACTACCTTTGTTTAAGAAAGAAGGAAAAGTAGGAAATACATAGGAATATGCTGGTTTTTGGAAGAGCCATAGAAAAAATCAACTAAAAAATCATGAAACTGATTACTTATAAAGAGGTGGGGGGCAATGGAATGAAAGGGATAGAAGAGGGATTAAGGATACCTAAGTATATCTTTTTGGATACTTTTGAAAGCATGTTAATGTTCAATATATTCAAAAAATATATATAAAGCAATAGACATAAGGAGAACTATAAAATTAAATCCAAACAGAAGTGATCCAAACTGTATTTTAAATAAATAATATAAGCATACCATATGAGAAAAACGGAACTAATCTAAATTACTTTTGAGCCCTGGTCAGCGAATAAAAGAACTACAAACGAATCTTGATCTCATCTTAGCAGGTTTGTATTTGTGGCAGTAAAGGTATGTGAATTCTTACACTAGTTTATGTGCATTGAAGGAATAACCAAATGAATAAATATGTTGTGGCCAGAGTCAGAGTTTTCCCTGCAGAAGAGACATGTGGATATGGAAGAGAGAAAGACAAGTAGAGAACTTTATGAATTTGGACTGATAGAGGTATCATCATGAGCTCATGATCTCTAATATACACACAAACATTCACAAGTTATATCCACTGAATGGACCTCAGAGCAATGAGCACATTTAACATCTCATCTTGGTTTCTAAATGCCATTCTCTTCTAAAAGGAACAAGAGGTCCTTGCAGAAATGCTAATTCTAGGTCTGTGGTAGGAAAAGTTTGAGATCAGTCTTAAACACTTTTTGTGCCAGAAAGTAAGAAAGCACTCAAAAACATGAAGGGAGTGTGTCAGAAAAACAGAAAACCAGCTTAAAGGACCTCTCACTCACCAAATCTGGGGCAATCTGAGCATGGAAATAAATATAATAAAAATTATAATTCAATGAATAAAATATGAATCCTGAGTCCATACTGGTACTAGATGACAATGATGATGATAGACAGCAGACAGATACATACATGCATAAACTTTTCTGATATATCTTCTCTCAATATTAATCTTTGATTACTACTAATAATAAATTTTAGATCCTTTTATTTCTTCTTTGAAATGTCTGCCATGTTCTTTCTTCTTATTTTGATTGGAGTTTCAGTATCTTTTATAAAACTCTAAGCTCACTCTCTCATATATATCAGATATATATATATATGATATAAAAGTTTTATTGTATTTACTGCAACTGTTTTTCCTAACTTGCCATTTTTAATAGACATAAACATTTTAGTTTAAAAACTCCTTCTGACACTATATGCACATTAAGAAAAATACTGTGTTACATTGCTTCAAACATATTCTTTAACTTTCCCTCACAAAAATAAAATAAAATGTCACCCAAAATCCCTAGAAGGCATCACTAATGCCAAAATGGAAGAGGAAAGGAAAGAGACAGAAAAGAGAGAGCCAAACTGTGAGGGTTAATGAGAGAGGAGTCATATTCCCCCCGTTGTGCCTTAAAACATTCGATTGCAATTGGGAAGGACATCAGAAGAGAGAAATGTGATCTTCTTCCACAGAGAAATTAATTACTTTCTTTGATTTGAAGCCTTTCCAATGAAAAATTTCCTGTTGCCCAGAAGCACCTTTCTAATTAATGATCTTTAGTTTCTCAGGTAAGCTCATGCTGCACAAATCCCTTCTCAGCTTATAAGGAAAGAGACATTGAAGAAGTGAACTGCAAGCTGAAAGAACAGGAGAGTTACACAGAGGAAATGAACTGACAGCTGGAGTCCAGGCGTCCCACTCTTACGCTTGGAGCCAATGAGGGGCTACAAGGATCTTTGTCCCCTGGCTCGGTGGAGAGGAGTGTGTGCTGACTCAAAGCTCCAGTACATTCTTGAAAAATCACTGCACAGTTAACTTCTAAATTACTGAGGACAATTGTAGAGATCAATAGAAAACACCAACCTCTAAAGACATTTCCTACAGCATAATTTGAAGAAATAGAATACATGAAGCAGTGAGCCACAGAAAATCAGGTCTTAGCACTAATTAGAAATTTTTCTAAGCTTTCCCTCTCAAGAAAATCAGTTCATCCGATAAAGGACCAATTTGAAACATGGTTGCCTTACAAATTATCATTTGGGCTGAAAAAAATTACGGCCAGATATTTGAACCAACATTCTAAATAAAATTGCGAGACTCATTAATTACTTATTGTTAATAAAATTGTAACGGAAATTGATTATTTGCTAATAGTTAAAACCTGTTTTCCACATATCAGAATGAAGACAGCCTATGAAGCAGAAAAAATAAAACACCCACTAGAGTATCTTGTTTAATCACAAAGGAAAGAAAGATGCTTAATACTATGTCCCAGAAACATAACTTCTTCCCTTAAACTTTGATTTTATAACATTTACTTGCAACAAATTAATAAATACTTACCTCATGATTAAACTCAACTAGGAAAGCAATCTTTTTCTTTTATAGCTTGATCCTGCTTGACCTAGAGTCACAGAGATGCCACAAACCACTATAATATGCGTGTGTGTGTGTGTGTGTGTGTGTGTGTGTGTGTGTTTCCAAAGTAATTCATTTAAAGGTCATTTCTGCTTTTCCTAAAATAGTAATTACTGCCTAGCTTCCACTCAAATCCACCCATCTCATTTTATTTTTGTATGTGTGGTTCAACTGTTTGCACTGATGTGTTGCCTGAATTACAGTGCCCTGAGAACACACCTGCCAAAAACTATGCTTTTAAATAGAAGTAGGAAAATAAACTCCTTGAGCAGATCAATGGACGATGTTTCCTCCTCAAAGGGATTTAACCTTATAAGAAAGGCAGGCAGGGTGTTAGCCAACCCATCATCTTTTTACAAATGAAAAGTCACACCTTCTTTCCTGACTGGCTTGATCAATGGCTACCAATAGTTCTATTATCCTCCTCTCCATGTGCAGGTTCAAAATGTGGTATAATGTAGATCTGTTTCTTTTCATTTAGTTCTTTCTATATGCTCAGGTAACATCCAGTACATAATTCCTTCATATTACCTTAAGTACTCCCTTCTCCTATATTTACAAAGCTTAAATTCAGATCCATTGTTCAACTGTTCTTCTTTTCTCTAGTTATGAATTCACTCTATCTTCTCATTTATATGAGAAAAATTAGGAATTACCTGGTATATATTTTGCTAAATTTTAATACTCATTTCGGTAAAATATATAAATACAAAAACAAAGGACAAATGAATAAATAGGAACTGTAAATTTATGTTAGGACCAATTAAATATCAGCAAGTGTAAAAAGTCATATGAAGATTTTCCTGGTAAAAATTAGGTAGGCCAGAACATTAATATGTGATATTAATATATCATAATTTATTATATTATTAAATATGTTTGCTGTAGAAAAGAATTAGGAAATACAGGTATGCCTAATGAAAATAAAAATCTCTCACAAATCTACTGCCTTAGATGACTGGCTGTTAACACTGGTGTATGTCCTTTCTGGTTTTTCCCATTCCTGCATATGTTCTTTTTTCTTACAGTAGTGGGCCTCAGATTATACAGACTGTTTTGTAACATGATTTCTACACCAATAAATGCATACCTGAAACAACATTCTTTATGGCGGCCTTTTATGAATACCCTTAATTTGGCTTTCCTAACCTTAAAAGATTTTTAGATACTATACCTAGATCCATTTTTTTGCATATAATTTTGACTAATTGCTTCATAGTAGCTAATGCATACTGACTAGGCTCCACTTAAAGTCTACTATTATATAAAAACATCAGCAAAAATGTTTAGTTCTTAGAGGAAGCCATACATCATAATGTGAAATCAAGCTAAATAAATTTTTTATGAACTACAGCATTTATTTCCTCAGGCTCATCTGCTATCAATTAGGGTGATAAGCAGGCACTCAAAAGCTAGCTTTTCAATTATGTTTTCTACCTTTCAACTGAAATGTTCCTGTCATTGCATATCGTGTAGTAATTCCAAAAAGGCTTCATCCTAGCAACCAAGTGATAACTTTAAAATCAAGAATCTGAACCAATTAATTCCTAACATTAATCACTCCTTTTAAAACAAAAGGCACTTTAAAGTAAGTGACTGCAAATATACTTTTTAATCCCACTAACACTCCTTATCTCTTTTTCCCCCAGCTCACAATTCTGTTGACAACTCATGCTCAGACTCAAATCATCATTCAAATCATAATTAAAGTATAATTCTGAGCTCTCTTTGTACATGCTAATTCCACAACCACCAGATGTAAAAGCCACACAGAAATTCCTATAGAGTATTATTAGCTTGCAAGGAGCAGAATTAAGATGCATAAAAGTCTCTTCTATAGCAAGTAAATATTTTCGTTTTAATTACATTATTACCTTGTTTTATGCAACTAATTACTACAATTTATTGTATAATTGACTTTCAGAAAAAAATATTACCAGAGCAGTTCTGCAGTCTTAAACTGAGGGTAATATACACTAATGATTTTGCCTATACTTTTAGTTCCCTTAAAAATATAACGTAAAATACTTTTTGTGGTGGGTTTGATAAATCTCTTTCCTATTCTCCCACTAATATATAAAGTTATCATATCAGCTATTTGCTGATTTATTTCTTTGTAAATCACAGGGTATTTAAAGAAAAAAAAGAGCTTATTTTCAAGCTAACAACAATGTATTGATCTGTCTTTATTCCCTAGCACCTAACCCAGAACTTGAAATTTAGCAGGTGCTCAATTAGTTTAATTAAATAAATTAATGAATTAGTCATTTAAAGTATTCTTTTAACTTAACGTCATAAAAGCATTATTGTAAAATACTAGCTGGTATCTATTTCAGCCTTACAGATTAAAACTTGCAGCCTTTAGAGCAAAAGAATGGACACTAGAAATAATAACAGTTTCCTGTAGATTGAAAACAAATGAACTCATTCTGAGACTCTGCAGTCATTCATAAGCCTCTTGAGCTGCTTGCCCTCTCACAGTTTATGACCTCAGCCAAGCCTTTCTAGTGAAATAAAGCCCGTGTTCACTCTGGGGCCATCTATTTTTCTTTCTGTAATTTGTACCAAATTTTAAAGGTTATAAATACTTGCAGTGAAGCATAGTTGCTGAGCTGCATTCATTCACACATAGGTACTTTTTTTTTTTAACTACAAAACCAGGGACTGGCATTTACTTACTTTGTAATAACCTAATCGTATGTAACTTTGAACTCAGGATGTTCTTCAAATGCCATGATTTATTATGTTCTCCTTGGTCACATAATAGTCAACCTCGGCAAATTCAACTAGGCCAACCTTATTCTCCTAGGAGAAGTAGCTAGCAATAAAAAGTGAAGAGTTATTTCTCTCACGAAACTATATACACCTGAATTCTTTTCAGATTAAGAAAAAAATCTGGTAAATTATGTTGCAAATGACAATGAGGGAAAATAAGCATAAATACATAAATTTTCACTGCCTGCTACTTATATTTCTTTCTTGTTCCTGTGCTTTTTGTTTAATATTTCTTGGACTAACGTGCCCTCTAATGGTTAAAATAAAAATATAATCAGAACCATAACAGTGCCAACATATTAACTATAAGGAATAATTCTATTTAAAAGATAGATCTTTCATTCAAATCTATGTTGCCAGGATTAAAATGGATATGCCTTTAATAAAGAACAAGACTATGCATTTTATCTCTTCTGTACGATAGGTAATATAAATGAGGTGCAGCAAACAGAACTTTGTCAAATAGATTTAAATGTTAGCTCCCATAAAAAGGCATCAAGTATTCTTAATAATGTCTATTATTAAATCTTTGCATGCACTGAAGTTGAAATAAGGATTGGGATTAGGCATATTCTAATATTATAATTTAAGAATTTAAGAAAGATATTACTCCAAAATAGATCATTTTGGTTCTTCCTTCATTTTTATTTCTCTAACCAAAAATGAAAGCCTGTCCTTAACGTTAAAAAAAAAATATATATATATATATATATATGTAAACAAAAAGACTTAAATAGTTGTGCTATTTGTTCATAATTTTATACTCAGTGTTTGTGCTCTCTTATTTTTGGTTCAGCTGTAATGTCAGAAAATAATGGAGATTCAGTAATTATTCAGTTAATGTGACCAATGGCAACAGTCCGTTGAGCTAAGGCAGGAATTCAAGGAGAAGAAAGTGCTTGAATGATTTAGCTCGGCTTACTAACTTCCAAAAAGTCTTGTATTTTACAACACAATTTATTTCTTACAAGAATTTGGTCAAGACAGAAAAACATATATACAGAAAATATATTTAATTCTATCTAAAAAAATAAAGTTAAAGTCACAGGCATAAACAAAGACTACCAAACTTAATGATTTCCAGCCTTGCTTAAGTATTATTGTTGGGTACTTCAAATAATTTGCTTCCTATCAAAACATTATAGTATGTTCATAATGTGAAATTTTTAACCTTCCCAGTTGTTGATGCATTAAAGGAGAGAGAGAGCGCGCGAGCGAGCGAGCAAGAGAGAGAGATCAGCCTTTTCTCTGTCTTAGAAAGGAAAGACAATACTTTTCCTATTATATACATGGGGTAACTGTCACTGAGGTGAACTGCCCTACCAAATACTATACAAAGACAGTGACAAAAGCAAGATTAGTATTTAGAATTATTTATGCAGTTTGCTGATTTTGGCACACAGGAATGTGTTACTTTGTTAGAGAAAACAATTACATTTTCTTGAATTAGATTTCTGCCTTTACCTTTCAGTACTAGCTTTAAAGAGTACATTCTGTATTCTATTTATATGATTTTAATTTTTTAATTTTAAGCGATTACAAAAGTATTAAAAGGGCTGAGGTCCAAGGAACTCTGTTTCTGTTTGTGCTCCCAAGTGAACTTGAGCAAGACATAGAAGATTCTGATCCTCAGTTGCTCACCCTATAAAGGAAACTGAGATAACCTCTGATCTCCCTTCTAATTTAAAACTAGAGGGTTTTTAAAAATAATATACATGGAAAAATATGCAGGCATCTTATAAATATAATCTAAAATTCAGGATTTTAGTTAGCTTCTTAAAGGTATTATAATTTTTCCTTAAGATTTTTATCATTGTACTTGATGATTTTGCAAAAATATTCAATCATATTCAAACAGATTAGGATAAGAGAAAATACCTGGTGAATGCCCTTTTAAATTATAACCACTGAGAGTTGATATAAGTGATTCCTATTATCATCTGCCCTTGCTTATGTTACTTGTGATTACATTGCTCATCTTTTGTTTTTGTTTTGTTTTACTTTGAGGCTCTTATACTTTGGAGACAAGAATTATTTTCTCCTCATGGTATCATGATTCAATAAAAAGATCCTCAATAAGACTGACCAACACAATTAAGATTAAGTTTGGCAGTTTAATACAAACAACTGACACAAGGTAAATAAATGATCGATAAAAGAGGTGAATGAATGTACTCTCATATTCTTAAAGGAAAACTAAGAAACAATATGTCAAAGGGATTAAAAGTATCTGTAATAGGTATACGTTTGCACCAAACTCAATATGATGATAAATGATTAGAACCAGAGATATTTTGGTTGATAAGGATGGAAATAACTGCCTAAAAGAGCAACACAACCCACATTAGAACTGGCAGTATATTGTGCCCAGTGCTTGAATCTCATAATTTTCTACTATCAAGAGCACTGGAAATAAAGGAATAATAGATCCAGTGGTTTCTCTGTGATTTCTCAGCACAAACTTAGCATTGTAGAACTTCTGTTTGGTCTCCAGCAGTTTAGGGGTAGCTAGGATTAGAGGCTGTGCCCAGGGGTCTCAGAGCATTGACGAAAAACCTCCCTTTTTCCGTTTCCACCAGCTCTGTTTCATTCTTTTGTTTCCTGGAAGTAAAAGCAAGTCATTCCCTTCGATCAACAAAAACTGAAGCCGAGGTTATGTATATAGTTCACGTGTAGCCAAATGAATGGTCAGGAATCTTTATTCCCTACCTTTATTCCTCACCTATGTCAGATGTTCTGTCAGATGTTCCTTTTGACTCTGCTTGCCCTGGTGGGTTCACCATGTGGTTATCATTCCTGCTTCCTTGAAGCATGTGTAAGATCTACACCTTAAGAAGCACACCAAGGGTCATCCATAGCTGTAGTTTCATTCTATAATTCTCATTTATAATACCAGATATTTTTATTGGTCCCTTAGCATCCACTTCACAACCTCCTACCCTGGGCTTCTAATTTTTTATGGCCCCTAGGATTGCAAACCTCTGAGAGCTGCTCAACCCATCAAATATTACTGCTTTTCAAGTCCTGCCTCCACAACCATCAATGCTAGATGCATGAGAGGAAAAATAAGGTGATGGTTAAGACATAAACTGTGGAGGCAAAATAACTAGGTTTGAATCCCACCTCCTTTAGTACTAGCTTTGTGATTTTGGACAAGTAATTTAACCTCTCTAGACCTCAGTTTCCTCATCTATGAAATAAGAATGAGAGTAACAACTTCATGGAGTTATTATGAGGACTAGTCATATTTTTACAAATAAAATAGTCATAATATTGCTTGGTACATAATAATTGATCAAAATATGTTATCTATTATTAGAATTATTAATTTAACTTTTTCCTCCATCATAAAGGCAAAACAATAAAAACAATTAAATTAATTTTAATGACTCAACCATCTGGTAATCTTAGCTTCTATTTTTTTATAATCAAGGTGTTCATAAGTCCTAGTTCCTTAGTTTGTACCTGTTGTCCTGAGGTCATTATTAATAGCAACCTCTTTTATTTTCAGTGTCCAGATCTGGACAATAAAGTATGTAACCACCTTAATTATAATATGGAATACTCAGTTCTCGTGTACAAATAGGAGAATGAATTCGATGGCCTATGAAGTTAAGTAAAACGTGAAGGTTTTCATTAAAATAGATGGGTTATACATGGAAAGAAATAGTTGAACGTTTTATAAATAAAGTCTAAAATATTATAAAGTGCTATTAGCTTTGGTTAAGATGACATACTTAGATGGCTTTTTTTCTTTTTTCGTAGAAGAGTTTGAACTTACATGTGGGGAGCTACTTTCATTTCATTTGTTCAAAATGCATGAGAACCTCTGTGGAACTGCGCCCTCATTCCCCTTTTACTTTGCCTCTCCTTTTCCCGATGTGGTTTCACTCCCTCTTCTCCCACTAGTCATGAGGTGGAATGGGGAGTGAGAAAGGAGGAAGAGAGCTTAACCTCTCTTGTTAAACTCAACCATTAAATTAGGGCTCTTACAGAAGCTGGCCACTCTCCAACGCAAGCCTGGTGAGCAATCACTCCTAAACAAACAGTAACTGATTTGTCTGATTTGTAACTGATATTAACTGATTTAATTAACAGATTTGTAAGCATTGTCTGTCACTGCAGAGATGATATGTGCAGAATTACAATACTGAACCTGAGAAGTAATAACATCTTTATTTAGTTCATAACCAACATTGTAAAGTACTTAAAGCTAGAAATATCTTCTGGAGGATGACAGGACTTTTTAAGATTAGATTAAAATATAGCATATAGAATTGCTTTTATTTCTTATCTCTTTTCCATTGTTCAGAGTAGCTTTTCCAATTTGAATATTGTACTATTTATGCCCATCTTTAATCACATTGTTTTGTTATAAGCCACTGATAAAAACTTGTAAAACTTAGGCCAAGTAGATATTACTTACAAAGGATATGTTGCAATCAATACTACTTACTTAAAAAGTTGATTGATTACATAAACATAGTTCACAATTATAAAAAATAGAGATTTTTATATGCTCAATAGACATGCAAAATTTAATCTTAAATATGAATCACACTATAATTGCTTGATTGTTGCAATGAGCTGAAAGATAAAAAAACACAAGGATCCTGCAGAGAACAAGAAATTGTGAAAGCAATCATAGAGGGAAATAATTGTTACATTTATGATTCTTTCAATTATGGATTATGGAGAGGACTGCACGGCAACCTCTTCAGTTTCAAGACAGCATGGTGTTTTATATAATAAGGCTCTGAATAAAGCAAGTATTATCAATAGTGTTTGCAACTTAATTGGCTACCTTTGAAGGTAAAGAGGTCTTTTGCTTTCTAACTTTGATTCCTAGCTATATTTTAAAACATTGGCATTCTGTCCAGCTGTTTAACTTCCATTTATGTTCTTAGATTCTCTAGAGGATAGTGCATATATGTTTTATTAGAGCTGAGAAACATTTTCACTAGGGAGGAATAAGCACAGAATTTGTTAAGCACCCATAAAATTATGTGTTTATCCAATAACATGCCTACATTGCACCTCTACCCTATTATAATTACATTTAATGTTAAAAGGAACATCACCTTAAACCACATGTAGGATTTAAGTCCTCAAATAAAGTTAGCCTCTAATGCCTGGCACATTTACCAGAATAGCATTAAGACAGATGAATTCCCTGTTTGGGGTGCCTGTGTGGTTTAGTCGGTTAAGCAGCCGACTTTGGCTCAGGTCATGATCTCAAGGCTCATGAGTTCAAGCCGCACATCAGGTTCTCTGCTGTCAGCACAGAGACCACTCGGATCCTCTGTCACCCTCTCTCTGTGCCCCTCCCCGACTGGTGCTCATTCTCTTTCTCTCTCTTTCAAAAATAAATATTAATTTTTTTTAAAAAAAGGAAAAAAGAAAAAGGATGAATTCCCTGTTTAACACTGTATCTAGAAGAGGCCTTGCCTAAAATAGGCTTTGGTCTGATGAATGCCGATGTTCTCAAAGGTATCTGCACCACGAGAAATGGCAGTTAATGAGGATGAGAGTTTCACTGCCCTGGTTCAACCACCACCACTGTCACCACCACCACCAACAAAACCAAAACAAAAAAACTAAGAAGAAAAGTCTAGGTGTGGCCAAAGAAAGGGAAGGTTTGTTAATACTGTAGATTAGGGAGGAAAGAGGGTAAAAATGTACACCTCACAATTAAGGAGAGATCAAGAATTATATCACCTAAAAATCTCGGAAGGTTAAATTTGGGAGAGGGAAACATTCATGTCAGGCTAATTTCAATGATCCGTCACATTTGATTTTCCTATAGTGAGATCTCAGCTATAATATGACATTGTATTTAATTTATGCCATAGAAATTAATTGCTTATTTGATGTCTGTTAAGTGTCATTTGATCAGGAATACCAACACAGAAAGTGTAGGAGAATGTATTATCAGAAATAACAATATTTAAAGAGCAATACAGTGATTCACAAAGTGAACTTTCCACATTGGGATATAACCTCAAGGAACTCAGTATTTTGAAAGGTTCCTTTAAGACTATGTTCTGTTCAGGGGCGCCTGGGTGGCTTAGTCGGTTAAGTGTCCGACTTTCGCTTAGGTCATGATCTCGCGGTTCGTGGGTTTGAGACCCGCGTCGGGCTCTGTGCTGACAGCCAGCTCAGAGCCTGGAGCCTGTTTCAGTCTGTGACTCCCTCTCTCTGACCCTCCCCTGCTCACGCTCTCTCTCTCCTAAAAATAAATAAAACATTAAAAAAAAATAAAAAAAAAAAAGACTATGTTCTGTTCTTCCCGGATGATCTGTATTTATAGGAAACCATTCAGAAGGAATTAAATGCAGTTCTGAGAAGTAAGGTCTCACTCCTGGTTCCCACTTCATCAGTTCCTTCAAGAAAGGTGTCCTTCTGTCCCTCAGGCAGTTCCTCCTGCTGCTGGCCCTGAACAAAGGTATGTTATGATTTCAGACATTGAAAGGGTCCCAAATACCTCCCCATGAAATCCAATACTGATAAATTCCCACTTTTATGGCTTTTCCTGTACCTCAAAGGATTGATTCCAGAAAACCCTTATTAAAATACAATATGTTACTGGAAGACCTAACACTTTATCATCCACTATGATAGCAACACCAACTTTGTAATTTCATAAGTTCTTTGTTAGAAAAGAGCTTATGTTAGAAAAAAATGAGGTTAGTACTCATTCATTCAAACATATATTGTCAATCTACCACAGCTAGACTAATTGCTGGGAATCTCAAAATAAACAAAGCAGTGTCCCTACTGTCAGGGAGTTTACTGTCTGGTGGAGAAGACGGATATGGATGCAATCATTTTATTGCATATTTTAGATGAGTCTTAATAAGGAATCATTTTACAACAAAAACCAGAAACTCAGCTGGACAAGTTAAAGAAAGAATATATTAGCATAAATAGCTGAGAGTTTCTAAAAGGCAAATGCAGTCTCAAGAGGGACCCTGATAAGAGCTGATAAACTAATGAGAACCCACTGGTGTTCTCTTTCTTAGCATATCTTTCATATATGGTTTTTCCTGCAATTTGCCCCATTTGTCATAGATCAGCTTTCTTGGCTTATACATATGGCCATAACAACCCTTGAGACCCTAAGACCTTACTTATCCAACACACATAGCCAATGAATTCACTCTATTCCCATATCAGTTCTTGGAAAGATAATCTTACTTCATCCTACCCCAGTCTGAGGACAGATTCTCCTACAGGGAAGTGTGGGAATGAGGAGGAAATAATTGCCATCTTCAATACAATAAGGTAATTTCAAGGTGAGCCTTCAAGGAAAGGCAGGCATCCTTCAGAGAAACAAAGGGAAAAATACAATTCAAGCAGATAGACTATCATGTTCAAAGTTATGGATGGAGCAAAATCGCTCTTATAAAGACACATGTACAAAGATCCATGGTCAGGTAGCAACTGTTAATGCTGTGAAGATAGCCAGGGACCAGATGAAAAAGTTCTTTTTATACTCTGCTAAAGAGTGTGATTTTTATCTGAGAGCTGATGAGTAGAGTGTCAAAAATAATTCTTTAGAGAGACAAAGAATGTGAGTGGAGGAGAGGCAGAGAGAGTGAGACAGAGAGAGAGAGAGAGAGAGAGAGAGAATTTTAGGCAGACTTCACACTCACCCCAGAGCCTGATGCAGAGCTCAATCCCATGACCCTGGGATCATGACTGAGCTGAAATCAATAGTCACAGGCTCAACTGATTGAGCCACCCAGGTGCCCCAAGGTGTCAAAATTTTTAACCAGAGGAGAGACAAAAGCAGATCTGTATTTTAAGGAAAAAAATAAGTAGGGGCCCCTAATTGACTCAGTCGGTTAAGTCTCTGAGTTCAGCTCAGGTCATGCATGATCTTATGGTTCATGAGTTTAAGCCCCGTACTGGGATTCTGTGTCTCCCTCTCTCTCTGCCCCTTACCTGTCCATACTCTGTCTGTCTCTCTCTCAAAAACAAATTAAAATTAGATATTCCTTGCTCTTTCTCTGAAAAAAAAAAAAAAAAAAAAAAAAAAAACCTCTAACAGCAGGTGAAAGACGGACCAGAAGAAGAGCAGAGTGAATGTACTATTCAAGAAGCTATTGCAGTAATTCAGATAAGAGATGGTGTGGTCTCAAAATAAGACCTTGGCAAAGATGATATAGAGGAAAGGAAGGATTCAAGAATATTATGAAAGCAGAATCTAAAATGAAATGGAGTCAGTTCGGAAAAGCAAAGGATAATAAGCTTTGACCCAGAGAAGAGAATGAAAGTCTAAATCCAAACTGAGGCAGGTGCTATAGGGTACACTAGACATAAGAGAAAGAACACACTGGAAGAAGGGATGGACAAAGAAGACACACTTTGCATTCTTTTTTTTTTTAAATATTTTTATTTATTTCTAGGAGAGAGAGAGAGACAGCGTGAGCAGGGGAGGGTCAGGAGAGAGAGGGAGTCACAGACTGAAACAGGCTCCAGGCTCTGAGCTGGCAGTCAGCACAGAGCCCTACGCGGGGCTCGAACCCACGAACCGCGAGATCATGACCTAAGCGAAAGTCGGGTGCTTAACCGACTAAGCCACCCAGGCGCCCCAACACACTTTGCATTCTTACCCATCTTTCCTTGGGGAGTAGCCTTTCCTGTGGTCTCTGAATATTTCAACCATGTAAATAAATGCAGACTCCAAATCATCAGCATGTAAGCACAAGGAGCAGCAAAATAATTGGTAATCAAACCTTAATCAAAAGCATACTCTAGTTATCCTGTCATTTTATGACAATGTCTGTCAATTCAGCCTATCACATAAAAGGACAAGAATTTATTCCTGGTGAAGCCTTAACTCACGGGTGCTGGGCCTTGTTTCATTCTGTATTTAATTAGAAGTTTTCATGGTGTTGTTTTCCTTTCAATTCCAACAATAAAAAGTGAAAAATGAGAAACGCGAACTTCTCAGATGATCCTATGACTTTGAAGACACATATCTGAATATATGATCTCTTACTTTTGCATTTAGAAGCCCTGGGGAGCAACATTATCAGACTGATTATGAATGCATATATTTTCATAAGAATATGCAATCTTAGCCAGCTCAGCACAGGACACTGAAGTGACTAAGTATCAAATTAAAGATTATTCTTTTTTGTGTGGAATTCACTCCAGCAAGAAATTGAACAAGGGGATTTAAAATCCAAAAACAGTAGGACCATCTCCTGAGACATTATTAATTATTAGTGGGCCCCAGTCTTCCAGTTTCTTATCTCCCTATACACCCAATGCTCCCATTGCTTTAAATTATTATCATTATTTGTTAAATGCCTTCGATGTGCTTGGTACCCTGGCAGGCACAGAAAAAGAGGTACCATATCTGCCCAGGGGCTTTCTACCTAAATTGCACAGATATAATTTAAGTTTGAAAATAGATTGTAGTTGTAAGTTACAGTCTTTTCCAAAGGCTTAGAAGCAATAGAACAAAAACTAAAAGTATATAAGTTCCTATCCATCCCTTTCTCCCCTTGGGTCTTCTTTATATTCCACAGCCTGGTCTACTAACCCAGAAAACAATATGGTGGAAATGTGCCACAGGTCAGTAATGAGAGACCATCAAGAGCTCAGAGAAAATTATCAACACTTAGAAACAATTTTGTGTGTCTGACTTCTCACCCTGCTGCTCCCTGCTGTCCTAGACTGGGCGGAGAGAGGGGAGATGGGCACTGGGGAGCCTGTGTTCAGAAGCAGTAGCAAGTGAGGAGAGCTGTGTGGAGAGTAAAGCCCCAGAACTGACTTTCTCTTCTCTGTCCTTACCCCACCCAGTCCGAGGTGTGACATTGCCAGCAGTGCCCACACCCTGCTGCAAATCTTCATCATGCTTTCAGAAGCCTTGTGCATTCCTCAACATCTACTCCAATTCCTATGACATGTAACTAACATGTAATCTGAAGCTAACCCTCTATTTGGGTCTTTCTATATATATTTTGATTCCATAAAAATCAAGTTATATAAAAAAAGGAAAAATGGGGATACCCTTATACTTCTATTTGTCCCTTCCTTTCCCATGATTACTATTAAAAACAATCCTTTTCAAAAATTAAAAAAAAAAAATGCTGTTTGCCTCAAGGCCAGATGGGTAATAGGGCAAAAGCAGTGAAGCAGGTCTCTATTCCACTGCAAGATGAAGAAAAGCCCACAAAAAAGAAAAAAAAAAAAAAAAAAAAAGATGGGAGGCAGATGTGGAGAAGGAAAGCAGGCAGACCAACCTTAGGCCGATAAAGAAAACAATGGTAGGAGGATTGGTGGATGAGAAGGGGGATTAGGATATGGTCTTAGTCTCCAGAGAGTGACTGGGGGTTTGCTCTACTAAAATGTTTCCCATCTCCCAGGTCCCACCCCAGCTTCCACCAGTGGCCTTGGGTGGAATGGTTTGTCATTAGAGCATCTCAGCAGAGAAGAAAGGGAGGAGCTTTTCCTGATTGGGGCAAACCATGAGATGCACACAGTTCACAATCATTGAAAGTCATTTCCTGATACATCATTACACATCATAAATCATCTAAATTCAAAAGCATATGTTTTTCCTTTGAAATATTCCTTGAGGGCAAAGCTCTTATCTGAGCATGAATACAGTGAATGGGGCATATGGATACATTTCCAGAGGATAAGTACTCATATCTCTACTGCATTACTGTCTACTGGCTTTATCTTTCTGCTTTAATTCCCAGAGCCAGTTTCTCAGTCAGTGCAACCAAGGAAAACACCACCAATTATGCCCACTTCGACAACTAACAGTGTCCCACTCTGCCTCCTTCTCTGGCCTTCTCCTTTCTGTTTCCTATCTGTATTGTTTCTGTCTTGCACTCCTTCCTCCATGTATGTGTTACACAAACATTCATTCTTGATGTAAACATTGTCCACTGAATGCCTACTATGTGCAAGACATTGATTGTGCTGAGTATAAAACATTGGTGTACCTGGAGCTTTAGCATTCCATTCATGCCTGCACTAACCCACCAATTTCTAAAATGTCAACTAGGTCTTAGACCACTGATGCAATATGAACCTAAGTTCTTATTCCTCATACTCTTGGCATTTGTCTGGAGATTGTTGAAGGCATGCATAGCTCTTTCCTTACTGATCCTTTGTAGTCTTAATATGTGGACCACAAAAACCCTAGCCCATTTTCTGAGAATTAACCTCAGCTGTTCAATCATCCAAATAAATGAAATTGCCTTCAATAGATAGTTTTGTATTTTACAGAGAATATAGAAAAGTAACTTTTTAAATGGTTATGTCCAGAGGTAATTCTGAGGAGATAAAGAGAGCAAAAGGAGTTGAAAACTATAATAAAAGAAAAATAAAAGTAAAATAACTAAAATCCTGAAAGTAAGAGGTTTAACTGTGCCATGTTTACTTGAAAACACAGACTTTTAGGGGGAAAAAATTGAGGCAGAGGTGAGTTTTCACTTGACAAAAAAAGATTTATAGTATCATTTTGCAATATACATAAAGTATGAATCAATTAGTAAAAACTGAATATACATAGTTATTTTCTGGCATATATACATATAACAAATCTGTAGTATTTGTATACTTCATTCAATATGTTTGTTAAGTAATGGATGCCCACTTCTCAATTTTTAGCTCCCACTTCATCTTCAAAATGTTGCCAAATACCCACAAAAATAAGAATAACCAGGTGAGAGGCATATTTTAAGAACAGGTTAAATGATTTAAGATTGGATCAGTCCTCCGCTTTTTCTTAGCCACCCAGACAAAGGCTAATATATGATTGTCAGATCTGGAATCCATAAATGTCATAAGCACAAAGCTGGATAATCCATATCAGTGTGCAGGGTTGGGGGAAGGTGTGGAAAATAGAGAATTGAGAGGCAGAGTGATAACATTTAAAGAAAACATTTTATAATCATAGTTTTTAAATGATGGTTAAAGGAGTGTTTTGATCTTTTTGTCATGTATTTTTGCCTAGTTTCTATACTGCCCAAATTCTTTCTATTGAAATTATTGCTTAAATGTTACTTTTCCTTGTCAGCAAATTCCCTTTTTTTCTCCTCTGTTTCTAAAGGTCTTTTATATTTCTCTAGGTTTTCTCATATTTGCTTCTTCTCCCCTTTTCATTAGTCTATGCAGTCTATTTTTCTGACAACCATTTTATGTTTTCTCATTTGTTTTTCATCTTAAATCTAGTTTGTATACAATCAGATCTATGGAAAACAGTAGTAGCTAATATAGGATACAACAAATAAGCATAAGGGCAATAATATTCTAGTTTTAATTTTTTAATCAGCTTTTTGTTTTTCTCAAAGTGGATCCTACCTTATCATTGTTAAGAGCTAAATGTAAATCAATGTTTCCAACAAGAACCCAAACCCTAAGCTAGAAACCCAGAGAATTCAAGGTCTGTAAAAACTTTCCAGTGCTTCCACTTTTTGATGAGAACAGATTTGGGTCTGGATGAAGTCACCGATGTGCCTCTCAAGAAGCAAATGTCAGCGCGACCTATTAAAGTCAACCCTGAGCTAGGTAGCAACAATGAGCTGGGGATTAGCATTGACAGCTCCCTTAATGTGATTCTTTTGGACAGGGATTAATTTAATGTGTTGCTGTCAAATGAAACAAAAAACGAGATGGATTTACTAATGACTCTATTCTATACCACACACTTTTCCACCCCTGATCTATGTCAGAATGAATCTGACAGCAAAAGAAAATAATTTTTAAGATGAAAAGGAAGAAGACATTGCCTTCTTGACAAACTTTCAAGAAGGGAGTTTTTACTGGGCTCCCAAGAGGGAAGATGAGCATAGAATGGGGTCAAATGAAGAGAGGAAATGGGAGCAGGTGGCTACTACTCCAAAGAACAAGAGCAAAAGGGCAGGAGGGAGTGTTGGTCCCATGCTTTGACACACACAAACTTACAAGATACCCTTAACTTCTCCAGGCCTCTTTTACCTCCGATGTGAAAGTAAAAGGTTGTATGTGGTAGGAGGATTCTAAATCTCTTACTTCTAAACTGCTGAATTCTGAAAGAGAGGGGCCCCACACCAGCTGGGAGCATTAGCCTCCTTGCAAAGACAACCCCACACTGAGGCTGTGACAGAGAGGGGGCGAATCAAAGAGCGAAGGTTGATCTTTTAGCAAAACGGTTTGCCAAGTCAAATGCTAAAGCCTCCTTAGAATAATTTGGATTCTTCTTTGTTCTCCCTAACAAAGAAACTTTAATTCGCAGTTCTCTGCGAAGAAAGACAATGCAGACAAGCCATTTTTCAGGTGAAAGGTGTCTCGTCAATTAATAATCATTGAATAATCACTAAGAATTGGCAGGAGCTATTCGTCGAATGGGGTGCTCATAACATCGAACTGCATTGATTTACAATACAAACAGGGTATTATTCCCTGTGACTATTTTGTTTTTACCCCCTGTGAGGGTGCACACATCTCTACTCGTACGTACTTGTGTATATTCGTGTAAATTACAGTTAGATTAGTAAACATCCTCGGCTTCCCTGTGTCTGAGTCTGGTCTCATTGGCAGGTACGCTCCACCACACAGCCCGAGCCCAGGAGCCGGGAACACTGTCCTCCAAGCCCTACCTGAGGGGTATGGTTAACTTCGCACCCACCCCATGCAGCGCACGCCCACAGATCTCAGGGCGCGTTACTGGGGCTGTATGGGTCTGGAGGTGCTGGCCGGGAGAGGGGGACAGAGGGGCAACCGCGTTGGCGTGGTTTGGAGATCCAAGTGCCGAGCCAGGAAGAGGCTGGATGCGACCGGCAGCGGAGGGACGTGGCGACTCTCACTGTGCCGGAGCCCAGTGCCGCTCCTCTGCCCAGATTCCCGCTGTGGAGAGGATGTCTAGAGAGGCCCCCGAGCCGCGCCATTGTTTGGGGAGGTAATGACGGATCCCCGCCCGGCCGCCTCCGCTGCGCGCTCCTGGAGCTGCGACTCCAGCCCGGCGGGTCCTGCGCTCTGCCAGCCCTGCGCGCTCTTTCCCTGGGCGGCTGGCACGATCCGGCCAGACCTTGGATCGAGGTCCAGGAGGGGTGAGAATCCTGGCTCTGCTACTTAGCTCGGTGACCTTGAGCAGTTATCTTAACCTCTAAGGTCGATGTTCCCACCCGTAAAACAGGACCGAAGAAACCTCCGCGGGCTCCCTATGGGATGAAATGAGAGACCGGATGCCCAGCCCCTGGCTCCTAGTGTCCTGCCCCGTCTTCGTTCAATTCTGCTTCTTCCTCTTCTTATCTATGTTCTGCCTTTTCTCTTCCCCGGCCTTTTCTGTCATTTTTGATCCTGGTTTTTCCCTTGGTTTTGTCTCCCCAATCTTTCGCAAAATCCCCTTTCTCCTTTCTTTTCCTCCAATGTTCATTACTGCAATCAACAAATTCTTAAAAGATTTGTTTCCATTTTCTAGTCTCTGGGATTCCCAAGGCAAATCCGCATAATCTCCATCAGCCCGCTCCTCGGGCCACCCCAAATAATTGGGCAGTCTAGGAAGGGCTCTGCTTACTACGTAAATGCAGTCACAAGATACCCATGCTCTCGCCCCCACTTAATTTCTATGCAGGACTCCTGAGACCACCGCTGCCCTGAGGTGTCTTTGTCATTGTGTCCCCTCTGCCAGGCCCAGAAATCTATTCAAGGGTTCAACGAACGTCACAAGCTACCACCGGGAAGTTAAGGCTGGAACCCAGTCTTGCAATGACTTGCCTTGATTTCTTACTACACAGAAAAACAACCATTTATGATGTTCCATATTCATATATGAACATAGTCTTTAATCTTCAAATAAGCCGAAAGATACAGTGTAAAAAGAAATAGCACAATATCTATTCAAGTGTTTTGCCTCTTTTTTAAGCCATGTTCTGTAATTTTTACTTACAGAACTGAGGTTTACATCAAGTTTTTTATTGATATTGGGGAGGGAGAAAATCTAATTGCCTAAAAATGAGGAGTTACATTTATGCTCATTTATTGAAATATTTTAAAGATGTCTGACAATGCTCTTTATAATAACAAAACTACAACTACATACACTATCATAGCATATACAGTATAAAGAGTATAAATAAAATACCATAAACTATAACTAAAGCATGTATATGAACTTTTTAAAAAGCAAAAAGCTAGGGGGAAAAACTCTTTTAAAGAAGGCTAGAAAATTTTTAGTTGCTTGCCATTTGCCTCAAACTTAAAAGTATCAAGTTTCCTTTGAAATTATTTCTCATTTTTATTAGAATCTAATTGTAGATCACCTGTAAAATGTTGGGGGAAGGAAGACAAGTAGAGAAATATCATTTCTGTGCTTAGATTTTTGCAAGAGTAAAAGAACCACAGTACCACCTTGTGGGGAAAAAAGATTTTTTTCATCTTCTATATTATGGCTGTTTTCTTTTCCTCTACTGTAGTCATACATACACACAAATTTTAAATTAAAATAAATAAAACCATTTAAAGCACAGAACAAAAACTTAGGTCTATGTGAATAAATAATGATATTATGCCTTCTCTCTTATTTTAAACACATTAGCCTGTTTAGATCAAAATAACTTTTATAAACAAACTAGCATAACAATATACAGCATTAAGAAACTTTGCTTCCAATACTAAGCCCAGAAATCAATGTTAGGCATGAAACACTAAATATAAAATTATGTACACATCCCAAGAGAAGAATAATTCTTTCAAAAATTGGTTTAAATTTCACTATTAAATGCTATTTATGCTTTTTATTTGTTCAGTTGCTTGGACGTGGAAGAGGGATATTCTTAGACAAATACAAAATAATGTCTTCCTTTTTAAAGCTGTTAATTTCATAATATTTAAGATCGCCAGAGAAGCCAGATATGTATAGAAGCTATATTTGTTAGTTTAACAACTGTTCTAGTCACTTTGTGGCTATAAAGTGGGCATAAATCATAAAGCTTGGATTTTAAGATTATAAGACACTAAAGCCAAGAAATGCAAAATAAAAACTGTCTCTTCCATTGTACATCTAGAACTATCTTACATGACATGAATATCTCCTGCTCTAAACGTGTTTTCTGCAAGGCAGGAGAGAATTCTGGGGTTACCTGTAGGCATTCTTTATTCTCTGTGCTTTAGAATCACAGAGCTGGTATATCCCTCTGACCTTCAGGAAGGACTAAATCAAAAGCATCCTGGGAAGAGAACAGTGTATTTCAAACTGTGTTCAGCAAGCCCTAGGGTCTGTCAAAAGATTATAAGGGGAGGGGAACACCGACAGAGGCCCCTCACTTTCAGGTTCCACCAACTGACTCTGATTTCATTATTTTCACATACAAGAATTCTGCCTAGGATTGAGTTTAAACAATTGATTCCCTGGCTTTAAAAATGCTAGAAAATCACTAATCTAACCTAGCCTATTTTATAAAAGATTAGTATTCCTGCACATTTATTAACAAATGCATTTTAGGAGCAGCCCACCATGTTTCCACATAACACATTCTTTTTCTTTACAAAATAGTTTAGTACAAAATGTATACAGTTTGGCTGTTTAAAAAACTCAATTAAAACCTAAGTATATTAAATAAAAAAATCTCTGTATCACAACCTCAACCCACTCACTTCCCCAGGAATAACATAGTTAACAATTTGATTTGTACCCTCCCAGAGATTTTATCTCTGTGAGGACAGATACAAACATGTGTGGCACACACACAAGCACACACAGTATTTGTTTCAAAAACAACTGCTTATCACTTGTGTTTTCTCCTTAAATAAAAAAGTATCTTCCTGTGTCAGTACCTACAGAATTACCTCATTTCTTATAAATGACTCCATATTATCATTCAAGGTATGGATGTATACACTTAATCTCATCTCAATTCTTGAATATTTGTTTGTGTATCATGTATTTGCACTTGCTCTTCCCTCTATCTAAAATACATTTCTTATACTCCTCCTGGGCAACATCTACACATGCAAGTTTCAGTTTTTTATGTTACCTCAGCATAACCATAGTACCAATCTATAAGAAGCAACAATTTCAAAATTTTTAAAGTTTCTCAATATCTACCTGAATATTTTAAACAATACAGGATTTTTTAAGCATATTAATTTCTTCACATGAGAATAATAAACCTACGTCCTTTTTAGATTTTCCTACTACC
Source organism: Proteles cristata cristata (assembly GCA_017311185.1). Lineage (NCBI taxonomy): Eukaryota > Metazoa > Chordata > Mammalia > Carnivora > Hyaenidae > Proteles > Proteles cristata. The sequence goes on along the minus strand of JAESUZ010003777.1, from coordinate 601,304 downwards.
TCAAGAATGGGATTTATGCTTTTGGAGAGCAATTTGGTTGCACCTATCAATATCTAAAATGTGCATATCTTTCAACCTAACAGCCCTGTAGCTTTTCTATAGGAATATTCACACAAATCTGTTAATTCATTCAATACATTTATTGAACCCACGTAAATGCTAGTCATTTTTCTAGGTTCTCATCAAATAGTTAAAAGAGGGGGGAAAAAACCCTAGGGAGATTATAGTGTATTGGGATAAATCCACACTGGATAAATAATCACATAGTATATTGTCATTATTAACTTTGGTAAATAGTAATAGGGATGTTACGTTATGATAAACTATTTTAACATTTGGTTTTCTTCTCAAAGAGCTACAAAATGCTATATAAAACCTCTCGTTATACTTTACCTTTTAATCTCAATCTTTGATGGTATGTTTTTAAAGTATGTCACATATGTTCTTTCTTTTTTATAAAATATACCTCAACATACAGACAAACCCCTTTAAATCTAATGAGCCTTTGGTTGAGATTGACAAGCCACTGCTTTCAATTCATTTAATGATTTTATATTAGTCTTTGTCTGAAATTTATTAAGATATGTAGGCCCTTGTTTCTTAACCAGCCCATTCATTTTTCTATTGTGAATTTGTTTTTCATATAAGGATAAAATATAGAATATCCAAGTATTAAATAAACACTGCTGTATGGATAAAGCCAAGAAGATAGGTAAAGCTAAATTTTTGGCTGCACTGCTTCTAAATCATTGCTGAGAAGATGGTGTAGAAGAGCCCAATTCAAGGTATAGGAGGTAGTTCTCATGTGTCAATGTTTAATGTATTAAAATCTTCACTTTAATACATGAAAAGGAATGTATGAAAGCTAAAAGCCAACATAAAACATGAAGTGCTTTCCACTGTATTAGAGTAACAGCTAGAAAAAAGCTGTGGCCTTTATCAGTGGTTTAATTTTCAAGGATATCATTTGTAATTATAGCAACAGACACCAAGGATGAGGCTAAGCTATGAACCCACAGAAAACTCAAACATGTCTGAGTATATATATCTAGAAGACAAGTAAGATTTAGTCACCGAAGGTCTATTTCTTAAAAAGGTCAAGCATGCTCCTGGGAAATACATCTTTAGGTTAGCAGAGACTTTAGCAGTACCAGTTCAACCCAAGTAAGAGTAACAACTCAGTGTTCACAGAGGTATGATTTTGGTCAATTTAGCAAGATTATATGTGGCATGCATGAAGACTTCTAAAAAGCACTGGTAAGAAGAGGCCAGAATGACCTAGGTACTGGGGGGAAAATAGAGACGAGGTAATAACCGCAGAAATACTGTTTGTTTTGTTTCTGTTAAAGTGACCATGTGACCCTTGATCCTCTTTTTATTCTGTATCTGGTGTACCCTGTGGAAATGTGAGTTAAATAATACAACACTAGGCCCTAACTGGGGAAATTCATTATGAAGAAGACACTGTACCAAGTTCTTTCTTTCAAGTTTGGTTGATTTTTAATTCTAGAAGTAGAGTTTTTATTTGAATCATGAGAAGAACAGATAAATACTAAAGAAAGATGATTTAAGGGCTCGTTAATGACCCTAACTAGTATAAGCTGATGTCTTCAAATAATGATAGGGAAAAAACAAAACAAAACAGAACAGCCAGCTCTGGCCTCTAAGGATTGGGGCAGGAATTGACTGGTAAAAGGTATAAGGGAATTTACAGGGATGATGACAATGTTTTACACCTCAATAAGGTTTGAATTATATAAGGGTGTTTACTTGTCAAAACCCAGCAAATGGATACTAAAGATTCGTGCATTTATTATATGTAGAATTTACCTCAAAAGAAAAAAATGTAAAAAATATTGAACTCTTGTTAATGATATGAAGGCTGAAGCACTTAAAGGAAAATGTACCAATGTCTACAATTACTTTCACCAGTGAATACATCAAAAATTAAGATGTATTAGGGGGCACCTGGGTGGTCCAGTCAGTTGCACATCTGACTTCAGCTCAGGTCACAATCTCAAGGTTCGTGGGTTTGAGCCCTGTGTCGGGCTCTGTGCTGAGAGCTAGCTCAGAGCCTGGAGCCTGCTTCAGATTCTGTGTCTCCCTCTCTCTCTGAATCTCCCCTGCTCACACTGTCTCTCTCTCTCAGAAATAAATAAAACATTAAAAATTTTTAAAAAAGATGTAGTATGTGGATAAAGGGCTAAATAGATGGATAGAGATTAATAAAACAAGCAAAAGAAAAATGTTAAAGTTAGAATCTAGGTGGAAAATATTTGGGTTTGAAAACTTTCATAATAAAACAACAGGAAGAAAAATTAATACCTTGACACAGAGAAGGTCTGAAGTCTAAAAGGGACAAGAGTAGGTTGATTGGATCTGTTTATACCTCATCTAAAACCAACAAAGAGCCAGTATGGAACGGGAACAGGCAAGAGCAGTATGTCAGCTCATCTCATTTCCATGGCTTCCAATTCCCCCAGCATCCCCCAGGACCTTGCGTTATATTGATTCTCCCACCTGAAGGGTCTACTTTGCCTGGTTATACAGGCATTCAGTATATACAGGCATTCATATACAGACACACTGCCTGTGTGTCAGGCAGTCAGTATGTAAAAAGTTACAGCTGTCCACTATACCACTCCCAACTCACACAAGCATCACACTCCAAACAAACAAGCTTAGAAGCTGACACACTTGTCCATATTCACAGTCTCTTCACTGGCTTCCATGTTGTTGCCTGTACCTCTTTAGCCCACCGTCAGGTTTGGGATTCAGTGTTCCCATAATGACCAATGGGTTTCTGAAGTTACCCTGCTCCTTTCAATTCCAGCTCTGAAAAGCTCTAGTAGAAAGGGCAGAGTTTCTGTTTTGGTTCAAGTTATCTCATCAGGTTTCTGTGGTCACCCTCCCAGTTTAGTGCCTGCAGCCCAGGCTATAACATAAATAGATGATGACTGCTGTATCAGAATGACCGCTAGGATAGGCGGCTTAAAGAAGAGGGCTATAAAGGGTCCTTGACTTGGAAAGCATGAGGCTCCAAAAAGAGTTAAAGACAGTAGAAACTACATCTAAGGAGGCTGAGGTCAAGCTACATAGTTATGCAACAAATATATTTAAGTCCCTACAATGTGCTAGGCACTATGCCAAGCACTGACTAATCCAATGGTGAATGAAACAAATGGTCTCTGACCTCACAAAGCTTATATTGGTGGGAGAGGTAGTAAATAAACACTGAAAAAGAAATATATATACATACATACATACATATATATATATTAAATTCATTATAAATACCATGACAAAATAGGTCAAATATTAAGGAGACCCACTTTAGACTGGATGGGGAGAGAATGTCTCTCTGAAGAAGTATCATTTAAGCTGTGACCATGTGAAGTGTCAGGGAAAGAGATAGCCAAGATGGAGAGGAGAAGGTGTGAATACTTGTGAGAGATGAACATTCAAAGAAGGGAAGAGAGCTTGTTTGCCTGGAGCAGCATGAGAAAGGGACTGTAATTTCTTAGATACAGTTTTAGACAAGTAAACATGGGCCAGACCTTTGCAGTACTGCTGTGTGTTAAGGCCTCTGGATTTAAGTACAGTGGGAAACCACTGGGTTTTAGGCAGAGGCATGAAGTCTTTCTGAGTGCCATCTGCCCCAGAAATTACTCCAGTTCTGGGTACCAAATCTTCTGGAGCAACACAAGAATGTCAGCTCCAAGAGTTCAGATTTTTATCTGTATTGCTCACTGCTCTATTCCCATACCTAAAATAGCAGGAACTTGGTATACATTTTTGAGTAACCAGTATTGTCTCTAAAGACAATAGGCTTTCTTTATGACTACAGATTTAGGTCATACTCAGTTTCAATGACTCTGTTCTCCTTTAAGCATCTAACTATGGTTTCAACATCACACACAGAAAAGAAAGCTTTACCAAACAGAAAGCTTAACCCTCTAGCATATATCCCAAGAGCCAAAAGATTTTTGATAGAAGTCTATCTATATGGTGTTTTGGTCACAAAAGTCTTGTTGAGGAGGGAGAACAATGGTTTCATATAGTCTATATAATAAGTATTGGGAAACCTACAGTTGCAAGTGAGAAAAAATGCAAATTGTGAAGGCATGGTGGGAGATTATCGGTGGAAAGTTGGAAGTTAATGGTTCATATGAGTAAGAGTTCAGAGGTGGATCTCCAGGCACTTCTGAACCCAGATGTTCAGGCATTGTCATTAGGATCCTGTCTCTTTTCCCCCATGCCCCAATTCCCCTTACAGGCTTTGTTCTCAAACAAGGTCTTCTCAAATGGTCATAAGGTGAGCTGGTAGTAGCTTTGGGTATATAGACTACCAGTCTAGCAACCCTACCAAAAAGAGAATGCCTCTTTCCCATAGTTCTAGTCAAAGTCTATTGGCTCTGAATGGCCTGATTTGGTTTATATATCTACTCCTGAACCAATCACTGTGACCAAAGGAAGGTACTATGCTTCACCGCCACAACTAGATGGTTTTCCCACAACTGAAGCAGGAGAGAGCAGTCAACTTCACCTGAAACCCAAGTACAGAGAGGGGTTACTCTCCAAGGGAAAACCAAGATGCTAATGCCAAAAGAAAGGGAAGTGGATGTTGGGTAGACGAGTAAAAAGCTACTACGTAGTGTTAAGAATCATTTCTATACACAAAAAATATGAAAGACAGAATAACACCTGGTTTTTTCAAAGGAACACACATATGACATGAGTACAAACCTTTAAACAACACTCTATGTATATAAACTTCCTGCTTCTCAAGGTTCAGCTGGGTGCAAATTTCAAGTGAACACTCCCATCAATGCATGTACTTGAAAAAAAAAAACACAGCTTTTAACTTACAAATGTTTACCCTGACATGTGACAGGAAAGCAATAAGCATTTACAAGAATTGTATGCATTTCTAAGAAATTTTTAACTTAATATTTCTTTAAATTAAGCTGAAAGTTGTTACAATGTGAAAAGCTAAATGTGGCACTTATTTCAAACTGCTGTATGCTATTCTGCATAGTCTTTTAAATTTTTTTTTTTTTTTATTTCTAGGAGAGAGAGAGACAGCGTGAGCTTTCTGCATAGTCTTAAGAATTACTTGTGTTTTGGACCACTTATTTACTTAATCAAAAATGTATTCGGTTTTGAGCATTTTTATAGTTCATCAACAGCTTAAAAAATCTTAAGGGTAAATCTGGCTGAACCAAATATGAGAACATTGAAAAAGGCTAATTGCTGTGAGACATTACTAGAATAATAAAATAGGTCTTGAAACAAATTCTATAATAATGAAGTCATTCCTTTTTTCTCTAAGTTTTTTTAATGTTTTTATTTATTTCTGAGAGGCAGAGAGAGAGAGAGACAGCATGAGCAGGGGAGAGTCAGAGAGAGAGGGAGATACAGAATCTGAAGCAGGCTCCAGGCTCTGAGCTGTCAGCACAGAGCCCAAAGCGGGGCTCGAACCCACAAACCATGAGATCATGACCTGAGCCAAAGTTGGGTGCTTAAATGACTGAGCCATCCAGGCGCCCTTGAAGTCATTTTTGAAAGAGAAGAATGACTGAATTTGAAAGGCAGGGGAAATAGAACTGATTAAGGAGCACTACCACATATGCAAAATCAGTAAGATGCAATCAAGATGGAAAAGCGTAACAGAGGAAATATAATACAACTTTGAGTCTTGCAATGCAAGTAACAGGGAAAGGTATTAAATATACTAAGTAAAACCAATAACCTACTATTAATGACTATTAAGATTTGCAACAATAGTATGTAAATATAGCTGAAAACAACAAAATAAGCTCAACTTTAAGCTTTAATAAAAGGGTGAAGAGATAAGACTAAGTAATCAATAGTCTTATTAATTGCTTTATCACTAAAGCCTAGAATAATATCTGGCATATAGTGGACGTTCAATGTGTTTTATTCAATTAAAAAACAGCATATGTAACCACTCTACTCAGTTACTTCCATTACTTAAAGTGAACAATTTGGAGGATCACTTGGTGAATCCATTAATAATAATAATAATATTTGGCGGATCACTTGGTGAATCCATTAATAATAATAATAATAATAATAATTCTTCTTCTTCTTCTTCTTCTTCTTCTTCTTCTTCTTCTTCTTCTTCTTCTTCTTCTTCTTCTTCTTCTTCTCCCTCTTCCTCCTCTTCCTCTTCCTCCTCTTCCTCTTCTTTTTCTTCTTCTTTTTAAAGTAGGCTTCATGTCCAGTGCAGAACCCCTACATGGAGCTTGAACTCACAACCTAAGATCAAGACCTGAGCTGAGTTCAAGAGTCGGATGCTTAGCCAAATGAGTCACCCAGGCACCCCTCATTTGGCAAACCCAATACAGCATTTACATGAACATGAATTTACAATTAAATATACCCAGTAAGATTCTGCCAGTCATATGTCAGGGTATATAAGTTTTCAGACCTGAGAAAGTAACAAAAATCATACCTACCATTTGTATTTTGTAGATTTGCTTGGCTACAACCAAGATTCTATTTGTGTTGTTTAGAGAATACCAAGTTGTTTTGGTTTCCCCTAAAGGCAAATCCTGAGACAAGGATTGAATGCACATTGTTTACTTGAAATAGTGATCTTGACAGGGAAATGAAAAGATAATACAGAATAGTAAAGGTAGCTAATACAGGGTGTATTATTTAAGCCAACTATCACAATGGAGACCACGGGAAGCTCTATAATTAGTCCAGTAAAGGGGTGAAGAGCCCGATATTTACACCTCTATAACCACAAGTCAAAGGGCTGAGGGCCATCACCTAAGGAATATTACTTCTGATTTCAGCCTACACAAGCATGTAACAAACTGAGGTTTGATAACCCAAAGTTAGTTCCAAAAGAGATGTATTTGCTGGCCCTTAAAAATCAAGCTGGCATGCCTGGAAATACTAAGAGAATCTGAAAGGATATGGGTGTGACACTCATATTGCCTGCTACAAAAGGCAAGAAATGGCAATTGGTATGTGAATGGAAAAGATCCTAAAGAGATATGAAAATAAAACGGTAACTTCATAGCACCATGCTAAATAGTGTTACTACTGTCCACATTCAGGAAATCACTGTTGCCTGATGGAAGAGTGAATAAATGAATTTAAGACTGAGCGATCCAGGAACAGATACACTGGAACAGTACACAGGGCCAAAGCAGCCCACTTGCACTGAGCTCTGAATATTATTTTTTAAAGTTCACTCTTGACAACCTAGCTATAAGGAGATGGTTCTGACAAAGGACTTTTCTTCAAAGAGACAGTTACATACTCCATTTTAGCCATAAAATACCAAAAATTAAAATAATAGATTAAATACTAACAAATTCACCTAATATAAACACAATTATATAGTTAATTAAAATCTAAAAAAAATCTTGAAAGAAGTAGTGATTTAACTTCTCATTCTCTGCATATCCTAAACCTCCCACGTTTTCTCAAAATCGAATAGCATTCTAAGACTAAATTTTTAACCCAGATTTCACATCTTATTACAGTCCTACAGCTAAATTTTGCTTTCAAAAAACTTTTTTTTTAAGTTTACTTATTTAGTTTTGAGAGAAAGAGAGGCAGAAAGAGGGAGACAGAGAATTACAAGCAGACTCCGCACCATCAGCACAGAGCCCAACTTGGGACTTGAATTCCTAAACCATGAGATCATGACTTGAGCCAAAACCAGAAGTCAGACACTTAGTGGAATGAAGCACCCAGGCACCCCCAGAAAAATTGTGTATGTCAGTTCAATATGCTTCAATTAGAGGTGAATTATCAATTCTTATATATGCATTTTTTTAAAATTAAGCGAGAGACACAGGAAATAAGGTATTCTTTGTTTTCCAAAGGGGATCAATCTGAGGTTTATTAATGTTGATGATGAGTCCTTTAGAAAAAGCAGAAATCAATTCTGGATAAGAAAGTTAACGTAAGCAATATTATATGAAATTGAAACCAAAGATACTCCATTTTTATAACTTTAATAAACATCATGTCAATTCAAATATGTTATTGTTTTTCTTTTAATGAAGATAGTTTATATTTATAAACTTTTGAATTGTCTGGATATATGATGAGTTATAAAACTTACTCTCAGATTGACCAAGAATTGCTTCGTTTGATCTCAGAATGAAATTTCCCTGTAGGCTGTGAACCCAGTTTGGATGAGGAAAATGACATACTCAACTTAAGACATTGCCATTTCTCAAGGACATTGCCATTTCCTACTTACTAGGAAAGTTAAAAAATTTAGAGATTTAAGACCCTAACATAAACTGAATGATAATATTCTTTATTTTCCCCAAATTACCAATTTCTACCTAATGGCCATCAGTATAACATTACATTCAAATTACTCATTACAGTATGACATTCCTAAACATAAACATTTACATTCCTAAACATCCCTTAAGATTCATTCTTAAGATTGACCTTGTGCTCCTTAAAATGTCTACTCTGCTAGGGGCACCTGGGTAGCTCAGTTAGTTAAGCATTCAACTTCAACTTCGGCTCAGGTCATGATCTCCCTGCTCACGGGTTCAAGTCCCGCATCAGGCTCTTGCTGACAGCTCAGAGCCTGGAGCCTGCTTTGGATTCTCTGTCTCCCCCTCTCTCTGGCCCTCCTCTCCTCACACTATGTCTCTCTGTCTCTCAAAAATACATAAACATTAAAAATTAAAAAAAAAAGTCTACTCTGCTTAAATTCCAACTTTAATTTCTTCTCCCTGAAATCAAAGAACCTCACCACACTGTTCCCAAGTTTTAAGAATAATTGGACTTAGGGGCACATGGGTGGCTTAGTCGGTTGAGCGTCTGACTTTCGCTTAGGTCATGATCTCGCGGTTCGTGGGTTCGAGCCCTGCGTCGGGCTCTGTGCTGACTGCCAGCTCAGACCCTGGAGCCTGTTTCAGTCTGTGACTCCCTCTCTCTCTGACCCTCCTCTGCTCACACTGTCTCTCTCTCTCTCTCCTAGAAATAAATAAAACATTTAAAAAAATTAAAAAAAAAGAATAATTGGCCTTAAATCCATAGTAAATGATAAGAAAGGAAATACTATTGGGAAAATCGTAATGATACAATCCTAAAGTATAATTATCTTATCAAAAAACTGAAAAGGTTCCATACTCTTCCGGAGAAGGCCCTATTCAAAAAACATCCTGCAAACAAACAAGGTTATAATTTATAATTTTTCTTAAGGGATCCCAATATACCCCAAAACAATTTGATCACCTGATAGTTTAATATGCAAAAGCCAAAAACTGGATTGTCTAGCAGCTAGAAGTAGTAGTAGAATCTAATTCGGTAGAAGCTAGGACTACTAATCTGGCTCTAAACTTTCAGGTCAATAGGTTTTGGTGATTTTACAAAGAACCTCAACTGGCCCATTAAAATAAGATGTCTTCTATGATTACAAAGCTAGTTATTGTCTTTTCAAAAGTGTTCAAAGAATGCTGATAAAATGATTTGTAAGACAAAAGTGAGTTCATCAAACCTGCATCAATATGCCACCCCTCTCAAGTCTCCTTTGGTAAATCTACTCGATTATAATGGTCTCCTGCTGTAACTAGGCTCCTTTTCTCCAGCTCTTCACTCTGAAGCACTAGTATATAGTATTGGCTTTTTAGTTCATATGGTCACTAGTGGTTTTGGCAAGCAGGAACCTAAAGCATAATAATCCTTTGAGTGAACCAATAAAACTGAGTTCCTGAATTTATGAAACCAAAGATTATAGCCAAGATCAATGTGCTGTAATCAAGGTGAATTATTCTATAGACCCTACCAGAAACAGTCTTTAACTGTGTCCAAACCAAATGTATTAAAATCAGAACAGAATCACTTACATTGACTTTCTTCTTTTAAACAATAGAAAAATATGCCCAAGATTAAAATGTTACAATTTTTAGTTCTTCAAAATGAATTATGAAAATATTTGTTAAAATACATGCTGCTTTCTATCTGTGACCTTAACAGCTCTGAACTCTTACAAGGCTATGAAATAGAAACTAAGGCTGCCTAAGCCATATTTTAGACCTACCCAATCAGATTCTCCAGGATTGATACTCACTGACAGATCTTCAGGCTGTGGTTAACTTTTGCTGTCACATTATGTCATCTACTTCTGTTCCTCTATCTAGTATTTCATTCACATTAACATTTCTGAACACCACATATTCTCTAAGCACTGTGCTATATATACCTTCACATACAGATTCATATACATTAAGATTTGGATTGACATTTTAGTATTTAACAGCTTTGATTCATAAGGCACAAACAAAATGTTTTAATATTAATAGGAATATACTATAACTTACAGTGTAACTTACTTAGTTCAATACTGACAGTGTAGGTAGGCAGTCTTCAAATATTAAACAATTATTGAATTATTTCTTTATTTAGCAAGACAAGCTAAAGCTATAAACATGAATTTAATAATCCATACTAAAATTGTCTTCTGCACTACAAGTAGATTTCATTCAAAGAATAATTGCCGTAATTCCGTTTCTTGAATTCTTCTAATACTCCCAGTATTTCTTCAAATAGCTCAGATATTTGAATATTCATTTCCCAAATTTATCAAATGTGATAAAACAAGTGAATATTGAAGATCAATCTTAAACACCACTTGGGGGTGATTTTTGTTTAGATTGTTTCCCTTAACTTTCTGAAAGCCTCTGGGCGTAACTGAAAGACCCTGTTTCTTTTCCTGTATCATGTGGTAAAGTTTAAATGTGTTACATAATTGAATTGATTAACAATTTTTAGAAGATTAATTCACATCCCAACAGAAATTTAACAGAATTTTTCATTAATACCTTAATCTTGGTAGCACCAATTTCCCTCTCAGAACACTTTGAATTCCCAGAGATGGCTTCTAAATACAGAGCCTCTATTTACTTAATGGAGCTTTGCACCACTGAGAGTAGCTCTGTGGGGTGCTGGGGAACTCAGAGAACGATGCAAAATGGGCTGCTTACAAATAAGAATGCAAAGTAGGCCCTCTCAGCCTCGCAGGTTTCCAGCACTATATGTCCCTTACCCTGACTGCAACTTCAGCAGAGTGGAGTGGTTTGTTTGTTGAAATAATGGATAGTAGATGGCATCCATTTTAGTGGAAAGTTTTAATTTGTGATTCCCTGAGGCGGTGTGAAATAAAACACTCTTATTTATTCCCATAAATGAGGCCAAATTGCTTCTGGAATTTCTTCTGAGAAAGACCATCTAAGAACACGGATTTGACGTGTTAGACTGTGAAATAAAACATTTAATGAATGCACTTTTGTAGTGAACAGCACTATTTCTATGAAGATTATTTTTATTTCTGAAGTATGTTCTTATCTAATTAAGTTTTTGCTTTTAAAAACTGATGAAGTATATTATGATTTTTAAGCTTGCCTCAGAAGCTTAGAAAATAAAAATCTGCCTATTTTGTCTGATATTACATCTATTTTATTTTATTTTTTAAGTAAGCTCTATGCCCAACATAGGGCTTGAACTCAGGACCCTGAGATCAAGAGTCGCATGCTCTTGACTGAGCCAGCCAGGCATTCCTGATTTTACATTTTAGTTAAAATACCAACTATTTCTGAAAGCAATCATTAGCACCACAATAACACCTTACTAATAAATATCAATAAGCAATTTAAGTGCATTAAATAATAACTATTTGGAAAAAGGAACTAAAGTTTATCCTTGCAAAATCTAGAAAGAGAAATATCTTAAAAATTGGTAGTTTTAAGGTTGGAGAAAGATTTAAATTGACCAGGAGAACAAAACATTTTCAAAACTCCCAAATACTGAAGAAATCTGTATGATAAACAATTGATATGCTACTTGTCGACCAATTTAGTCATTTATTAAATCTTCTCTTAATGACTATAAAGAATAATTGGCTAACCCATTTCTTATAACTAAAATAAGTTTAACAGTATTTACTTGGTGATAAAGATATTCATTTACATTTTAGAAAATTACTAAGTGTCTAGTACAGTTCAGGTGCTGTTCTAAATCCTGACGAAGTGGTGAGTACAACGCTTATAATCCCTGTCCCAATGGAACTAATATCCAATGGTTAGGAGGGGGCGGGAGGACAGGAAATAAACAAGGCAGCAAATAATTAAATAAGATAATGTCAGCTAGGTAAAGGGTTAGAAAAAAATAAAAATGATTAATGAATAGAAAATGAAGGGGTAAGTTGCTGAAGGAAGGCTAACATCACTACTTCTTTTTCTTTTTAATGTTTGTTTTTTTTTTTTGAGAGAGGGAGACACAGAGTGTGAGTGGGGGAGAGTCAGAGAGAGAGGGAGACACAGAATCCAAAGCAGGTTCTAGGCTCTGAGCAGTCAGTACAGAGACTGATGTGGGGCTCAAACTCACAAACTGTGAGATCATGACCTGAGCCAAAGTCGGCCACTTAACCGACTGAGCCACCTAGGTGCCCCTAACATCACTACTTCTGGGGTGGTGACTGAGCTGAGACATCTGTGGGAAATTTGGGCAATTGCAAATCCAAGTTGAGAGCAGCTTACCTGTAGACCACTAGTATATAGGAATAAAAATCTAACACATCAAAAAAAATAAATAAATAAAAATTTAAAAAAACAGACCTTCTCCTACCATTTGTGGAGAAGGCCCAGGGCAGGAATACAAATGAAGGCTCACATACTACATGCCTAAATATTTATAAGTCCTAACTAGAGATAACAAGCTGGTAAAGGAAATGTATTCCATTCTCTTCTCTTAACAATATTACCTCCACCAGAATGTGGTAGTATGGGTGAGCAAAGCCTGCCTTCAGCTCCTGACCTAGCCTCTTCTTCTCCTCTGACTCAAGTCTATACTGTAAGGAACCTTACCCAACCACATGTGGACACCTTTTGTTTAACTTCTTGGAAGTACTCAACACTGAAACAGCCTTTTATCTTGGTTTCCACATCAACATTTTTAGTTTTCCACAAATTTCTTTAGCAATTCCTCTGCCTCCACCCATGCTTTAAACATTTTATTCCTTAAGGCTCTGTTTTAAGTCCTATTCTTTCTTACTTTGCACATCTTCCTAGGTGACCTCATTCATTACCATGACTTAAATTATTGTCAGCAGGCCAATATCTATTTCCCTGGTGCTGTGTTTTTCCCTAAGACTGCTTGATAATTAACACTTGGAAGTCTCTCAGGTACCTCTACTCAACATGTCTAAACTGATTTCTTTATTCTTTTCTCCCCCAACTTTGTTTCAGTCTTTCTCTGCATCTGTAAATAGCACCTTTCCTATCCAAGTTGCACAAGTGAAAATTTGGGAATTCTTTACATTGGCCTCTTCTTTACTTCCTTTCTCCACATCCAGTCAATCACTATACGTTCCATTTTCTCAGTATGTCTCAAATCTATCCATTTATTTCTGACCCCTAAGGCCACTATCTATGTTGTTCAAACCACTATTTCTTGTCTTGACTACTGCAACAGCCCCTTAGTGCTTCTTAAACTTTTTTCTCGTCATGGGACATGGAGAGAATAACATGGTAAGATACTCTTGAGATGAACTGTCAAGGATTTGGAGGTACCTATTTGGAGCTTAATAAAAAATATATATATAATTACTTTTCTCATAGTATTTAATTTTGAAAAATAAATAAACAAAACATTAGAGACAATGTTAAGCTTGAATTCATATAAATATCAAGTATATTTTTCAAGAGCTCAATAGAAATTTTCAGTAAGCTTTCCTTCATAAACATAAGTTTTTAATATAAGATTTTCTGCTTAAAATGCCTACTATCACTTCCTGATGAAGACCTTTAAGGATGTCCTCTTTAAACTCTTGATAGTCATGATCAAAGAGAAATTTTGCTCACACAAAGAAATGAAAAAAGTGTTTAAATACTTAGAACCATTTTAAAATTTGCAACAGTGAAATCATATTTAAGACTCTAACAGGGGCGCCTGGGTGGCTTAGTCCGTTAAGAGTCTGACTTTCGCTTAGGTCATGATCTCGCGGTTCGTGGGTTCGAGCCCCCCGTCGGGCTCTGTGCTGACTGCCAGCTCAGAGCCTGGAGCCTGTTTCAGTCTGTGACTCCCTCTCTCTCTGGCCCTCCCCTGCTTACACTGTCTCCTCTCTCCTCTAGAAATAAATAAAACATTAAAAAAAAAAAAAGACTAACATCTCTTCCTCTTTAAATGCAAATGTGATGTTCAAATTTCTTGTGATAATATGAATTTTGAAACCAGCTGAACTTTTTCATTTCAAATATTTCAAAAACAATGGAGATTTTGTCTGCAGGACACACAGGTACCATTAAAGCAGTTGCCTTATAGCTACCTCAGCTGAGGGAGTAAAAAAATAAAACGAGTTAGCTGCAAACAGAAATGTCAGTTATGGGGCGCCTTGGTGGCTCAATCGGTTAAGTGTCCAACTTCAGCTCAGGTCATGATCTCACTGCTCATGGGTTCGAGTTCAGCATCAGGCTCTGTGCTGACAGCTGAGAGCCTGGAGCCTGCTTCAGATTCTGTGTTTCCCTCTCTTTCTGTCCCTTCCCTGTTCATGCTCTGTCTCTCTCTCTGCCAAAAATAAACAAACAATGAAAATAATTAAAAAAAAAAATGTTACATATAACTGGAGCAGCTCTGGAGCTGCACCTACCTCTATTCCCCTCAAAGGCCTGTCTTTACCATCCACATTGTGATCACCTAGGATACAGTTCCATGGGCTGCAATAGACTTAGGATGAAGATATGGGAAGCAGAAAATATGGAATAAACTCAAATATTTGAGAAATGCATGAATTTGGGGAGCTGCTCTCCAGCAACGTCACTGTACTGCTAAGGAGTTGGCCATCCTCTGTGTACTGCAGTTTTGAATACAATACACCAAAAACTATTTCTGAACTTCCCGGAAAGAATAACATTTGATCAGGTTAGGCTTCTTTGGGTCTAGGATAGGCAGTAAAGATGGCACTTTCTAGCTATAGAGCTCAATGTGAATAGGACATATGAATAATGACCAATTGTTATTGTTACAAAGTAAACAACCATTCCTTGCTTTGCTCCCCATGGGAGTCCAGATTTTTCCTCTGGGTTGGGAGTGCCTCCTTCTCAAAGCCTATGATTCCACAAGTCCTTAATCTAAGTTATACAAGATACTTGCAACCTCAAACTTCCTGTCCCCTATTGCACACTCAAGGGTACAGTTGCCAAGGGCTTTTTGTAAAATAAATTTCCCTGCTCTTCTGAAATAGCTACCAAAAGAGACACTCTCTGCCATTGTATTGGAGTCCATTTGTTATATGAAAAATGAAACTGCTAGAGCCTACATTTTTTTTCTTTAAATAAACTTTTTTCAATAGTTTATTGTCAAGTTGGTTTCCATATAACACCCAGTGCTCATCCCAACAAGTGCCCTCCTCCATGACCATCACCCTCCTTCCCCTCTCCCCCACCTCCATCAGCCCTCAGTTGTTCTCGGTATTCAAGAGTCTCCCTCCCTCTACCCAACTATTTTTTCCCCTTCTCCTCTTCCATGGTCCGTTAAGTCTCTCCTGTTCCACTTAGAGCCTACATTCTCAATAGTGGTGATATCTCCTCCAAGGGGGTGAAAATTAAGGAGATGAAAAAAAATCTTACTTTCTATGTAGAAAGCATAAAATAGGCATACAGTACATAAACAGATAAGCACTATACTTGTGGTATTAAGACTTGGGGGGGGGAGGGCATTGAGAAAAATCTTAAAAGGCTCCTTAAGAAAACAATAATGATGAAAGGGTTGAGAAATACTGTTCTAGAGCAATGGCAGATACCACCAAAGGCAGAAGACAATAATGGAAACTAAATTATTGATGCTTTCATTAAGTTTATAAATCAAAGTTTATGACACCTAAAATGTGTTCTAGCTCTTGACTTTCCACTAAACTAAACAAATATATTCCCTTCATTGTTTAAGCCATTTTGTATGGTTTCTGATAAGTCATAACAAATGTCATATTAACTGACAAAATACGGAACTCTTTATCTAATGTACATGGCCAATGCATCAGAACATTAAAGTGGAACTATTTTAGTCTGTCTCTGGTAAGCCTTCATCAATATAGGTGCCAGATAGCCTCATAACCAAATAAGCCAAGTAAGATGAGAATCCCATGCAAAAAGAGGTGCCTGGGTGGCTCATTTGATCCTGATTTCGGCTCAGGTCATGATCTCAGAGTTGTGAGATGAAGCTCCACATCAGGCTCTGTGCTGAGTGTGGAGCCTGCTTGGGATTCTCTCCTTCTCTCTCTCTCTCTCTCTCACACACACACACACACACACGAATAAATTCACATTAAAAAAAAAACATGCAAAGAGATGGTGGGAAATGGATTTCAAAACTCTTAGTCTTTATCCCACGGATAGTGTAGAAGAGTTAAAACTGAAGACAGGCTTGAAGGTTAAAGAATTATTATTAGGACATTTACATGAGGGTGGGTTGGTAGAGAGTGATCAAACTGGGAGGGACTTCAAGGAGACCATTTAAAAACTCTGTATGTATCTCTGGAAATCTGTGTAGATACAATAGACCTGGTAACTGAAGTTAACATGAAATTGTGAGGCTCAACCTTCTATTCTCAACTCATGGAAATTAAAGAATTTAATGGGAATGCAAAGTAAAAACTGACATGAATTAAGATGGGTTTGGCAGCCCCTTTCCTCATTTCTCTGGGTTCAAACTGTAGTACTTAGGAATCTTTGATCACAAGTAACAAAAATACGACTTGACTCAGCTTAAATGAAAAATGGGAATTTACCACCTCACATAATTAAATCACATGAGAGGAGAAGAGAGGATTGGACGTTGGAGATGACTAGATCCAGACATGAACAGTGCTAGGACTTCAACAGAAGCTAGTGAAAAGGTGCCAGGCAGACCTCCTCACCAAACTCCACCCCAAAATAAAAAGCAGTCTGCAAGCAAATAAGAGAACTGACTTTAGTATCAATACTGTAAAACCAAATCAGTGCATAAAGTATAGAAGCATAAGTGAGATTTCAAAATCACTGTAGGATATCCACTTAGAAATGTATCCAACAAGGGGCACCTGGGTGACTCAGTTGGTTAAGCATCCGACTTCAGCTTAAGTCATGATCTCACAGTCAGAGAGTTCGAGCCCCACATTGGGTTCTGTGCTGACAGCCCAGAGCTTGGAGCCTGCTTCAGATTCTGTGTCTCTCTCTTTCTCTGCTCCTACCCCACTTGCTCTCTGTCTCTCAAAAATGAATAAACATTAAAAAAAAAATTTTTTTTAAAGAAATGTATCCAACAAAAAAATGAAAGTATGTGTGTATGGGTGGATGAATAGATGGGCAAATACAGGATAATGCAAGGTAAGATGTTAATATTAGAATCTTGGTGTTAAGTATAGGTATTCACTGTAGAATTCCTTCAACTTTTTTTGTATGTTTGATATTTTTCCTAACAATATGTTGGGGATGGGGCAGGGTAGTGTGGGTGGGAATCAAGCAGAATAGCACCATGCTGTAATGATTAGTCCCTTGTCAGGAGGATTCTAATTCTAAACTGAAGGTACAGAAAACAGACCCTACACTCCAGGCAAAGGGAGAACTGGCAAAAGCTATTCATTCACCCAGAGCATATAACAAATGTTACTTGAAATTCTACTTGGTAGCA
Organism: Proteles cristata cristata; assembly: GCA_017311185.1. Lineage (NCBI taxonomy): Eukaryota > Metazoa > Chordata > Mammalia > Carnivora > Hyaenidae > Proteles > Proteles cristata. The sequence continues at coordinate 583,628 of JAESUZ010003777.1, read as the reverse complement.
TCCACTGAATTAAGGTGTTAAAGAGAAATCAGTAATGACTTGTAGAATGATAGCATGATGTTAAGAGATGGCCATCCTAGTTTGTGAAATCAAGTAGAGAAATTACAGGTGAAAATGGTTATCTCACTGACTTAAGCTGCTTCTACTTAGTTATTTGTGCACTAAGCATCATTTTAAATGTAGAAATAAAGCCCTGGTTTCTCACTTGGACAAATAAGTAGATGATAATACCCTTTACAGAGATAGAAAATGCACATGGAAAAAGAGATCTGTGGTGGGTAACTTTTGCATTTCCTTTAGGAATCTTGAAGTTCAGGTGTTTGTTACACCTAAATAGAGATGAGAAAACAGACTGGAAATACAAGACATATCTGAGCATCGGGAGAGATCGGCAGTTATCATAAAAGTGTTATCAAGACATTATATCATCCGGAGTGTATAGTGAGAAGAAACTTTTCTTTCATATCTATTCACCAAACTATCACTATTACTAAAACTACAAAAAAAAAAAAAAGTGACCGATGTTTTTCAGTTCATAACTTAATTGCCAAATCCAAAGACCTTTGTGTGATCCCAAATGTGTTTAACTTACTTTTGTATGTCATTTATTGGGTTGGCTGGTCTTTAATTGGATAGCTCTCCTCCAGTGACATTCCAATTACCATTCCCCTCATTTTCTCTTTTCTGATTGTTCCTTTTCTGTCTGGTACAAAAGAGTCTTAGAACTTGACGTTTACAGGCTTTCATCGTTGGTCGGTAAACCTTCATTTCTAAATCCAAACCGACTAAATAAAGCTTAATCAAAAGGTAGTTTAAAACTAAAAATTGGGTGGACAGTACAACACAGGCAACACTATCCACCATGGAGCTATGTTGGCTTAAGTTCTACTAGCTTTTGAGGTGCATAAATTTTTTTCATCTCTCTAAGCCTATTTTTCCATGACCTTAAAATGGCAGCCAAAATACTTAATTTGCAAGGATATTATTGATTACAATATAAATGTAAGCATCTAAGTGCTCCACACTCGATGCATACAATTAACACAATCCATAGCTTCAGATGAGTACGACAAATTATGGCAAGTTATAAATATCTACCTTACCTAATATTAACATCTGATCCTGAGCACTCAGTCTATATAGTGTAATTCAGGTTACATGCGCTGGCTCGCTCTGTATTCTTTCCCTTAGAATCTCTCATTGCGTCAGGGGCTGGCTCAAATTAACAGTAGCAACTCTTTCCTTCCATACACCGCATTGAGGGAAACAAATTTTCCACGGCTTCTTAAATGATTCAGTTTAGCTTAGAGGTGAAAGTGAAAAGTAAGCTTCGTCACAAGAACACAGTCCAACTCTACCCCATCCGTCTGCCGGTCTCTGAGAAAAAAGGGAGCAGGGTCACAACAGTTTACGAAGCAGAGTTGAAACCTTAGTTTTTAACTTTCCCGCTAGTCTCTGAACGACCAACTGCAATGGTACTCCGTCATGCTCCGCGCCACTTCCGTTTGCGCATTTTAATTACGTAAGCGCACCAGCTCTCGCGGTAATACCCGATGCTGAGCCCCCCCCCACTTAATAAAGATCTCGCGAAATTTGTTTTACAGCTCCAAGCTAGCCTCCCTCTCCCCCACCCCACCCCCAACTTGTCCTTCCTTTCCCAGTCTCAGTCACAAAATTCTTCCCTCCCCTTTCTTGAACTCACAGTTCTCCTCCTGTTTCCGATTTTAGGCCGGAACCGGAAGTTAGGTGGGCGGGGCCCGGCGGCGGAAAACGCTGCGGAGCCGGAGCCGGGATTCGGCTGTGGCCGCTGTCCCTGTCCCCGCCACGGAGCGCCGTGGCTTCACGCTGAAGGTCGGTCCGGAGGCGGGTGGGCGCGGGCCTCCTCCGGAGTGTCCGGGTGGCAGCCTCTCCGGGGCCCCCGGGCTCCGCGAAGGATCATGTCTACAGCTTCTGCCGCTTCCTCCTCTTCCTCATCTTCGGCTGGTGAGATGATCGAAGCCCCCTCCCAAGTCCTCAACTTTGAAGAGATCGACTACAAGGAGATCGAAGTGGAAGAGGTAAGTGAGGCCTGGCATGGAGGCGCCGGTCTCTGCCTTGCCTGGCCCCGACTCTTAAGGTGTCTCCCCAGCCCCTCTGATTTTAAGGGCCCCGCGGAGTCTACCCGGGAGCCTCCTCTGAGGCTAGGTATAGAGGGAACTCTCTGTCTTCAAATGCTCTGGGAAAGCTTTCTTTTTTTCCTCACTTCGGCACTCTAGTTTGTCCTGATCCCTGGAAATCGGTCATCTCAAACACCAAGATGAACTGGTGACATGTTGTGGAGCACCAGTTCTTGTATATGTAAGTAGTAAATTCATCAAAGACTATGGTCGTTCTAGTGTTTCAGTTCACTAAGACTTGGTGTTCTTAAGGGCCAAAGTTTGTATTATGTTCGACTTCTAGCTCAGTGCCTGGTACGTACTGGTAAATAAATAATATCATCAGGTCTAATAAAGTGTCCCCCTAAGTACCAAACGGTTCTTAGTTTCGCCGATTCGATAGAGCAGTAGTCGTAATCTTAAGTATTCTGCCTTCAGTTGGAGGAATTTGGATAAGTTTTACGGTTAGTAATGTAGCCTACAGTGAAAAGATGTTTCAAGTAGCATATTCCGAAGAGAAATAAATGATTGCTGTGACAACCACAATACAACACCAAACCAGAAATCGTTGTTAGAAAACCCAAATTCGTTCTTTACTCTGTAATAAGTTACTTTAGAGAAAGGTAGTAATATGCTTTTAATATATTGCTTCTCAAATATACATAATAGATTGGTTCTAAAATCATAAAATTTAGAAAAGTAAAAACTATCTATTTTAAAGACACTTTAGAAAGTGTTGAAACTTTGGTTGAAAGTAATACTTATCATGGGTCACCTGGGTGGCTTAGTCGGTTAAGCAGTGGATTAAGCTTCCAACTTCTGCGCAGGACATTATATCATGGTTCCTGAGTTCAATCCCTGTCTGGGTTCTGCTCTGACAGTGTGAAGCCTGCTTCTAGATTCTCCCTCTCCTTTCTCTCACCCTCCCCTGTGCTCACTCTCGCTCGCTCTCAAAAATCAACAGTAAAAATACTATCAGTTACCATTTATTCGTTTTTAAAATTTATTAAGTATTTTGCATTACATATGCCACAAAGAACACTGTGTCCTGTTACAGACTTTCAGTGAATTATCTCTACTTTAAAAATCCAAGCTAAAGTAGTCAGGTAATTCCCATTTAACAAATAAATTTTTATCTGTGCATGTTTTGGAAGAATAATGGATTCCGTAATCATGTCTTTCTATTCTGTAAGGTATGTCATTTTACAAGGTAGCATAAACAAGGCCTCGGAGTTAGAAGGAGGTTCAGTATATCAGGAATATCGCTTACTAGCCATGTGATTTGGAGCAAACTTCCTAGCCCCTTTAAGCTTTATAGTTTCCTTAACTTTAAAACAAGGATAATAATTTCTATTTAATTTTACCTATATAACATCCTATTAGACAATATAATCAAAATACCCAACAAAGTACCTGACACTAATGACTAGGCAACTGAATTCCAGAGAACAGTAACCTGCTTTAAGGTCACATGCTAAAAGAAGAAGGACCCATATTTTGAAAAGAGAGGGGAATTTATTTGTGTGTGGGTGGGTGTGTGCTTTCTATTGAGGCTATGGTAAATTCCTTTTTCAGAAGTGGATAGTTGATCCAGCTTTCATGGCTAACGTTTTTTTTTAAGAATAAAAATTCAGTGAGTCAGTATAAAAGAATTGCAGTTTTTAAATAAGCATTTACGTCTACTCTGTGGCAAACTTATGCTTGTAGACTACAAATTGTTATGTAATAATAACTTGTACTTCATGGTCTACCAAATGCTTTCACAGACTTACATCATTTATTCTTACAACCTTCATTTTCTCAACTACTTTCTAAAGCATTGTACATTCTTCTTGGAAGAATGGAAGTTACTGAGGAGACATTCATAATTTTACTGCTATTCCCGGAAAGCCATTTAACTTCTGATTAGGCTTTTATGTTTTTAAATCTTCTTTTTTCAGTTTAGATATTGTTTCAACCTTTTTAAAGTATATTTAGGACACTCCTGAGGAGTAAATTTTTGTTTTCTGATGAAAATTTCTAATATTAGCAGGTTCTCTAGTTGAATTTTCATTTTTTAATACCCAGTTTATTTTTACTTTAAAGATTGAATTGTGACCATTCTAATGTTGAAACTATTACATAATTCCCATTATATTCATTTGCGCACGTTAAAACAGTGTTACATAATCCAGAGTGCACTATAGGCATTCAGTAACTATTTCTTAACTTAGATTTTACTTTTGGTTAAAATCATAAATAAGAGAAGAAAGATAACAAGAAGCAAAAAGTATTTTATGTTGCTTTTAGTATTTTATATAGTACAAATATATTGCCTATAAATAAAATCATGTTCTGTATTTTCCAAGTAACAACGTAACTGAAGCAGCATTATATTGATTCAGTTAGAAACTATGTAAGAAAACTGCTGCCACCACAGGCCAAATATGTAATCATTTAGTAGGTTTATATCTTTAAGGCATCAGCTGATTCTAATCCTTACATTCCTAGTTAGTGTGACACTTCCTTAATTCAGTTCAGCAAATTATGTGAGACCTCAGCCTCAGAAACCTGTGTAGATACATTTTTTTTTAAAGTCACCTAGTTTTTACCATTCTGGGTCTGAGTGTAGAAAATGTTAGAATAAATTGTGAACCATGTACGTTAAGGATAGGTTGAAAGAAGTGGTAAGAAACAGTGTGGTTTGCTAAAAAGTGTACTGGACTGGGTATTTAAAAATTGGATGCTATATTCATTCTACCATAATATATTTCAGTAACTTGGAGCAGGTAACCTCATTTTTCTGGGTCTGATTCTCATATGAATTGAAGGACTGAACATAGTCATTTAAGGTCTCTTCCAGTTCTAATATGAAAATACATTTATTCCAGTATTAATGCTCTGTTTCCACAGTAAGCTTCAAATGATCTCTTGTGGAATGTAGTTGGTAACCAACTAATGCTGGTTAGACAGGACAAATATCCCCATTTTACAGATGTTAACAAATGGTCACAGAGATTGATTTACTAGAAGCCTTGTGTCTAAGTAAATGGTAGAGCTGGGAATTGAATTTGAGATTTCTTACTCATGAATCACTTACTTTTTCTGCTAGATTTATGGTGTTACTTTAGTTCTTTGTGAAGCACTCTGACCAAACCTTCTTCTGAGAATGAAGAAACAAAATACTGATTTCCTTTGCAGTAGTTGGTCCTGTGCCTTTAATGAACATTCTCTTCTGTGCACAATATTACTAAGGTACTGTGAAAGATGAATAGAAGAATTTTAGGATTCTCTCCTTGAAATTTTTTATTATTGTGAAACTAGAATAAGCAACAATTAATAATTACATTTTCAGAACCACTAATTTAAAACTGTATAATGTAAACTGAGCACTGAAGCTATAGGGTTAATCACAGAACATTGTTGAATGGAAAATAATTTGAAAGTATATTTTGAATAAAGTTAGCATCATAGATTGGGAAAGGCACAAAGGTGAATTGTCTTTACAGTTCCACTGCCTAGAATTCTCTTCCCCCAAGAACTTCACATGGCTGGCTCTTCTCACCATTCAAGTCCCACCTCACATGTTTATTCCATAGGGAAATTTCCCCTGAGTGACTTAGATTTTGTCACTTCAATTATCCTTTGTGGCACTTACCAGTAAGCAAAATTGTGTATCCCGCAGCACAATGTAAGGTGCCTTTTTCACACTTGTAACACCAATGTCTAGCACCTTGTTTTTCTATAAATATTTGTTGAATGAGTAAATGAAGTTAACACAGCATAATCATGAGGATTTAGTCTTCATCTAGTTCTTTTACATTGCATGTGATAAAACCAGAGGTTGCAGTAAGTTTGTGATTTAGCTAAGGCAGCATTTACACTAGAAATTGAATCTGATTCTCTCTCCAAATGTTGATCCCGTTACTATTATACCTAGCAAATACATTTGTTTAGCAGGGGTAAAAAAATGCTGTAAAGGGTCAGGTGCTGTAAGTAAACCATGTATTGATGGGCTTTTTTACTAAAATGTAATGAAGACCCTATTTTGGCGTGACTACTTTTTAAAAAGGAGATCCACAGTGTTGATCTCAAGTGTAATAATATAAGCAAGGTACTTATAATCACTGCAGTATTTATATTTTCTTAAGTTTTATTATAGATACCCAAAGGTTTTGTTTTAAAGGGGAATCTAGAAAGAACTTTGGCAGTGATATTTTGTAGTTTTAGATATACGTGGGCAACTGATATTGGAGAAAAACCTTATTTATAATGTCTGCATAAATGGAGTCTGTAGATTAGTTATAATCAGTACTTAATTGTGGGATATCCAAAATTATTAATAAATTCTTCCATGTGAAACTTAATGATCATTGATTTCATTAGAAATCTTGAATTGTTACCACAACGAAGAGATAGCCACATGGTAACTTTCATATCATGCCTGTGTAGCTTAAATGATGACACGGGCATGTATTTGAAAGAAAGGCCTGCTAACTGGGTCAGATGTCTCTGGCAGATTTTAAAAGACTACATGAAAATTCAAAAGTAGGTTGAATAATCAAAGCTTTACTTTTATGTTATCTAGTCTTGTCAGCAGATGGCAGTTCTACTCTGCCACAGTTTATTAATAGATATTGAAGTTCTAAGTTCTGAAATAGTTGGAGGCTCTAAGTTCTAACGAATAAATATATGATCTATGCTTGTTCTGTCATGTTCCAAATTTCTAGCCAGAGCAGTGGCATCATAGCCTGGGTCCATTCACATAGTCCACAGAGCAGGGCCAAACCAAAGTGACAACTATAGTCACTGAACTAAAAATAACATGAATTGGGGACAATTAAGAAGAATTATTTCATAGTAAATTAAGAATACAAGGGCATCCTTTTCCACTTAGTGTAGTTTAGGTGGGTTTTTTGTTTGTTGTTTGTTTGTTTTTAATAACATGACTTGGATTAAGGATAGTCTCCCATACTAAAGAAATTAGTTTCTTAAAGGAGTTGCTTTCTTTAAACACACACACAAAGTGAATTCTGGTTTTGATACTTCTGTTTTTTAATACTGTTTATATGGAAATATTTTACACACTATCATTTTTTTGTTTAATTTTTATTTAAAAATTACATTTAAATATTCTTCAATATCTGAGATTAAAGTTATGGACCCCAAACCACTACACCACAGGGAGAAAGATGCACATCATAAGAGAATTAATCTAAGACCATTTTAATTTAGAAAACATTCATAAATTTAGAAGGAAATATTTCTAGATTGACTTCTCTTTTAAAACCAAAGTCCTCTTTGCATACCTCTGTTCTTCTATTTTTATAGATGAGGGATTGTGAAAAATATCTAATACTTATTTCTAGGTTCACTGTTTTGTATGGAAGCAAATGATGGGGTGATACTTACAGTTTGGATGTGTGCACTTTTTTACACTCTTGGTGAAAATTGATCTTTGGGGAAAGCAGTTAATTCAAAATAATTGTTAATGATAAGGTGTCAAAGAAAATACTGTTATTCAGGTATGAATGCAATCCAAAAGGCATATTTGATTTAACTTGAATTAGAAATTTGGTAGTAGATAAAAAGTGACTTACTTTCCTTGTTTTTAGTTTGAATATGAGGTTTTTCATTGTTTACCTCAGTTGCCAATGTGTTTCTTTGCTCTTTATGTGCCTAGTTTCTAATAATCTACAATCTTTCAAGAAAAACATTGGGTTGCTCACAAGAATCCCCTTTTTCTTTCTTGATGCCCAGGATGGCATCCTAATTGCTCTGGAGAACTCTAATAAATAATATCCACAGCAGGTGAGGGGGTCTGTGTGATGGCTTCCACCAAAGTACCTTGTTTCATTGTTAATTATGTTTTTAATATAACGTAATGTTGTCATTCTCAAACCAGAATCATCTGGAGAGTTTGTTAAAACACAGATTGCTGGGCCCTGCCCTCAGACTTAATACTTCTGGGTTGGAACCTGGGGATTTATATTTTTCACAAATTTCCAGGTGATGCTGATGCTTTTGATCCAGAGACCACATTTTCAGAGCCATTGGATCAATGCTTTTGCTGTTTTTGCATTTTCTTTCTTCTTGGAAGTTTTCCCTTGGCTTCTTGAGATACTCTTCTGGTTTGCCTGCTACATTTCCAGTTTTTGCTGGTTCTTTCTTCTCTGTTTCTGTTCTAGATATAGGAGTTCAGAGCTAAGTTCTGGGGCCCTGTAATATTTTTTGGTAATCTCTCATCCAGTTGGTTGACAAGAAATAATCAACTAAATGCTGATGATTTGCCTGCCTGACTTCTCCTTGACTCATGTTTCTATTTTCTTTCTTGATATCTCCCCTTGGATATCTAATAGGCATCTTAAACTTTGTATGACTAAAGCAGAACTCTGTTATTAAAAAAAATCTGCTTGCTCTGTTCTTTGTTTTCCTTCATTAAACTGTTGTCTAATCTAGACATTATCCTTGATTCATCTCTTCCCCTCCTCCCATCCTGCCTACATGTAGACCATCAGCAAGCTCTTCTGATCCTACCAATAAAACATATCCCAGATAGGCCCATTTTTCTGCACTGCCATCAGCCTTGTCCTCACAGCTACTCTTTCTTGCTTGGGCTGCCATAATAGCCTTCTGTCTGGTCTCTGTATATAGTCTAGCTTCCCTAAAATCCATTTTTCACATAAGAGCTAGAATTATTTTTTTAATGTAAAATCATATGACATCTTTCCTTCTTAAATTTTTCCTGTTGCTTCCCACTGCACTTAGACTGAAATCCAAACTCCTTTTCGTGATGCACAGAGTCATTCAGGATCTAGACTCTGCCTATCTCTCCAGCCTTATGTTGCATCACTCTTCTCCCGCGATGCACCGCCCACGCCAGACACTCCAAGTATTTCTCTAGGTCATCACTAAAATGTCACCTTTCTCATTGTGGCTTTATAGGACTACTCTGTTTAAAATTGGGGTGGAGAGTAGTGCATACATGTGTCTATACACACATACACAAGATTTTGCTCCTTCTTAGCACACTAGTTATTTACTAAAATATTACGTGTTTTTTCTTTGTCTCTTTCCACAAGAATATAAGCAATAGAAACAAAAATTATGGTTTATTTTGTTCACTTCTGTATCTTGAGTGTCTAGGGTAGCACCTAATTACAGCAGGGGTTCAAATATTGTTGAATAGAGAATGAGAGTTTGTTTTCCCCTAGGGCCTTCACATCACTTGTTTCTTCTTTGGTTGGTTTCTTGTATCATTCAAATAATCAAGTTAGTAACCTCCTCAGAAGGCCTTCCCATACTATCCATCCCAAAGTTTCCACCAGTCTCTGTCCTGTCATCTCCTTTTTTGTTTTCTACATAGCATTTCGTTTTTGCAATCTGATATTCTTCTTATTCATCTTTTTGCCTATTGACTGTCTTCCCCATCCCTTAATTGAAAACACATTCCATATAGGTCAGAATCTTTGTCTTATTGATTGCTATATCTCTGGTAACCTAAATGGTAGCTGAATATAGTAGACATTCAAAAACTACTGATTTAAGGAACAAACAAATGAAGTTCATTATTTTCTTGGCACGAGCCTTACCTTCACATCTTTGAAAGAAGAGCTTACCCATTTCTCCCTTGTGTACTGACCAGGCCTTCCCCTTTGACTTTCATTGATTGTCCAAAACAGCTGATCTCTGCATTTATCTCCCTGTATTTGAGCTGTCTACCATCCCACAGCCCGAGATGTAGGTTCCAACATTCTGCCCTACAACAGCCTCCTTCCTATAGTCCAAGAGACTCTAATTTCAGTTGTCTCCCTTTTCTCTTGGCAAGAGTTTTTTGTATCATTTCCATATTCTGATGGGAGAGAGAGACTCCCAAGCAGTCTCTGTGACATCACATGGAGCCTGATTCAGGGCTTGATCCCACAGACTGTGAGATCATGACCTGAACCAAAATCAAGAGTGGGATGCTTAGTCAACTAAGCCACCTAGGTGCCTCTCCCCTTGCATTCTTAATCATCTGTAGCTTCCCAGGTTGACTGAGCTGTGTGAGGCTACCCTCTCTTAAGGATCTCTTTGAGAAGTCGGAGGGATAAGTCCTTTCTGCCCTCAAATGCCTAAGCCTATCCTGAATCCCTAAGCCTATCCTTGAAGGGGATGAGGTGTTTCTTTAGCCACCATTATAGACTTACCTTTGGCTCACTTTAGTAAGTATTTAAAATTTTATTAAAGTACTGCTGTGTTGTCTTGAATTTTTTCTCTACCTCACTTTTATCCCAGGAAGGCAAAAGTCAGTTCTTTATTATTTTTTTGTTACTCTTAATATCTCTACATTTATGCCACTTGAAAAAATGGGAAGTCGTTTTTGTTTGTTTGTTTGTTTTTTGATACTTCAGTGTGATGATTTATAAGGAATATACATTTGGCCATCTGAATGACCAAACATACGGACACCTGTGTGGCTCTGTCGGTTAAGCATCCGACTTCAGCTCAGGTATGATCTCATGGCTTGTGAGTTCAAGCCCCACGTCGGGCTCTGTGCTGACAGCTCAGAGCCTGGCCCTACTACAGATTCTGTGTCTCCCCCTCTCTCTGCCCCTCCCCAACTCATACTTTGTCTCTCTCTCTCTCTCTCTCAAAAATAAACATTTTAAAAAATACAATTATAAAAAATGAATGACCAAACATGTATTTCTCCTATATATTTGGTCTTTGTCCACAGTTTCTCACTCATAGCTCCCAAAACTTTCACAATTTCCTAATGGAAAAAAGAAATAAAAATAACTCTCTCTCTCTTTCTATCTGTTGTTATGTTGAGGTTACTTTTTAACCCTACTACAGGATGGAGGCTAGTTACTAGGAGAACCCTACATTGTGATTGGAGGGATGGAACTTTCAGTCCCATCCCCCTGACCTCCATAGAGGAGAAAGTAGAAAAGAGAGAAGCTGGAGGTCAGATCACTGGCCATTGACCAAAGATGTAGTCAGTCATACCTGTCTATGAAGCCTCCATAAAAACCCAAAAGGCCAGGGCTTGGAGAACTTCCAGGTTGGTGAACACATGGAAGTTCAGGAGTATGACTTGCCTGGAGAGGTCCTGGAAGCTCTGCACCCTTTCTGCATATCTTGCCCTCTGATTCTCTTCTATCTGGAAGTTCCTGGGTTATAGCCTTTTCTTATAAACTGGTAATCTAGTAAGAAGAATGTTTGAGTTTTGTGAGCCACTCTAGCAAATTAATTGAACCCAAGGAGGGAGTCAGTAGAACCTCCAATCTGTAAAAGTGACATGCTGGGCTTCTGACTGGCATCTGAGTGGTGGAAGGAGGAACATCTTATAGACCTGAGCCTTTAACCTGCAAGATCTGATACTGTGTCCAGGTAGCTAGTGTCAGAGTTTAACTGAATTGTAGGACGTCCACCTGGTATCTGAGAATTGCTTTGGTGGTTTGGGGAAAAAACCCTTTCATTCATTGGAATTGGTGTTCACAATCATTAGGAACACAGAAGTTTAATTCTTTAAGAATTGCCTCTTCCCTCTTTCTCTGACCCTCTCCTGCTCACGCTGTCTCTCTCTCTCCTAGAAATAAATTTAAAAATTTAAAAAAAAAAGGGGGGGGGGCACCTGGGTGGCTTAGTCGGTTAAGCGTCCGACTTTCGCTTAGGTCATGATCTCGCGGTTCGTGGGTTCGAGCCCCGTCGGGCTCTGTGCTGACTGCCAGCTCAGAGCCTGGAGCCTGTTTCAGTCTGTGACTCCCTCTCTCTCTGACCCTCTCCTGCTCACGCTGTCTCTCTCTCTCTCCTAGAAATAAATAAAAAAATTAAAAAAAAAAAAAAGAATTGCCTCTGCTTTTTTTTTATGTACTTATTTATTTTTTAATTTACATCTAAGTTAGCATATAGTACAGTAATGATTTCAGGAGCAGAATCCAGTGATTTATCCCCTATATATAACACCCTGTGCTTCTAACCTCACTCCTTTGAATTCAGTTTTTTGTTTTTTTTTTTTATCTTGCATTTTCACTTTATGTGTACAACCTTGGGCATCTTGTACTTTCTTTACTATCATCATATATCTGTTGTTTCACCATACATATGAAATATCTTAAGGCCTTAACATGAGTGGAGGCTTCTTAAAGCCATTCGCTGTCTTACATAAATGTGCCTGTTTTATATTTCAGAGTGTTTCAAAATATTGCGCTTTCTTAAGTAAACAGAAGAAGGTTTATCACGTCCTCATTTGTATACATTTTGTTTCCATGATTTTAAGTTGAAAACTCAGTCAGCCATCATCTCAGTACTAGATGGCACTTGTGCATCACAACTAGTCATATAACACCTAACAGTTTTTGTGACGAGTGCATGATTTACAAATAGAATGTTTGGAATCCCTATGTGGACTTTACTTAGAATAGGAAAATGAAACAGGAAGACACCTACTAAGTACCATTTGCTTTGTAAATACATGATTATAGCATGTTTTGAATTCATAATCGTTATTTCATTATCATATCAATAGGTAATCTGGTCTCCATTCATATCTTCTTAGTCTAATGTTGCTATAAAGTTGAAATCTGTTTTAGGACCTCTTTGCTATTCATCATGGTTAATTGTGAGAGAAATGAGTAGCCCAACTCTAAGCACTTACTATTTTATAGGATATAAGAAACTGCATGGCTTTGGCTTAATTATGAACCAGATAGATATTACTGAGGAAATTGTAAACATCTCCCCATTACTATTGAGAAAACAGAAGCTCAGAGATGTTAACCTACTCAGCATTAATAGCTAATAGGTAGAACCTTGATTCTATTGGATTTTAGAGCCCAGTCCCATTACTCTGATGATGCCAGGTTTAGCCAGTACCCCTTCATGTTAATATAACTGATGACTAGTGCAAATGGCTGGTTTCTTTCTCTTATGAGAGATACAACTCAACACCCAAAAAACAAAGAACCCAATTAAAAAATGGGCTAAAGACATGAACAGACATTTTTCCAAAGAAGACATGCAGATGGCCAACAGACACACCAAAAGATGCTCTGTATCACTCATCATCAGGAAAATGCATGTCAAAACTATAATGACATATCACCTCACACCTGTCAGAATAGCTAAACTCAGAAAACAAGATACAGGGGTGCCTGGGTGGCTCAGTCGGTTAAGCATCCAACTTCGGCTCAGGTTATGATCTCGGTTTGTGGGTTCAAGCCCCATGTCAGGCTCTGCTGACAGCAAGCTCAGAGCCTCAAGCCTGTTTCAGATTCTGTGTCTCCCTCTCTCTCTGATCCTCCCCTGCTCACTCGCTTGCGCTCGTGCTCGCTCTCTCTCTCTCTCTCTCAGAAATAAAAAAAGAGAAAGAAAGAAAACCAAGATACAAGTGTTGGCAAGGATGCAGAAAAAAAGGAACCCTAGTGCACTATTGATAGGAATGCAAACTGGTGTAGCCACTGTAAAAAGTAGTATGGAAGCTCCTTAAAAAGTTAAAAATAGAACTGCTCTGTGAGCCAGTAATTGCACTATACTGTGTATTTACCCCAAAAAGGGATATAGATGATTAGATAAAGAAAATGTCACACACACATACACATGCACATGCACACATGGTGGACTATTACTCAGCCATGAAAAAGGATGAAATCTTGCCATTCACAACAACCTGTCAGAAAAAGACAGATACCATATGATTTAACTCATGTGGAATTTAAGAAACAAAGGGGGCACCCGGGTGGCTCAGTTGGTTAAGCATCTGACATCAGCTCAGGTCATAAACTCAGTTTGTGAGTTCAAGCCCCTCATCAGGTTTGCTGCTATCAGCACAGAGCCTGCTTCCAATCTTCTTTTCCTTTCTCTGTCTCTCTCTCTCTCTGTCTCTCTCCCTCTCTCTTTGTCTCTCTCCCTCCCTTCCTTCCCCACTTGTGCTTTCTTCTCAAAAATATATGGAACATTTTAAAAATTAAAAAAAAACAAACAAATAAGGAGCAAAGGGGAAAAAAAAGAAAAAGCAAGAGAGCAAACTGATGGTTACCAGAGGAGAGGTGAGTTTGTGAAGGGGATTAAATAATACACTTATCATGATGAGCACTTGTACACTTGAAGTTAATGTAACACCGTATGTTAACTATATTGGAATTAAAATTGAAAACAATTAAAAAAATACTTAGAGATGATAAAATAAAATAGAATGGAAACATTCAATAAATGTTAACCATTTGAGTGGTTTTATGCATTATGTTACATGAGAAATGTCCATACTGTTTTGTGTAATGTATGAAATAGAATTTGAGCTATTGCTAGCTCATACATCCCATTTACAGCTACTGTTCTCGTGATTATTATTAGCATTTGCTTCTTATTCTAAAAAGAGTTCTGATATAACTAATTATCTGATCACCCTAGCTATAGCCAACTTTGTTACAGAAGAGCTTGTGCTCATGGATTTGTTCTTGTAAGTTTGTCTAAAGTGAAAACTCCTTGGGGCACCTGGGTTGCTCAATTGGTTAAGTGTCCGACTTTGGCCTGGGTCATGATCTCATGAGCCGTGGGTTTGAGCCCTATGTAGGGCTCTGTATTGACAGCTCAGAACCTGGAGCCTGCTTCAGATTCTAGGTCTTCTCTCTCTCTGCCCCTCTATTCTGGCATAGAATAGAGTTGCATGTGTACGTGTTAGGATCCCTCACCTTCTGGTGTTAACCTCTCTGGCATCAAACTGTACTTGATTTTTACTAATATAGTCTTGAGCAAGTTAGTTTACTTCTTAAAAGCTAGGTGCTTTATGTATAAAATAAGAATAACATTAGTACCTGCCTCCTATGGTTGTGTAAATGAGGTTATGTAGGAGAGCAGTACATAGAAAGTAGATCATAAATGAGAGATGTACAGGCAGGTAGATATTTCACTTAAAGAAAAAGCATTGACACAAAGTACTTAGATACATTGAAAGCTGAAAAATTGGAGTAGATGGCACTTAACTAAGGTCCTTTAAAATGATAAAATCTTAAGTTTCAAAAGCTATTCTTCTGTTTTTATATTATGGCAATTTTCAAACATTTGTAAAAGTAAAATGAATAGCATGAGAGACTAATGAATCCACGTGATACCTATCAGTTAGCTATCAACAATAATAAAATTCATGGCCAATTTTTATAACTTAAAAAAAACTTTAATGAGATATTTTACATATTATACAATTCACCCATTTGAAATATTCAGTCATTTATACAAATCTGCCAAGTTATGTCACCATCATCATCAATCAGTTTTCAAACATTTTCACCCTTGGCAATATTCCTCCTACCAATTTACAGTTAATCCCAATTTTTACTTTCAGTTCTAGGCAACCACTGATCCACTTTCTATCTCTATGGATTTACTTTTTCTGAACATTTTATATAGTGGAGTCATAGCATGTGGTCTCTTGTGTTTAGCTTCTTTCATTTAGCACAGTAATTTTGAGGTTCATCCAGGTTTTAGCATTTATCAATCAGCAGTTCATTTCTTTCTCTTGATAAGTGTATTCCATTGTGTAGGTAATACTATGTTTTGTCTACCTTCACAGTGGCCAGTCTTTTATCATCTGTATTTTTATCCTTTTCCCTCTGTTTCATACCCCTTCTGAATTATTCAAAAGCTATTTTTAATTTCATAAATATGATAGCTTAAAAACTGATTATATGTCCTGCTTTTTATTTTTCTTTTCCAAAACCATCTTCTCTCTTCTCATTCATCTTGTCTGTTTTCTTTTTCTTTTTTGTTTTTTTTTCTTGTTCCAGCAGTCTTTTTTATTGTTTTGGTTTTACTTGACAATGAAGAGCTATCTATACACCATAAACTTTCAAAAGATAGAGACAAGTTCATTATTTTCTCACTTCATGAAACTTCATACATGCTCAGTAGAAAATCCAGAGAGTGATGATTTCTAAAATCTTCAATAAATCTTTCAACTCAGTTTCAATGTTATATGTTGGGTTGGATCTATTTATTTCTGATTCTCATGGGTGTTTTTGTATGTTTTGTTGCTTTTGTTTTAACTCAGGTTGTTGGAAGAGGAGCCTTTGGAGTAGTCTGCAAGGCTAAGTGGAGAGCAAAAGATGTTGCTATTAAACAAATAGAAAGTGAATCTGAGAGGAAAGCTTTTATTGTAGAGGTAAGTTGAGATGTTATTTCCATTATGTAATTCTTTACCTAAGATACTCTATGAATTTAATATTATGAAAAAAGTTGTTTCTCGGTTGTCACTTCTGTGTATACTTGAACCTCAGCAATTTGGTAGAACCAAAGATAATGCCATAGAAATATTTTTCATTCACACTCTTAATTTTGATTAAAAACTGAGGGAAAAGACTCTTAACTACATAAATGAATCATCCCTGTATTAAAATATAGTCTCATCTGTGTAATTCCGATCTATTTCAGGGCACAGAATTTAAATTTTAAAATAGAGAAGAAATGATATTTTCTCCCATTATCTAGAATTAAGGGAAATTTTATGCATTCATTTTTGACTGAATATTTTTAGAAATTCAAATGAGATCATTTTACAGGGAAATGATTTCAAATTTGATTATTTCACATTTAGCATGAAAATCTACACTATTCTCTTACAGATTTGATGATGAAGGAGAATTCAGTAATTTAGATTATGCTCTTGTCAGATTTATTCTTTATTAATTTTGTACTGCTTTGTATATTAGATTATAATAGTTCATTAAATCAGGGGTGGCTCAATTGGTGAAGGGTCTAATTTCTGCCCAGGTCATGACCTCATGGTTTGTGGGTTAGAGCCCCACGTCAGGCTTTGAGCTGTTCTCGCAGAGCCTGCTTGGATTCTTTCTCTGTCTGACCCTCTCCAACTCTTGTGCACAGCTCTCTTCTGCCTCTCTCTCTCTCTCTCAAAAATAAACTTAAAAAAAAATCCGTGGTTTTACCACTTTTTAACCTTATTGGCCAATGAATAAATGGTCTTTATCTTACAAACCTTTCTAAATTTATGTTTGTGATTGTATTTAATTATAATTTCAAAATATACTTTATGATATTTTTAAACGTATAACATGGAGAATGAGAATCTAGTTGGGATATGATGAAGTGGATTTTTGTAAATTGAATGAGTTGGCAAATGCTGATAGTTGGGGTCATCATGAAGAAAACATGATCTCTAGTAGTATGCTCCAAGAGTCTGGCTTCAGCCTTGCCTTACTCATGATTTTTGTTTATGGTTTGGATAAGGTCTAAAAGTGCATTGGCACTTTCACAAAATTGGGTAAAAGCATATGTGTTAAACACCAAGAATCAAGACTCAAAGATTACAATAGTTTAGATAAAAAAATTTTTTTATCAAGATTATATATACATGTAATTCAAATAGTCCTCCACATATTCTTATTTTGAAATTTTTTAGCCCCTTTACCCCCTCCCATCAGGTTTTTTGCTTCTCAGAGGCAACTACTTTGAGCTCATTCCTAACTTTGGTTTAGTATCCCCCAATCCAGAGACTCTTTGTTATATCAAAGAAACAACCTCTAATCTTTGGAATGATAAAGAGGCAGTCACTAAGCTGTTCGAAATCAGGAAGGAGGGAATCTTTGGTCTACCTTTCAACCAGTCTCTCTGTTATACTGTCCCTTTCAACCAGTCCCTTTATAACCTTATTTGCATAGGGACCTGGTACTACCACCACTCCCAACCCTTTGGACATTTTATGAGATAAATCTCACAGCTTCTCATTTTTTATCTTTTCTTTCTTCTTCTTTTTTTTTTTTAGATCTGCTATGCCCATTACTGCTGATTATATGCTTTCCAACTTCAAAAATGTGTGTTGTCTTCTCATTTCATATTCTCTTTATGCTTCTGAGTATCTTGAAAAAATGCCTTTAATGTCTAAGTGGGATTTGAGGAGGGAGCTGGAATAAATGCTTACATAATCTGCTATCTGAAGCTCAGTGCTGAACCTTAAGAAGATGAAATATAATAAATATGTATTTATAATAAATGAATGTAATAAATAGTGAAATTAATTCTTGTGTTAGGACTGAAAATACACAAATGTTGACTGTAGAAAAATACAGCTTTCTAGTAGCATACAGTGAAAAGAATTGTCTTATTGGACTTCATATGAGCCAGCAGTATAATGTAAATAATAAGAAGAGGAAGAGGAGGGAAAAGACAGAAAAGAGAGGAGAAGAATGAAAGTAAGATGCAGTTTTGAGGGACACATAAGCAGATGTTTGGGATGTAGAGCCAGAGAAACAGTATAGCCAAGCCTCTCACTGACTTCAGTGTGATTCATCGGATTGGGGAGGAGTAAAGCTAGAAGTAGGGAGAACCGCTAGAAGAACACATAGCAATTACTGCAGCAGTTCATGTTACTAAGGCAATGGTAGTGGGAATGCAGAGGAGGGAATTAATTCAAGAAGTAGAAGAAGGCAGTAAGACAGTACGCATAGCACAAGAGTGCAGATTTTAAGTCAGATAAACCAAAGTTCAAACCCTGGCTATACCACTTCATAGCTGAAGGATATTTAGCAGCTCACTTAACCTTCTCTGAGCTCTATCTTAAAGGTCCCCCTTCTTTTAAGGTAGAAATGACAATACCTACCTTGCAGAGTTGTGAGAATTATATGGTATCTATAAAGTACCTCCCTCAGGGCCCAACACAGAGTAGATAGACTATTCAGCCATAGTTATAAAGATGATGACAGTGACATGGCTTCTTACGGCTTCAATAACTCAGCTCAGTGCTATGTCTGGGATGGTGTCCTAACATTTCTTGGCAAAGTTTATTCTTATTTGTACTTACTGTGACTTGTTCATAACTCCTGTTACAGCACTTTGCACGTTACCTTAATTATCTGTTTATATGTTCATCTCTCAACTAAAGTGTGAGAGCTCTAGGGCAGGAAATCTTTGCCATCCTGGGCAGGCATTTATGACCACAGTGCCTGCTTACATAGTGAATAATGATTGTTGAATGATTAATATTTTGTACAATCATGAAATTATAATGATGCTATAAAATCAGTTTCTCTTAAGTTAGCACCTTTTAAAAGAAACCTTAATTTGTTACAGCTTCGACAGTTATCCCGTGTGAATCATCCTAATATTGTAAAGCTATATGGAGCCTGCTTGAATCCAGTAAGTTTGTCACTTTTTCATTGTCACCCATCTATAAGCACTGACATGGTAAATGTTTACAGGGATGTAGTTCATGAAGCTATTTTGATCTGTTAGATTATTTCAAGAAAATTGCACTTCATGTATTTGTTTCTAGTCTTTTAACAACACAGTATATTGGAGGAGTTATGTTAGGTGGTCTCATGCAGTAACCTCATCCTCTTATGAGGTTTATAACATCCTGTGACAGCATCTACTTGGCACTGGAGAAAGTTCTCAGAGATCTTGTGATTATGTGTTTACATCATCTCCACTCTTAGACAGTGGTCCCTTGTATATAAGACAGTCTTAGGTCCCCTTTTCTTTCCTTTAATACAAATCATATTAGAGACCAAAAGAATAATTTTTAATGCATTTATAAAATTAAAGATTAAACTGAACCACCTTTCCTGAGTCACCTAAGATGCCACAGCACTGCAGTTAATTATTCTGACATGTTTCTTTTAGGTGTGTCTTGTGATGGAATATGCTGAAGGGGGCTCTTTATATAATGGTGAGTGCCATTAGACCTGTCTTTCTCTAGTAGAATAAAACCATTGAAGAGATCTTCGTATACGATTTACCCTCAGAATCCCAAAAGGAAGTAATTTTAAAAAAATCTGCTGAAGATTAGAAATGAAAAAGATGAAATGCTACAGCATTAGTATGTGAAATTTAGAAGTCTCAGTGTATCAATCTTTTCAGTTGATGATACTTTTCATAATACTAAAAGCGTTTAAGTAAGGTAAAATTGCTTTTTAAACGGATTTTAAAATATCTTTATCCTTTTAATGTTTAACTTTTTGCCCTCTCTTAGCTTTGAGCCTCTCATTTGAGAACTCTTTTACCATACTTCCATTTCATTCTGCATAATTTGCTCTCTTTAGAAAAATAAAATGGTGAAAACTCACTTCACAGAACATTTTAATTGTAACAATGAATGACACTGTGTCATTTAGTTATTTTTATAGAACAGAGCTAACTTTTTCACTTCTGCAAAACACCAGCCATAGAATAAATATATTGTTGCATTTATATAAAATAAATTGTTGCATTTTATTTTTTAAATTAATATTTTATTTAAACCTTTATTTATATTTACTGCCCATGTGTTCATCATTGTTAATGGGTATCTCATACTCCATTATTTTATTTGGTTAAACTGTTTCTAGTTTTTACCTGTTGTAGAAAGCATAATTGTAAACATCTTGATACAGATTTTTTAATTTCCTTCTGCACTACTTCTCTATCTCTCTCTTACAGTAGTATGCCATCATATTTTTTACAATTTATATTAGTGTCGAAAAGATAGTATCTATCAATGTAGAAAAGTGGTAATATGTATTGATTTTGCTAGATAGAGTGTATATATAACCTTTACTAGAAGTACTGTTAGATTTTAGATACTTAAGTGGTATTTATCCATTTGAAATTTTTAGATATTTCTATCTTTATATTTAGAAAATAATTAAAAGCAGGATTGATGGGAACATATATAGAAAAAGACCTGGTCATGTGTTCCGATAGTGCTTCCATTCATCTTGTGTCTTTTGTAATATGCAATAAAGTTCTTTTTAGTTTGTGCCTTTCTTTTGCAGTGCTGCATGGGGCTGAACCATTGCCATATTACACTGCTGCCCACGCAATGAGTTGGTGTTTACAGTGTTCCCAAGGAGTGGCTTATCTTCACAGCATGCAACCCAAAGCTCTAATTCACAGGGACCTGAAACCACCAAAGTAAGTTCTAATAGTGTGCTGTCTCGCTCTCTTTCTTTCTCTCCATTACCCCACCAAGTTCGTAATTCAAGCTCATTGTTGCACATGATTTTCTCTTTTTTCTTCCCTTTGGCTTGTTTGAGAGTGTTTATTTTTAACTCATCTTCATTTTTTAGTTATTTATCTAAGCTTTCATTTTAAAATGTCTTTAGTAGGATTTTAATTTTAGTTGAATTTTTATTTTTAATAATTCTTCCTATGAATTAGCATACTTCGAGAATTGGTTAGCTTTTTTATTTTGTGCCAGCTGTGTATATCATTGCCCCTAGACAGTTCCCTGAGATTAGAGATAAGTGTTTCTTGTTCCCCACTGTATCCCTAACAGCAAACATAGTGTCCACACATAGTAGACATTTTATACAAATTTACAAAATGGTTATTATTTGTCCTTTTAGAGGAAGGCAAAAAAAAAGTTTCTGGCATCTGGGTAGAAATTGAAAATACTCTGGATTTCTCCATATTTAGGATCCTAGGAAATTAAAAATCCTTCTGGATTTCCCCATATTGAGGATCCTAGGATCACAATTCCCTGAATAAACATTTTAAAGGCTGAAACTTTGGGGTGGGGTGGGGGTTCTGTGTATAGGTATTCGGTTAAAGAAAACATACATGTGGTATAGTCCCCTGTTCTCTCTGATATTTTTTCTTCTTTATCCACTTGTGACAGAGTAAAAAAGTTTCCACATGCTGTCCTTTCTTCCCCCCAACCCAACAACTACCACATCAGTCCTCATATAAGAGGTTTCCCCTAGGAAATCAGTTTCAAGTATTCTGTTCTCTTGATGCAGGTTTAAAGCATTAAAGTGCCCCTTCTGAGTACAACTTGTCACTCTTTTGTCTAATCAGATATATTCTACGTAGGTTTCAGCTCTTGGAATCACTTGTTCTCACTAGTGTACCTTATTTCTACTCCCAGGCTTAAACTGATTTCTCTTTACCCAGATCCCTGGTCAAATAATGTTTAAGACCCAGATTCATGACATTTTTGTTTTTTTAACTTGACTCCTGAGGCTATTACCTTCGCTACCTGTCTTGGCTAGTGAAGAAGAAATTACTTTGTCTCTTTTTTTTTTTTTCTGTTTATGAAAATTAATCCCCTTTTTCCTCTCTTAATTAACAAACAGCTGAATTATCTAAACAGACTCCTGAGAATCATAGCTCTTATCTAGCAACAAATTGACTAATAATTCATAGGATACGGACAAGCATCAGGTCAGGTACAAAGTATCTTTTTCCTTTAGGAGCCAGAAACCATCAGATGAAACTTCCAAAAATATCCCTTTTCTTCTATTAGGGCATTTTTTGGCTTTGGAATAACAACAATATACATGAAAATATCTTGCAAAAGTAAGTCCTTTCAGTTTTCTAATATCTTTTCTATTCCATAATTATACAACTTAAGTGACTGCCTTCATTCTCCATCTACCCATACCCCATGAATCCATAAATGTTAGGTGTATTTAATCAACCTACTTAGACTGAATATGTCCTACTAAAGTCATTTGTATATAGGAACTTTTCCTTTTGCCTTAAATACCATCAATATACTTGCAAAAAGCCTGGCCTAGGTCATTCACTCCTCTTGGTCATCCTTCTGATTGTACTTATCCTATAATATTCCAGATTGTCTTTGGGGCACTCAGTGCACCAGTTGGGCTTTAGAGTTAGAATTGATTTTTCAGAACGTACTGTGGAAAAGAAAATTCTTTGGAATGGCTATGCTTACATAAATAATTCTACAAGTCCAGTTGCTATATTATTATCGCTGGAAAACTGTTTATTCTGTGATTGAGAGGAGTTCCGCAGAATGGGTGGATCAGTCGGATAAGCATCCTTACTCGATTTCGGCTCAGGTCCTCGTCTCATTGGTTCGTGAGTTCAAGCCCCACATCAGACAGCACATCTGCACTGACAGCATGGAATCTGCTTGGGATTCTCTCTCACCCTCTTTCTGCTTCTCTCTCTCTCTCTCTCTCTCAAAATAAGTAAACTTTTAAAAAATGGCACCTGATGATTTGGTTAGGTATTTTATATAATATTGACTTGTGTTTGTACCCCTATTTTATGAATCTTCTGCAGGTTCATTTCTGTAATACTTCAGAAATAAAAATGTGTTTTTGGTCCCAGTTGTGTGAATGAATGTAAGCCTGCAAAGACCACTTAGGTTCATATTTCAGTGAACTTTGAATGTCATGGTCATGGCTGATGACCTATCAAAGTCTTATGAGTAAAGGAGTACTAATTGTAATAATAATAATATAAAAGTCATTCAGAATAAATTATCTTGATATACCAATATGAAACAAGGAAAACCAGTTAGAGTTCTTGGGTAAAGAGTAAAGGTGGAAAAAGAACAGTAAAACAGGAGACTTTCTGTTGAAGTAAATATAAAGGTAAATTGCATTTAGCATTCTTTCCACTTCAGTTAGCATAGAAGTATTTGTGACCTCATGGAGATGTATACAGTAGTTTATCTGGTTTATCCTAGTTATGTTGGACTGAAAAGAAACTAATTTGTTAATCTCTCCAGTTAAAATTGTAGTAAAAAGTTATATACAAAGAATTTATAAAATTTATAATTTGAATGAACTCTGTTTCTGCTGTTGAGTATTACTACAGTGTGGTGGTATAGATTATCCTTATTTTCTGTTTGCCACCAAGAGGAAAACCTAAGTAAGATATGCTGTTTGGTGATTGTACTTGGTTAATACAGCGCTTAGGAAAGTCAGAATCTTAAGTCCAGAAAAGTTTTTGGAAATCTTTCGTTAGGTCATTTTAACTGTAATAATGTTACATTCCTCCTGCACATACATTCAAAACATAAAAACTTTTTTAGAAGTATGTTAAAAATAAGGACATTTAAGAAGTACTTGGGTAGCTGAGTAGGTTAAGGCATCTGACTTCAGCTCAGCTCATGATCTCGTGGTTTATAGGTTTGAGCCCCATGTAAGACTGTGTCCTGACAGCTCAGTCTGGAGCCTGCTTCAATTCTGTGGCTCCCTCTCTCTCTGCCCCTCTCCCACTCGCTCTCTGTCTCTTAAAAATGAATAAATGTTTTAAAAAAAGTTTCTTGAATAATAAAGATTTAAAATAAGGATCATTTTTTCTTCTATATTGGTTTGTTTTACCTTTGTTCTTTAATTAAATCATATGTTATTTTCAAATAATATATTCATGATTAAAAACAAATTCAAATAGCACAGAAAACTATAAAGCAATATTTTCCTTCTTCCTGTTTCTACTCCTCAAAGGTAACCTCTATCTTGTTTCATTTTTTAAGCATGTATGATTTATATATAATGTGGTTTTTTTCCCACTTAGATGGACATCTTTTCGTATCAGTATATTCAGATATTTATCCCTTTATTTTTAATAGATAACAGTATATCGTATTACTTTTTAAATAAGTATTTGAAACTGTTCCTGTTCTTACAAGCCATCTTAGACTTGGAAGACTTGATTTATATATTGTTTTTAGAAAATACAGTGCTACTGAATCACTTGACGTTTTGAGATTCTATATAGTTTTTAATTCCCTAAAATTGGTGCTTCTCAAACTTCCCCACCCCCCAGAACAAAGTAATGATATAACCTCAGTAGTTCTAATAGGTACAGAGCCCAGTAAGCCTACTTAAGGAATAATTGCATGCAAATTTTACATTCAACTAGATATATTGTGTAGTTTGTTTTAAAGTCAATGTTAGGATGTTAGAAATACAGCTTTGTAAAAGTGACGGTCCAGGGAGAAGTGCTAGCTTTATCCTGGGGCTCTGTAGGCTCCCTCCCACTTATCCTAACATACACTGATATACCTGCAAGGTTTCATACACTAGTTTGAAAAACACATAAAGTGAAGCCTTTAAAGCTATCCATTTAAATCCTGACAGCTTATGTGTGCTGATAGAAATTGTATGGAAATGTGGCTTGGATTCTTATGCTCACATGTTAGAATTTTGACCCTCCAGCAATATGGCAAACCAGATCAACTGAAAAATCATCCAACAGCAAACACCCAGAGATACTACATATTACAACAGGTATCTTTTCACATGCATAGGTCATCTCACAAGAAGATAAGGGAAATCATCAGGGAAAAAGATGGAGAGAACTGAATCCTGAGAGAATTGAACCAAGCATTGAAGCCAAGGACTCTGCTGTGAGCTTCTTTCAGTATAAAAAAATATAGTCTCCAGTTTTAATGGCTCTTATGTAACTGGAGACGGGTCTTTTGTTCTGCACCAGGTGAAGTAGTACAACTGAGACCTCTTTATAAATTCACTATCTTTGGAGAGAACAACTTAAAAGTAGGCTAGGAAAAAAGTCAGTTTTCTGACTAGGCAGACTTATTTCTTAACAGAGCTGTCTCCCTTCACGGTGTTGTGAGTTTGAATTTGCCCTTCTTGCACAATCAAGAAAAATCCCAACAAGACAGGTTAAAAGTTTTGGGATTGGTGGTGTCCAATCCCAAGGGTAGTGTCCCAAGGGAGGGCATCTACTAGTAACTGAAACTTCATTTTAAAGTCCTATCCTTTCAGTCCAGGCTGTTAATTATTGCAGATTAAAATTGATCACATATAAAGCCACAGTAAAAATTACCACACCTGTGGGGCACCTGCTTGACTCTGATGGTTCAGCATCCGACTCTTGATTTTGGCTCAGGTCAGGATCCAGGGGTTGTGGGATTAAACCTTGTGTCAGGGTACATGCTGAACATGGAACCTGATTAAGATTCTCCTTTTTCCTCTCTCTGCTCTTTTCCCTGCTTGTGCTCACATGTGTTGTGCTCTCTCTCGCTCTCAAAAAAAGAAAAAATTACCACACCCATAAACATTCAAATTATCTTGAAAGTCTATAGGAATAACACAAAGCAGAATTAAGCCCTCAAATTTCAGATATTTGGAATTATCAATATGGAATATAAAATAATTATGGTAACAAAAAAAAAGAAAGAATTAAATGTGCAAGGAGTAAAACTATTCAAAATGGCCAAAAGAACTAAATACAACATTCAGGAATAATTAAAAAATTTAAGTAGATATGAAATAGGTGACAAGAGAATTAGTGAGCTGTAAGATATATCTGCAGTTACCCAGATATATATGCAAAACAAATAAATGAGAAAAATGGTAGGTTAAGGAATATAGGTAAAAGGAAAGACATGACTAAGAAGGCATAACTCTGGTAGAAGAAAATAAGATGCGGAGAGGTTATAATTTAAGAGGTTTAGCCAGGAATTTTCTGGACAAAGGAATTCTAAATGGGATAAATGAAAAGAAGTCTACCCTGTGACACACCTTAAGGAGGCCACAGAACAACAAAAACAAAGGGGAGATTTTTAAATCAGCTAATCAGAAAAGAGATTACAAAGGATTGACTGGTGGACTGAAATATAGTTTCCAGTACCATTAACGGAAGCTAGAAAACTAAAATCATAACTTCACAGAGCTGAGAAAAAATAGTTACCTACCCAGAATTGTGTACCTGCCCTAAATTATTTTTAAGGAGAAGGGTGCAAGTTAAAGACATTTTGATACAAAACCTGAGAGAATTTACCATACGTGGACCTTAATTGAAGGTATTTGGGAAAGAAGGAAAATGATTACACAGACAAGTATAAGGTTCAAGAAGGAATGGTGAAACAAAAGGAGTAAACATTAAGATGAATGTTGGCCATATAAAACAAAAATACATTTTTGCCTGTAAGAAAGGAATTCAAAATAAAGAATTATTTCTACTGTCCAAAGATTAACCCACACGACCGTAAGTCTTTTAGGTAAGAATGAGAGTGATTTACATATTTTTTAAATGTTTAGTTAGCTCTTTTTAATAATCTAATAAAAATAGTCTTTTACGTCCATAGTTCTTTTTACACTTTCAAAATGCCTTGTATATTTCAGTTCGTATAGGACTAACAAGTTACATTGAGATATAAAAAGCTTAAGACTCTGAGTATCAGGGTGTTTGGAATCATAATAGCTGGGAATATTAGTTGTTTTAACACAAGCTGCTGTAGCTCATACTGGACTTATCACAGTAGAAATGTATTGTTTGTGCATGTGAAATCCAAAACCGGTGTTCTTGTTTGGCAGATGGTCTTCCGTATCGTCATTCAAGGACCCAAGAGAGGCTCCCTCCATCTTGTATGTCTGCTATCCTCCAGGACTCTGGGAACTTATGCAGTCAGCCAGCAGATAAAGAAAGAATGGAGATCACATGAGAGATTTTTTTGAGCCACACCTAGAAGTAACCCTACCTCTACCCACTTGTCAATGGCTACAGCTCAGTCTTAGCTACATCTAGAGGATCAGAAAAGTCTTGTGTGCCCCAGAGGAATTAGAGAATGGCTTTTATAAGAAGCTGGCCAGTCCTGGTTACCTGAAGTATTTACTGCTCTAACCATAGGTTAGAACCACTCACTGTTCATTGCCAGTCAGACATCCCAAAGGCTCTTCAGCCACCATCTAGTTCACAGTCCAGGATCTCAGGATGATATGCCTTGCTCTCCATCTGGTCTAGGTGTTGCCCCTTAAAGTCATTTGGAAAGGAATTAAAAGGACAAGTTTATCTGTCACCTCTCCACCTCTTTCTCCCAACTCACACAATACATAATGGCAGAAAAACAATAATCAGTCAAAGCTTCCACTGAGAAAAGAGAAGCATGGAGGCATACAGCAGTTACTGGTCTGTTCCCCTGCCCTGGATTTGTGAGAGTGGCCTTGATCAGACCTTGATTCTTACTTGGAAAGAACTCCTTTATCCATTGCTCATGACTCTAAGTTTTACTCTTTTCTAGTCTCCTTGTGCATTTTCATACCATGTCAGACGTGGGTGTTGGCATATACTGTCCTCAGAAGCTGTATAGTTTACATATGCTACACTCTGCTTATGTAGATCTGGGGTCTTGAGGATTGTTGTTAAGACTTATAACCATCAAACTTTTCATTAGAAACTTGTTCCTTTGGCAATATTAACGTCTTCAAAAGTAGGCTTGTGATCTCTGTGGTTCCAGTTTCATGTACCTAGGACTATTACCAGAATTCTTTCTTAGACAAAATCTTGAACCTGGTTTACTTCATTTCTGGCCACATTAGCTTTTCTCAGCTGAATAGAGACACCTTGAAGCCATTAAGTTTCATTGGGAAGTACCCTCTCTTACTTTGTTCTTGCTGCAGTACTGAGTCTTCATGGGCCTTTGTCAGTCTTATTTCCGTCTGTTTGGAATCTAGAAGCAATCAGCTTTTACAGTCCTTTAGGACCACAAATATCATAGCAGACTGATTTTACCAAATGTTTTGCCATGTCATTACATGGATCTTTCCAGCCTCCAATTTTAGCTTTCTTGCTGCCTACTAAGCTTATATTAAATACAGTATGTTAGATTTTTGTTACAATACCACCCACTTCTTTTTTTTATGTTTATTTTTGAGAGAGCAAGGAAGCACAAGTTGGGGAGGGGCAGAGAGACAGGGAGACAGAGGATTTAAAGCAGACTATGCACTGACAGCATTGAGCCCAGTGTGGGGCTTCAACTCAAAAACTGCAAGACGACAACCTGAGCCAAAGTCGAGTGTTCAACTAACTGAGCCACCCAAGCACCCCTGCGCCATCCACTTCTGTGCCATTTTCTTGTATTGGTTAGAGTGGCACTGTTGTAATAGATGAGCTTTAAAATCTCATGGCTTTACAAAATAGTTTTTTATTCCTTTACTCATATGAAGTCCAAAAAGAATGTTTTTAATAAGTGAGCAATTTTTCAGATGGTGGCTCAGAATCTCAGACTTCTGTCTTGTAATTCAAAATCCTCTGTATGCAGTAGCATACGAGGAGAGGAAAAGGAGTATTTTTGTATGTGGGAGATTTTTATGGCCAGGCTCGAAAGTGAAGTACATAACTTTTACCCACAATCCATTGGCTAGAATGGATGAACAGCCACATCTAACTGCTCAGAAATCTAAAAACTGTAATCTTTTTTGCCCAGGAGGGAAAGGAAATAGGGTCAGTGAACAGTCTGGATACATTAGGCTAAACTAAAGACTCATTTCTGTTCACCATAAGATCAATAAGAACAAAACAAGTCTGTACATATTTGGACCATGTTCCACAGTAAGACATACTTGATAAGTCTGTCATGTGTACATATTAATGTGTATAAAACAGCAACAACATACATGAAACAATATTTAATCTTACTAGTTGTGATGCACTTTGATATTTTCTATTCTGTTTTTTAAAATGCTGTCATAGTCTGCTGAATCAATTTTGTAACCCAGGTTTCCAGATCTCTGGTCTAGATTTTATGATCTAGATTTTATGACTAGGTTTCTGCCTGCAGCTTGAAAAATGCTGCAACAGATAGATTAAGTTTAGGGACCAAGTAATTTATGAAGGTATTGAAATCCATCCGCTTTCATTTCCAGAAACCATAGTGTTGACTTAGAACTTTGTAAAACCCCATGTGTTTTTCTTGGCCCAGAGAGATGCTTAGGAAAGATTATGGAGATAGAGATGGAAGCATCAAAATGTGGGTCTAGCAGTTTCCCTAAGAGAACTAGGTTAAGGTCAAGGTTAAGTTAATTTTTGCTAATATTCCTCTGGACCATTAAGCTTTTAGAGTGACCAGGAAGCATTTGGCAGATGTTGAATAGTGACATTTTGCTTAATGCTTTCTATTTCCACAAACATCTTTTTTGTAGGAATCAAGTACTGGTCTTGTAACCTTTGTTTTTGTTTTTTGTAAACAGCTTGCTGCTGGTTGCAGGAGGGACAGTTTTAAAAATCTGTGACTTTGGTACAGCCTGTGACATTCAGACACACATGACCAATAACAAAGGCAGTGCTGCTTGGATGGCACCTGAAGTTTTTGAAGGTAAAGTGACAAAAGCATGTTATGATTGATAATCTGCCTTCTTACTCTGTGTACATTCTATATGTATTTATGGTTTTACCCTGTCTCCATGGTTTTACTTCTGCATAGTACATATAAACTGTATAAAGCATATACAGTTAACCCTTGAACAATGTGGAGTTTAGTGACACTAATTGCCCCATGCAGTTGGAAATCCACATGTAACTTGTGACTTCCCCAAATATAACTACTAATAGTCTACTGTTGACCAAAAGCCTTAGTAATAACATAAACACTTGATTAGCACACATATTTTATTTATGTATCATATAATGTATTCTTACAATAAAATAAGCTGAGAAAAGAAAATTTATTAAGATAATAAGGAAAGTACATTTACGTATTATACTATATTTATAAAAGTAATCCGTGTATAAATCCAGTATTCATGGGTGCTGTACTAAAGTCTGTGGAGGTAGTAAATAAATACAGCCCTAGATCATAGTAAGATTTATATTGTCTAGCAATGTTCAAGGCAATTTCAAGCATATGTTCAGTCAAGCCTCATTTTCATATTCTGTTGCAACTGTAAAAATCACCTATTTGTTACCCTAAAATCAGTATTCTTGGCGCTTTCATGGTTATTTGTGATCATGTATGGAGCGGGGCAAAATTGTGAGTCATCCAACACGTGTTCCCAGCTGAGGAACAAGACAACACACCACCTTCTTATTTCAGCTCTCATACTGTGTTTTTTTTATGATCTACATAGTGCCACATTTTAAAAAATTTTTTATGTACTTTTTGTTGGTGATTTTATTGTTTAAGATGGCCTCCAAGAGCAGCATTGAAGTGTTCTTGTGTTTCTAAGTATAATAAGACTCATATGTCTTACAGAGAAAAAATGCATGTTAGCTAATCTTTATTCAGATATGATTTATAGTGCAATTCCATGAGTTCAATATTAAGAATCCACAATATATATTAAATAAGGTGTTTTAAACAGAAACACATATAAGACAAGGTTATGTATTGACCAGTTGACATTAAGAGGCTCACAGGAACCTAACTCTGATTGCCCCTATGAGCAAATGATTCAGCATTCACTAATACAGTCTTCACAGAAACTTTATAGAACAAAATTACCAGGAATAACAGACTCAACTGTACTTTTGTATTGGTTTCCTAGCAATTAAAAATTGACAGTCTAAAGTCTAAATGAGCATGCCTTTTGGAATACAAGTAATATGGCAGAAATAGGATACTAAGACAAGTAAAGAAAAAGCTTATGTTTACTTTCTTTTTTTAAGTTTATTTATTTTGAGAGGGAGAACAAGTGGGGGGAGGGATAAAGGGAGGGGTAGAAAGAGTATCCTAAGCAGGCTTCATGATGTCAGCACTGAGCTGGACACAGGGCCCGGTCTCAAGAAACAATGAGATCATGACCTGAGCCAAAGTCAAGAGTCAGACGCTTAAGTGACTGAGCCACCAAGGCACCCCTGTTGACTTTCTTTTACATCTCCGTATCTCACTCAAGTTCTTAAAGAGAGTGATCTATAAATTTCATGGTAGGTTTCTGTATGAAAACATCAGGCTATCTGTTAAATGAGAAAAGTTGAACCGAAGGTGTGTGATTTGAATTTTAGGAAGTATGAGTGTCTGTATAATATAGATAGGTTTAATAATCATGTTTTGTTTATGACATTTCTTTTATTTTTGATGAATTTAAAGATTTTTGTTTCTTTATTTACAGCCCCGTGAGAGAAAAATTTGCTGTGTACATGGTCACTTGAGTGGACCTATTTTGCCCTAAAATTCAAAAAGCAAATGGACCAGCAAATGTTAAATGATACAAAATTAAATAATGCCTCATATTTTTAAGTTCATATACAGAATACGTGGTTTTAAACTATTTAAAATATGTTTTTGTGTTAAAATAACATAGTATTACTATAGTATGGAAAGCAAAAAGATTTGTTTATACAAAAGAGCCCAGAAATAAAAGTTACTTCTAAATTTTATTTATTTATAAAAATAGTTTATTGTCAAGTTGGTTTCCATATAACACTCACTGCTCATCCCCACAAGTGCCCTCCTCAATGCCCACCATCCCCCTTCCACTCCCCCCAACACCATCAGCCCTCAGTTTGTTCTCCTCATTCAAGAGTCTCTCATGGTTTGTCTCCCTCCCTCTCCCCCACTATTTTTCCCCTTCTTCTCCCCGATGGTCTTCCGTTAAGTTCCTCCTAATTCTCCTTTTAATATTTATTTATTTTTATTATTTAAAATTTTTTTTTATTTTTTATTTTTTATTTTTTTTTTACAAATAGTTTGTCAAGTTGGTTTCCATATAACACCCAGTGCTCATCCACAAGCACCCTCCTCCATGCCCATAACCCCCCTTCACTCCCCACCACCCATCTGCCCTCAGTTTGTTCTCCTCATTCAAGAGTCTCTCATGGTTTGCCTCCCTCCTCTCCCCCACTTTTTTTCTCCTTCTTCTCCTCCATGGTCTTCTGTTAAGTTCCTCCTAATTCTCCTTTTAATATTTAAAGTAACAAAACTCATACTATTCAGCTAGACTTCTTCATTTCTGAAAGATGTCACCACGTTTAGCCCAAGTTAGATTGTAATATCATTTTAATGCTTTCAGTGTGCTTAGTGCATGTGTAATACATATGGTAAGTACGTGTGTAGCTGTCATTGTTATAATTGTTCATTGTTACAGTGGGTTTTTTGTGGGTTTAGGCTGTTTATTTTGCTGATTTAGTGATCCTATAAATTTTGCAGTGTAATCTGCTTACTATAGATTTGTTATCCATAATTTTCACTGCTTATAACTTTTAAGTTTGCAAATTAAATTAAATTTTATCTTGCCAGATATTGAAAAGAAGATCTTATCACTAAGTTAGAAATTTCTTCTGCTTTGATAGTAGAGTAGCTCTATCCATCAAAAGAATGAATGGGAGAATGGAATACTACATGGCAATGAGAAACAATGAAATCTGGCCATGTGTAGCAACACGGATGGACCTTGAGGGTGTTATGCTGAGCGAAATAAGTCAGGCAGAGAAGGACAAATATATGTTTGCACGTATAGGAGGATTAGGAGGAACTTAACAGAGGACCAAGGGGGAGAAGAAGGGGGGAAATGGTGGGGGAAAGGGAGAGAGGCAAACCATGAGAGACTCTTGAATGCTGACAAAAACTGAGGACTGATGGATGTGGGGGGAGGGGGGATGGGCATGGAGGAGGGCACTTGTGGGGATGAGCACTGAGTGTTATGTGGAAACTAATTTGACAACAAACTATTTGTAAAAAAAATAAATAAATAAATAAAATAAAAATGAATGACCCTTATGAAAAAAAAAAAAAGAATGAATGGGAGAAGAAAATTTAAGATTAAAAAATTACAGAATGTACAAATGTCCCATACTGTGCCGCAGGGAAAGTATAGGTCTAAATAAATAAAAGAATGGTGCTATGCTTCTCAATGAAAAGGTAGAAAATGACCAGTTTTCTAAAGGGATTTTTTTAGGGGCACCTGGGTGGCTCAGTTGGTTGGGTGTCTAACTTTGGCTCAGGTCATGATCTCAAAGCTTGTGGGTTCAAGCCCTGCTTGAGGCTCTGTGCTGACAGCTAGCTCAGACCCTGGCGCTTGATTCAGATTCTGTATCTCCGTCTCTCTCTCTGACCCTCCTCTGTCCATGCTGTCTCTGTCTCTCAGAAATAAATAAAACATTAAAAAAAATTTTAAAGGATTTTTTTTAGTGCATTAATTCTCAATTCATTAAATAAATGAATTTGTTGCAGAGACTTAAGTTACTTCACAAAGTAATTTCTCAGCTCTGCATGCAGCATCCTCCTGTTTTTGTACACAGTGCTCATTCTTAAAATTTATGAAAGCAGTTGTTTCTATAAGTCATGTGGAAAAAAATCTTGAAATTATACCACCTTTTTTTCTAGGTAGCAATTACAGTGAAAAATGTGATGTCTTCAGCTGGGGTATTATCCTGTGGGAAGTAATAACACGTCGGAAACCCTTTGATGAGATTGGTGGCCCAGCTTTCCGTATCATGTGGGCTGTTCATAATGGTTCGTAAAAAAATTTTTTTTCTTAATATATTTTGTATATTTTCTGCCTGGAAAACTGTATCTACCTCAAAGAAGATCATTTATCCCTAACATTAAAACGTCCAGTTCTTTGTTACCAGAATACTTTACTACCATCAGTCTCCTGTACTCTTCCCCAGAATCATTGAGGGCAGCACTGAGAGTGGTCCTATCCTTAGAGCAAGGCTGAGGAGGTCTGCTGATTAGGGAAAGGCCATCAGTACAGCCTGAGCCAACTACTTATGATGGCTTTCTCCAGGGGATGGAGAAGCATTGGGTTAGACTCTGTGGAGAAAATAAAATTTAAAAAATAAAGAAGTAAAAGCACTTCTCATGATCAAGGTAGTTGAGGGAGGGTATAGCCTTTTCTCTTGAAGAAGCAAAGAATAATAATAAGAGTTGTTACTTAACCTATTCATAAAAGCAAAACACAGAGTTCTTCACATATTCTTTCTTTTTTATCTCTCATCCATCCTTATGAAGGGGCTATTATTGCCTCATTTTACAGTTTTATAGATTAGGAAATTGAGACCTAAACAGGGAAAGGAAGTTGCCCAAGGCCACCAGATTAGTAAGTGATATTGCTGGGATTCACATCCAGATCTTTGTGACTCTCAGTGCCTATATTTTAAAGTTATATTCATATGTGAACTCCGTTTCTTTGCATCCCTCCTGCTCCTTTTAGGCCTGTTGTTATGTTTCTAACCATTTATGATGATAATAATCAAGTTAGTTCACATTTGATTTGGAAAAATAAACTCTTCATGAAGAGAAACTTTAATTTCTTAAATTTTACATCACTCTCTAATTTCTATCAGAAATTGGTTGTAATTGTTCTGATTATGGCATTTTAGTTTTATTGGCATTTAATACAGTATTCCACAAATCCTACAAATACCTGCATAACTAGGTCATTAATAGACTTGTCAAACAGTGCCATGATCTGAGTTATCTTAAGTTTTGTTTACCAGTTTCCTATACTACCTTTCATTTTACTAAAATGTCATTGTAGAGAATGGAGCATTGACAAGATAGTTTTTCTTTTTCTCTCTGTCAGTTGTCAGTAAATAATTGACAGTGAAGTGAGGAATAAAAGAACTAACTTGTTAGTTGGTGAAATTACAAAAGTTTCATTATATTTGAGGCTTTCTTTAAGTTAGGGACCTCACTAATAATATCATGGTCTTGGTAATTACATAAAACTTGATAGTTTTCAGCTTGTGAAATGATGGATTCACAGCAGTCAAAAAAAGTATGCCACCAACAAAAGAGTCATTTAGAGGTCAGTGAGTATGACACCATAGTGATGACTTTTTTGATATGGAAGATTTTTCAAACACATTTGAAATTTTTGCAGTGAATCTGAAAATACAGTTCAAGGAAGATTAAGCTATCATTTTATTTTCTTAATAAAACACCCACTAAGACATTATTATTTGTTCAAAGAACAGTGTTAGAGCAAATGAAATATTAATTCTCAGTCTCTTACCATAATGCTTATAAAAATTTAACTTTGCAAAAAGTATACTTTCCGTTTATGAAAATATAATGTTAACCTAATAGACCAAATAATGTACTTTTATTATTCCAAAATAAATCTTAAATTATGATACCTATAAAATACTATATTGGAAATACATATAAAAAGCTTACACCATTCTTTGGGTAAATACATTCTTTCCCCCCCTCTAATTTTCAATTATAGGTACTCGACCACCACTGATCAAAAATTTACCTAAGCCCATTGAGAGCCTGATGACTCGTTGTTGGTCTAAAGATCCTTCTCAGCGCCCTTCAATGGAGGAAATTGTGAAAATAATGACTCACTTGATGCGGGTATAATCCTTCTTTTGAGGGGCTTTGGATTTAGGGGAATTTGATGTATACTGAGTTTGAATGGGATTTTAAAGTAAAGATATACTCCTTTTTCTGCTTTATACTTTCTGTATTCCCCAAGTTAGAATGGATGTTTATTCCTCATATAATCAGAGGAGGAAATGTTATTTTTGAAAAAAAAAATCTACTTTATAATGGGAAGATGGCTAGACTAGATTTCTGGGCTTGGTGTTTCCTCCTGTGTAACTTAGTGGACAGATGTATTTGTTTTGGGGGGCTGTTGCCTCAACTGTAATGTGAGAGAAGCTGAATTAGATTTGTTTACAGGACTTAGGTATAATCTGACTCTAATACTTGCCAAACTAAATTTTAAGTTTTCTTGAGTGCAGATCTTCTTCAGTCATTTATCTGCAGGGCAAGAGAACCGTTGCATTCCCAGACACCTTTATTTAAATGATTTTTACCTTCTGGTTTTTCATTGTATATTGTTAGCTTTTCGTTTGCCATTAAAAAGTTAAACTTCTAGGATTTATGGAATTTTTAAATTTAGAAGAACCCTTTTAAATGATTATCAAAATTTCTTAGTCTATAAACAAACACTTTTAGAATTATTAGAATAATACTAGGCCTCTAGTTTTTGGTGGACTAACAAAATCTATTAAGCGCTACTTTGACTTAAAAGTTCACATGTGAAAAGTCCCTGAGTTTTAGAACAGTTTGCTCACTAGAAGAACCCTTCAAGCTCCTTAAATATATACTTCCTAAATGGCCAAAGATTTGCTTATTCTATTGAAACCAAGCTTGAACTCATCTGATTAAAACTTCCCATCATATGTGGGTACCAGCTGTATATAGAATCATAGGCCCTAAATATATGGTCATAATAAAACAACTTAGTCTCCTTAATCAGATACTTAAAACATTGGGATACATAAATTGTTCAAGTTAGGATTCTACTTACATTTGCTTTGTCTGATTTGAAAAGAAAACCTTCCTTTTTTCCTAAATTCTACTAGTTATCCAGCAAAAATTTCCAATATTTACATCTCCAGTTTATAGAGGAACAGCCATAATCTATCTCTGATATTCAAATTATTAGTTCTAACAATTATCCTATGACGTAACAGGCTCAGTTGCCAGACTAACCGTAATTTCAACAATTTGGAAGTTTATATCACTGCTGTGAGACCATAAGTGCATTTTATATAATTATGAGGAGTCATACTATTTCCTTTGTTCCTTTACAGAAATATATGCTGTTTTCTTCAACACTATCTAGGCTGTATGTAAAGTAGATCCTTACGTAGATACATGGCATTGATCATAGCAGAAATTCAAAAGAGTAGAACATTATTGCCATCTTTGTAAAAACTTAAAATCAAAAACTTAAGGTACATACTGAGTTTAAGTATCTATAAATTCAGTATATGCCTTACAGAAAATAAAGCAGGACTTTGCTACTTTCAGATCCCAGGACAAAGAAATAATTAATGTATATTCTCCAAGTTAATTCTTACAGGATTTAATTTGTATTAAAGAAATTTTAAATTATAATTTACTTTTTCATATATAGTACTTTCCAGGAGCAGATGAGCCATTACAGTATCCTTGTCAGTACTCAGATGAAGGACAGAGCAACTCTGCCACAAGTACAGGTAAATGGATAGATTAGAAGAGTAATAACCTAATTTTTTTGTGTCTCTGTTCCCATGAAATTATAATCAAGAGGCAGTGAGTGATGTCTCCATTTGCATTTTAATTCCTTCATTTCATATGATTGACTGCAATTTGAGTGCATCATTCTTCATGAAGGTACCCAGATTAAAGAGTTTCTATAGACTTGCTTCCAAGTGTTAGAATTCTTACATAGTTACATATAAAAAGATGGGATATTGTACTGCTGGGAATGTCATTCTTTATTTGAATAAAAAACATTTTTACACAGATACTGCTACATCAGAGAGTATTAGAAATTATTGTAAACATAAAAAACAATGTATTTCTTCATCATGAACACCCTACTCTTTGGTCTTTGTAGAAGAGTCTATAGAAACTCTTATTTAAGACTCTTAATTTTACTTCAAAGTTCCTTGCTTTTCTAAATATCAAGTAGTAGTGAGATTGTAGTTTGTGATCATCAAAAAAGACTATAGAAATAACTCTCTTAGAAAAATTGTGCTTAAGGTATGATATTTTAAGCATTCATTATTAATTAAAATTAAAAGGCTTATGTACGTATATACACAGTATTTATCCTGCACTTAAAATTGTATTTTATAGACAAATATTTTTACTGATCTATTTCCCCACCTTGAAAATAATTATTTATTTTAATCTGATTTAATAGTTGTTCCCAAATTCCATTTTTACTGGAATCTTTTGAGTTGCTCTGAATTCTTCAGTGAACTTCTATAAAATTACATCATGTGTTTCTACTACTTCCAGACCCTTTCTCTGTTTAAGTGCTGTGATCTTCAGTCCTTTGATTCTTCTATTTACTGAGCCATAGTTCTCTTAGGTCCTTCCTTTCATCCTCCCTTCACTTAATTCCAGATAGTTATTACAATTTCTTGTCTTAAGCTTGTTTGGCTAAACCTGACACTCAGATTCCCCTTGCCTATAGCAGTGCAGCTGAATGTGGCTGGAGACGACACATGTTTACGGTCTTCAAATGCCTTAGTGATTTAGTGACGTTGGACACTTGTACCATATCTGTCTGTCTCCTCTCTCTGAGATGACTTAATTGTATACGTTAGCTTCTCTCCTCAAACTTCAAGCATCTCTTCGTCACTGTGTACTTTCAGCCAATCCTGTTTGCTGTTTCTTTGAGAAAATTAGAGTAATCAGAAAAGCTTCTGGAAGCTGCCTCCCTACATCTGCCCACCAACTGTATCAGTGCCTTCTGCTCTCTGTTCTCTTCTGTTATAATGGCTAAACTCTCCATGCTCTCACCAAAGGCAAGCCTGTCTGTTTGTGCACTATATCCCAATCCCTATATTGTTGAAAAACCAGAACTTACCAGCAGTTCTTCCCTCAGTTTCTTGCTTCATCAGTGTTAGTCATTCTATTGGAATCATTCCCAGGGCATATACAGTCCATACTTGCATTCTCTTAGCTTCTCTCTTCCCATTCTTTTTGTGTCCAGTCCATTGAGGCTTTTATCATACTACTCCAGAATTGCTCTTGACATGGTCACCAGTCGTCTCCACATAACTAAATTGAAATGAATGATTTTTTATCTTTTTTGACTTTCAGTAACATTTGACACAGTTCATTACTCTCTCCTTCTATAGCACTTTCTTTAGTTGGTCTGCAGGATACCATAGTACCCTGGATCTCATCTTCCACTTCTGGCCACTCTTTCTGATTGTTTCCTAACCTGGTTATTATTTTTTTTTTTATCTTCCCAACATTGAGCCTCTTTCACTTATTTCTCCTACTCACTTCATGATCTCATCTAGTATCATGGTTTTATATACAGTCTGTTTGCTGATGTTTTGCTCCATCCCAGACCTGAACTTCGTATTCCTATATCTGACTACTTCCTTGATATCTAATAGGAAATCAAATTTATGTTTTCCAAACTAAACTTCTGGTAGTCCCTTCAAACTTACTATTCCCATTGTCATCACCATCTTAATAGCTACCCTGATTTACTAGCTCAGGCTAAGAACCTTAAAGTAAGTCATCCTTATACTATTAGAAGACTGATAAGCATTTTGGTTTCCTTTCTGTGCTATCCTTAAATTCCATTTAAAATGAATTTGTTTGGATATCTGAAAAGTCTTATTTTGTTCGTATTCATGTTTTGTTAGTTCAGAAAAGAGTTTAAGTTACATATTATTGAATGAAGCATCTGTATTATTCCAACCTGTAGTTATAAATATTTCTGCTTTCCTAGGCTCATTCATGGACATTGCTTCTACAAATACCAGTAATAAAAGTGACACTAATATGGAGCAAGTTCCTGCCACAAATGATACTATTAAACGCTTAGAATCAAAATTGTTGAAAAACCAGGCAAAGCAACAGGTTTGTTTTATTACTAAAAGTAAAATTGTGTGGTGAACTTACTAGTAGTCATAACTTTATGCTAACTAAAATAAATTATTTACCATCTTCCATTATACAAGTGCTGAATCTTATTCTTGAAGCAGACAGATAAGAATGGAGAAATAAAATGAGATTCTGCTACTGTTTATTACCGATCAAATTGTTTTGTCTTCTAATGATGGCTGCCTTTGCCAATAGCGCAACTCCCTCCCTGTGATGTTCCCTAACTTTAATGGTTAAGTATATAAAATGTTTATTTCTTGGTTCTACTACCCAGTTAAAGAAGTTTGTCCTAAGTGTGCCATTTCATATTGTTCAGAATTATATTCTTGCTATTACTGGTTTAAAAGTATTGTAAGTAATGATTTTATTCATCTTACCTGATACATTTAGGTTAGTGAATAATTGTAGCATTTAACTCCCAACTCTAGTGACTGCTCTTTCCTAAAGGCAGTGTTTGTAGCTTGCTCTCCTTTAGAACTTCCCTTTGCCTTCAGAAAAGCACAGAATCTATAAGAATCTCAGTTGACATCTTCCTTCTCCTAGGCTGCCCAGGATTTTTTAATTTAAAGAATTTCAGTAATTCAAATTGACCTGTAATTTTAACAGAGTGAATCGGGACGTTTAAGCTTGGGAGCTTCCCGTGGGAGCAGCGTGGAGAGCTTGCCCCCCACCTCTGAGGGCAAGAGGATGAGTGCTGACATGTCTGAAATAGAAGCCAGGATTGCTGCAACCACAGGTAAATTGGAAGTAGAAATCTGCAGAGGAGTGGAAAGGGTGGTTTCAGTTGTTTCAGGAGTGGGGATGTCAGGGGTTTTTTGTGTTATGAATTTTTTTAAAGCAGGAAGTAGTTCTTATAATATATTTTCTAAAATTATTTGGATCATAAATTATATTTTTATCAAATGTAATCTAGTTCAAACATGATCTCAAAATTTAAGTGGGAAATTGAGATTTTGCCAAAACCAGAATGTTTCAAAGAATTTTGAGTGATTCTACTAGAATTTGTGCTGACCTCACATAATGTCAAATATTTTGTTTTGAAATTAGCAAAAAAAGAATATACTATAGATCCAAGTATGATTTGGCATTAACTGTCTGCTCCTCCTCCTAAAAGCGATAGCAAAAATAGCTAAATTGGGTGTATCTAATTGTAATATAAAAGATGATGGTAATTTTATTTAGTCTTTCAAAAGCTAGCATTTAAATTCTATTTTTTCAGTCCTTAAAATGATTAGTTACAGAAGGACTGGTTAGTACAAAAACAATTACAGTTGACTCTTGAACACTGTAGAGGTTAGGGGCATCAACCCGCCGTATAGTCAGAAATCCACATGCAACTTTTGACTCCCCCAGAACTTAACTACTAATAACCTACTGTTGACCTGAAGCCTTACCAATAATGCAATTGCTGAACACATATTTTGTATGTTATATGTATTACATACTGTACTCTTATAATAAAATAAGCTAAAGAAAATGTTATTAAGAATATTATAAGGGAAATACATTCATAATACTGTACTGTATTTTTAATGTTTTATTTATTTCTGAGAGAGAGACAGCATGAACAGGGGAAGGTGAGAGAGAGAGGGAGACACAGAATCTGAAACAGGCTCCAGGCTCTGAGCTAGCTGTCAGCACAGAGCCTGATGCGGGGCTTGAACCTACAAACCGTGAGATCATGACCTGAGCTAAAGTCGATGCTTAACCGACTGAGTCAACCAGGCGCCCCTATACTGTATTTTTTTAATCACATATAACTGGATACATGCAGTTGAAACCCATGTTGTTCAAGGGTCAATTGTATATGTTTTGTTACCTGATTGAACTTGTAACCTCCTTTCTAACCAGGTTTTAGTTTAGTAATGGGGGTTTAAATTGTTTTCTTTCCAATTCTTCTAGGAGTAGAGGGGAGCTAATTATAAAAGTAAATATATTTCTTTTGTGGAAAATGTGGAAATGTAAACAAAGAAAAAAAATAATTTTCTATAATTGTCCCACTCAGAGATAAGCACTTAACAATTTTATATATTTACCTCTGGTCTTTTAACCGTACATGTGTATACATATGTATTTTTATGTATATTAGCATATATATTTTTTAACTTAGCTAACCAGATTTGTGTGTTTTTGTTTTTATTTTTAGGTCTTTTTCTCATTTTTTTGTCTAAATAGAATATTCTCATTTTGTGTGGAGCTCTTTTCAGAAAGAAGTTTTCCAGAGGAATGTCATTTTTGTACTTGTCTTTATCTGATAATGATCACTGACTATATCAGCATTAGATTCAGTTAGATATAACAGAATATTCAAAATGGCTATGTGTTTAACACCTAAGCTTTTTTTTTTTTTTTCCCCGCACACATAAAGAAATTTGAAGGTAGGCTCTGTGATCATTAGGCAACTGAGCTTCTCTGTCTCTGCCACAAGCCATATTGTGTGGCTTCTCTCCTCAAGGTTAGCTTGTTGTGTAGAGTAACTATTATAATTTCAGTCATCACATGCACAG
Organism: Proteles cristata cristata; assembly: GCA_017311185.1. Lineage (NCBI taxonomy): Eukaryota > Metazoa > Chordata > Mammalia > Carnivora > Hyaenidae > Proteles > Proteles cristata. The sequence goes on along the minus strand of JAESUZ010003777.1, from coordinate 541,236 downwards.
TCCAGGCAGCAAGAAAGGCGAATTAGGGGAAGATCAAAAGGTATATGCCCAAGCTCTTTCAAAGATCTTTACCAGAACGTCCCCTTAACAACTTCCGTATGGATGCCTTTGGCCATCATAATGTAGTCAGATGCCTGCAAGGGAAAGAAGGATCTGGGATCTTTATCTTGCTGCCCTGAATAAAGTCAGGATTCTGTTGCTAAGAAAGGTGGAAAAGATAGAGATTGGCAGGGGACTAGGAGTCTCTGCCACAGGGATGAATCTTCATAAAGGATCAAGTTGAATGGATCTCAGTAGCTACTTACAAGTGTTCCTGGTCTCTATGAGTCATAAGTGTTTTTGTCGAGTGAGGCCATCTCAGTGTAATGTCAGATGAATAGTGCACACAGTGACATACCTTCACACTTGGGAACTTTTCTCACTTCAGGGATATCATTCAAGTTAGATCTGCTAAGTAATGATGGTTACCTTAAAATAAGTGGTATTATAATAATATTATATTTTTGCTAGTGTCAATTTTCTAGTCAGGTACTGATTTATAATTATTCTTTACAGAAATGATATTTCACTAGGTAAAAAACAACCACACACATTTAGATTATCTCACCCTCTCTAAATGTAGAATAGATGCTGTTGAACATCGACTGAATTTATACAATTCAGATTTTTTAATGAATTGTCTTACTATGAAAGATTTGAATTCTCCAGCTTTTAACACTATTCACATTTAATGGGAATGCATCTTGGACTTTGGACACTACAGTAAAGATTCAGTTTAATAGAAGTATGTGTAAATATTTATATTTATAAAAGCATATGCATTTCATTCTTTGAGTCAATAATTACTATTTAATCACCAAATTTTACTTCATAGCACACTTCAAGAAACATCTGTCTGGAACATATATTCTTGTATTTGTGTAATTAAAACAAATAATGGCAGCTTATTTCTTTTTAACTCCTCTCTCCCTTCCCACTTTCATCCTAGCCCACCATCGCTTATCAGTGATTTCACTTAGGTAGATTGTTTCTATGAACATGTTTGAAATTTAGCTTCCTCATGACCTTGCAGCTTTGTCTCTGTCCTTTTTTTTTTTCTTGCTAATTAAAACCAGTATGTGACACATCTTTATTGATAGTTTTCTCCTAAGTCACGCCTTTTCCAAGCATGGATGAAAAGTTAGATAGTCCTGCATGCCATTCTGCATGAAGTATTATTAACATAACTATTTGAAAATTATTCTGTTTTTATAGTTAATCATTTTCTGTGTTACTGTTTGTGGTTGTTTGCATGTATACTGTATATATATGTTTTTGCAGCCTATTCCAAGCCTAAACGGGGCCACCGTAAAACTGCTTCATTTGGCAACATTCTGGATGTCCCTGAGATCGTCATATCAGGTATCAAAGACCACCTGAGTTGGTCTAATAGCTGTGGGACCGGAAAAATGATCCCTGGTACTTATAAAATGCTTCTTGCTCCAATCTTTATAGGATATGAAAATAGACACCTGCATTCAGTAACTAGGAAGACAGATTGAAAACTATACATTTATATACAATGAAGCAGAGTTGACAGGATACCTTAAATCTCCAAAGAGGAGAGTAAACTAGAAGGCAAAGTAAACCTTTTCACAGAAGAGAGAATACTAGCCCAGAATTCTGCCAAATTCCTCCCTGCTTTTAAATGAGCATGTGAGCTGAACCAAGACTTTTATTTTCACCCAGCAGAAAGAGGAAACAACTATTTAAAAATATTTAATGTCCTGGGCTCCTTTCCTTCCTTGGTTTCTCATTTTTGGACTTTGTGTAGGCTTATTTTCCAAGCCTCTTTCTATTGGTAGTAAGTGAAATATTGAGAAAAGAGAATTCCTAAATACCATGTTGCCTTAACATAGAAATTGAAATAAAGTAAAACTAAATGAGATTTGCCGTTTTGCATGATATCTTGCCAAAGAATCATGGTCAGTTCTGATTCTTTTCTGTTATTAGGAGAATCTTTTTGCAAATTACATGTTTTTATACCTAAGTCACATGTGGTACTTCAGTGTCTTAAATTGGTAAATTGCTTTTATTTTTTATGGTGATAATCTCATAGATTAACCTAAATCACCATTTTGGATAGAAATTTAAATGGCATATGTGACCTTCAGCATCGGTTAATATATGTCATCAAAATGACCCTTTATTGGGGCACCTAGGTTGCTCAGTCAGTTAAGCATCCTACTCTTGATCACAGTTCAGGGTTCGTGAGATCGAATTCCATGTCAAAATCTGTGCTGATTCTCTTTCCTTCTTTCTTTGCCCCTTCCCAGCTCATGTGCACGTGCCCTCACTCCCCCTGTCAAAATAAATATATAAACTTAAATATATATATATATATCTTTTGTATTTATTCCTCTGCTTTAGATTTTCCTCCACCTCTTTCCCAAAAAGAAATACACAATTTTCCCCACACACATTCATAGATGTGATTTTGGTGAATTCTTCAGCACTGTGTACATTGCTTGTGATTGTACTTCCAGCATAGTATTGTAGTTGAATACCTAGAAGTCTTTTTCTCCTTTAGTAAAATGAAAACAGAATAGAGACCATGTCTTTGTTGCTTATTATTGATTGTATCAGCAGTTATCTGGCACGGTGCCTCACACATTGTGTTTAATAAATATGTGCCTATTAAATGAATAAACTATTATTTACCTCCTATGGCTAGGAACTAGGATACATATAAAATCTGTATAAATTATAAATATGTATAAAACAAATTACACAATTCTTAGGAGGCATTTTGTCTGTATAAAACTGTATTAGAGTAATTAATGTTTATTCTTTCAAAGTGATTTATAATACCACTATTGCTGTTCAGAGTTAACCCAGTTCTCACATAGTCATTTTATTTATTGAATCGTGGCCTGCTTGCAAAATTAACTTGTGATCATTTTACCTCCATACTGCAAGGTGCTATGTTTAAGGGAATAATATTTTGACTAAAAAAGTGGCAATATTTAAACTTTTAAACTGTAATTATCATGAATGTTTGAGTCAATCAGGAGAACTTAGGCAAATGGTCATATAATCTTTATCCAGTGCTTATAAGTAAGCATTAAGAACAAATACACACACATACAATGAATGATGTAGCCAGTACTGTACAAAATGAGGGAGAATGAAGAGAAAGAATAGTCTGGATGATTTTCAACCAGGGGGAGTTTGCCCCCTAGGGGATATTTGGCAATATTTTCCAAAATGGAAACATTTTTGGTTGTCACAAGTGGCAGGTGACACATAGTAGGCAGGAGCCCAGGATGCTGCTCAACATCCTACAGTGTAACAGACAATCTTGCACAGGCCGAGAATTATCCAGCCTAAACTGTCAATAGTGCCAAGGCTGAGAAACCCTGGTTTCACATAGATGTCCTGTGTGACTGTAAAGTAGTTTAAATAAAGTCCATTATCTTAACTGATGTCCATAGCTATCTTATAACTGAGTTACCAGATAAAAGTATAGCCATTTTACAAATGAGGAACTTTGATCAAATGGGTTTTGTGTGGTTTTCCCAGAAACACATAGCTAGGGTCCCAACTTAGGTCTGACACCAAATCACATCTATTTTCTCCTCTCTTGTTTGAGTCAGAGAAGATAGAGCAGTTCTGCCTTGCTCCTCTTTAGTGTTCACATTGTAGAGAGCTCTTTGGCCACTAGACCCTCTTTTATGATAACTGAGTCTTTATAGAGTCAGGAAACTTTAATTCTGCTCTTAATTGCCAGAACAACAATGCTGTTCAAATAGTAATGGTATTCATTAATACATTTTATTCAATATTCTTGTTGATTTTTCCCCCCAGATATCCAAATATTAACCTAAGCAGCTTCACTTTCTTTAATGAAAGAACATAAGCACTGGAATTACTACAATTGGACATAAAAGCCAAACATTAATGTGTTCTTATTTTTATTTTTAAATTAAATATAAAAATATAACTCATGCTTTAGGAATATTTCAAATGTCTTACATAGCCATTTTAATAAAAAGGAGGGTGGATACTTAATTCCCAAAATTTCTTAGAACCTTCTAGAATTTTTTCCCCTTCAGAGTCAGTTTCCAACAAGTTCTGTATGGTATTACAGTGCTTCTTGATATACCCAATCTGGTATTCATTAGCACTAGATCCCAGGTGTAAGCATTTTTTTAAAATAGAGATGTATATATATTTTTTATCTTATCTGTTATGAATAAGTAGTTTGAATAATACTTTCCTTTGGCCAAGTGCAGTATATTGAGTCTGTTGTACTTCTTGGAATAAACTACCTCTTTTTCTTTTTTAATTCTGATTTTATTTTTTTTAAGTTTATAATTTTGACAGAGAAAAAGAGTGAGAGAGAGTATGTGAGCCAGGTACGAGCAGAGAGAGAGGGAGGATCCTTAGCAGGCTCCACGCTGTCAGATTAGAGCCTGATGCAGGGCTTGATCCCACAAAACATGAGATCATAACTTGAGCCAAAACCAAGAGTTGGATGCTTGACTGAGCTACCTAGGTGCCTCTTAACTGCCTCTTTTAGTAAATGCTCACTTAAGTATCACAAAAATTCTTATGTGTACCTATTGGCAATGTACAAATCTATCTTTTTATTTTTTTTAATGTTTTATTTATTTTTGAGACAGAGACCACGTGAGTGGGGAAGGGGCAGAGAGAGTGGGAGACACAGAATTCAAAGCAGGCTCCAGGTTCTGAGCTGGTAGCACAGCCTGATGCAGGCCTTGAACTCACGAATTGTGAGATCATGACCTGAGCCAAAGTTAGATGTTTAACCATCTGAGCCACCCAGGCGCCCCCAAATCTATTTTTTTTAAAGTGTGTGTTGCTTTTTGAATTTTTTAAAAAGTTGCCAACCTTTTAAAATTGTAAAATACACACTATTAAAGAATTTTTTTTAAATACATCTTTATAGTGACTAAAATCCCTAATGTAGTCACAGGTAAACAAATTCAAATCATGTTCTTTGCTTGTTCTTCAACAGTATTTTATACTTTGCCATCATTCAAATGAGGAAGAGCAACCAACCTATGGCTAACATTTATTAATTTAGTAGTCACTCAGATCATGCAGAAATGGACCTTTAATACCTCAGGAGTTCCTATGGATCAAGCTACACATTTTTCTATACCTTTTCTGCATTGACCCTGGCTCTGAAGAAGTATCGGCAAAGTTTGATGCAGATAACTGTCCTTCTAATTTTTCACTGCCCACATAGAGTGGCTATAGGTCAGTCTGGCTTTTTATTCCCAAGCAAGACAGATAAAAGCAGATTACCAATAGAGTATCACATTTTGCTAATTCATTTGTGGTAAAGGTCTGCCAAGTAAAGCTTGCTACCTAAGCAAGTAAATGTAAGTATGGAAGTTTCTTGTTAGGGGTGCCTGGGTGGCTCACTCACTCAGTTAAGCATCCACCATTGGCTCAGGTCGTGATCTCACAGCTCCGGGGTTTGAGTCCCGCATCGGGCTCTGTGCTGACAACTCAGAGCCTGGAGCTTGCTTCAGATTCTGTGTCTCCCTCTCTCTCTGCCCCTCCCCCACTCATTCTCTCTCTCTCTCTCTCTCTCTCTCTCTCTCTCTCTCTTTCTCTCTCAAAAATAAATAAACATTAAAAAAGGAAACTTCAATATTAAAAGTTTCCTGCTCAAGATTTAAACTGTCGGACTTACCATTTTTTAATATATTTGTTCATTGAAAATTATAAACTGATATATTGAAATGAGCTTTGAGAAGAGTAAGTAGGCTTTCTAAAATGTTTTCCACTAAAACTTGAAGTTTTAAATTTGTTTTAATGTTTTTTAATTTATTTTTGAGGGAGAGAGAGACTGCAAGCAGGCAAGGCACAGGGAGAGAGAGAGACGGAATCTGAAACAGGCTCCAGGCCCTGAGCTGTCAGCACAGAGCCTGACGTGCGGCTTGAACTCACAAACCGTTAGATCATGACCTGAGCCAAAATCAGATGCTTAAATGACTGAGCCACAGGTGCCCCAAAACTTGAAGGTTTAAAAAGCATAATTCTTCCTCCCTATTAGCCACTACATTTTGATTTGTATTATTATTTTTTTTTTCAGATTTCAATAGTACTTTTTATTTTATTTTTTTTTTATAAATAGTTTATTGTCAAATTAGTTTCCACATAACACCCAGTGCTCATCCCCACAAGTGTCCTCCTCCATGCCTGTCCCTCCCTCCCCCCACATCCATCAGTCCACAGTTTTTGTCAGCATTCAAGAGTCTCTCATGGTTTGCCTCTCTCCCTTTCCCCGACCATTTCCGCCCTTCTTCTCCCCCTTGGTCCTCTGTTAAGTTCCTCCTAATCCTCCTATATTTGCACACATATGATATTTGTCCTTCTCTGCCTGACTTATTTCACTCAGCATAACACCCTCAAGGTCCATCCATGTTGCTACACATGGCCAGATTTCATTGTTTCTCATTGCCATGTAGTATTCCATGGTATAGATAAACCACATCTTCTTGATCCATTCATCTGTTGATGGACACTTAGGCTCTTTCCATGTTTTAGCTATTGTGGAGAGTGCTGCTATGAACATTGGGGTACATGTGCTCCTATGCATCAGCATTTCTGTATCCCTTGGGTAAATTCCTAGCAGTGCTATTGCTGGGTCCTAGGGGAGTTCTATTGTTAGTTTCCTTGAGGAACCTCCACACTGTTTTCCAGAGAGGCTGTACCAGTTTACATTCCCACCAACAGTGTAGGAGGGTGCCCGTTTCTCCACATCCTCGCCAGCATCTAGAGTTCTCTGGTTGGCTCATTTTAGCCACTCTGACCGGCGTGAGGTGGTATCTCAGTGTGGTTTTGATTTGTATTTCCCTGATGAGGAGCGATGCTGAGCATCGTTTCATGTGTCTGTTGGCCATCTGGATGTCCTCTTTGGAGAAATGTCTGTTCATATCTTCTGCCCATTTCTTCACTGGGTTGTTTGCTTTTCGGGCGTGTAGTTTGGTGAGTTCCTTGTAGATTCTGGATATCAACCCTTTATCTGATATGTCATTTGCAACTATCTTTCCCATTCCGTTGGTTGCCTATTAATTTTCTGGGTTGTTTCCTTGGCTGTGCAGAAGCTTTTAATCTTGATGAGGTCCCAACAGTTTATTTTGGCTCTTGATTCCCTTGCTTTTGGGGATGCGTCAAGTAAGAAGTTGCTGCGGTGAAGGTCAAGGAGGTTGTTTCCTGCTTTCTCCTCTAGGGTGTTGATAGTTTCCTGTCTCACGTTCAGGTCCTTTATCCATGTTGAGTTTATTTTTGTGCATGGTGTGAGAAAATGATCTAGTTTCATTCTTCTGCATGTTGCTGTCCAGTTCTCCCAACACCATCTGTTAAAAAGGCTGTCTTTTCCATCGGATATTCTTTCCTGCTTTGTCAAAGATTAGTTGGCTGTATACTTTTGGGTCCACTTCTGAGTTCTCAATTCTGTTCCATTGGTCTATGGGTCTGTTTTTGTGCCAATACCATACTGTCTTGATGATGAGAGCTTTGTAGTAGAGGCTAAAGTCTGGGATGGTGATCCCTCCCGTTTTGGTTTTATTTTTCAGGATTACTTTGGCTATTCGGGGTCTTTTGTGGTTCCATACAAATTTTGGATAGTTGTTCTAGTTTTGAGAAGTATGCTGGTGCAATTTTGATTGGAATTGCATTGAATGTGTAGAGTGCCTTAGGTAGTAATGACATCTTAACTATATTTATTCTTCCTATCCATGAGCATGGAATGTTTTTGCATTTCTTTGTGTCTTCTTCAATTTCCTTCCTAAGTTTTCTATAGTTTTCATCATACAGATCTCTTGTTTCCTTGGTTAGGTTTATTCCGAAGCATTTTATGGTTTTTTGTGCAATTGTGAATGGGATCAGTTTCTTGATTTCTCTTTCTGTTGCTTCATTGTTGGTGTATAAAAATGCAACCGATTTCTGTGCGTTGATTTTGTACCCTGCAACTTGGCTGAATTCTTGGATCAGTTCTAGTAGGCTTCTGGTGGAGTCTGTCGGGTTTTCTATGTAGAGTATCATGTCATCTGCGAAGAGGGAAAGTTGGACTTCCTCTTTGCCAATTCTGATGCCTTTGATTTCCTTTTGCTGTCTGATGGCTGATGCTAGGACTTCCAGCACTATGTTAAACAGCAGTGGTGAGAGTGGGCATCCCTGTCGTGTTCCTGATCTCAGGGGGAAAGCTCTGAGTTTTTCCCCGTTGAGGATGTTAGCTGAAGGCTTCTCATAGATGGCTTTGATGATGTTTAAGTAGGTTCCTTCTATCCCAACTTTCTCGAGAGTCTTTATTAAGAAGGGATGCTGTATTTTGTCAAATGCTTTTTCTGCATCTATTGACAGGATCATATGGTTTTTATCTTTTCTTTTATTGATATGATGTATCACATTGATTGATTTGCGAATGTTGAACCAGCCCTGTAACCCAGGAATGAATCCCACTTGATCTTGGTGGATGATTCTTTTTATATGCTGCTGGATTCGATTTGCAAGGATCTTGTTGAGAATTTTTGCATCCGTATTCATCAAGGATATTGGCCTGTAGTTCTCTTTTTTTGCTGGATCTCTGTCTGGCTTGGGAATCAGAGTGATGCTGGCTTCATAAAATGAGTCGGGAGTTTTCCTTCGCTTTCTATTTTTTGGAATAGCTTGAGAAGAATTGGGATTAATTCTGTTTTAAATGTCTGGCAGAATTCCCCAGGGAAGCCATCAGGTCCAGGGCTCTTATTTGTTGGGAGATTTTTGATCACTGATTCAATTTCTTCACTCGTTATGGGTCTGTTCAGGTTTTCTATTTCTTCCCGTGTGAATTTTGGTAGTGAGTGTGTGTTTAGGAATTTGTCCATTTCTTCTAAGTTGTCCAATTTGTTGGCATATAATTTTTCATAGTATTCCCTGATAATTGCTTGTATTTCTGAGGGGTTGGTTGTAATAAGTCCATTTTCATTTATAATTTTGTCTATTTGGGTGCTCTCTCTTTTGGATAAGTCTGGCTAGAGGTTTGTCAATTTTGTTGACTTTTTCAAAAAACCAACTCGGTTTCATTTGATTTGTATTATTTTTATTTGAAAAAAGGTGAATTAGATTGCTTTAAATTTGCTAATTTTTTCCTCTAAGATTTTAATTTTATTAATATCCATAATTCACTAATATTCATAAATTAGCAATATTAATATTAATTATGAAATGTGAAACTGTATAAATATATTCTGACAATAACATATACTGGTGTGAGGATACCTAAATTTTACATTTCTTTAAAAAATCCAGATGTCCAAGATAAGCATGTAAAATGTCAAAAGGTTACACAACAGGAGCAATAGCCTTATCCCCATCTAAAGCATGGAGTAAGATGTGGTACCTGGGTGGCTCAGTCAGTGTCTGACTTCAGCTTAGGTCTTGATCTCATAGTTTGTGAGTTTGAACTGCATGTCAAGCTGTGTGCTGGCAGCTCAGAGCCTGGAGCCTGCTTCAGGTTCTGTGTATCCCTCTCTGTCTGCCCCTTCCCCACTTGCACTCTGTGTCTCTTTCAAAAACTGAATAAATATTTAAAAAATTTTTTAAAAAATAAAGCATGGGGTAGGAGACTGATAGTTAATGCAAATTTTGTTTGTGGCTCTAGCTTTCGTAATCAGAAAAGATGAGCAGTTCTTTTCTGGAGTCCTTGTGTAAGTAGTTAAAGCACTTAAGGAAATCACCTGTGATAATGTGTTTTGAAAGCCACTGGAAAAGACACTATCAAATCTATACGTATATATACCACCTGTAAAAGATTTAATTGAAGCATTAGTCTTCTATTTCTATTCTATTCTTCTTCCTTTTGTAATATGAAATTCATTGCTCATAGTTATACCAGATTGATTGCTACCCTAAAATGATATATGTTTTTAGTATGTGACTTACAAAAAGTAAATTTTTCCACATAAACAATTTTTATGCTGTTTTACTCGGTACTTCTGAATTTCTTAGCTCAGACTAAATTATAGAGCTTGAGTTCATTTTAAACACTTGAAAATTCTCAGTTATTCTGTATGTAAGAATTGCCTTAATGTGCTATTTTTTGTGTGTTTTATTTATTTTTGAGAGAGACAGCATGAGTAGGGGGGGGTCAGAGAGAGAGGAAGGCACAGAATCTGAAGCAGGCTCCAGGCTCTGAGCTGTCAGTACAGAGCCCGACATGGAGCTTGAACCCACAAACCGTGAGATCATGACCTGAGCTGAAGTCAGACGCTTAACTGACAGAGCCACCCAGGCTCCCCTGAGAGCCTTGAACAGCAGTACTTTTGTGTAGCATACCTATTTTAAGGCTAAAGTACTATGGCATAACATTATAGAATCATAGAATGCTTTGACCAAAGATGATTTTCTGTCTTGCATACTTTTCTTAAGGATATGATAAATAATAAAGAAGATTGAATATACAGTGTTCTTTAGTCAGTCATATGAAATGTTTTTTGCCCAGTTCACTGAAGAGCCTGAACTTAATTGGTATTTTTTGTTTCTAATACTCTTCTTAAAGCTGAAAGATCAGGCTCTGAGCTTATAGCTCTGAGCCTGGAACCTGCTTCAGATTCTGTGTTTCCCTCTCTCTCTGCCCCTCCCCTACTTGAGCTCTATCTCCCTCTCTCAAAGATGGACATTAAAACATTTTTTTTAACTTTTTAAGAGTGAAGTTTTCGGTGTCCTTATGATTTCAGCTGCATTTAATTTCAAAAACTTAATGAATATTCACTTTTAATTTCAATCAGACATATTTAGTTCTATATTAGTTGCTTTTCAAGAATATGATGAGTAGTTAGGTAGAATAAAAGGAGTATGGAAAAGCCCAAACATATTTAACAAAAATAAATGGGTAGTTGAGTTTCTAATACTGATGTAAAGTTTTTCTCTTTTAAAAGTTTCAAATATCTTAGGTAGTTGGCAAACAGTTTGGGGGGGGTGTGCAGTAAAGGCTTTGTAGAATGTTGGACACCTGGAAGTTGATACTATTCAAGGACACCTAGGCACCATTTTGCTTTCTCCCATTAAGATAAGAATATAACATTTCTAATAATGTATTTGGCTCAAGAACCTGTAGATACTAATGTTTATAAACATTCTTTTAACTGTAAGTATGTAAATTATTGGTGCAGTTTTTCCCCCTGAATAGTGTAGTGCTGATGTGAAGAAACAGTGAGATAAAAAGAAAAGTAAACTTTTCTAAATCTTTCAAGTTCCTACCTTGGACATACGGTGTCATTAGCAGCTGTAAACCTTCGAATTTGGAGATTCTGAGGTCCAAGGAAAGCTATGCAGAAATATACCTGCTTCTCCATGTGTAGCCACCTCACCTTCAATAAAATTCTGTATTTGTGCCTAATTAAGTAGGGAAGTTCATCTAACCAACCCTAAAGAGAATGCTTAGGTAGTCTTTTTTACATATTGTATCAAGATCACTATTTATAATCTAAAAAATTGAACTCTAACCTAATAAAAGATGGTTTATTAGAAAGCAAAACTCATCAGTAATAAATACTTTCCTTTAATAGGAGGAAAAACACCCACCCTGAAGGGCTTGCTTTCTAAGGAATAAGCCAGAATCTCTTGAAATAAGTAAAAGAATATGAAATTTGTGGCAGCCTAAATGAGAACATATATTTTTAAATTACATATTCAGTTTACCATGAAGCAGTGATATAATGTTGCAGTGTAGTGCTATACAGGCTTTTAAAATATTATGTATTTTACACATCAAGAGAACAGTGTCCCGCAGTTTTTAATATTCAAAATGTTTGAACCTCAAATTTTCCAACATTTGGTTAAGAGATGTCTCCAGGAAAATGTAGTGATGGTTTTTACATGAAGAGAGTCTTCAGCAAGTTTGGGAAATAGAAAAATAAGAGTAGTTAAGATGAAGAAAACCATGTGTTTACTTAAATCCATAAGAAAAGCCACAGGAAGGGCTATCTGGGAAAGACTCTGTTCAAATACCAGTTCAGGAAATAAGTTGTACTTATAAGAGCAGCTTTTTGAAGAGATATATTCTGTTTTTGTGACATTATTATATAAACAGCTGAATTGACCTATAAATTATTTCAACTACCCTTTCTTTTTTAGGGAAAGATGGGGAATGGAAGTCTTATGATGCGCTAGGGATGTAGTATATTCCTTTTGTTGATGTTACTTAGAAAAGTTTGTTCAAAAAAGATCATTTGTTCTCTATCAGAAGTCATAAAAGTTCCAGAATTTATTACACAGTGAATACTCAGGACATCATTAGCAGGTTTCAGATTCCTTGATCATGCATCTGTTGACATCATATTGGCCCTCGATTCTACTTCTTTTTTCATTTATACTACCATGTGTAATATAGGTATGCACATTTCAAAGAGCCATGAAAAAAAGGTAAAATAAGAGTTTCTAATCTTTAGTTGCAAAAAGAATTCAGCAGCAAGTTAAATCTACTGAGAACAAACCCAGTGTTCATTTGCAATAATAGTTTTATTTTTTTACATTCATATTTCTAAAACTTAAAAAATTAATATTGGAGCAACAAGTATTTGTTGATTGCAGTCCTTCTTTGCTTTGTGTAAACTATTTGCCAGATGGTTTCTGCCATGGTTATGCTAATTAAAATGCATTGCCTAATATTGCTTGCTTTGACTCATATTGTAGCTTGAAGATTTCTCATTTCAGGCATTTGTTAACTATGTCACCTCTTATTTACCCTACTTCTTAAAAGTTTTTATTCCCCTTCCTTCTACCCTTCTCCCCTAGTTTTGAGTTGTTTTTGTTGTTATTGTAATGGTGATGTAATGATTTTTAGACACATGTGCTGGGTGGTTCCCGAGATTCACAAATGTTGCTAATCTGAAAAGAGAATTCCAGACACTTTTACAAGCCTGTCTCATCTAAGCTAATTTTAGAATGATTGTGTTGAATGAAATGTGCCTAAAATTGCTTATTACTCATGGTGGTGGGATCTTTCTGTCCTCGGGAAAAGGGGGTAGTTAAAAATTATCACAAAAGTATCTTAGTGTGCCTGATTCAATAAATGTGCTATTTTTTTGTTATTTTAATTTGTATTTAAGAGTTGGAACTTAGAATAAAATGAAATTTGGAGTAAATTTGAGCTAAAATTATGCAAAGAATTCTAAAGCATAGCTTAAAATGAAAAGAAGTGATGTTGTCCTTATAAATTTGAGTGTGGCTATAAACCTGGATTTTTATGCTTACTGCACATATTACTGTATTAAACATTATTCTATTGTAAGATCCTTTTAGTTTACATGCAAAATAATAATGGAGTCACATGGATTAAGATGCTAAATTATATTGCTGATTGGTTTAAAATAAAATACTTAGGATTAAAGAAATATAAAATTTTAAGAACAAATTCTGTCTGCTAATCAGGCCAAAATTGTTAAGGTGCATTTTCTGAGTGCTGCCTACTAGCTAAGAAATTATATAATACAGCTTTCAGAGTCTAAAGAATTTTTAGTATTGTGTCAGCTGTTAGAATATTTTGGTGTTTCCTTTTAGACAGCTGATCTCTCATCTTAGAATATACCATATAAACATCCCTATTCCCAAATAACAGTGCTGAGTGAAGCTATTGCTTAATTCATTCTATTTTGCGGAAGACTTATATTTGTGGAATTTTTTCATAAACTGATTTTTAGATTAAATTATTACTTGCATGGAAGTTCCTAAAGCAGGATTAACACAATAGCCCATTTCAACAAGCTGTGTATTTGAGATTGTAATGAGAGTCGTTGATTTTCAGTAGGAAATTAAGAGCTGTTCACCAATAATAAATTACTAGATTCTGACAAAGACTAATGGGATTAAGTAAGTGTGATTCGGTAAAATAAGTTTAAGCCTAAGCATCCTTTTTGGCCTTGAATGAACAAGGTACTGCTGCTGTTGGTTAAAGTCAGTCACATCATACAACCTGCTGGCTAGTTGTCTTGCTGTAGAAACTGTAACGTAAGACCCTTGAAATAGATGCCATCATCAGCCCCAGCCCACAAGCATTTATCTATTTAAATACATGACAGAAGATGGTGCAAGAGAGTTCAGCAGCTATTTGTGTGGTAGGAGTGGTTATTGTATTAGAACCTACTTTATTGTAGACCAGCAACTTTTGAGTTAAAACTCTACAGCTGTTTCTCTTCCTTTCCTTACATCATTCTCTCCTTTTTTTTTTAAACAATAAACTCACTTAATTATTTTTCCCACATTTTGTATAGATCCAAGGAGCAACAAATTCCAACTTCCTTCATAGCAGCAGCAACCTTGTTATCTGTTTGAATAGATCTCAGTATTCTACTTTTTTTTTTTTTTTTTTTTTTTATCTTTTAAAAGGCAACGGACAGCCAAGACGTAGATCCATCCAAGACTTGACTGTTACTGGAACAGAACCTGGTCAGGTAAGACTTAACATTTGAATTCTCTGTCTTTGAAGAAGAATAGTGGGCAGAATTCAAGAATTAACTATGATAAATATACTCTGCAAAAGTAGTTTTATGAGTTGACCTAAAATTGTGGTAGAGTTCATTAGCACTTGAATTTAAATACTTGGGAGAAAAGTATAGATACCATTATTAGTTTAACTTGAAGGACAATTTTTCAAAGTAGATTGATTAATTCAATAGTGTTCCAGGTATATTATATGGTTTTTATATAAGATTTAATAAGGAAACATCAACTTTGTAATTTAATTTGTCATTATCTTTGTCCTCTAATGTGAATCATAGTGTCTCCTTTCTACTAATAAGGTCAAACAGATTTTTTTTAGTAATTATTTTACTAAATGTTTTTTACTAATTATTTTACTATGATTACTAATACTAATAAATATTTTCCCAATAAAATGTCACTCCTGTAGCATCACATAAGGCACTAACATACCTAGATGACTATAACATCTTTTAATTTTTGTCATATTCCCTGGATTTATGTTTTTGTGAAATGTGCTTAAGACTATTTACTAACCAGATGAATAAATTCTAGAAAGGCTTCTATCACAATTGTTAAGGTTTTCTTCATCTTACATTTCTGGATGCTCTTCTAAACTCCTCTTACCTTTTTATCACATTCGTTCAAAATGATCCAGACAGTGCTATAACTTAAACCATTACTGACTTGTACAGACTTTTAACCAACAAGTATATAAAAGTAGTAGCTCAGCCATTGTTGTTTCTGTTACTCAGATCAGTAGACTTAACATACATAATTTATATGATATTTTTAAAATGAATGAGAATTACAAGGTATTTGTTGATGTGTTTTCAGTTGTGTTCAAATAGATTTTATGAGTACAGCATACATCTGAAGTAACGAAAATACCACATTATGGTCCATGTTTATGCAAAATTATAAGATTATAAACTAAGTGGTTTAACTTACAATAAAATGTACAGGTACTTTTCATTCTAGAAAGGTGTTTTAGTATTTTATTTTTATAAATCTTTAAATTTTAGAGAATCTTTGTAGTCATTAATAAAAATTTGAAAGCTCTTTATAGCCATCAACTTAACTAACAAAAACCACTTGAAATATTTAAATGGTAAAGAACTTTGATCTTCATTTATATCTGGAAATACTTTTATTTCTCACAATGCCTATACACATACATAGATGCATCATACATATATGCTAATTTATTATATATGATATTAAGTAACCCTAGATCTGAAGGTATTATAAATGAATACATTTTATTTCATTTATTTAATGGCTTTTTCAGTGTTTTTGCTTTTATGAAACTCCAGAACTTTTGGACGAAATTTCCCACTTTCTCCCCCTCAAATATATCAAGTATTAATGAGGGCATTTCATAACAGATACTTTCGCATCTGGTATTTGCTTTGATTCCTTAGAGGCTTGATGAGCTCAGCCTTTTAAACTCTGTTTACTATTGCCATTGATATTCCAGTTATGAGAAACTCTAGCCAAGTGTTCTCCCTTCGACTGGGAATTCTCAGCCTGCTGTAAGGCAATTCAGGAGCATCTGCTAGTGCAAGTGCTTTTCTCTGTACTCTATGGTAAAGGCATTGGCTGTAATTCAAGACTGACCTCACCAACAGCAAGCCTTCCTTATTTCCTCATAAGTTTTCTGTTTCTTGAGGTTACAATTGTTACCCTTTTCATTTACAGTACCTTCAGTAGGAAAACACTGGACCTGAGACAGACTATGGTTGTATGACAGTCATTTGCATTAATTGTCACGGACCACTATAGATTTCTAGTGAGGGGGAGTTTGGTGTGGCAGTACAACCCATTCTAAGACAGGTGATATATAGCCATTGTGTAACCAGTTTTTAACATCGATCCACTCTTTCAAAATTATTTAAGTATTGTTATAAACTTAAAAAGTCCCTTTGGTATGAGGATGGCAAATAGTTATCCTACTGCACTGTGAAAACATTTTCCCCTGAAATGTTTAATGGTAAATGATCATTAAATCTTTTTAATTACTCATGAAAATAACATTTATTATTTCAAAAACAAAAGTATGCACAATCTGGATTTGCAGAATTGAAGGTATACTTCTTTTTAAAGTCTGGCTAAGCAGTGATAAAGCAGATGCATGGGAGGTTTTTGTTGGTTGGTTTGTTGGTTTTAGCCATGGAAATTGATAATGAACATGAAGAAAAGAATTTGCCCACCCAGTAAAGTCATCAGAGAAAGAGAGAAAACTTATTAATAAAATGTTAAGATGACATCTTATGGAGCAAAGTGAACTGACTGTAGTTTATACTCTGGCGCTTGATTCAAGACTGACCTTAGAGCACCTGGGTGGCCCAGTCATTAGGCATCTAACTTCACCTCAGGTCATGATCTCATGGTTTGTGAACTAGAGTCCCACATCAGGTGAGCTCAAACCCTCCATTTGATGAACTGGAGCCTCACTTTCCTCTCTCTCTCTCTCTCTCCCTTCCTCTCTCTCTTCCCCTCCCTTTCTTTCTCTTTCTCCCCCTCCCTCCCTTCCTCTCTCTCTCTCTCTCTCTGCCCCTCACTCTTGCCCTCTTTCAAAAAAAAAAGAAAAAAGACTTGAAAATCACTTAGACTTTACATGTATAAATTAAAATTAAATTGGTTGTTTTTATACTGCCATTTTTCGAGTGGAATAGTGAATGAAGCAAGTGTCTGAATTAAAGGTAGTTGTGAGTATTTGTGTAAAATATTGCATCGTTACAACTCACTTTTAAATTAATTCAGGTTTTTATTAAGTCAGGCAGCTTATTAAGGATGCATATGGATCTGCCATCTTACATACTTTGAAAACATGCTGAGAAAGAGAACAGCATCCCCAGGATGTCTAGGGACTGATCTGACACTGAGGTCTCAAGTACTGTTATAGAATCTGGACATAAATAATTTCTCAGAGCACCAATAGACAATGTTATGCTGAGACGATGATAAGATGAGACAAAACCAGAGCATATAATAATGTTGTCTCAGCACAGACAAAACCAAGGTCACTGTTGCACACACAAAATACCAAACATTACCTGCTAGCTGATGTGAGTGACTGCTTCGTTACCAGCCTCTGCTTTATCCTCACTCTACTCTGCCTTCCCTGTAGACTTGCCTCTGCTTTCTGACAGTAGCCAATATAGAGTGAACTCCTCCTTCCTTGGAGCCTCCACAAAATCACTCGACAATAGCCCAAAATCTATAAGCTCACTCTAAAACCCTCTCAGAGACACCCCAAAGTGCCCCATAATGAGCACTCTGCTTCACTGCAATGAATATTAAACCCATCGCATCCTACCACGGGTATGATTGTGGTGGTCTTTAGCTAGGGAACATTGACAATACTAAGAGGGCTCGGTCTGATGTATTTGGGCAGTTCAGACTTATGCTCAGATCAGTTAGAAAACTACAGTAGTAACAGTTGCCATTTATTTGTTGTGCACTGACTTTGTGCCAGTTAGTCTTTTATGTTATTTAAATCTTATCCCTATAAATTTGGTACTTTTTATTTTCCTCATTTTGCAGATCAATAAACTGAGGGCTAGAGAAACTTTCCTAAGTGTCTTCCTGTATACTTCCAGTAATGGGTATAACCAAGTTATGAACTCAGATCTGATTCCAGAGCACACAAACTTTGCTGTCATTCTGTCTTGCATGCAAAACTGAATGTGTTGTGCACTAAATTAATCCTACATCTCTTCCATTTCAAGTGTTTTGACTTCTGATAGTCTGCATCATCATTACTAATTTAAGTAGTTTTCAGTGATGATGAAACAGTTTTAGCTTTATCATATTACTGAGCAAGGCTAATTCACCTTGATAATAAATTTCTACAGATGGCTGCACAGGTTTATTTTTTATACATCTGGATGAGCCTTTCTATGTTTCACTGAAATTAAACATGTTCATGTATGTCTGATACCCTTTCTGGAGTTGATCCAATATAGATCTGTTTTCAAGATGTCTCTTAGAGAGGGTGGTAGTCATTGAAAATCACAACTGCAAGAATAATGTGATTATAATTACTTAGAGAGCTAGGCATACTGTATTTTTATATGGACTTTAGAATCACATTTATTAGATATGTGCCTCGAGGGAAGCTCTTTAATTTTCCTGAGCTTCAGCAATCTTATGTACCAGTGGAGACCATAATACCCACCCCTTATGGTTCTTATAACATGGGAAGTACCAGACACACTGTAGATGCCTAGCAATGTATATCCACATCACCATTGTATACTTCCCAGGGTAATTACCACTTTTTGTTCTCACTATAGTATATTCTTGTTTTGGTTTAATTTTTTGGTTTCTGAGGGTTTTTGGTTTTTGACAGGGGGCCCTTTTTTTTAAAATTCAAGTTAACCTACAGGGTAGTTTGGCTTCAGGAGTAGAACCCCGTGGCTCATCTCTTACGTATGACACCCAGTCATCCCAAAAAGTGCCCTCCTTAATGGCCATCACCCATTTAACTCATCCACCCACCCACCACCCCTCCAGCAATCCTCAGTTTGCTCTCTGTGTTTAAGAGTCTCTTAGAGTTTACTTTCCTCACTGTTTTTATCTTCTTTTACCTTCCCTTCCCTGATGTTCATCTGTTGAGTTTCTCAAATTCCATACATGTCTCACTTTAGTATATTACTATCCAGAAATAAAACAAAAATAGAACCAGGAAAGAAGTAAAATCCCATTGGCATTCAGTTCTTTCTATATCATCAGAGAAGCTTCTGTTAAAGATCATAGAAAGTATTTGCCTTAAAGACCTTTTATCATATATCAATTGTTATTTATTCAAGGGATACAATTTATTATACTATTACTTTTCTTTATCCTCAGTCTACATTTCCTTCAGGATAAGTAATTTTCTGTTAAGGCTCTAATCAGAGACTTACATAATAGTTTTAAATAATTCCTGGTTCATAGTATACCTTTCTCTTGGAGAATTTAAAGGCCATATAAGAATAATAAAATTCTAAAATTTCCTTATAATGAACTATAGTGAGGCTAGAATTAGATTGAGCCTATACCTTCAGATTAGAAAAAATGTTATCAGTATTACCTGTCATGTATAGATTTAATCGAATTTTCTGACTGGCATAATGTACCCTTATAAATCTCAATCACCAACTTGGTACCCATTTCTTTTTAATGTTTATATTATTCAGATGTTACATCAGCAAATTTATTATGTAAATCACTATTTAATCTCTGTGTTTTGTGCTTGTATAATCTTAGCAAGTAAGAAAATTTCTGAGGGTTTTAAATAGCTTTTAAATGTCAGTCTAAATAGTATCACTAACCATAAATTCTTATAAAAATATTTTCCTAGTCGTTCAGGTGAGACATAAAAAGCAAAGCTTTATTTTTGTCTGTAAAATAACTCCCAATTCCTTTTTATAAATATAGCGATAAAGTTCTGGGCAAAGTCCAATTCTGTTTCATGTCTACTGATGGTAATTTGCCCTCTGGTTTAAATTTGGCCTAGTATTCTTTTGCTGCCTTAGATTGCATTGTGGCATTTCTGAACTCTCATAACCACTTTCATAGTCAATCCTTGTGGTAAGTCAAGTTTCTCTCTATTGCTTAAACTTTACAATTGTTATAAGAAAAAAGTAATTGTAAATGTCTTGAAGGAAGGACCAACCCAAATGAGTTTTAATAGTTTGAGAGCATGTATAATCATAAGAATTTCACCAATGATTTTTTTAATAGCTACTATAAAATAAGACTTTCTTAGCATTTGCAAGCAGTAACATAAATTTAACCCATAAACTAGTTTGATTATTTTTTCATTGTCAAATATTACTTGATTCTCTTACTTATACCTTGTATTTTTCAGGTGTTCAAGAAATATAGTTATGGCTTGTTTTTAAGTATTTCTTTAGTTTTTTAACACAGACATTTTAGCATATTGTTATTCTTTGAGATACCAATTTCTTGAAACAGGAAGCCTTATTTAGTTAATTTAAGGATGTAAATTTAGCTCATTATATCTTTTGTAGTTATAAGGAAAGACTAATTTAAGGAACTCAGGAATCACATCAAAGGGTCTATGCTTGTTTTACCAAGAGTAACAACTTCCTAAGAGGAAGAGTTCTTTTTGGTGTGTGTTCTGATTCTTCTTGAATAAAAAAGGTGAATGAGTCTAACACCTTATGTTATCATTTTATTCAGTGAGTATTTATTGTGTGGTTATTACATATTCAGCAGTTTCCTAAATCCTGGGGAGTACAATATAAAAGGATACATGATTTCAACTCTTGGGGTATTATAATGCTTTTGAGGAATAATAAATTTTGAGAGTAATACAGACTACTTCCAGCTCAAGTTTAAGTTTATGTAGTAGCAGACTAATAAATACAGCCAAACTTCAAAGGAAAAGATAACACTGATTTTGATCTTGAGAGGGAATTGTTAGGTGCTGCAAGTTCACTCATATATTCCGATCTTGTATTACAACCTAATTATCATTCATTTAGGGAGCATTTTTATTGTGTCAAGAACCCCTTCAGGTACTTCATTTCATTTGATTTTTTACAAACTGATGAGGTGGGTAATACTGTCCTCATTTTACTGTGGAGTTTTAGAGGTTAAGTAACTTACCTAAAGCTACACTGCTAATAAATCGCAAGCCAGAGACTCCAATTCTGGGTTGTATTATCTCCAGTGCCTGACTTCTTTTCTTTTTTTAATGTTTTTTTATTTATTTCTGAGAGAGAGAGAGAATGAGCGATGGCATGAGCAGGGGAGGGTCAGAGAGAGAGGGAGATACAGAATCTGAAGCAGGCTCTAGGCTCTGAGCTAGCTGTCAGCACAGAATCTGAAGTGGGGCTCAAACCCACAAACTGTGTGGTCATGACCTGAGCTGAAGTCAGACGCTCAACTGACTGAGCCACCCAGGCGCCCCTCCAGTGTCTGACTTCTAAACTATTAGTACTACTTCTCAACACCACTTGATAAATGAGCTTAAGGGCTGAGTTATTCAAGTTCACACAGCCATAAATGGCAGAACTGAGATTTAAACCCAGGTCTGCAAAGTATTAGACTAAATCACGTGTGTTTACTGATATTTTGATGTATAAAAACTTCAGTTATGGAGCTCCTAGGTGGCTCAGTCAGTTAAGCATCCAGCTTCAGCTCGGGTCATGGCCTCGTAGTTTGTGAGTTCAAGCCCTGCATCAGCCTCCTGCTGTTAGCACAGAGCCTGCTTTGGATCCTCTGTCCCCCTCTCTCTCTGCCCCTCCACTGCTGTGCGCGCTCTCTCTCAAAAGTAAAATAAACATTTTTTTTAAGTCAGTTTCATATATTCAGTTTTCATACTTGCTCTTTGCATTAGACCATATAATCCTTGGGAGAATATGAGGTCAAGATGAAAAGCAGGGAGAGAAAGAGGGGCATAAGAAATTGTCAGAGAAGAGATCATCTGGATAGATAAGGTAAAACCTGCCAATGGACGGTCAGGAATGCCAGGGTGAAAATTTCAGAATTGTTCATTAACAATCAGTAAATGAACATTTGGTATTCTACACAGTGCAGTCTTCAGACACAGCATTTGGCTTAATGCTCAAAGAACCAAGGATATACCAAGAATGAACATTTAACATTGAAGAGAATCTCAGATGAGCCTCATAGGATGGAGAGGAATTAGCAACGAGGAGAGAACAGAATGAGCATTGTTATATACAGGACACCTTTGTAATTGTGTCATGCATAGACTAAGGCTTTGGAAAGACTGATTGGATATGACTGAAAATTGTTTGTGGTGGGGCACCTGGGTGATTCAGTAGGTTAAGCGTCTGACTTCAACTCAGGTCATGATCTCATTGTTTGCGAGTTCAAGCCCTGAATCTGGCTCTGTGCTGACAGCTCAGAGCCTGGAGCCTGCTTTGGATTCTGTTTCTTCCTCTCTCTCTGCTCCTCCCTCACTCATGCTCTGTCTCTGTCTCTCAAAAATAAATAAACATTTAAAAATTAAAGAAAAGAAAAAATTGTTTATGGTATAGAAAAGCATTTTGGAATTTCTGAAGCAATTTCAATAGGTCCCCAAGATGAGGGTAATATTCCACCAGTCTTTTCTTCAATTATTTCATGATTTATTTCTGAAATTGTTATAAAAATGCCTTCTATTTTTTAGTACCCTCAATTCATTGTGAGTTGTCAAAGCTTTAAATAATAGAACATTAGCAGTGGATAATATGCTAAAAGTCATCACGTCTTTAACCCAGTCCCAACCCCTCTCTAGATAAAGAAAGCAAGACTTCTTGAAGTGAACTAAATCAGACATTGTACCATAATTAGAATTCACATCTACTAATTTCTACTCAAGGGTACTTTCCACTGCTATATTGCCCTTCATTTTACTTAATATAGTCTTTGAGTATTTTTCCATGTTTACATATTAAAACTGGACATAAGGTCCTTCATGAATGTTCCTACTCTTTATGTTTTACTTTGTATAACTCTATTTTTTGAGTCTTCTATAGGGTATTCACTAACACTTTAAGAAAAACAGGTGCTTTTTTAAAAAAGATTCTTATAAAATACATTTTAGGTCATATATCCTTTGAGAGTTTTTAATATATGAAATATATTAAAATACATAGATAAGAATATATGTAAGTTATGAAACCTGATAAAATGAACACAAACCTAATAATAAAATGAACACTCATGAACCCACCACCCAGCTTATTAGGAAATGGAACATGATCAATTCCTATGAATCTGTCTTTGTATTCCTTGCCTGTGGCCTCCCTGTTGTCATCCACCAGCCTACAATGCCATTTTCTATCAGACCACATTTTAGACATATTATAAATATCTCCAGTTAAGAAATTTTCTTCTCTTAAATGGAATTTAAGTTTGTTAAATGTAGTTTTGTAGATGGCTGTTAAATTTTGTCAGATGCCTTTTAATGTATCTATTGAGATTTTTCTCCTTTAATCTATTAATATGATGAATTGGATTAATAGAATTTCTAGCATCAAGGGGCTTTTGCAGTTGTGGGATAACCTCAACTTTCAGGTTTACTACCTTTACAGAATGAGTCAAGAAGTGTTTCTTTTTTCTAGAATAATTTCTTTAAGATGAAAGTGACATTTTCTTGATTGTTTGATAGAACTCAACTGTAAAATCATCTGGGCTCAGTGTTTTCTATAATGTATAGAAATTTTGGTGATTTATTTATTTTTGGAATTTGTTTAACTTGATGATTTTTTTGTTTTATTTTTAAGTTACCACCAAATTTTGGTAGTATTCTCTCATTTATATGCTGTTATTTGGGAGGAGGGGGAGACTGATTAACTTTGTTCCTTTTCTAATTTTGTAAGTTAAATGCCTAACTTGTAAATTGTCACTGCTTCTGATTTTTTAGAATCTAAATATTTAGAATTAAATATTTTTGTCCAAGTGCCTCTTTAGTTGCATACTACAGGTTTTATTGTGTTCCGTGGTAAAAGTCATATGCCTTCTCATTTCCACTTTTTTTTCTTTGACCAGTGAGTCATTTGGAAGTGTTTTTAAATGTCTAAACATACGAGATTTTTAAGGTTAATTTTGAATCAGTACAAAAATACGTGGTTCATAAGATAAATTCTTTTAAGTTTTTTGAGATTTGCTTTATAGTTTAGTACATGATCAGTTTTCATAAATGTTCCATGGTGTTTAAAAAGAATACATATTCTCAGTTTTTAGCCATATCTATATGTTTAGATCAAGTTTGGGTTTTGGAGTTCAGGTTTTACTAGTATTGTATTTGGTTTTTTGGTCTGCTTTTATTATAAATCATTTACAGAGGAGTATTAAAATATCTCAAGATGATGGTGAATATGTCCCTTTTCCCTTGCAATTTTATTGCTTTATCTATTTGGAAGCTGTGTATAGATACAGCATATACTATAATAGGTAGAGCACATACGTTTTGAATTGTTGTTACATAATGAATTGACTTACTTAATCATTTTATCTTTCTCTAGTATTTTTTTCCCTAAAATGTATTCTCTCATATAATAGAGCTGAATAACTTTATTTTGTGTAGGTTTGCCTGATTATCCTTTTTTATCCTTTAACTTCCTGTTTTCTCTATCTCTGTTAGATCTAATTCTTATAAACAGTGTTTAATCCAGCCTGACACTGTTAAATCTCTTAACTGAAGAGTTTAATCCATTTATAATACTGATAAATTTGCTGCTTCTTATTTTATGCTTTGTCTTTTTTCTCTTTTTCCTCCTTTTTTACCTTCATTTGAATTAAACAAATACATTGCTCATTCCATTATATGTCTTCCTAATTTAGAGTCAAATGTATTATTATGTGTCATAATTACCTATGAAACTTTAACACTCATACTCAACCTAGTGTTAGTATCTTTACTCTCACCCTCAACAATATAAGTATTTTTAAATCATTCCTTCTTTTGCTTATGCTTTTGTTATTCAGTTTTTAGTTCTATCCTATTTATTTTTTGCTTGGAAATTTTACAAATAAGTCATGTTTCCATTGTTGAATATTTTCCATGTATAGATTCATCCTTGTGTTTACCAGTATTCCTGATTGTGACTTGGCCCTTCCATCAGGGAAAAACTTTTCTTACCCCTAAAGTTCGTGATTTAGAAACTGTTTTAGTAAGAGTATATGGATGGTGGACTTCGTTTTGCTTGTCTAAGAATATTATTTTGACCTCATTCTTTACATTTTTGTTGGCTAACCAGTTCTAAGTTGGCAGTTATTTTCTTTCTGTAGTGTGTAGATACTCCACTTTCTTCTGGCTTCTGGCTTCCTTTTTGCTGTTGAGAACCTGACTAGTATTCTTTTGTGTATTCTCTTCTTTCTCTGGCTGTTTCATGCTGTCTTCTATTTGTCTTTGTTTTCTGGAGTATGACAACGACATGATCCATGTTTAACTCAGTATTGTAGATTTTCTGTTATTTTTTTCTGCTTGGGATTGGTTGTCATTGCGATTTGTTGTATCTTCCATCAATTATGGAAATATTTTATGAATTCACAGTACACATTTTTTTCCTCTCTACCCAGAGCCACTACCAACACAGACAAATTTATTTGCTATCTGCTTTTATAGGGTAGATTTTTTTCTAGTTTACTCTTTCCCCAAGAGTGAAGCCTTTCTTGGGTTTTAGCTTTAAGCAAGGCAGTTCTCTGGTCTCGTTCCCATTCAACAAAGGCCCAAAACTTTATGCTTATTCCTCTGAGTACAGAAAGTAGTCAAAACAAAAGCTCTAGGTAATTGGTGTCCAAATGAAAGTTCCAGGTCTGACAGCTTAAGCACTTACTAGACTCCTGATCCTGCTTCTTTTCTGGTCTCAGAGCATTTCTCTTACTTTCTTGGAAGCTCACCAAGCTTTTTTTTTTTTTTATTTTTTTTTTTTAATTTTATTTACTGCTTTAGAGAGAGCAGGGATGGGGCAGAAAGAGAGAGGGAGAGAGAGAGAATCCCAAACTCATGAACTGTGAGATCATGACCTGAGCCAAAACTAAGAGTCAGATGCTTAACCCACTGAATCACTCAGGTGCCCTGAAAACTCACCACGTTTTCAGAGGTATCATTTATGAATGCATATAAATTTGATAAAAAATACATATATAAAAACTTTGTAGAGGATTTATTTATTTTTTGCAGGAGTGTTTCAGGACCTCTGCTGATAGAAAATGGAAGCCTATCCTTTGCTTTATAATAAAAGTTTTCTCTTATCTTTTTTTTATTCCCACATAAAAAGCACATTTTTGTTCCTCCTTTTACTTCTTCCTACAGGTAAGCAGTAGGTCATCCAGTCCTAGCGTCAGAATGATCACTACCTCAGGACCAACCTCGGAAAAGCCAAGTCGAAGTCACCCATGGACTCCTGATGATTCCACAGGTGACTAGTGCATTTTCTCATTATAATTACAAAGCTGAATTTATACTTGTTTTCATTTCTTTGTGTAATGACTCTGATCTTTATAAAGGCAGGCATTTTACAGTAGGTTAGATTTTTATAGTAATAAAATCAAATATTTAGCATTAACCTTAAAGATGACTTTTGAGGGGCACCTGGGTGGCTCAGTTAGTTAAGCATCCAACTTCGACTCAGGTCATGATCTTGCGGTTTGTGGGTTCGATCCCGCATCGGGTTCTGTGCTGGCAGCTCAGAGCCTGGAGCCTCTTTCAGATTCTGTGTCTCCTTCTCTCTTTGTCCCTCCCCTGCTCATGCTCTGTATCTATCTCAAAAACAAAACCATAAAAAAAAATTAAAAGAAAAATATGACTTTTGAGTACTGAGATTGTCTTGCCCTTTGCATTTTCCCCCGCAGATACTAAACATGTATTTCGAACATGGTTTGGTTTGGGTTTTTTACAGACAGGAAGATATTGTATTCTTGAGCTTAAGTCTCTGATTTTCCTATTTTTGATTCATCCTACTAGATAATAGTAGTAAAGTCATTGTCTTTTAAAGAAGTAAAATCAGAATAATAAAAATCATCCTCTTCATCTCAGTCTTTTGTTTTAAAGACAAAAGATGCCAGTACCTCACTTCAGTGAGAAAAAAAATGTTTACCATTGACCTTTTGAATGATTTTTAATTGGTAGGGACACTTCATTTCAGTTGCATAAATTTCTATTAACTAGACCTTAAAAAGCTTATTAAGGGTTACTAAAATCCTTAACATGAATGACTAACTGGTTAAAACATTAGTATTGAAATCTAATGATAGAATAGTTTTATTATGGGCAAGCAGGAAATAATGGAATTAAATTTTCCATAGCAATAAGAGAATTCCTTGATAAATACTCAGCAGTATGCTTCTATAAAAATTTATTTTTTATATGTCATTATGTCAGAAAGGGAAAGATGATCTCTTAGACCTTGGAAAATTAGATCATTTGGGATTCTGTATAATATGAACTATGTTATTAATAGTGGCAACTAAATCAAAATTAAAAAGTTAGGTTTCTGTCTTTACAAACAAAAACACTACTTACAAGTATTTATAGATATTTGGCATGGCTTAGTCAAGTTCATAATTTAATATAAAAAATTAACTGAGTAGCTTTTATGTTAGATACAACTATGTTTAGCCAAGGGTGTACTCTCTAGTTTTAGTAAGTTTAAATTTAGTGGTGGCAAAAACTCCTCTCTAAGTTTCACCCTTAGCATGGCCCAATCTAGGACTGTCCAGAACATTCACCAGTACTCAGCACATATACAGAATTCATCATTATGTGCTTCTCCTCAGAGGTAGATAGGGAAGTGCTTTTGACAGGATTGATCATTAATACTCAGATACTGTTAGCTCTTTTTGGTTCTTCAGCCATCAGGTGAGGGAAGCACTCAACTTGACTGGGCCTCTTGACTTCAGTGTAGACTGATGTAGACATATCAGTCACCGTGTGGCAGATGTGAACTCATGAAAGAAAATAAAAATTCTCTTATGTCTCTCTCACTTAACTGCTGTGTTTTTCTACTTCCTATGTTCTTCCAACCTTCCAACCTCAGTCAGATTCTTTTATTCTCTTCTGGGACCTAACATACCACAAAATACCAAAGTTAGAAATTGTACCTAGTCCAGAATTCAACTGAAATTTGTCTTTGGCATTTTTAAATAATTTTGAATATAATTTTAGAACTTGAGATTGGCTTAAGCTTTATATTTAATAAAGTTCAACTTTGTGCTCTTTCTAAGTAAAGTATTGATAAACTAATACAATAAATTACAGGGAAGAGATACTAGTAAATCCTTTTTCTTTGAAGGCCCCTGATTAAGGAAAAATTGAGAAGTGCATACATAGTTAAAATAACCTAATTAATCAGATATTTTTACTTTATTTTTTATTTTTTTTTTAAATGTTTTATTTATTTCTTAGGAGAGAGAGAGAGAGACAGCGTGAGCAGGGGAGGGTCAGAGAGAGTGGGAGTCACAGACTGAAACTGGCTCCAGGCTCTGAGCTGGCAGTCAGCACAGAGCCCGACGCGGGGCTCGAACCCGCGAACCGCGAGATCATGACCTAAGCGAAAGTCGGACGCTTAACCGACTAAGCCACCCAGGCGCCCCTAGATATTTTTACTTTAAAAGAGAAGAGATGTCCATGCATTGTCAGAGAAAAATAAACACATGTCAGTTAATAATCATAGCACATAATGAAGGCCCTAGGGTTTCCATTTATACCATCATGGGGATAAAGAAAGACGTACATACCCAAGAGCAGTTAGAAAGATGGCTAGACACAGTAGAGGGAGCTGCAGAGGGAGGAGGGCGGGAAACACTCACTGAAGAGTTTCTCTTACTTGCAAAGAGAGAATTATAAGACATGGAGCCCACGGGTTACAATATTATAGAGTCACAATACTGGCCCATTAAAAATGAAATAAACTAACCATGCTTTATTTAATAAACTCCTATATTTGCAGTGTAAGCTGAGTATTTTAGTAGTTAATAACACAATCCTTGGATTCTTTTTCTTCCATTCACTGAATACTGTGAAACACTGATATACTTAATTCTAAAATACCTATCAGTTATAGCGTATTTATTTAATAAGATATATCCAAGTATGAAAGATTTAAGAAAGAGTAATACGAATAGAAATGTTTTTAAAAGAGTTCAAGATACTTAATTTTTCCTATAAAGTCAAGGGGAAATAATTTTTTTAATTAATTTATTTATTTTGAGAGAGAGAAAGACAGCATGAACAGGGAAGGGACAAAGAGAGGGAAAGAGAGAATCCAAAGTAGACTCTGCACTATCAGCGTGAATCCCCAGTGCAGGGCTCAAACTTACAAATTGCAAAATCATAACCTGAGCTGAAACCAAGAGTCTGCCGCTCAACCAACTGAGCCACCCAGGCACCCCAATCAGTTGTAATTTCGTGGAAAACAGTGTTCCATGGGAGCATAGTTTGAAACTCTTGTTGTGGGTGGGGAAAGAGTTGGTCAGGGAAATAATAATTAAGTGTATTTCTTGTTTAACCATTTCAGGAAACATTTATGTTAGTGTATATGATTTTGGGTAGGTAGGACTCTACTAGGCAATGTGCTGTTACTTTTTCTTTATTGCATTCCAGTGTTCAATAAGCATTTTTCTTTTTACTTACTGTTATTACTTATTATTACATATTTAAAAAATTACTTTTTCAATTGGAAAAACACACTTAAGAATTTAAAATTACCTGTCCTTCCTAATGCTCAATTTTGTATCTGTAACAGTGACAACAACAGTAACTATCACCACCATGTGTTAACTGCTTACCATAAGCCAGCATTGCATGGTATTTCTTACATGCATTATCTTATTTCATCTGATTTAGCTTAGCTTTTAGAGTCACTTGCAAGCACATTCTCAATGGCTTTAAAAAAGGAAACTAGAATATCAGTCAACAATAAATTGAGGTTACTGAACCATCAGACTGTCCTAGATTTTTATTGCATTCTATACAGTGTCTTGCTGTCAGCCTGACCTTGTCTTTATCTGTACCACTCTTTCAAGGAGTCACTTGTCAGGAAAAGGGCTGAACAGTTCAGTTGTTTAGCTCATTTACTCTTTCCTAACAGTGGGAAAGCAGCTTCTTCTGAAATAAAAAGTCCATATTACTTCACAGTTACCCTGCCTGCTTCTTGAGCCGTAAATGTTAATCCCATGTGACTTGTGCAAATTGTTACGACAGTTTACCTCATATGAAGTACAAACAATAGCTGTCCAAACAATTTGGTAAAATGGCCTAGTTGTTTGATTTAATCCATTTAACTGTTTCACACAGTACACTGAACTAGTTTCCATATACCTACCGTTCATTATACCTGTGTTTAACATACTCCCATCAAAAACATCTTTCATTTTCTGCAGTGATTCTCATAGGAGAAGTGGGTTGGGCGTTCACACCAGAACTATATAAATTGAAGGTAATCCACTGGAAGAGAATAGATCTCTTATTTTCCCTCCTTTTTTCATTATAGAGCACGAATGTTCACGGGGTTGACACAGCCTTGTAGCAAACTTAGCATCATCAAGGAAAGAAAGAGATAATGAGCTTTGATTAGGTAGGGTCAGTGAAAACCAAATTTAAAGTACTAAAGGTTCCATACCACTGTTTTTGTTTTTAATTGAATAAGGGGTTGTAAACTTTAATATTATGTAATCTATAGCCAACTTAAATTGTATGAGAGTATGATTGCATTCTAATTATCTGGTAATTGGATGTTCTGTGTTTACCTTTCAAATTCAGACTTAGACTCTCTTCATTACCAGTAGCAATAATTTTATTTCATGTATTATTTACTTTAGTAAAAAAAAAATGCCGGGGCGCCTGGGTGGCTTAGTCGGTTAAGTGTCCGACTTTCGCTTAGGTCATGATCTCGCGGTTTGTGGGTTCGAGCCCCGCATCGAGCTCTGTGCTGACTGCCAGCTCAGAGTCTGGAGCCTGTTTCAGTCTGTGACTCCCTCTCTCTCTGACCCTCTCCTGCTCACGCTGTCTCTCTCTCTCTCTCCTAGAAATAAATAAAACATTAAAAAAAAAATTTTTTTTTTTAAATGCCAATATCGCATGCAGCTTTCTTGCTTTTTGTTTATAATTATTTATGATAGAAAATAAATAAACACATCCTTGAATTCCAGATACCAATGGATCAGATAACTCCATCCCAATGGCTTATCTTACACTGGATCACCAACTACAGGTAAAGGAGTAGTTTCTCAGTGATTGTTTTTACTTTTTCTTTATAGAAAAGGTTTAGGGAATCTATCTAGAAAGCTAACAGTTGTGTTCATATTTGTCATCATATATGCATTTATTTATGCTTTTAGTTGGCCTCCTCAGACTTTGTAAAATCAGGTTAAATTAATTCATTCAGTTAAGTTGATGAAGTTTAACATTAGCAAAGTCCTATGTTCTTAACAGTTGTCTTAAAATACTCCCATATCTTTGTTTAAGGATGCCAAGAATAGCATTTTTGCTCTTTCAGTGCACAACAGTATAAAATTTACATAAGCTCATTTCTACTTAGTAGATTTTGTAATGCACTGTCACATTCATAGTGACTGAAAATATAAGTAATACACTTCAGTGTCTCCTCATGAGTATGAGAGCCATAAACCCTTTTTTGGTATAATACAGCTTGGCAACCTGAAGTGTAAAACCAGAGGCCAGCGATCACGCTAGTCATGATTCTCTATAACAAGGAAAGTGTTAAAACCACAAGTATAAATTTAAGCTGTGAGTTAACTCTGACAAAAGGACACTGAAATTTTCTAGGCCGTGGTTTAACACTTATTTTTAAAAGATCATTGCTTTAGTGCTATAAAAATATATCACAGTCACCATCTTAACTCTCAGCTCAATATTGAGATTTGATTTAATTATGTTTTAACATTCCTGATTTATTTTCAGCCTCTAGCACCATGCCCAAACTCCAAAGAATCTATGGCAGTGTTTGAACAGCATTGTAAAATGGCACAAGAATATATGAAAGTTCAAACAGAAATTGCATTGTTATTACAGAGAAAGTAAGTTATCTTTTATGAATAAAAATAAAACACATTAGTATTTTGGGTCTAAAATGTTAAGATGAAATTTTTTAAGACATGAAAAGTTTATAATTTTCAGAATTAATCATTACGCATGCAGTTGACCCTTGAATCCCTTGGGGATTGGGGTTCTGGGTCCCACTCATTCAGAAATCTGCATGTACTTCCAACTTGGCAAAAACATAACTGCTAATGGCCTACTGTTCACTGGAGTCCTTACCAATAACATAAACAGTTACAATAAAGTAAGCTAGAGAAAAGAAAATTTTATTAAGGAAATCAAAAGGAAAGGAAAACACATTTGCGTACTATACAAAAATACACATATAAGTGGACATGTACCATGTTATTCAACTATATTTCCAAATTGGACGTTTTACATAGATTTGCCGTTAGGTTTGAAGCAACTTTCGGCTGTTATTGCAAAACTAAATCTTTTTGACTACAGATATTAAAACTAAGGAAAATAAACTAGTGCTGTATAAACATCTTTTATGTTCTAAGAATTTTAAAATTAAAAACTGTTTAGATTTATAATTATAAAGATTTATTATTTCCTTGTACATAGGTGAAATAATTTGATTTACTAATATTCACTTGTGCTTTATCTTAGAAACATTTTGTAGATATATTCTCTCCAGGTATATGTTGAGGAGAATAAAATTACTATATTTTACACCTGTGAGTGTTTTTCTTGGGAGTTTTATACTACTCACATGTGTTTTTCTGAGAGTTATGGAGGCTGCTTTCCTCTCTTAACAACTGTAATTTACATACTCCTTTATTTGAAATTCTTAAAGAAACCCAAAAACTTCAGTTTTCTTAAGCATGATCCTCATGAAATTTTGTACCTGTGAAGCTGAGTTATTGTGGTAACTAAAATGGAGTGCTGTAGGAAAAACTCATGGCAGCTATAGGTATACATGGTAATAGGATTCCTTCTATTAATTTTAATCTAAATAAATGAAAATTTTTTGCTTCCTGGACTAACTTCTTTTTGTACTTCGAAAAACAACAACAAAACAACAAAAAGTAGCTCCATCGCAATTTGCTGTTATAACAATTTAAATGATTCCAACTCCATACCTTAAAGGGTATAACATTAGAGTCTGCAAACTGTAGAGCTAATTACAGAATTGTTGATAATTTATGTTTAAAAAAAACTTTCTTATTTCACATATTTAACCTATACTTTTTTCATATTTTATTCATTTGAAAGAGGAGTTTTGTGCTAGAAAAAATAAATGATGGTTTGAGAGAATATGAAAACTATGATGGTTATAATCAATTCTAAATTTTTTTTTTAATGTTTATTTGTTTTTGAGAGGTAGACAAAGACATACAAGCAGGGAAGGAGCAGAGAGAGAGGGAGACATAGAATCCAAAGCAGGCTCTAGGCTCTGAGCTGGACAAAAGTTTGACACGGGGCTCAAACCTACAGACTGTGAGATCATGACCTGAGCTGAAGTCAGACATTTAACCAGCTGAGCCCCCCAGGCGCCTCTTAAATACTTCCTTTAAAAATGAGAAGTATTACCAGAAAATTATTGGGAGGCTTTCATTAATTATTCAGTTATATCCAGCAGCTTTGCTGTAGGAGTTAATACTGAACTTCTCCCAAATAAAGGAGACTTTAAAAAGCTTATCAGGCTATAAAAGTCTCTAAGAGTCTTTCCTGAAAGTGTTCTTAAAAGTGATTAACACGGGGTGCCTGGGTGGCTTCGTCGGTTAAGCGTCCGACTTTCGCTTAGGTCATGATCTCACGGTTAGTGGATTCGAGCCCTGCGTCGGGCTCTGTGCTGACTGCCAGCTCAGAGCCTGGAGCCTGTTTCAGTCTGTGACTCCCTCTCTCTCTGACTCTCCCCTGCTCACGCTGTCTTTCTCTCTCTCTCCTAGAAATAAATAAAAATCTTAAAAAAAAAAAAGTGATTAACTCATTTAAAAGTGGTACTGTATTGTTCTGTTTTAAAATAAGAAACAGATTTAAGTTGATAGCATCTATTTTAATTAGCTTGCAAATGTTGTATTAGCCCCCCACTTTGCACTGTGGTTAAATAAGACTGACTTCAAACCACGAATAAAAGTTCATGAGTGTAAAAGTGGAATGTGAATGGTAAAAGCATAATGTTATTTTCTTGTGGTCACAGCCCTTCCCCATCTTTTTTTCTTCCTACACAAAAGGGATACCAGATAAAATGTTCTGAAACTTTAATTATACCATTTATATGTATTCACTAATGTCTAAGTACAGTTACTTATTAAAAGGATTATGATGTTTGTGTAGGTAAACCAGAAGAGTGGATGCTAGTTCCATTCTAGCCTGCAATTACATTTGGGTAGTGTCCCTAACATGCATATTGTCAGAGCCAGAATAAAAGTTCTGACCAGTTGAACTCATCAGTTACTAAAGTATAAATTTTTCTATCATGTATAATATTTTGTTATGTGGCATTTGTTTTTAGGCAAGAACTAGTTGCAGAACTGGACCAGGATGAAAAGGACCAGCAAAATACATCTCGTCTGGTACAGGAACATAAAAAGCTTTTAGATGAAAACAAAAGCCTTTCTACTTACTACCAGCAATGCAAAAAGCAACTAGAGGTCATCAGAAGCCAGCAGCAAAAACGACAAGGCACTTCATGATTCTCTGGGACCTTCAAATTTTAAAATATGCAAAGAAAGACTTTTTTTTTTTAAGGAAAGAAAAGCCCTTCTAATGACAGTTCATGAGTGTTAGCTTTGGGGCGTGTTCTGAATGCCAACTGCCTATATTTGCTGCATTTTGTTTCATCGTTTATTTTCTTTTTCTCATGGTGGACATGCAATTCAACTGTCTCCTTGCATAACATGGGGGCATCTGTGACTTGAATAAGCAGCAGTTCTCAACTTCAAAACAGATGCAGTGAACCATGGCTGTATATGCATGCTCATTGTGTGAAGGCTAGCGTAACAAAACGGGGCATCAAACTAGCTGCTATGTGCAAACATCGCCTTTTTTCGAGGTGGAACCTCAAGAATGATTTTGTTCTTGTATCTCATCTCAAAAAACAAATATTTTTTTTTCCCAAAAGGTGGTATATACCAAGTTAAAGACAGGGTATTAGAAATCTAGAATAATTGGTGGTACATTATAGAAATGCAGAACCTTTAGAGATAGTTCCAAAGTGAGGGCTTTGATGCCAGCATCCTTCAATCAGTACTGAACTTAGTTCCATCCATAAAATATTTAAAGGTAAGTGGCGGCTGCTGTATTTAATAAAAGCATATTTCATTGGACTGAAATTTGACTATGATACATTGAACAAAATAGAACCCTTTTTTTTTTAAGATATAAAGATTTTTAATTCTGTGATTGTGTGTATGTGTGTTGAAACTGTAAAGATTTTATGACTCTAATATTAATATCTCTTAAATGAAATTAAAAGGTAAATGAACATGATCCAGCTTAAATGATCATTCCTTCCTGCAATGATTATTGGATTGTTGTAGTGTATATTTGAAAAACTGAAGAGAAATGATGGAGAATGAAAATAATTGCTCTAGCTAAAAGGCTTGGGCTTAGATTCATGATACCAAAAGAGTAAACAATTAAAAATAAACTGGCAAATCAGAAGAAGTTAGTAAGGAAGTTAAAGAAGTAAATATAAATTCATCAGCTGTACTATTTATCAACATTGGAATAATTGATTTTCCTTGCAAGCCCATTCTAGAATGCCTGCTGCCTTTCAACACTTTTAAGGGAATTTCAACACTTATAAAGAGAAAATTTATATTGTTAACAATAACTTTGCTACCATAAACTTTGAAAATAAAAGTAATAAAAAAACTTCATTGAAATAATAGACTATATAAGCTCTATTTTTTCAGTTGGTGTTAAAGTAAATCACATTTTGATACCAGTACAAGGTGTCTTTTAAATAAGGATGTCATCAACCTAATTTTTATAGCAATGTTTTATGAAGAGACAATTAAAAATGAAAGCATAATTGCTGTGATTATTAGAATTATATCATGATTGTATTGTAGTTTTGCTCTGTTTCAGATAAGCAAGTTGATCTAAGAAGTTATCAAAACTATTCTTAAAAAATGCTAAAGCAGGTAACTTTTTCTTCTGTTATTTTTTTTTCCTCCTCCCACTGAGTTTTATAATGTATTCCTGTGTATACAAGCAATAAAGGTAAAGGACAGTTTGTACTAAACTGTGTCATTTTTAGCTTCCTCAAACTCTATTATGAGAAAGTTTCCAGTAAATAAATGTCTAGCATTACTTGATTTAAATAAAAGAAAGGTTTTTATTCCCAAATAATTTGATTACATAGCTGAAAGTGATACTGGTCACAACACATTAATAGTAAAATCAAACTGGCACAGAAAATAACTGTAGGCTAAGAAAAAGTAGAACTCCTAACATTGTTATGCTTGTTATGTACATGTGTCACTTCACCAAGAGGGACCTAGTCAATGTTTAGAGACTTTTCTGATTCTGTCAGACCACAAGACATTCAAGTGTGGATGCTAATGCTTGACTTTTCCAGTAGGATTTAGCATTGTGGATTTCAGATTTTATTTCTAGGCATTAATGTGTTTTTACTATATATCATTATACTTAAAGGGAAAATTTATTATTGTTACATGTAATCACTTCATAAAAATCTCAAATAGGAAGACAGAAGAAAATAGTAGTTTTAAGTCACGGTGCCAGGTGCAAAAACAGGCTCTTGAACACTTGCTTGTTTGTTTACAGTAAGTTCCTGGGGGTTCTCACACAGTGATTGTCCTAGACACTGAGTGCAGCTCAGCCTACGTGGTTTTTAAGTAGTTCTGTTGCAAAGCTCATACTTTTTAAGTCCTGATTATCCTTGATGGGAGAAAAGTACAGCAGGGATAATTAAAATCCACAGCTAGTTTTATCAGCATCCTCACCCATTAAACCTCCAAACAGAGTCTAGTAAGGAGCCACAATTTTTATAGATTCTGATTTTACCTTTTACTCTAGCCCTCATTTTGGGTGGAAATAGCAAACAGACAAGCAAGTGGCTAAAAGGCCACCCCTTTAAGAAATTCCGAACAATCCCTAATTACATTTGATTCTCTAGGAAAAGAAAAGTCTAGAGAGAAATAAATACTCCTCAGCAGTAAAAGTAACTTTTCTGAGTTAAATGAAAATCAGTTAAGACTTGACTTTATAGCAACACCGCATATTGAAGAGACTTGTTTAACTAAAAGTTGTTTACAAATGTTTGGCTCTTTTTGCTAAAGCATTTTAGAATATTTATTGTCTTTTTTTTCTCCAAGTTTCTTTTATGTTCCTAGTTTCAGCTCCAGCCTCTAGCCAGAGATCATAGGCTTTGCCTATGAAACTTTCCTTTCTGTTAAGTGTGTGGTTTTCAGCAGTCAACTCCTCTTCTAATGGTAGGAAGCTCCCCTTCTGTCATTCAGAACATTTTATGTAAAACAATGTAATGCAGAAATCCTTGTGCATACTGTATAATTGAAGGAAGCTTTTTAGATTTATTTTTGTTTGTAATAAAATTCAGATTGTTATTCTAAACTCGTTTATAAAAATGGTTAATGATTTATATCAGCAAATGAGCTGTGAGGGTGTTCTGCCCTGGCCTTAGGTTTACCTTACACAAAATCAAATAAAAACTGAAAAGTATTCTTAACAGTACTGAACACTGTTGTAACATAATAATGATTCTTGAGAGGCTAGGTGATTGGCCAGTTAACATATCTATCTAATCATTCAGAGTTTTTGTTAAGTGGGTGCTCTTCACAATTTCATTAAATCATCATTTATATGAAGTACAACATGGTATATACATCACTGAGTCATTCTTCTCATCAGGAAACTGGTTTCCTGCAGTATATCTAAGTTATATTAAGCATTTCATTGCATTATCTACCTACTAGTCCCCCAACCAACACCTATGTTCACACCTACACATTGTTATAAACTCGATCTTCATTTCAGCAAATCGGCTCATTCATTCACTCAATTCTTTAAGAAATATTTATTGAGCATGTATTATAAGTGAAGCCCATATGGCTAATGCCAAGTTACATGTTCTCTTTAGTCACATGGTAGTTAGATTGTCTTCCCATTTCACAGATGGAAAAATAGGCTCCTAAAGGTTAAGGCTTGTCCCTGAGTCTGCTTTTCCCCCATCAGCTGTTTTAGGCAGAATGCAAAAGGACTCTGGCCACTATAAACCCGTGATGTGAAGAAGAGCATGGGAAAAATTTTAAATTGAATAGCAAATGGTCAGTGGGGGGTGGGGGGGTGGTAATATGAGGTAACTTGCAGTCACAATGGCTTTGTGACCACTCTACAAATCAAAACAAAACCACTTTTATCTATTTATTTTTAAGTTTATTGATTTACTTTGAGAGAGCCCCAGCAGGGGAGGGACAGAGAAAGGGAAGGAGAATCCCAAGCACTCATAGTGCAGAACCCGGCACGGGGCTCAATCCCACAAACCGTGAGATCATAACCTGAGCCGAAACCAACAGCCAGACACTTTCCAGACTGAGCCACCCAGGTGCCTCAAGCCAACACTTTTAAACCCAAGTCTGTGCTCTAAACCACTTTGCCATAATTTAAAACTTGCTGAGTGCTTCAGTTTTCACATGATTTATTCAATGTGGAGGGGTGTCCTTACTCTTCACTACCTTTAGCTGAAAGATGTGCTAAAAATAGAAATACAAATAATGATAGTATGAGGCTTGGTCTAGAAAGACTTGTTCTCCGCTCTCAGGAAAGGCTTAATCCAGGCTTTTCCATTTTAGATTTGTTTTGTATTTTTGTTTTTACCTCTCTGTTCTTTGTTTTTTAATTATTATTAGATAATAATTTTTAATTATTTAATATTGTTAGATATAATATTTATACGCAAAACTGTACCCATTTAATGAGTGCAGTTTACTGAATTTTGACATGTGTGTACACTTGGGAGGCCATTCAAGCAAGATACTGAACATTTCCTTCCCGCCTCCCAAGAGTCTCCCATGCCCTTTGCAGGACTTCCCTGCCTCCACTCTAGGCCCCAGACCCTGATGTGCTTTCTAACAATATAAATTTGTTGGCATTCTATAGTTAGATGAATGAAATCATCCAATATGTATTCTTTTTAAGCTTTTTTTCTTCTCTTGAATAGTTGTTTTAATTCCTTTGACAGGAAATTTTAATTAAACCATTTTTAGTAATACTTGGAAACCTTTCAGCATCAGTCTTCAAGAGAAAAACATAGGTTTTAAGAGGCTGTAGATGTGTGCATGTAGCCAGCTTGATTGTGCATCGTTATGTTCTGAAACATTTAAGATCGCTTTATTTTTATGTTTTTATGGAACCTTATTACTTTGCTTATAAAATTCCTTGCATTGTTTCTTCAAGTAAGCCTGTTTATCTCTGTCTTGGGTGTTAGCAGCGCAACACGAACATGGACAGAAGTACATTAGTAGGTTCATGGTAGTTTTCAGCAAATAATGGTGGGTCAGTGTCACTTTTAAAAAATCCTGCATTTCATTTTTCTTTAGATTGCAGCTGCTTTTTTGCTTGCTCAAAAACCTGGGAGACAGTATTGTGGGAACCGGTATTCTAACTAACAAAACAGTCTTCTGTGAAAAGTTTTTGATAGGGATCTTTCCTACAGATGCTCTCCGTGGTCCTGCATACTATAGTGGTGCCCACGGGAATCACTAAGATAACGTTGGTAGATCATATACTGCTTACTGCCGGGACCTGTGTTCCTTTTCCATCAGTAATGAGTAAGTGTTCTGAGTTTCTCATTCCTACTGCCATGAGGTCCCACGAAAACTGAGTTTGTTGAAATGACGTGCCCTTGGATGTCAGTTTTTTCATCGAAGTCATTTCCCAGTCATGAAATGCAATTTTTTGGTCCTGTAATTTAATGGTCAGTGATATCTTATAGATGCCACATGACATCACAATAATTGCTTTGAATACACCAGGTATTCAAATTTGCAAAATGCAGTTGCTTCTCAGACTTATTATCTGTTTCTCTTTGTAGAATGTCTTTAGTTAATAATGGAACGATTACATTAATCATTGGTAAATTTACTAAATTCAAATTAGAGAATGAAGAAACCTAAAAATGGGTATAACTTTTTTGTGGTTGAAGAAAAAAATGCTGATATTCCCTCACAGACCTTTTTGACTTTTAATCCACTTCCTGCAAAGATACTTACCTAATAATCCATATGTCATGAGCACATTACTTGCAAAAATCAATACCACTTGTTTCTTTTGCATGTACCATGAGAACCTTCTAACAGATATCATTTCTTTAAGGATTCTAAACATGTCTTTATTCTCTAAACTACATATGAAATTTATAATTTATATGCTCACAAACAATTTATTTCAATACAGTAGAACTATTATATATTAGTGCATTGCTGGACAGTAGTCTTCAAAATTCATACTAAAACTCATATCTGACTACATAATTCTGTCTCCCCATTCATGATTCCACATCTTATGTATAGGAGACTTGAGGAATTGGTACAGATTTCCTAGACCTAAGCTAAATATTTCTTCCCTTTTCACTTTTTTTTTTCCAGCCATATCAAAAGGTTCCCATCTTGGTGGTCCATATAGCCTATGATTCATAACAATAAATTTGGCTGCTGCCCAGAATAATGACTTCCACAAGACAGCAGTTTTTTCTTTCTCACAGAAAAAAATCTAAAGTAATATGATAGTTTTGCTCATCTGCATCCTGGCTGAAGAGGAGAGGGAAAGGGCAAGAGCCACAGAAGTGCAGGTCATTTATGGTCTCGCATCCGTTTGCCAGAATTTAGTCATACACGTTAACCCTACCCGCAGTGAGGCCTGAAATGTCCCTATGAATGGGCAGCCATGTACCTAACTGGAAGGAGGGATTCAGTTAAAAAAGAAGGTTCAAAAAGATTTAGAAGACGGTGAGTAGCCTTCTCCACACTCTTGGAAAGGAAAATAGACCGCTGCTTCCTCCATTTTCTCTTCCTGCTTTCCATAATAAAAATGGAAATAGGAGAAGCTGGCCCCTCACATGAATGGACATTAGTTGCAAGATCCAATCAATATGGTATATAATACTTAAAGATTTCCCTGAATTTACAGTTGATGTAGCTTAGAAAAATAAAACTTCAAAATGTGAAGTTAGAGCACTTTAGCTGGAATACTGATTGGAAACCAGACTTAAAGAATTCAGATATTCAGTAAGAACAATCCACCTTCGAGTAGAAACTTTGTATCTCAAATGAAAGAATTAATCGAAACTTTGGTAGAACAAATTATAATGAGAATACAAAATTAGCCATATTATGAGCCATATTATGGAGATACCATGAAGAAACAAAGAAACTAACATTTACTAAGTGTATAATATGTTTTAGGCATTTTGTAAATGTCACTCTTGCTTTAGGAAAACTGATGAACAGAGATGTTTGAAAACTTGCCCAGGTAGTAAATGATGGACTGCAGTTCAAACCCAGGTCTTCTTAACTTCAAGGCTCACAAAAATCTCATTTTAATTAGTTTAGAACTTGGAATACATTTTCTTATAGACTTAATGAAAGGGAGGAGAAGTAGGTTCCTAAGCATATTTATAAAAGTCTGATTTTTAATGGAAATGAAATCATAATGCCATTAAATGGAATAATTCCAACAAAGACTATGAGAAAAAATAGAAAAGTGACATGGTATTTGTCTACAGGTATTGACATTGTAATTTTTTTTTCTTTTTAAGGATTATTTACCTTTTTATTGTTTTCTGCATAGTAAAAGTTAAAGCAAGGAGGACAAAGCCTTACACAAACCATGTTTCTTTGGCAGGAACACAGGGCCCTTTGCCATGGGCACAACCATTGGAGCCGTTGCATGATTCCTATAGGGGCAGGAACTTCCCTTCCCACTACTGGCCCCAACCTGGATCCCTGCAGGTAGGGGTGGACCCGAAGGGAGGGGATTCCTAAGGTTCTCCCATGGATGTGGTGAAGACAAAGCATAATCTCAACAAGAGGAGTGTAAAATAAATAATAAATCAGGACCTTAGTGGCTTTAAAGTTGTTTTATTATTCTTATTCTTATTATTGTTATTATTATTTTGTTATTAATGCATATTCTAGGGCCCCCAGCCTCTGAAATTCTGCTTCACAATGACAGGGTATCATTCAGGTATATAAACTTTTTTTATCCACTTCCTGAAGTGATTCTGTTAAACCAACAGATTTGAGAATTACTTACACCATAGAGTAGATAGAAGGGGTATTGCCATTGTAAACTTTCTAGATTTTAACCCATGTAGTGTTGTGACAGCTGAAGGGAGGAGTGTGATATTGTAATTTATAATAAATTCTATATTTGGTCTTCTTCCCTGTTCCTGGCACACATCACCTAAAACCTTGGAAATTTCTTAAGTGGTGAGAACCATAAAGATACTTTGTTATGGTAATGAGGCACTTTTTGGGAAAGCCCCTAGGTGAGAATGGGAGCTAGTTGTGGGGGGTGGCGGGGGACAGGTGGGAGTCAACTACACAGTTAGAAGGTGAGAACTCTCAGCCCCACCCAACCAACCCTCACTTTCAGAGAAGGAAGAAAGGCTGGAGGTACGGAATTTAATCGCCAAAAGCCAGTGATTTGATTGGTCATGCCTGTATAATGGAATCCCCATAAAAATTCCAAAAGAACAGGGTTCAGAGAGTTCCTTGGTTGGTAAACAGGTGGGGTGGGGGAGGGGGGAATGCACAAAGAAGTCATGGAAGCCCTACACCATTTCCAGATACCTCGCCCTGTGCTTCTCTTCCATCTGGCTGTTCTTGGATTATATCCTTTTATAACAGACTGGTGATCTAAGAAGTAAAATGTTTCTCTAAGTTCTGTGTGCTCCCCTGGTATCTGAATCCAATCCAGGGAAGAGATTGTTATAACCTCTGATCTATTACAGCTAGTCAGTCAGAAGCACAGGTGACAACCTGGACTTGGAGCTGGTGCCTGAAATGGGAGTGGAGGGCAATCTTAAAGGACTGAACCCTTAACCTGTGGAATCTCATACTATCTCTTGAGTAGATAG
Source organism: Proteles cristata cristata (assembly GCA_017311185.1). Classification (NCBI taxonomy): domain Eukaryota; kingdom Metazoa; phylum Chordata; class Mammalia; order Carnivora; family Hyaenidae; genus Proteles; species Proteles cristata. The sequence continues at coordinate 498,151 of JAESUZ010003777.1, read as the reverse complement.
CATCACAATTGAGTTGAATTGTAGGATACCTGGCTGGTGTCATTGTTTGGTGTGAGGGGAAACACCCACACATTATAATTGGACTCACAATCATAAATGAATCAGTGAAAGATGAAATGTGCCATATCCCTGAGATTCACAAGAAATAGATGCCTGGAGGTAAGGATAAGATTAGGAAAGATGTAGAGATAGAGCTTCAAAAACTACAGAAGGGCAACTCAGAATGTCTTTAGGTAAATGGAGCCGGGGGTGTGGGGGGAAACTGCTTTTCTATGTAAGGAGGGATACCCGAACATCAGAAATTCAAGAAGTTTTGAATATATGAACTTTGTCTTTTCCGCCACTCCATTCTCTATAGAGGAAGCATAAAAGTAAAGGTGAAATCAGAAATTATTTTAGAGGTATACTGTTATACAAATATGTTTATCACAGCATTGAGTTTTTAAAAAGCAACCTAAGGGGCCCTGTGTGGCTCAGTCAGCTAAGCATCCGACTTTGACACAGGTCATGATCTCAGGGTTCGTGGGTTTGAGCCCCACGAAGGTCTCTGTGCCGACAGCTCAGAGCCTGGAGCCTACTTTGGATTCTGTGTCTCTTGCTGTCTCTGCCCCTTCCCTGCTCATACTCATGCTCTGTCTCTCTTTCTTTCAAAAATATTAATTTTTTGTAATATTTGAAAGGCAACCTAAATAGCCATTAATCAGTGTTAAGTAAACTGTAGTACATCTGTACCATGTGATACTATATGTCTGTTAAAAAGTATTGTGAAACTGAATAAAGGAAACCTCATGTAAAATGGAATTGGGAGGGGCATGTGACTGAGTCGGTGGAGCATGGGACTCTAGATCTTGGGGTTGTGAGTTCAAGCCCCACATTGGGTGTAGAGATTACTTAAATATAAAATATTTTTAAAATAAAATAAAATGGAGTTGGGAAGCCAGCAAAGGGAGTTCTTATGTCCTGCCACTCATCATCAATTGCAGACCCCAAAAGGAAGAGACATACCTTGCATTCCCCTCACAACCCTGAACTCTCACTTTCTTCCAGTAGACTTTGGTTCAAAACAACCCCTCCCAACTTACTTCTTTTCTCTATGAAATACAATTCCTCTCCTTTAATCTGACTTGTTTATGGTTTGCCATAGCTTACATGACCCAAATTGCAATTCCTCTACTATTCCCAAATCCATTTTGCTGGTAAAAGAAATGACTGTTGTAAGGTTGAGAGTATAATATAGTTTACAATTGTTATATAAATCTGCCCAAATTGAGTGCTTCAAAATATTAAAAGATTGGCACATGAAGAAGTAGTATTTATAACAAAAATGTAACATTTTAAAAAATTCATCAATGCAACTAATTATATAAATAATTTAAAGGAACTGTACAGTTCTATCAATAGATACCTAAAGGATATTTGATAATATTTACAAATAGAAGGATTGAAATGGGATTTCCCAAACTTGATAAAGATCACTTCTGTAAACCAACAGCATATTAAATTACCGTCATTTTAATTGAATCAGAAACATTGTAATAAAAATCTGAAACAAAGCAAAGATGCACTGTCATTTAAGTTTTAGCTCATGAAAAGACCCCAAAATAGAATAATTAGTATAATCACTAGAAAATAAGAAAAGATTAATTGCAGAATGTAAAATTATGTAGAAAGCCTACAAAACTCTAATTTGATAGATGGACTGTATCTGATATAGTTTTTCTCTAAATAACAAGCAGAAGTAGAAATGAGATTTTCCGTTACACCTACTGACAGTGGCAATACTATAAAATACCAATAAAAACAGTTAAAGGAAATAGAAAGGGCTGATGAACACTATAGCCTCAATAATATAAAACAAGACACGAACTTAGCATTTTTCCTAAATGAGAAAACAATATCATAAGGGCACCTGGGTGGCTCAGTCAGTTGAGCTTCGGACTCTTGATTTCAGCTCAGGTCATGATCCCAGGATTGTGATGGGATCAAGCCTCAAGTCAGGCTCTGTGCTCAGCATGGAGCCTGCTTGAGATTCTCTCTCACCCTCTGCCCCTCTACCCCATAAGTGCACTCCATCTCTAAAATTAATTTTTTAAAAAATTGTTACATAGCCAAATGTACATATAGGTTATTTAGTGTAATTTTAGTCAGAAATCCAGTGGAGTTGGGAGTAGGTTTGGTTTGAACTGGACGAAGTGAATTTCAAGTTCTTAGGAAATAAATGCTTAGTAGTTCAGATATAATTTTTATGCAGATTGCACATACTTAGGTGTATGATTTGATAAGTTTTGCAAGATGAATGCATCTGTGAAACCACCACAGTCAAGGTACTGAGAGTCTCCCCAACTCCAGAAGTTTCTTTGTACCCCATGGTTATCTCATTCCTCCACCCACTTTCCCAGGCAACCATTAATCTGCTTTCTATGACTGTAATTACTTGGTATTTTCTAGAATTTGGCTGGCTTTTCCCTCAGCATAATGACTTTGATATTCACCTAAGTTGCTGCATATATGAATGTTTTGTTCATTTATTATTTTTCAGCAGGGTTCCATTGTACAGATGCACCAAATTTTGTTGATGCGCTCAACTACTGATGGATAATTTTCGGTTTCCACATTTTGACTCTTAACAAATAAAGCATCTATGAACATTTGTGTACAAGTCTTCATGTAGACATGTGTTTTCATTTCTTTGGGGTAAATACCTAGAAATGTAACAGCTTAGTTTTATGGTAGGTATATGTTTTAACGTGTTAAGAAACTGCCAAACTTCTGCAAAGTAGCTGTCCAATTCCATGTTTCCACCACAGTACTAGCGCAGTGTTAAGAGTTCCAGTTGCTCTGCGTCCTTATCAACATTTGGTATGATCAGTCTTTTTAATTTTAGCGATTCTAATAGGTGTCTAGTGGTTTCCTCCTGCAGTTTTAATTTGAATATTTCCCTAATGACTAATCTTGGCATGTGCTTAATGGGCTTTCCTATAGTTTATTTTGCATAATGCTGGTTAAAATCCTTTATCCATTTTTTAATTGGGTTGTTCTCATCTTAATATTGAGTTGTAAGACTTCTGTATACTCTTGTTACAGTTTTTTTTTTTTAATGTTTTTTTATTTATTTCTAGGAGAGAGACAGAGAGAGACAGCGTGAGCAGGGGAGGGTCAGAGAGAGAGGGAGTCACAGACTGAAACAGGCTCCAGGCTCTGAGCTGGCAGTCAGCCCAGAGCCCGACGCGGGGCTCGAACGCACGAACCGCGAGATCATGACCCAAGCGAAAGTCGGACGCTTAACCGACTAAGCCACCCAGGCGCCCCTTGTTACAGTTTTTTTGTCTGATATTTGTGCTGTGAATATTTTCTCCTCGTCCATGGTTTGCCTTTTTCATTTCCTTAATCATAATTGTCAAAGAGAAAGGCTTTTAGTGTTTATTATATATTAGAATAGTGTTAATAATATATTAGTTGCAAGTGTACAGTATAATCAACAATTCTATACATTTCTCAGTGCTCATCAAGATAAGTGTACTCCTCATCCCCTTTATCTATTTCACTCATCCTCTCATCTGTCTCCCTTTTGGCAACCAGTTTATTCTCTGCATTTAAAGAGCCTGTTTATTTGTCTCTCTCTTTTTTTATTTGTTAATTTGTTTTGTTTCTTAAATTCCATATATGAGTAAAATCATATGGTATTTGTCTTTCTATGACTTATTTCACTTAGCATTATACACTCTAGGTCCATCCATGTTGTTGCAACTGGCAAGTCTTCATTCTTCTTTTTTTGGCTAGGTAATATTCCGTGTGTGTGTGTGTGTGTGTGTGTGTGTGAGAGAGAGAGAGAGAGAGAGAGAGAGAGAGAGGTGAATGGATAAAGATGATCATCTTTGGGGCACCTGGGTGGCTTAGTCGGTTAAGCGTCCGACTTTTGCTTAGGTCATGGTCTAGCGTTTCGTGGGTTCGAGCCCCGCGTCGGGCTCTGTGCTGACTGTCAGCTCAGAGCCTGGACCTGTTTCAGCCTGTGACTCCCTCTCTCTCTGACCCTCCCCTGCTCAAGCTGTCTCTCTCTCTCTCCTAGAAATAAATAAAACATTTAAAAAAAAAAAAAAGATCATCCTTATCCATTTACCTATCAGTAGACACTTAGGTTGCTCCCATATCTTGGTTATTATAAATAATGCTACAATAAACATGTGTGCACATATCTCTTTGAATTTATGTTTTCATTTTCTCTGGGTAAGTACCCAGTAGCAGAATTACTGAATCATAGGATAATTCTATTTTTCATTTTTTGAGAAACCTCTATACTGTTTTCCACAGTAGCTGTATCAGCTCGCATCCTTGCCAACACTTATTATTTCTTGTGTTTTTATTTTAGCCATTCTGACAGGTGTAAAGTGATATCTCACTGTAGTTTTAATTTACATTTCCCTGATCATTAGTCATGTTGAGCATCTTTTCATGTGTTTGTTGGCCATCTGTATGTCTTCTTTGGAAAAAATATCTGTTCAGGTCCTCTGCCCATTTTTAATTTGATTATTTAAGGGGTTTTTTGGTGTTGTATAAGTTATTTATATGTTGGATACTAACCCCTTATCAGATGTATTATATGCTAATATCTCCCATTCAGTAGGTTGCTGTTTTATTTTGTTGATAGTTTCTTTCACTTTGCAGAAGCTTTCTATTTTGGTGTAGTTCTAGTAGTTTAATTTTGCTTTTGTTTCCCTTGCCAGAGGAGACCTATGTAGAGAAATGTTTCTAAAGCTGATGTCAAAGAAATTACTACTTGTTTTCTTTTAAGAATTTTATAGTTTCAGATCTCACATTTAGGTCTTTAATCCATTTCAAGTTTATTTTTCCATATGGTGTAAGAAAGTGGCCCAGTTTCTTTTCTTTTCTTTTCTTTTTTTTTTGTATGTAGATGTCCAGTTTTCCCAGCACCATTTGTTGAAGAGACTTTTTTTCATTTTTCCCATTGTATACCTTGCCTTCTTTGTCATAGATTAATTAACCATAAAAGGATGGGTTTATTTCTGGGCTTTGTATTCTGTTCCATTGACCTATGTGTCTCTTTCTATGTTTTGATCACTACACCTTTATAGGATATCTTAAAAATTGGGGACTGTAGTACCTCCAGCTTTGTTCTTCGTTTTGAAGATTGTTCTGGCTGTTCGATGTCTTAATTTTGATGAAGTTTATTAATTTTTTTATTTTATGTTTCATACTCTGTGTTCTGAAAAATCTAAAAGGGAGTGCCTGGGTGGCTCAGTCAGTTAAACATCTGACTCTTGATCTCAACTCAGGTTTTGATCTCAGGGTCATAAGCTCAAGCCCCACATTAGGTTCCACACTGAGCATAAAGCCTACTTAAATAAAGTAAAATAAAATATCTTTAAAAAAAAGATTTTTCTTCCCGTATTGCTTTAGATGTTTCCCAGTTTTAGCTTTTACATTAGGTCTGTGATCCATTTTGAGTATTGTGTAGTAAGAATCAATCAATCAGCTTTTTTCCTATACAGCTCTCCAGTTGTATTTCAGCCTTGTTCTTTGAAAAGATTTTTCTTCCCCCATTGAATCACCTTAAGTAAGCACCTTTGTTGAAATCAACTGACCATATATAAGTGACTCTATTGGTTGTCACTATTCCTTTCCATTGATTTATATCAAATTGTAGCAAGTCTTAAAATCATCAAGGTTAGTCCTTTAACTTTGTTCTTTATTAAAATTAAGGCTTTAGGAATTTTCATATAAATTATAGTATCAACTAATTAGTTACTACCAAAAAAAAAATTAGCTTATTGGACTTCTGATTGAGATTGCCTTGAATATATAGACCAAGTTTGGGAGAGTTGACATCCTAACAACATTGAATTTTCCAATCTCTGAACATGGTGATTTTCTCTATTTATTTAGACCTTTTCTAATTTGTCTAGGCAGTGTTTTATAGTTTTTAGTGTAGAGATCTTGGACATGTAGTCTGATAGCTTTTATGAAAAGTAAAGTCATATTCTTGGATAGAACATTCCCATTTTGAGAAATATACAGGATTAAGAACACCTGTATATAAGATTATAAATACCAGGAAGTTACTTGAAATACAATATAATGACCAAATATATTTAATTAAAAAAACTAATTATTTTAATTAGGCCTATTAATTAATTAAAATGCCTATTAATAGGGAAAATATTAAATTATGGTAAATTATGTAGTTTTTTTTTAAAAAGACTGTGTTAAGTATATATGTCCATGACCTATTGCTGCATGAAAATAAGACATTAAAAAAACAGATATATGATGTTGTTTTGGTCACACACACACACACAAAAATTAAAGCGAAACAAAAAGCCTGCATATATAATGCGACATGCATACAAATACTGAAAACAGTAGGGAAGAATACTCTTAACAAGTAGTGATCTCAGAAAAGGTAGATGACAGTGGACAGATTATTACCTTTTTTATGTAATTGTGAGTTGTTTCAACATGTTTAGTGAGAATATATAACTTTGTAATTTAAAGCTCTAAGCAAGTTTGATGAAGGAGGAGACAGAAGGGACAGAACAGTGGGAGGTCACCCGTTAAAAGGTGCAGTGGAAGGTCTGTGGAAATACTGGTTGCTGCTGGAGGGTGGGAATTCTATTTGGTTAGCAGATCTGTATTTTTTTAATGTTTATTTGTTTATTTTGAGAGACAGAGAATCCCAAGCCAGGCTCTGCATTGTCAGCACAGAGCCTGACGTGGGGCTTAAACTCATAAACTGTGAGATCATGACTTGAGCCAAAATTAAGAGTTGGACACAACCAACTGAGCCACCCAGGCACCCTTGTATTTCTGTATTTTCTAAAAGATTCTGCAGCAAAAATATGAATTTCTTGGTTTACAAAAAAGTGATTTACATTTGTTAAATGTTTCAAATTATAATACCTTATTTAAAAATTTTTAATATTAAGGTTAATCCAATCTTTTTTAATGTTTATTTTTGAGAGAAAGAGAGCGAGTAGGGGAGGTACAGAGAAAATGGGGGACAGATGATCTGAAGTGGGCTCCTTGCTTCGGCAGAGAACAGCAGAGAACACAATTCAGGGTTCAAAATCCTAAACCGTGAGATCATGGCCTGAGCCGAGGCAGAAGCTCAACTGACTGAGCCATCCAGGTGCCCCTGTAACACTTTTTTTCCCCAAAGTTTATTGATCTTGAGAGAGAGCACAGGTGAGCCCAGGAGTGACAGAAAAGGACAGAGAGAATCCCCAAGCAGGGTCTGTGCTGTTAGCACAGAGCCCAGTGCAAGGCTGGTTCCTACAAACTATAAGACCATGGCCTCAGCTGATATCAGGAGTTGGATGTTTAACTGACTGAGCCACCCAGGCACCCCTTAAATTTAATACTTTTAAAAGTAGTTGTATCACATGAATAAGGCTTCATAGTGTTCATAAGCATTTATAGAATATATACGGTAACCAACCTGATGAAGGCCTCCAAAGCATTATTTTTAGATAATCAAGAATATTCTTCTCTTTTTTAATCTTCTCTGATTACCACAGTTTATAAATAGTGATAAAAAGTCTAATAAATGAAGAGGGAAGAAAGGAAAATATAAAAAGTATAGTGAATTGGTCTATAACCATCTAGAAGAGAACAAATTACAACTGGCAGTTTCTCAGAGTACTTCTGCAGCCCCATATATAATGAATCATAAATCTCTCTGCACCCCAATAAGGTTTTGATCTGAAGCACATGAGGAAGGCCCCAGGATGTTGTGTTGTCTCCCGTGGGAGAAAGAAATGAAGGTGAACTCATAAATCAATGAGGAATAAATCCCAATTGCTACATGCCACTGAGATACTCAGCTTTATAGAGTTGTGAGCAGACTCCATCAACAGAATACACATGTAGACAAAAAATCTGCATAGATAAAGCAAAGAGTCTGTGATCAGACTTTGAAACCAGGAACCAAAGGAGCTTATTCCTTTTCATGAACACATTATCTATACTAGTAATGAAATGGCCTTTAACTTTGCTTACTCTTCCTTTAAGTGGTAAAGGGGGAGTTTCCTGCTGTTCTTCAGGCCCTGCCAGTGGATGACACTTGTCAACCACTTGGATATGTGACCAAAAAACAGAAAATACTGTAGAGAGATACCTTAGTTTTATTCCTGCACTTAGGAAGCATGAGATGAGTCTACTTTTTCCAGTACAAGCCGTGCCAACTATCATGGTTAGAACTACATGCTGCAAACATAAGTGACTATCTTAAAAGCACCAGAATGCACGTACCCGTTGTGTAGGTTGGTAAATCAAAAAATACAGGAAATCTGCTTTTATAGTTTTATTGCCTAAACCAGCTAGTACCTGAGCCAGTTTTGCTGCCCAAAATGTTTAAATATTGCTATAAATTGTTCCTTAAAACTGTTTAGGATCTGAACAACCTGCCATTTCCCTTAAATAACAGTCTGTCACAGTGACAATGTGTAGGTGGTTGGTCCTCAGTGCAAAAGTAGTCTGTTTCAGCAGACCGTTCCATGTATGAGCAAGAGGCAAGTTCATTAAAATGAAAGGAAAAAACTTACCCCTACTCAGACACAGTGCTTTGGTTATTTGGGAGGAAATGTCTTATTTTACACTTAAAAATAGTCAAATGACTATAATAGTATCAAATATTTGTTACTTAAAGGTTTCTTTACTGCCCGTCTCCCAAATTCTCTTATTCTGACTGTTAGGAATGGGGTGTTTTATTATCCATTAAAATGTGACATTTCATCTCCTAAGACTGTCCCCTGCAAACTGATTTCAAGAAAGTGGACATACTTCTTAACTTTTCTTTGGTGAATAGCTGTCTTGCTTTTTTAGTGACTTTTTTTTAATATATAAAAAAAGAAGGAAAAGAAAAGAACCATAGTAGTGAGAACAAGGTCATACTATTCACTGACATGACAATCTCTAGTTTTTATTATTTGTAATTCCAAGGTAGGTATCCCATCTATAGATGTAGTGGTAACAAGTACATTTTTGCTTTCTCCTATATCGGCATTCATCAGATTGTTTCTGGATGCTGGGTAGGAAGTGCAGTCATCAGATGTGCTTCACTTTGGAGCCTGAAAACGAGTGGGTTATAGCTGACTGTGTGAAGGAATAGCAATTCCCTGGAGGAAAAACATCTGGGAGGCAAACCATTTCTGGCCCTGGTTTCTGTACACAGGGTGGCCTAGACTCTTGGTATTGTTAATGTTACCTACCCCATTTTCCACTAGGGCAGATTCCTTTCTTCTATTACATGTATTTCAGGTGCTGATGATAAGGAAGAATGAATCAAAGTGTTAGCAGGGAAATCGAATTGAATGTGTATTTGTAGATTCCTCATTTCAGGAAAGATTCTAAGTCCTTTCATTTACAGTAACAACGTTAACGTAAATTCTTCATGGTCCTTTTAAAAATGTTACCTTGATTTAGGAGTCAGTAAATGTTCTGTGAACAGGTGTAAAAGTCAGGCTCCCCACTGAAAATCTCTTAAGACTGTCGAGAGAGTCCTGGATTTGGGCCAAATCACTGCTGCTCTGCACAGGGATGCGCTCGCAAGACCAGCATAATAGAGTCTCTCCGATAAAATGGCAGGATGGTGTTTCTAGATACAACATATGACCCATTGTAAGTCTTGCTGCATTAAACCTGAGGGACTCCAAGAAAAACAGCTGCCTCCAAACGTAAGTGGAAATTGAACTTAATACTCAAATCACCATAAATTGTAGTGATTATTTGTGTAAAAGCATAAGTGTACGCTATGACTAAATGAGTCATTCACAGAATATCCTTTCGGTTATTAACTTGGCATAAATACTTATCCCTGAAGATTAAGTCGAACAGTAATCACTTTGAGCATTCAAGGACCTTTTGTAATCCCGAGTTTCTTATTTACATATGGTAATTTCCCTGGTGGTACCCTAGAAGGGCTGATCATTGCTATGTAAGCAATAATGGATGACAAGGCAAGCTGGAATGAGGCATGGAGTTTTCCCCTCTTCTCCCAATCCCTCCCCTTCCTTCATTCCCAATTTGAGCTTAACTAAAACTCCTCAGAACTTGGCTCTGCTTAACTAGAGGGCCAAACCAGCCCTGAAATGCTGACACCTCCACTTCTGCCTGCTGGGTCAGCTCATTAGGGGTCTTGATTGTATAGCACATCCATGGTGACCCGACCACAGGTTGGAGGGAAAAGGAGGCATGAGCTTCAAGAGCAAAGACGCAGGATACACCTCAGCAAGTAAATTAACAATTTGCCTGACTTCTTAAATGCATTGTAAAGAAGGATTTTAAGTTTTTAAGGTAATATGTGCACCTAGTTTTAAAATCAAATTCATCTTCTAGCAAAATGAGCAACTTCTGCCCCACCTCTCACTCTCAGTCCATTTCTTCTATTTACCCTCTTAACACCTATTTTCAGCTGAGTAGATTTGAAGATATAATTGGCTTTATTCAGCAATTCATGAATTGAGCAACATCACATCTAACAAGTAGAAAGATGATGTACAAAATCTAAGGCTTTTATACCAGAAGGGCAGAAGGGGATATGGACAAGGAAGTCATTTAAAAAAAAAAAGTTACTTCAGTCAAGGTCACTTTCCTTTGGGGGAAGAGCAGGAGTCTATCATGCAGATTAACTCCTTAGTGTAGATCAGAAATTTCTGACAGATTGGTTCCAAATTCCACTCCTGGGAGAGGCTGGAACTGCATTAGGTTAGGTATTAACTCATTATGCTGAAATGGGCTTAGCACAGGTGACTCCGTTTGGGGCCTGTTTCCTTTTTAACAACCCCATGCTTGTAAATAATATGTTTATACGGCTATTATGAATTCTGCATACCAAAATTTCAACTTCATATTATGGCGGTAGAGGATTTAGCCAATTTATGCATACCTCTCCCAATTCCCCTACCCATTCATCCCAATATAGTTAGATCAATTTTAGATCAAATCAGTCAGTATTGCATTATGACTATGTAACTAGTGTTCACAACTGAGCCATGTCAGGTCTGACTATAATTATATCCCCTTTCTCTTAAAACCATTTGTTTCTCCTAGTACTTTTTTTTTCTTGTTGATAGATGATCACTTTTTTTTGTAGTTTTATGGTTCTATTAACTCAAATATGACATGCACATAAGCTGTCTATTCATTTTCTTCGCTGCACAGCCTGGCATAGGGATTGGTGACACCAATGGCCAGCTGGGCTGCCCCTTCTACAATGGCCTTGCAGTTCTTGAGAGAAACATTGTGAGCAATCTAATCTGCACAGTGAGATTTGTTGCACATCAGCAGCACTTCAAGCTCCTTGACATTATGGACTAGTGTAAGAAGTAGGGGAAACGATTCATTTTCAGAAATACCAAATAAAAGCGGTGCTAATTAACAGTAGATTTACAACCTACTGGAAATATGTATGAACCCCCACCCACAATGGAGTCCCAAACACTTAATTAAGACACTTCACTTCCTGGTTCTTCTTCCCCTCTCTGTTTCGTGGGCTAATTTTTCATGGGCTTTGCAATAAGCATGCACCAAAGAACAAAGGGAGTAGAGACAAAGTCTCTGCATCACCTCAGGGAATGTACATTTGCTCCAATCAGACTACTTTTTGCCTTACATGGGCATAGATGACATCAGAGTAAGACTGTAACCTCTGTAGTGCGTAGCCAGTGAGGAACCAGGGCAAGGACTCACACTAGGAGATAAATTGCTGTAACTGGCCCAAGTGTACCTATTTGTCAGACACTGGCTCTTGCAAGAATGTTGATAAAGCCTCGCTTCACTGTGCTCCGACACTCTGCATCCCTCCTTTGATTGAGTTGATGTACTTCTTTCTTCTTTTATATATATAATTTATTGTCAAAGTGGCTTCCATACAACATCCAGTCCTCATCCCAATAAGTGCCCTCCTCCATGCCCATCACCTACTTTCCCCTCTCCCCCACCCACCATCAACCCTCAGTTTGTTCTCAGTCTTTAAGAGTCTCTTGTGGTTTGGAGCGCCTGGGTGGCTTAGTCGGTTGAGCGTCCGACTTTTGATTAGGTCATGATCTAGCGGTCCGTGGGTTCGAGCCCCGCGTCAGGCTCTGTGCTGACTGCCAGCTCAGAGCCTGGAGCCTGTTTCAGTCTGTGACTCCCTCTCTCTCTGACCCTCCCCTGCTCACGCTGTCTCTCTCTCTCTCCTGGAAATAAATAAAACATTAAAAAAAAAAAGTCTCTTGTGGTTTGCCTCTCTCCCTCTCTGTAACTTTTTTTTCCCCTTTCCCCTCCCCCATGGTCTTCTGTTAAGTTTCTCAAGATCCACATATGTGTGAAAATATGTGGTGTCTGTCTTTCTCTGCCTGACTTATTTCACTTAGCATAATACCCTCCAGATCCATTCACATTGCTAAAAATGGCCAGATTTCATTCTTTCTCATTGACATGTAGTATTCCATTGTATAGATAAACTACATCTTCTTGATCCATTTGTCAGTTGATGAATCAGGCTCTTTCCATGGTTTGGCTATTGTTGAAAGTGCTGCTATGAACATTGGGGTACATGTGCCCCTATGCATCAGCACTCCTGTATCCCTTGGGCAAGTTCCTAGGAGTGCTATTGCTGGGTCATAGGGGAGTTCTGTTGTTAATTTTTTGAGGAACCTCCACAGTTTTCCAGAGGGGCTGCACCAGTTTACATTCCCACCAACAGTGTAGGTGGGTGCCTATTTCTCCACATCCTCGCCAGCATCTAGAGTCTCCTGATTTGTCCATTTTATACACTCTGACCATAGTGAGGTGGTATCTCAGTGTCGTTTTGATTTGTATTTTCCTGATGATGAGGGACATTGAGCATTATTTCATGTGTCTGTTGGCCATCTGGATGTCTTCTTTGGAAAGGTGTCTATTCATGTCTTCTGCCAATTTCTTCACTGGATTATTTGTTTTTCAGGTATGGAGCTTGGTGAGTTCCTTACAGATTTTGGATACTAGCCCTTTATCTGATATGTCATTTGCAACTATCTTTTCCCATTCCATCAGTTGCCTATTAGTTTTGTTGATTGTTTCCTTTACAGTGCAGAAGGTATTTATCTTGGTGAGGTCCCAATAGTTCATTTTTGCTTTTGATTCCCTTGCCTTTAGAGATGTGTTGAGTAAGAAATTGCTGCCACTAAGGTCAAAGAGGTTGTTTCCTGCTTTCTCCTCTAGGGTTTTGATGGTTTCCTGTCTCACATTCAGGTCCTTCATCCATTTAGGGTCTATTTTTGTGTATGGTATAAGAAAGTGGTCTAGTTTCATTCTTCTGCATGTTGCTGTCCAGTTCTCCCAGCACCATCTGTTAAAGAGGCTGTCTTTTTTCCATTGGCTACTCTTTCCTGCTTTGTCAAAGATTAGTTGGCCATAGATTTGTGGGCCCAATTCTGGGCTCTAGATTTATCACCTTTTAAAAATACATGCTCCAACAGATTTATCACCCATACCTATTAATAATTTTTCATATTCTCAAACACAGTTGCAGATCGATTTCCTCTCTGGAGCCATCATTCTGTAGACACCCAGTGCAATTCCCTGAGCTTCCATACAAACTTGGTGCTGTCCAGGCCAGTGCTGATCTGTCATCCCGTGGCTTCCCTTTGCTGCTTTCTTGGGTTGGATCCCTGTTTCCTGGTCTCCATGTCTTTCTTTTTTGTGGTTTATATCCTTGTTTTGCTAAAGTATGCCATCCAGCAACTTCTTCAGAAGAAACACAAGTGAGGTCAACTTTCAGATTCATGAATATGTCTGACTGTGTCTTTATTCCTGTTTAGCTGCCCAGTGGCCTCTACATTTCTCCCCATGATTCTGTAGTATGTTTGTTCATCCTCTGAAGGCTGAGCACCTCCAGGTCAGAAGACCCTAAAATGGCCTGCTTGTTCAACTGTTTTCTGGAACATTTTATGCTGGGAGAACTGATCTCTTAGTTTCATATTTCTTTTTTCTTTTTAATTGCTATATGCTTACACCTTTTCCATCCAGGGACATAGATTAATTAGGTTGAGGGGAAGGAGAAGTCAAAAACTCAACTGCCTGAAATTGACTCTCCTTGGCCCATGAGAGTCTGGGAGTTTTCCAAGACAAAGAATGTAGGGTAGTATTCTCTTGGGCTGCCATCTGTCCAACCGTTGGTACTGCACCTCACTGTAAGCTACAGGTTGCATGCGGGCAAGGCTCACATGCTCTAACACCTGGCCCTAAAGAATAAGGATTGGTCAGTCTCAGAGGGATGAACTGTCCATGAGAAAATCAATACCTTTTTTTCCTAAAAAGGAGCTAAAGCAATTTCATATTCTTCTCACAAAGGAGAGGAAAGGGGCATCTAGGGTGCTACTCAAATTAAGGGAAAATGGAAGAAAATAAAAGATTTACATTGAATAAACAAAAAAAAAGATTTATGTAAGAAAGACTTTCATAAATCATTCTCTTTGCCATCCCTCTCCCTTGCCTCTGTGGAGGCTGGAAACAAGAGATTTGCATTTTGAGCTGCTGTTACAGGTTGGGGTGGCTGAGTCATCTACCTGTGGCCAGTAGGCAGAAGACTACTGGGGACCTCCTGAAAAAGTCTTTTTCCAGACAAGCCTAGAAGGATCCAGATTTTTGCTCCCATCTGCCCTTCCTGCTTAGGACACTGTGAGGATCTAATACATACATGGAACCATCATGGGATGTTGGTGACAAAAGGCCCACGTGTAAGGGCGATGGAGCAGAGGATGGGAATGACCTTGATGAGCTGCCCCACCAGCCCTGATATCACACTCTCCAGCTTTTGTTAAGTAGTAGTAAGTGTCCCTACATTTAGCCACAGCAACTTAGATTTCCAGCCTCTCGCAGCAGATAGCATGCCTAACTGATATCACCAGTCAGGGAGAGCCTCTTTCTACTACTGCATCTCTGCCACGATCCTCCATGTGACTTGGCTTAGTCCTGTCCACACACTGGGATGTGGGCCACTCAGGGACTCAACATGAGGTTTCCCTTTACTGCTCATCTCCCTCTAAGCTTATACCCTGATAGGATAACAGCTTCCCTTTAGGACTGGAGTCCTGCCTTGATCTCACCTATTTTAGGTCCTAATTCCATCAACACTACCATCAACTGTGTTAGCAGCTGATCCAACTCAAGTTGTCCAATTCCTTGCCTATCTGACATCCAAATATGGTCTGTTGCCAAGTGTTCCATCCTGTAGCCCATGATACCCTGCTAGAACTTTCCAAGGTCACCTGCTCACCTGAATGGCCAGTTACCTTCTACTGGGCACCTTCCTCTCTGGGCACCAAGCTTCACCTGCCTGGCTGAACCACCTTCCTGACCTTCAGTGGGGTTTGCTGATCCTTCCTTTCTCCATCCTTGCCCAACCCCAAGGAGGTGTCTGGCTCCATGTCTTGTCCCTTGAGTAACACATGTGCCAAGCAGATGATATCTAGGTCATCTACATCCTCTACATGGTTGCTAGTCTGGATTTTAATCCTTTATTCTATTATTCATCCTATTGCATTTATGAACTGCTTCTACTTCTTGAGGCAAGCAGGGCATAAATGCTCACCAAACTGAAGGTTAATCAGAAAGTTGATAGAGTCAAAAGTAGCAATGGTTCAGTCATGTTGATTTTGCTCAGCTAAAGAGTAAAGCAAAGAAGTATTTTCCATTTTTAAGTTTTCCTCAGACTGTCTTAGATTTTAGATTTTTCTTATCGATTAAGTCTTTAATATGAAAATTAAGTTGAAGCTATGCTGTTGGGAATGTTATTTCTGTTTTCTTTCTGTAGGGGATGAGTCTTTCAATCTCAGTATTCAAAAGAATGTTTTTTTATCAGTTTGATAAATGGGAAGTTACCATGACAACCTGACCAAGGTCCCTAAGGCTGTTGTGGCTTTAGAAAGATGTGTTTGTTTTGCAGTGGGGTGTATTGCTGGAGTTCACTACCCAAGCAGGCGCCTGCAGCCTGTCCCCGCTCTGCACGTAAAGCAGAAAGGAGCAGGCGGAGCTGTGCATACGGGAGGGCCCAGCTGCTGTAGCGCGCACAGCAACTCCTGTTCTGTTTCCCCTTCCTCAGAAGGTATTTGTTGCCGCTCCAAATTCCAGCCACTATTCTGAGTGTATTGGAAGTAATAACCTGTCCAGTGTTCACAAACCTCCAAGGTAGGTACCATTATTATCCCCAGTTTACAAACGAGGGTACAAAAGCGTGGGGAGGTGAAATAATTTGCTTGAGGTTCTGTAGCCAGAGCATGGCAGAAGTGGGACTCAGGATAAGCAGCTTGGGCTCTTAAAATTATGCTAAAGTCTGAACATCACTCAGAGATATAATAGATGAATGTTTTCAGGAAAGGTATAAGGTCCTGAATAACACTAAAGTGAATATAATTTATTTTTATTTTGAGGGAGGGAGAGACAGAGAGAGAATGAGTGGGGGAAGGGCAGAGCGAGAAGGGGATTGAGGATTCTAAGAGGCCCCTGTGCTGGCAGCAGAGATCCCATGTGGGGCTCAAACTCATGAACCATGAGATCATGACCTAATCGAAAGTCATCTTTCTGAAGTCAGATGCTCAACCTGGAGAGAGAATCTTAAGCAGGCTCCATGCGAAGTGCAGAGCCATGAGATCATGACCTGAGCCGAAATCAAGTCAGATACTTAACCAAGGGAGCCACCCAGGTGCCCCCGTGAGTATTTTTTAAAAATTCAATTCTCAAGAGTAAAAACTTGACCAATACTTGCAAAATGAGGGTTAAATGTACACTAGAAAAATATCTTTATTTAAAAATAAGTTATTTATGAATTGCTAGTGTTCAGATTAAAGAGCTAGAAGTGTGAAAAAGGAAGGAAAATATCCTACTGAAAAATATGTCAGCATTTTACATTCTGTGCTCTGTATGAACAAAAGCAATGGTGAGAGATTTGTTCACCATTGAGAAGTCTGTGGAACTATGATTAATCTCATATAAGAATGGAGATATTCTGAAAAAAGGAAAGAGGCAAGCATTTCAACAGGAACAGTATCTGTGGGGAGGGTGGGAATGGAGATCTTTAGAGAAAAAAAGGAATGATGTTAACTGAAAATTCAAAGGAGACCTCGAGGGGAGCCACCTTGAGTGCCAACTCCTTTCTCGTGAAAGAATTCATCTACCCCAGTGTATGGTGCAAGGCACCAGGACAAATGAGTTTCTGCCTTAAGGCATCCATAAGTTAATGGAAAAAACCAAAGGGATAAAATAGTCAGTGGCCACCCATTGTGATACGTACCAGCATAGAATTAGGTCAGAGAACTGGAGGGAGTTCCAAAGGGGGGCCCTATATATGGGAGCCTGGGGCCAGGACCATATCTGGAAGGAAGTGATGCCTTAGCTAAATATTGAAGGTTGAAGAGAAGTTGGCCAGGCAAAGCTTACAGGGAAATGTTTCAGAATAGTAACACAGTGTACTCACAGCCTCAAGTGAGTTTTTTTATTTTTTAAAACATTTATGTATTTTTGAAAGACAGAGGCAGAGCACGAGCAGGTCAGGGGTAGAGAGAGGGAGACACAGAATCCGAAACAGGCTCCAGGCTCCAGGCTCTGAGCTGTCAGCACAGTGCAGGGCTCAAACCCATGAACTGTGAGATCATGACCTGAGCTGAAGTCGGACGCCTAATCAACTGAGCCATCCTAAGGCGCCCCTTAGACTAAGGTACCTCTTGAACTCCTGAGGTTCTAGACTGAGGGCCCTTCCTTATGGCTGTAGCACAGGCTATGAGGTGAGCAGGATGAGGTGGGCCAGGGGAACTGAGAAAGGTCATGGTCATGGTGACAGGTACGTCCCTGGAGAGATATGAACCAATGGCAGCCCCGGGGAGCCTTAGCACAAGTCACTTTGTGCATTGCATTCTTCCTGCATCCCTGCTCCCTTTGCGTTCCCCTGCAGAAATCAAAAGTGATAACATGTAGACTATTGTGACTGTCCCTGGCTCAGAACTCTTCAGTAGATTTCCCATGGTATTTGTGATGAGATCTGAGACACTTATAGGCCTACAAATCCTTACCTCATCTGGCCATTGTCTTCCCCTTCAGCTCCACCCACACCTACTTCTTGCCAGTGGCATGTTCTTAACAACCTGCTCCCAGCTAACGCTTGCTTAGCTGGGACCTTTAGGTCTCAGCTTAAACTGTGCTTCCTCAGAATCCTTCCTTGACCCCAATCTAAAATAGGCTCCTTTGTTATGCTTTTTGGAAGTTTTTTTGAGGTGAAGTTCATATAATAGAAAATAAACAATTTAAAGTATACAATACAGTGGCATTTACTACATTCACAATGTTGTGCAACCACCACTCTTTCTAGTTTCAAAACATTTTCATCATCCCAGAAGAAAACCCTGTACCCATTATCAGTCACTCCCTTTTCTTCCCGACTCCTGGCTGCAAGCAGCCATCAGTCTGTTTTCTGTTTTTTCTGTCTGGATGTATTTACCTTCTGGATATTTCATATAAAAAGAATTGTATGATATGTAATATTTTGTGCTTTGCTTCTGTTCAGCTCCTTTACATGATTAAGTAAATTTCCATTGCATAGATACTACCATGTTTTCTTTCTCCATTCCTCCACTGATGGACATTTGGGGTGTTTCCATCTTTCGGCTATTGTGAATAATGCTTCTCCAAACACTTGTGTACAGGTTTTCAAGTACCTGTTTTCAATTCCTTTGGGTATATACCTAGGAGTGGAATTGCTGGTCATATGGCAAATTTATGCTTAACTTTTTGAGGAAATGGTAAACTGTTTCCCTCCGTGGCTGTATGCCTTATTTTTTTTTTTTTTAATGATCCTATTCATCTCCCAGTCTCCTTTTCTTACCTACCTTACAAACTCTGTAAATGTCCTGACCATATCTATTTGTTTACTGTTGTGTCCCCAAAAGTTAACAAAGTATGCACTCCAAAATATTTGTTGACTGGACAAAGAAATGAGTGAATATGACAAAACATTCACAGGTTAAACAGATCACTCAGGGTACTAGTGATTAGAGAGGCCAGATGTGTGACAGAAACCAGCAGGGGCCAGCTGCATTAATCAGAAGCCTGACTGGACCCAAAGACCAGATGAGAGACCTTCCTCCAAGTTGTCATCACCACCAGAGCACAGCCCTGTTTATTTGCTTGAGGTTTCTCCCCATTTTTCCACGAGTTCTTTAGTACAGCCACCGCCAAGTTTGTCTCCATTGCCATGTAGTTGCACAGTAGATTCCCAACCAGTGTTTGATAAATGCATGAATGAATATGAATGGAGAAACAGTAAGAAATATGATCTTAGGCAAGATACATAACTTTTCTTAATGTATCTATTTTGAGAGAGAGACTGAGAGAGAGGGAAGAGAATCTCAAGCAGGCTCTGTGCTGAACAGAGCCTGATGCGGTGCTCAATCTCAGGACAGCGAGATCATGACTTAAGTGGATATCAAAAGCCAGAAACTAAACTGACTGAGCCACCCAGGCATCCCAAGATACATAACCGTTGAAGTCTTAGGTTCTTCAGTGGTAAGATGGAGACAGTGATGGTCTCTGCCTGATAGGATTCCTGAGAATAGTACAATAAATGAAGCACTGGGGCTCTCAGCACTGGGCTGCCCATGGCAGGCACTCACTAATGGCTTCATGCACTCTTTATGACTGTAGACATAATTAGAGCAAGTGACTTTCAGGTAAAAGAACAAGATTTCAGCCTAAAAGAAGAACATTCTAATGTAAATTTTATGAAACAGGACCACATTCATGTTGTTCCCTCTGGTGTCTCCAATGCCTGACACAGGGTCAAGACAAACTATTCACTGACTGTGTGGTACGTGAGACTGTGCAGTCAGTGAGATGGAGTGGGCAGCCTGTGAGGTGGAGAGCTGCTCATCACTGAAAGTAGGCAAACACTGTCCGCCTGTCAGAGATGCTGGAGAGGAAAGCCTATTTTGGCAGGATGACATGAGGTAGCCACAGAGATCCCTTGCAATTCTGGGATAGTTTATGTTCTTTGATTATCCTTATGAGACAGCAGACTCCTCCAAGGCATGAGTTGAGAACAGAGTAATACAAATACATCTCTAGAGGTAGAGGCTACTGAACATAGTACTTTTATCATCTTTCATGGGCAAAGGGAAGCATTTTAAATGTTTCAGAACTGAAAATGATGAAAGAAAATTAAATTTGAAATTTTCTCAGGAGCCTGAGTTTAAGGATGAAGGAAAGCATCATAGAAAGTGAGGAGCCCAAATTCCTAAAAGATATCTGTACTCCCACAGATTATTTGGTTATTTATAGTAACCAAAGCATGGAAACAACCTAAATGTACACAAGTAAATAAATAAAGAAAATGAGAGAGAGCGCACATGTGTGTAAAATAGAATATTATTCAGCCTTGAAAAAAAAGGAAATTCTGCCATTTGCAACATGAATGAACCTGAAAGACATAATACTAAGCAAAATTAGCCAGACACAGACAAGTACTTTTATCATGTCATTTATGTGTGGAATCTAAAATAGTCAAACTCATAGAAGTAGAAAGTAGGATGATGGTTGCCAGAGCCTTAGGGGAGATAGGGAAAATAAAGAGAGGTTAGTCAAAGGGTACAGCTTTCAGGCATAAGATGAGTAAATTCTGGAGATCTAATGCACATCATGGTGACTGTAGTTAATAAAATGTGTTATGTACTTGCGAAGAGGATAGATCTGAAGAGTTCTCACCACATCTAACACACACAAAAAAAGAAGATGGCAACTATGTGGTGAAAGATATCTTAATTAGCTTGGGGCACCTGGGTGGCGCAGTCCATTAAGTGTCCAACTTTAGGCTCAGATCATGATCTCGTGGCTCCTGAGTTGGAGCCCTGCATTGGGCTCTGTGCTGACAGTGCATAGCCCACTTCCAATCCTCTGTCTCCCTCTCTCTCTGCCTTTCCCCCATACTTTCTCTCTCTCTCTCTCTCTCAAAAATAAATATTTTTTTAAAAAGGAAAATACATTATTAATACTGAAAAAATTAGCTTGATTGTGGTGATCATTTCACAATATACACGTGTTAAAACCTCAAATTGTACAGCTTAAATGTATGCAATTTTTCAAAGTTTTGAATTGTACCTCAAAAAAGTTGGGGGAAAAAGCTAGGAGCCCAAGACTCTCAGATAATCGTGTTTTACTTATTGTGCTTTTCTTTAGCAATTACAGAAACTTTTGGATTTTACAGTTGGAAAATTCTAAATACTGTTTTCACTGTGGTAAAATATACATGACATGAAGCTTACCATTTTAACCACTTTACCATTTTTAAGCATACAGTTCAGTAGCATTAAGTACATTTGCATTGTTATACACTGTTCCATTTCCAGAACTTTTTCATCATCGCAATCTAAATATTTTTAAATATTAATATATCACCTAAGAACTCTGTTTAGAAGCTGGAGGTTAACTGTTGATTAGCAATTAGCTTTTTAGCTTTTTTAAAGAAAAGAAAACCAGTAGAATGTTATTTTTCCAGTATCATCACATGAAGTTGCTTTCCTATGAAATAAAGTGGCTGAGTTTCCTGAGTAGAAAAGGTGCTTTTGAGAGATTTTCAATGTCTGTAAATTGATTTAAATGTCATTTGTTTGAGCATTCTGAAAGATTAAAAACCATATAGATTTCATGCATATCAATCACAGTGGTCAATAAAAACCCTCAAAACCTTCTATTCCAAGAGTCAATAAATGAAGCTTTCCAAGCACAGATGCTACTGGAGAAATGAGAATCACCAGCCTCAGATAATTTGGTTACTTGCTTTATTTGCACCTATTTGAACTACAGTTGCCTTCACAGCAGGAGTATAATAACTCCACGTGCCCAATCAGAATCTCATAGATAAGGACACGAAATCCATTAACAAAAAGTCATTTTTTGACCACAGAGGTAGTTTCTGTTTCTTCTCCAGCTGACCTCGCAGGGCATCCCCAAGCAGCTCTGCGTGCTGGGCTCCGCGGAGGGGATCAGTGCGGAGGTGGGCCTGGGCCTCACACATCACGCAGTCACCCAGGGCGCTCCACCAACACAGCCAATGGCAGTTCCTGACGAGGGTGCACTGCAGGCCCAATCAGACCACTTATAATCAGCTCAGATTGTTTTATTTTACTTCCTTCATTTGATAGAAGCAGAATCACCAAATTCAAAAGATTCCTGAGCAGCAAAGGTGAATGAAACAAACAGCTAATATCAGACACCATTTCAAAAGCAACTGCCTGGGTAAGCCTGTAATAGAATTTCCCAGTTTACAACTCTGAAGATGAAGAAGGCAAGTTACCATGGAAACAAATACTCTCTTTAAAGAAAGACAGGCTCCTCTCTTAGTCTGAGCTCTTTCCAGAAGGGAGGAGGGGAGAGAGAGGGAAAGGCAGGCCAAGGATCTTCAACGAGAACAATGAAGTTTTCTTCTCATTACTGAAATATTACCTATGAAATTTGCTTCGAGGGTCATCTCAAGACTATTTTATTTACTTGGTTGTACTATTTTTTAAAAAATCTCGAGTCAGCTATTTTAAGATTCTTAAACAAATAACATTGTCTTGATAATTTCTTTAAATTTGTTTCTTTATTCAGTTAATGACACATGTTGGTGACAAGTGGAAACCAATGGCAATACATGACCTAAAAGGCAAAGGAGACTCACTTTTCCTGTGGAGAAATTGGAACTATTAAGCAGTGCAGGTGGGACTGTCAAATGGTACCATTGCTATGAAAAACAGTATGGTATTTCCTCAAAAAATTAAAAACAATTACCATATGACCCCAGATAACACTTCTGGGTATATACCCAAAAGAATTGAAAACAGGGATTCAAACAGATACTTGCACACCTGTGTTCATAGCAACATTATTTACTACTGCATTATTTTTTTTAAATTGAAGTGTAGTGGACACACAGTGTTACCTTAGTTTCAGGTGTACAGCATAGTGATTGGACAAGTCTGTACATTATGCTACAAGGGCATTATTTACAATACATAGAAGCAACCCAACTGTCCATTGACAAAGGCGTGGATAAACAGCCTGTGGTATGCACATACAGTGGAATATTATTCACCTTTAAAAAGAAGGGAAAAACACATGCGACAGCATAGTTGAACCTGTAAGACATTATGCTAAGCGATGTAAGCCAGTAATAAGACAAAGTCATAAGAGGACAAATACTATATGATTCCACTTGCGTGAGGTGCCTAGGAGAGTGAAATTAACAGACACAAAAAGCAGAAGGATGGTTGCCAGGGGCTGAGGGAGGGTGGAAGCAGGAAGTTAGCATTAAAATGGGCAGTTTCAGTTTGGGAAGATGGAAGAAGTTTTGGAGATGAATGGTGATGATGATTATACAACAATGTAAATATATGTAGTGCCATAGAACTGCACACTTAAAAATGGTTACAATGGATGTATGTCACATATTTTTTAAAAAGTCCAAAAAGTGGTTAAAATAGTAAATTTTATGTTGATTTAACACAATAACAATTGTTGTAGATATGTGTCATGTACAGGGGTGTTTCTGTATATATAGTTGACCCTGGGATAACACAGGTTTCAACTATGCTGGTCCACTTATACGTGCATTTTTTTCAATAAATACAGTACACTATTATAAATGTATCTTCTCTTGTTTATGATTTTCTTTTTTTTTTTTAGGTTTATTTATTTATTTTGAGAGAGAAAGAGAGGGTGTGCATGTAAGTGAAGAGGGGCAGAGAAAGAGGAAGAGAGAGAATCCCAAGCAGCCTCTAGGCTCTGTCAGCCCAGAGCCTGGCATCGGGCTCAAACTCACAAACTGAGTTGAGATCATGAGTCAGACACTTAACTGACTGAGACACCCAAGTGCCTCTCCTCCTTATGATTCTCTTAATAACATTTTCTTTTGTCTAGCTTATAATAAGTTAGAATATAGTATAAAGTATGTGTTACTCAACTGTTTATGTTATCAATAAGGTTTCTAGTCATCAGTAGGCTATTCATAGTTAAGTAGTTAAGTTTTGGGGCAGTCAAAAATTATATATGGATTTTCAACTATGTGGTGGGTACACCCTGCATTGTTCAAAGGTCAACTGTATAGTCAACTGTATATTTTTAGATAGATAGATGATAGATAGATGTATAGAGATTTCATTTTTGTTCTTGATTGCTTAATTTTACTAAAAGAATTCTACTTCACATATATTCTATATGTAACAAATCCCAAACCTTAATGATATAAAGCAGTCATTTAAGTTTGATTAGGATTAGGGATTCTGTGAATCAGGAATTTAACCCAGGCACAGAAAGGACAGCCATCTCTTCTCCATGGTGACTGAGGCCTCTGGAAAGACTCAAAGGCTGGAGCTTGGATCATCTGGAGGCTTCTTCACTTACAGGTCTGGAAGTTGACAGTCCTCACTTGGACTGTCAACTAGAGCATCTCCACATGGGCCGCTTCTCTGAACTTCCTCATGGCACAGCAGCTGAATTCAAGCGGTGGTGTCTCAAGAGAGGAGACCAAAAGTATGTGACATTTTTATAATCTAGCCTCAAAGGTCACATTGCATCCTTCTGCTCTATTCAGCTGGTTGAGGCCGTTACAAAGATCTGTCCAAGGGGAAGAGCTCAGTGGAAGGAGTGTTAGGTCCTTTGTAAGAGGAGTCTGTGGGAGGGCAGATGTTATTGTGGCCGTCTTTGGAAAATACAGTCTGCCATGACACATTCATTAGTTTGCAACTTGCTTTTACAGCATTTCCGTGGCATCCCTAAAAGTCAGTAAAGATGTAATTCTTCAGTTTTTCTCACTTATTTATAATTATAAAATTACTCTCAATTCCAAAAATAATACAGTAACAAAACTTGGAAAACATGTAAGAAAAAGCTATTCACAACCCCCTTCCCTCAACCAGTCACTGTAATTATTTTTAGTCTTTTTACTCCATAATTTTCTTATAATGTACAGAGTGTTGTGTTCATTTTCTTTTCCCTTAGCATATAAGTCCTCAAATTCACATCTCAATACCAAGTTATCTTCTTTATTTTTCTTGTGTGGACAAAGCAAAAATAAGAGTAGGGTACCTCATAGGATAAAATCTTCAGCTCAGAACTTTTGCTTAGCCTAATCCTACCTAAAACTCATTGTGAAATATCACACCAAGGTTTCAAGTCCCCCATTTTCTTTAATGAACAGAAAGCAGAAACGCACTGACTCTGGAAAAGGAATGGCTTCAGTGAGTTGTGCCTCTGGCCACAGTTATGTAAGGAGCAAGCTAGTGACTGGGCTCGGTGTGGAATGCCAGCATGCAAGCTTTCGCCCCCTTTTCTGCTATGGAAGCTTGGCTTCAGGATTTCAACAAACACATGGATCTAGCAAATTAAAGACTGACAAAGCCCCTAGCTCCCAAACACTATTCCAAACTATTGCTCATTGTCACTGACCTGCTGTGAAATGAAAATAAATAATAATAATAATGTGGTTTTTCATAAAACTAAATGTATTTGAGTTTTTAAAAGCTAAGCTTTATTCTAGGATTTTTTTTTTTGGTTTACTTATTTATTTTGAGAGAGTGCAAGTGGGGGAGGGGCAGAGACAGAGGGAGATAGAGGGAGAGAGAATCCCAAGCAGGCTCCATGCTCAGACTTACATGGGTCTCGATCTCACCACAGCAAGATTATGACCTGAACTGATATCAGGAGTCAGATGCTTAACCAACTGAGCCACCCAGGCACCCCTGGGATCATTTTTTTTAAATGTCAACGTTTGGGGCGCCTGGGTGGCTTAGTCGGTTAAGCGTCCGACTTTCGCGTAGGTCATGATCTCGCGGTTCGTGGGTTCGAGCCCCGCGTCGGGCTCTGTGCTGACTGCCAGCTCAGAGCCTGGAGCCTGTTTCAGTCTGTGACTCCCTCTCTCTCTGACCCTCCCTTGCTCATGCTTTCTCTCTCTCCTAGAAAAAAAATAAAACATTAAAAAAAAAATTTAAAAAAATATCAACATTTATTTTCTTTTATGACATAATTCTGATCATAGATTTTCTTAGCATTTCCAGTTAGCAAAATAAAACTGACAATTCTAAACTTAGCCATCCTTAAACTTAGTTTCAACTATTTTCCTGATCTGTGACATCCCAAAGTCTAGGCAACACCGATCTAGTCCAGACTGCCTCCCTATGAAGAACCTTAGAGTTTGATGTAAATGTCAAAAGGGATTACATTCTGAGGGAAGGGAAAGACTGGTTCACATGAGAAAAGGATCCAGAATGCTGAATTCTGCCTGTGACAGTCCAGTCGTGTGCATCGAGTGGGTCACTTATGTCAGAGCCTCTTACTTCAGCCATCAAGACCTGTCAGTACTGCCACCATCTCCCTGCAGGGTGAGGAGAGGGGAAAGCCTTCATTGTGCAAAGTGCAGAACGCTATGTCAGTGCTGAGCGTCTCATTGTGCTGTGTCCTGTCCTCCTTGGAGCTTTCCTTCACAAAGGCTGCTCAGCAGGCCCTGTAATGGCTGGTGGAAAAATGTGAGGAGGAATATTCTAACATACCAACTATTTCCCTGGGAGTTCTTAATTTCAATGAGAAGAATATTCTCTAATTAAAATGCCGCCGCAGAATTTTTTTTAAAAAAACAAATTGCCATCTAATTTCCCTTTGATCTGCTTTTTCCACTTGGGTTGCAAGGTTTAACAGAATTTTCCCCAAATGCTTTTATTCCATTCTTATTAAACTTCAAAGGACAAAATGCAAAGCCATTAGAACAATCTAAGCTTTTTACCACTTCACTTACACAATAAGCATTTTCAGGGCATTCTACGATGTGCCTGATGTTGCGTTAGGTGTTGGAGGTACAAAGATGAATAAATACAACTTGGCCCTTGCCTTCAATGGGTTCAGCGTTTCCAGGACGTGATCAAGCCATAAACAAAACATTTGTTTTTTTGTTGTTGTTTTTTAATTTTTTTAATGTTTTATTTATTTCTAGGAGAGAGACAGAGAGAGACAGAGTGAGCAGGGGAGGGTCAGAGAGAGAGGGAGTCACGGACTCTGAAACAGGCTCCAGGCTCCGAGCTGGCAGTCAGCACATAGCTCGACGCGGGGCTCGAACCCACGAACCGCGAGATCATGACCTGAGCCGAAGTTGGACGCTTAACCGACTAAGCCACCCAGGCGCCCCCATAAACAGAACATTTGTAATGCAATGTGGTGACGATAGAAATACCATCACACAGCCATTGTATAAAGGGCCTTGCAAGAGCAAAATGGTGGCTCTGGCTGAGCTGACTCAAAACCCCAACACTAAGAGTCACATGTTCCACCAACTGAGCCAACCAGGCACTCCTGAGCTGATACTTTTTTTAAATTTTTTTAAATGTTTTACTTATGTCTGAGAGAGAGAGAGAGAGAGAGAGAGCGTGAGCAGGGGAGAGTCAGAGAGAGAGGGAGATACAGAATCAGAAGCAGGCTCCAGGCTCTGAGCTGTCAGCACAGAGCCCGACACGGGGCTCGAACCCACGAACGGTGAGATCATGACCTGAGCCGAAGTTGGACGCTTAACCGACTGAACCATCCAGGCGCCCCCTTGAGCTGACACTTTAAGTGAAACTTAAAGGAAAACTAAAATTCAACCCAATAAAGGCATGAAGGTGTCCCAGGCAGAAGAGACAGCATAAGTTGAGGTCCAGGGGTAGGAAATGGCATGGCTCCTGGTGTGTGTGTGTGTGTGTGTGTGTGTGTGTGTGTGTGTAATGTGTGTCCATGTGTGCATATTCATCTATGTCTATGTGTATGTCTTTGTGTGTGTGATTGTGTTTCCATGATAGGAAAGGGCTGGAGTAGATATGGTCTGGGAGACTTAACTGAATGGCATGAGGACAAGCAAGTTAATCTGAAGCAAGGTAGCAGCATCCTGTATTGTTTGTGTGTCTTAAAGAGTCACAGGTTTGCTGCAGACAACCTAGAAAGAAGACAAAACTGACTCCTACACAGATAAGTCTGACTTGAATGCATGTTTTGAACACACCTATTGGAGGCTCTGTTAGAAACCAATGCTCACCCCTGGAATCAAGAACACACGTTCTCTTGTAGGAATGATTCCTCAGCCCCTTGTCTCCTGGGGTGCATCCAGGGCTTCTCAAGCCTTGAAATCCACTGGAGAATGGATCACTGGAGTACTTGTTAATATGCAGATTCTGATTAAGCGGCCCAGGATTCTGCATTTCTAACAAGCTCGCAGATGATGCCAGTGCTGCTGTCCACGGAGCACACTTGGAGCAGCAGGGTCTAACGCACTTGTCACTGCAGTCTTGATCACCTGCCAACCAAGACAGACCACAGGGGATTCCCTGCCCTCAAATCAGTAGTTAATAGTGCAGAGTCTGCCAGAGGACCGTGTTTGGATCCTCCATGCACCTAGGACACAGAGTCCCATCCAGCAGGAGTCTCAGACCCTCAGGTTTGGCTCCACAGACCTAGAAGTGAAGGGTGGAAGTAGGGCAGAAGGAGGTAGAAATGGTTGTGTGGAGCTGGAACTTGCTCAGAAAATAGGCCCAGATACCTCCTGTGGCAGGAGTTAAGAAGATACTAAGGGGCACAGAAAAAGGAAGGAGGAGCTCAACCAAGGGTCCGGGCAGAGCCTCAGAGTCAGGGGGTACTTAACACTGACTATGTGCCAGGGACTGAATTTATGCTTTACACAGATGTCACATTTCATCTTCATCCAAAGCCTGTGCAAAGCAGACTATAAATCCCTGCTAACAAATGAGGAACTTGAGGTGCAGAACAGTTCAGTAAATCACCCAACCTCCTAATGGGCACACAGTGGAGCCAGAGTTCACACTCAGGTCTGCATGATCTGAAAGCCCAAGTCCTTACTACACACTGTATGCTGTCCTTTATTATGATGAATGAGATCCAGGCTCTGTGCTTGGGCCAAAGGTATCATCCTAGGGTAGAGTCTTTCGATGTGTGTGTGTGTGTGTGTGTGTATTAGTTTTATTTATTTGTTTTGAGAGAGAGAACACAAGTGGGGGGGTCTGGGGGGAGAGACAGAGAGAGAAGGAGAGAGAGAATCCCAAGCAGGCTCCACGCCAGCAGCACAGAGCTCAATGCAAGGATCGATCCCAGGAGCTGTGAGATCATGAGCTGAGTCAAAACCAAGAGTCATACACTCAACTGACTGAGCCACCCAGGCTCCCCATGTTTTTGATATTTGATTCCAAAGCAAGTAATGTCAGCCATGAATAAAGGAAGCCTTAGGCCAGGAGAAGCTGGCATCTGAAGGAGACCTAGCATCTGGAACTGGACCATTGTTGGAAAAAGATTCCTGCCCTCTTGATCCTGAAGGACACCTGCCTCCATGTAGCCCCGCCAGGAGTAAGAGCCCTCATGATCTTGGCACAAGCACAGGTAGACAAACTGGTTCATGGGCATCTTCAAGCCATCTTGATTAGAAACTTTGGCAGAAATGGAATATTGACCTGAGAAAAAGGAGACTTTAAATAGGAAGACTATCATATGACAGTGTCATGAACATGATCAATAACTGGTAGCTGCTCTTACGATTATTGCTGCTGTTGTAGGGTGCTGTTTCTGTGCCTTGCTAGAGAACCAGCCAGCGAGCCACTAGCAATGTTCCCAGGGATAATTCAATATAAAATATTCCCAGGAGACTAGAGTCTAAACGAGTCCACCCAAGCGACCAACAAACCAGATGAAGCTTTATAAAGTACCCCGGGGGAGCCTGCACCTCACCCATTTTGAATCACTAATATCAGGATCCTGTTGGCACAAGGTCACTGCTCATGCCCACCTGTTCCTCCTTGATCTCATAGTTCAAAAATTGTGTTTGTAGATTCCCAGAGCCTTCCTGTAGAAAGACCCTCAGAACGCAGTTGAAAGACCCCCTGTTTTCCCTCACCGACACACACAGTCTCCTCATGTGTGAAATGAAGATGATCCCCCTGTGCGGCCTGCCACAGGACCAGGTGGGAGGCAGTGCATGGAAGGAGGTAAAAGACTGCTGAGCCCTACACACATAGAGGCAATGACAGTACTCTGCAGACATTCTTGCCGTTCTATTCCGACTTCGGTACTTATTCTTAAAATCTTATTATTACATCCTCTGTGTTTCCTCTAAACTGCCTCAGATCCTTTGAGGAACCAGGAAGCATTTATTTCCATACATACCTCCATGAGATAAAAGCCTACGTGGAACTTAAAAGCAAAATTAGACATACAGACCTATATGTATATGCACCTATATGTATATAGACACATGTATGTATGCACTCAGACACACAGATATTTATACAGATATACATAATAATGTAATATATACTACATATATATCATATATATAATATATTACACATATTATATATATTATACATGATTCGCATGTAATATGTATTACACATATATTACATATATAATATATATATATATATATATATATATATATATATATAATTTGTCCTCTGTACTAAACTCAAAAGGACCACCTATTAAAGCAGGTGAGACATTTGCACAATTAGTTTAAAAGAGTATTATTAAAAAACAGAAATAGCTTGGAACAGCTGACTGGAAATCTTTCCTTGATGAAACTCAGGTGAAGGAACCTGTCTAATTCTTGGAAATTTAGACATTCTTCTAGTAATTTAGCACAAAAATGGGCCTGGCTCAATCTGCTCTTCACATTTTGGTAATTTAAAAGGACATAACGGAATTTTATTTTAATGGTAATTGCAAACTCATGCAGAAAATGTAAATGCACATTTCATGATTAGCTTACAGCATAAACTATGGCTTCTATTAATGTATTCCAATTTGTAATTCTTTTCACAGTATGAGATTTGAAAGCTGTGATTAAAATTAATTAGGTTAAGTAAAGTTTATCCCCCCTGAGCACTGCTATTGGGAAAAAGCAAGAGGAAAATGTGAACTACATCTGGCTCTGCAGGAAGCTGTGTCTTCACAAGAAGTCGGCTGACTTCTTTTCTCCCCACAGAGGTTGCATGCTGCTTATTTGGCATATCTCAAGCACCATGTATCTCCTCAAGGAGCTAATTGAACCATTAAACTATTCTGTGCTGCCTCACAAAAGCCACGTAGACTGTGACTATATCATCTTCAAATAAGGATATTAGGTAGATCCATCAATTGTTTAAACACAATAAATCTAGAGGGGGGGGGAACATACATCTCGTAAACCTAAGGTAATGGTGGCCACCCAGAATTCAGTACCGTAATTGCTATGAAAGAGGTGCCAAATGAGGTAACAGCAATAAAGATAACGACTAATTAACACCTGCATGCTGCTTATTTGGCATATCTCAAGCACCATGTATCTCCTCAAGGAGCTAATTGAACCATTAAACTATTCTGTGCTGCCTCACAAAAGCCACGTAGACTGTGACTATATCATCTTCAAATAAGGATATTAGGTAGATCCATCAATTGTTTAAACACAATAAATCTAGAGGGGGGGGGAACATACATCTCGTAAACCTAAGGTAATGGTGGCCACCCAGAATTCAGTACCGTAATTGCTATGAAAGAGGTGCCAAATGAGGTAACAGCAATAAAGGTAACGACTAATTAACACCTGTACTGAGCTCTCTGCTTTGCACATTGTCTTAAATATTACCTCACTTGATCTCCTCGACAATCCTGACAAGGAATCCTTACTGTTGGCCCATTTCACAGATGAGAATACTGAATGTTAAGTGAAGTACCCAGGATCAAAAAGTGCTGGGGATTAGACCCAGTTCTAAACCTACACTCTTAAAGCTCAGCTCATTAGCTACACAGAACAAAACAAAGCAAAACTTTTAACCAATGTCTGGCCTATATTCTCACAATGAATTGAAATTCATTACTAAGTACCACATGATAGGAACTAAGGCAAAGGTTAACAGCCCCAGAATAGCGTCACGCATCCCAGTAAGTAAAGCATAAATTTGGAGGGCCAAGAGAAGACAAAGTGGAAAAACTAGCCAGGGACACTCTACTTCTTCTTTCTTTTTTTTCTTTAAGTTTATTTATTTATTTATTTCTTATTTTTTAAAAATTTTAAAAATGTTCTATTTATTCCTGAGAGAGAGAGCATGAGCAGGGGAGGGTCAGAGAGAGAGGGGGATATAGAATCGGCAGCAGGCTCCAGGCTCTGAGCTATGCTGAAACTGAGCCACCCAGGCGCCCCTATTTATTTATTCTGAGAGACAGAGTGACCACATTCGTGCATGGGAAGAGGAGGGGCAGAGAGAGAGAGCGAGAGAGAGAGAATCCCAAGAATCCCAAGCCGGTTCTGCACTGTCAGCAGAGGCCAACTTGGGGCTTGAAATGACAAACAGTGAGATCATGACCTGAGCCAAAATCAAGAGTCAGACGCTTAACTGACTGAGCCCCCCAGGTACTCCAGGGACACTCTAACTTCTTATTGGAGATACTGGTTAGAGCTTTCCAGTCTTCCTTTACTTCCCTTTGCTTGATACCCAGCAACTTGTGCTGCCCCTGACTCGTGACCTTTGGCACAGTGAAGTCTTGGCTTTGGTCCAAGTCCTGGGAATACAGACATGGATGACATACACCCTGCTCCTGAGGTAGCCTGCTCTATGTCCTGAGTCATGATAGACCTTCATCTCCTGTGCCTCATCCTCCCTGGCTCTCCACACTGTCTGCCCTGACTGTATCCAGGGAGGACTAGATGGTCCTATCTGTTCACTTGTGATGATGTGAATTAATATGGAATCGAGGAAAAAAACTCTCTCCCTGGGCATTTTAAATGGCACCTCCTCTAGTGTAGTGAAGAGAGGAGTAGGTTGCAAGTATGGAAAACTGGATTTCACTCATAGTTCTGCCATGGATCCGGGATGATGTATTTAATGTCTTCTATGCCTTTAAAATGAGTGCTTTTGTTCTACCATCACTAATAGAAATTTCTGTGTTGACGGCAATGTTCTAATTCTATACTTTAAATAAGGTAGCCACTAGCCCATGTGGCCAAGGCTGCTGTATAGAACAAAGAAGGCACATGATTTCATCTCTAGAGCTCTATATAAAATAAAATCTAAAGGTGGGACCTTCTGGCTCATGTAAGAGTAGATTAATGGGAAAGATGGGGGAGAAGGTAGGACCTAATAATGACCCTTATATCCTGCAACACAGAGGACCACAGCTCCTAGAGACTAAAGGCAGGACACCCTTGGTTTTAGGTGGAGGACAGCGTGAGAAGACTCTTCTATCCCCAGTGGTGGTTGGGTCCAGTTACATGTTCATATTGCTGGTGTGATGTGGCATCTGCTAAAATACCAAAAAATGAGCAGGGTGTAGCCTCCAGAACCAACTGCTTGCAGAGGCTCCCAGTAATCTCACTCTTCCCTCCTGGTGACTGTGAGTGAGGATTTAGTGAGCTCTCCTATCTGCCTACCTATGAGGAGCACAATACATGGAAATATGTCTTAGCTCTGTTGGCAAATAACATTCTTCTAAATCTGTCTGGCAGCAGGTAGACTAAATGAACTTGTGGACTCCTCTCTCCTAAAAATCCATTCAATTCAACAAGCAGGGACAGCACTGAACCTTGGCTGTGGAGAAATAAGATGTATGAGATGTGAGCTCAGGGATCTGAGCTGCAGGCAGGTGTAGTCTAGGGGATGACAGCAAATTCCCTGTCCTGTGCTACAGGTTAGAGGCAGCAAGCTATCACAGGAAGTTTATAAACCAGATTAGATTTTTATATTTGTAAACATTGCCTCATGAGCATATACAGCACTCACAAATACAACTCATATATATACAACTCATATAAGTTTTAAAAATTAGCTAAAAGTATGTTTTCAGAGCAGTAACTCTTAGGAAGGCTTTTTGAACCTGTTATTTCAATATATCTCCTAAATTTTGTGTTCTGGGGACTCGGAACATTCTGGGGTAAAACTCTGGCTTCATTGTTGCTGAAGAGAAAACCACCTACAGAGGACAAGGCCATGTGAGTATTGTTTGATATTCTTAAGTCTCACACGCTAAAACCAAGGAGTCTCCAGAGATAAAGATTATTTCCCCAGAGGTGCCTGGGTGGCTCAGCTGGTTAATCGTCCGACTTCGGCTCAGGTCATGATCTCACAGTCCGTGGGTTTGAGACCCATGCCGGGCTCTATACTGACTGCCAGCTCAGAGCCTGGAGCCTCTTCAGATTCTGTGTCTCCCTCTCTCTCTCTGACCCTCCCCTGCTCATGCTCTTTCTCTCTCTCAGAAATAAATAAAACATTTTAAAAAAACTATTAAAAAAAGAATACTTCCCTGAAATTCAGGAATTAAATGAAGGACTGATTTTTTTTTTTTTTAATGATAGTTAAATTAAAAAGAACAAACAGCAGGTGCTTAGAAGTTAGAGAGCATGGCTGGGGAGTACTGTCCTCCAGGCAAGGGGCAGAATTGACTCCATGTTAAACAGCTAGAGTATCCTTGTTCTCAGACCTCTCCTTCTCCACACAAAAATGTCCCCTTTCCATCTTCTAGAACCATAGAAATTAGAGGTAAAGGAGATCTTTTTTTTTTTTTAATCATCTATTCATTTTTGAGAAACAGAGCACAAGGGGAAGAGGGGCAGAGAGAAAGGGAGACACAGAATCCAAAGCAGGCTTCAGGCTCTGAGCTGTCAGCACAGAACCCGACACGGGGCTCAAACCCACAAACCGTGAGATCATGTCCTGAGTCAAAGTCGGACACTTAACTGACTGAACCACCCACATGCCCCAGCGGTAAAGGCGATCTTGGAGAACACTTTGTCCAACTCCTCCATTTCCCAGCAAGAAAACAAGTTGAGAGATTCATGTGGGCTCTGAACAGGGACTCTTGGCTCTGCCCTGCCTTCTAATCAGACAGACTGATTCTATTTGATAGAAGCCTCTTCCAGTAAACCCTTCCCAGAACAGGCGGTATTTGGGGGTGGGAGAAACTCCAGCAATCTCTGACTGCTGCTTTTTGGGTGTGACATTTCCATTTCCCAGTCAGCAAAAGCCAGACTGACTCAAGGAAGGAAATACCTGTTATGGTTTCCAGCTCTGAGGTCAGACGTCACATATTCACAACTTCACAGAACTGGCGACTCTGAACAAATGACCTCACTAAGCTTGAGTCTCCTTTTTAAATAATTGAACCATCTTTTGTGAGGAACAAATGCAACAGTGAAGCCTTTATAAAGACTAAGCAATCCATAAATGTTAACTGATTTTATATTAATATTATTATCAAGAGTTGACTATTCTGAATGTGTATGATGAGTCTAGGAGATTTAGCAAGAGGGAGACCCTAGTTCTGATGAGATATGTGATCTTAAAGGTGTTACTTAACCTCTTCCAGTCTCAGCTTCCTTATGCAATGGGTTGCTCACTGATCTCTCAGGATTCCTTTGGGGGTTAAATGATACATTGGATGTCAATGAATCATTAATTCTTGTATCCAGTGGATGCTAGAGAGCTGTTTATCTGTATTTCAGCAAGTCACAGCAAGACTTTGGGAGGCTCAATTGGTTAAGCATCCGACTGCAGCTCAGGTCATGATCTCATGGTTTGTGGGTTCATACCCTGCATTGGGATCAGTGCTGACAGCTCAGAGCCTGGAGCCTGCTTCAGATTCTGTGTCTCCTTCTCTCTCTGACCCCCGCCGCCCTGCTCCCACTGTCTCCCTCTCTCAAAAATAAATAATGATTAAAAAAAATTTTTAATTGTTTAAAAAAAAGAGTCCTCTAAAGGAGAATCAGAAGGATCCGGTGACAGGGCAAGAAAGCTCATGGCTTGTGTCTGAGGTTCTCCATCCTGCATGGCCATGCTCTTCTGAGACACCCTGAGGACTGTGTATTTTAGGAGGAGAATTGTGCTTCCTCCTCAGACCTTGACAACTTTCCCAGCAAATGTCCCCCTAAGCTTCAGTATATGTGGGGGCTTCAGGAAAGGATCTATCTTGTGTGTCCAGCTTTTCTTATCTAATGCCCACTCAGGAGGTATAAACTCCCTATGCTTGGACTACAGCCCTTACAGCCAGAGAAAGAACCCAGACCCACCCCAGACCAGCATTCACTTAGGGCATAGGAGTGATAATACATTTGTATTAATTTTCCACCCCTTTAAAGTATCAATTTTTTGCAAATGTCCTATAATATACATGATATATTGATATAGTTATAGTGAGGTATATGCTTAAAATGACTATACAGTGGAGGTGACAGTCAAGCAATTTGGGAGATCTCTGCCCTAGAGGTCAGCCAGGGACACAGGACTCACTCACGGCCAGAGCCAGCCCCATGGAGAATGGAGGAGAGGAGGGGCGCTGAGCTTAGGGGAGCCCAGAAAGGTTTGTAGAACCTCAGATCCTGGGAGTTATTTCAGACATCAAACAGGGGCTGAGCCAAGCAGGAAGGTGTTCTGAGGGTGCCCCCCTCCCTCCCAGGTCACACATGAATGCTCAGGCCCAGGGCAGGAGGCTGGGGAGGACAAGCAGAGCCCTTGATCTCCACATAGGGGGCCATCACTCCATATAAACTCAGTATATCCTGTCTGTTGCTAACCCACCTCAGAGTGTATGTATGTTGTCCTCTAAATGAAGTTTTATCCTGGTAAATACATGGCTGTGAATGGCAGGGGTATCCCTTGACTCTTTTTATTGTGAACTCCTTCCATGAACACATTCTGGGCTGGATCTTTCCCACTTTTTTTTTTTTTTTTTTTCAGTTTTAGCACCACCAAGGGAGAGGGGTCTCTACTTCCTGGGGAAGAAGAGGAGGTTGGCTGGTTGGTCTGGCAGAGGCAGAATCTGGGTGAAGTGGGGAAGCAAGATGTCAAGGGGAGAACATCATGCAATTTATAAAATGGCATGAAACTCACAGCCACTAAACCCTGGTATTGTTAATTTCTGTTTTTCTAAGAGGAAGGTTTAAGCCCCTTCTCCAAAGCTGTACAATGAGCTAGAGAATCAAATGAGCTTTTAGACTCCCAGGCTGGTCTTTTGGCTCTACCTTGAATTTCACAGTGTTTCAGTGCTTTGGGAGGATGATGGAATTAAATTATATTAGGGGATTGGCTTGCAAACTTTCCTTGAGGAAGATGTTAGTTCTCGGTAGTAACTGCCCAGTTGGGTCTGACCGCGGGGTCTGGAGGACTCCCGAGACAGAGTCTAGCTTTTGGCAACCACTAGGTGGCAGTACAAGCACAGCCTTCCAGAGACCCTTTTCCATCCACTATCTGTGGCAGTGACAAGCAAGGGGTTTCCTAAGCAGGCTGGGCTTAGTCAACCCACAACTCCAGTGTCGTAGTTTCAGTTTCAGTGTGTTTGGTTATCTGGAGTTTTCTCTGAGCTCTCTAACCTTACCAGAGGCCGCATCGTTTTGCTGGGGAGATGCCAGCTGTGGGACTTTCTACCGAATAAATAACAGTGAATGAGGAAAAAGCTTAACTGGACTCCCCACACTCTGAATACCAAGTAATTGCCAGCCCTGTGAGTAAGCAGAGCTGCCTAGGGTCCTAGAAGGAGACATCCCAGGTATCCTGCATCCTCAGGCTGCTTAACATCCCAGTCACTTTCAGTGATGTGACCTGCCACAGAGGAAGCACTGTTCAAAGGGATCAGAGCCTCAGAGGTGGAGATTGACTGGGAGCAAAAACTTGACAAGCCTATGTACTGCTCCCTTTTTTCTTTTCAAAAATTTTTACAGATTAAAATCTGGGAACCCCAGCGCTGGGTAGTCCTCAAACTTCCTTCACCTGAGCACGCCGGGAGTGTTTCAAATACTGCCATCTAGTGGTCATCCTAGCACACACTCACAGACTCTTTGAGAACATAAATGGTAGACATGTGAACCCATGGGGTGGGTGTGTGTGTTCAATTAGGTGCCGACAAGCGGAGATGTGTTAGCATGGAAAAATGCAGGTTTTGAAAACTGTAGAAATATTCGGAGCGAACAGACCTCCTACTCCAAACCCATGTGGGCAGAATTGAAAGCAGGTGCGTGGGATTAGCACTCTGTATTTTTTCCAACTTCCACCACCGAAAGGGCAGCAGCACAAAAACATTCAGGCTCAGGAGTGCTCGCAGCTAATAGGACATGAGAAGTTGTCGAGGAAAAGTTTTCAAGGCTAAACTTGAACCAAATGCGTTCACAATGTAACTCATACCTTTTGAACAACAGAGGCATCCCTTCAAACTCCGGAAAGACCCATCAACCTTTCAAAAATGGGTAAATACGTACTTCCGCAAGAGCCCAGTGCCCTTAGCGGAGGAAAGATGTGCGTTTGCAAATATCAGACAGTCTTTGTCTTTCCAGTGACCTGCATGTAGTAGACCTGGCCCCACCAGCCACTGGTATATCCCACTTCTGTCCTCTGTGGTCACTGGAGTTTCCGGAGCTCTCTGTCCTCAGCCTCCCATTGACCTCCTCTTCCAAACTTGCTGCTTATCTATTAGACAAACTGGAATCCCTTTCACACTGTGAGAGAGAGAGACAGAGAGAGAAGGGGGAAAGGGGAGACATGCAAAAAAGCCCCAAGTTTAAGTTAGACAGATGATAGCTATTGGATCCTTAGAAGGCCTGCATCTGCACAGCCCTTCTGAAACCAGAAGACCTCCTATAAAAAGGCCTTAAACCATAGGGTACTATGTAACTCACCTGAGGCGCTCTGAAATGAGTCAGGGAAATTCAGGTTCTGGACACTGGTGCATGAGCAGGCAGTCTGTAACTTGCTAACAGGTATATTCTGAAGAGTCACATGTGTACCCACACTATTCGACATTTGAAATGCATTTACACATAAAACCAATAAGCTACAGTGCTTAGGCTCCCAGGCTGGCTCAGGAAACCCATTTAACCTATTCTCTGTTTCTGAGCTGCACTTCAGACCTCCCTGAAGCCCCCTGAGCTTTCCCTGAGTGGGGCATATGGGTGGGGATGGGGAGGGTCTGCAGAGACTTGATCATTGATTCTTTTAATAATTCTCAGTAGAAATTCCTAGCACATCAGAAGAGTACCCGGGGGCGGGGGGGGGGGGAGGCTAGAAATAAAGAAATAAATCTGAATATAATTAATCACATTTGCCAAAGGTAATGTGTTCTAAGTATTCTTAGAGAAGACAGCAGCCAATGGCTAAAGGAGGAAACCACAAGGATACAGACAGAATTGTTAAGGCGCCTTTGCTCTTCCAGGCTTTGGACAACCAGGCTCACTTTCACTCCTTTCAGTTTCCTCCTTGACAGTCTGCCTGTCAGGTCGTGTGCTCCAGGACAGCTCTGTGCCCCTTGGATCTGGCTCTAGTAGGTGTTCAATAGGCATCTGATGGACTGAACTGCCAAGAGCAGGCATAATCCATTTCTTCCATTCATTCTATGTATATAGTAAGTGCCTGCTGTGACGTAGGTATGTGCTAGGTAATGGGATCAACACAGAGCAGGGGAGATTGGACTCCTGCTTTTATATGGGCCCACCAAAGATGTCTTCATCCTGACCCCTGGCACCTGTAAGTATGCTGCTACCTTAGATGAAGGAAGGGACTTGGCAGAAGTGATAAAGTGAAGGATCTTAAGATAGGGAGATTATTCTGAATTATATAGGTGGGTCCAGTGTAATCATAAGGTTCTTATGAGTGGTCACAGTAATACAGGACCATAAGCCAAGGAATATAGGCAGCACTTAGAAGCTGAAAAGGCAGAAAACAGATTTCCCTCCCCGCCAAAGCCTCTAAGAGGAACACAGCCCTGCCAACACGTTGAGTTTAGCCTAGTGAAACTGATTTCGGACTTCTGACATCCCAAACTAAAAGATAATAAATTTTCACTGTGCTTAAAGCCACTCAGTGTATGGTAATTTATAACAGCAGCAATAGGAAATTCAGCTGTATTTGGCTGAATATAGCTGTAGCTTATTAAACATTTTGCATGTTTAACAGGAATGAAAAAAATAATCCTAATAAACTATGATAATAGAGGGAAGTATAGAGCACTGATTAGCTCATTCACCTTATTATCTCTTTAGATTGGCTTAATAATTCATCCTTCTCTTTGCCAGTCAGAGGACCTGTGTGTGGCTGTACCTTTCTGGAGTAGCAGGAAATCACTTTGTAGCTTCTGACATCAAGTCCTGAAGCCTCAAATGCTTGCAAAAACATTTGGTGCATGAATCCCTTCCTATAATGACAACTTTCACAGAGGAGGAATACTATTCCTTAATTGACAGTCAAGTTCAACCTGGTTTTCTGGTCACAGCACCCTTAAAAATAGAAGGCAGATATTTGCATTCCGTTTCTCCAGTGGGGAAACTGAGGCAAGGTCTGATAAAGTTTGCTTTGCCACTCACGATCAAGAATATGAGCTCAAGGGGTGCCGGGCTACCTCATGTGGTAGAACATGTGACTCTTGATCTTGAGGTTGTAAGTTTCACCCCACATTGGGTGTAGAGATTACTTAACAAAAAAATCTTTAAAAAAATAGAATATGAGCTTAACTCTTTTGACACTTCAACCAAGGGCTTTCCCTCGGCAACTGGTCATTGTTTCCCAAGGCATTAAGAAAGAGAAAGTCATTAAACACATATCAACGAAGGATATAGTCAGCTTGCTACCAGGAGAGGAGAGGACTTTTGGAGAAAGACTAATAATAAGAACCTATGGAATAAGAAAGCCTCCAGTTTTTAAATTAAAACTTGGGGGAAATTTTGACAACTGGAGGAGTTTCATTTTGAAACTCATTTAACCCGAAAAGTCAAAATGAAACTCCAGGGGCGCGAACCCACAACAATCAAAATAAAAACAAGTTTTCATAAACCCTTTGCAAAGCTAAATATAGATGTTTCAGATAGATACACTTACCTCCAAATTCATGACTTTAGAACTATTTCAAGCATTATTTTAAAAAAGCGTGTCAATCAAAAGAAAAGTAGTTTTGCGTGGGAGGCGGAGTAAAGATGGGCGTGTATGTGCATGTATGTATGGGTGTGGGAGCAGTATTTCTCTGTTTTGCCCCCCCACCAACCAAACTGTCAAGATGTTTTTAAATACCATTTGTGGTCACCTACGCTGGTAATATTTTCTAACTGTGGTCAAAAGAAGCTGACTAAAGGTTTGTGTGTTAGCTCCAAGAGGAAACTGTCAAATGCTGGTGCCTTAGCGTGCTTGCAGTATTTTATTTCTGACCTGGTTTGCAGGTGGATTTGTATGACCCTCTCTCTGTGTGCTGACCTAAGGAAGAGCGGAATTAAAATTGGAAACCAAGATCCTCCAGCTGCAGCAGGAAACACTGCATAAGGCCCTGTTCTTTGTCTGCTTTGCCACTTTCCCTCTGTGCCCAAGAGGAAGAGGGGGAGGGAGGGGACTGACAAGTCAGCCCGAGTCACCTGTGGCCTGAGGGTTACCCCGGAAAGATGGCCTCTCAGGCTCCTCCACGTGTGGTGAGGGCTTTGAACTAGGATGTTTGAACTGCTGAGCAATATCTTATTAAGACGTGAACAGAGGAATGTCAGCTGGAGCTTTAGGCTTTTATTTGTGGCGGGCTGTTTTCCTGCCACGGTTGCTGTGGTTTACCGTCTACCTGAGTGTTCAAAACTGCTTTGCAGAATCCAGTGGCTTTGCTCCAGATTTGGTACCCCTCATGCCTCACCGAGACTTGGCCCCAGGGACACGTCCTGCTCTGCTTCTCCTCCAAGGCCACACTGTGCTCACAGAGGAGTAGAGTCACCTAGTGAACATGCACCAATATTATCAGACCTTTAGCATAGTGTGTATTTCCAGGAATAGTAATTTAGGGAAAAACTGAGATAGATCTCCAGACTGCTGTGCAAAGGATGATTTCCCAAAATGGACAATGAAAGTCAATAATAAAACCATCTGGTCCAAGAAAGGAATTGTTAAATCAAAAGGCTTGGAAGTTTTTGACTTATGCCTACGAACTTATACTAAGGAAATAATCATAAATATGTGAAAATTTTACAAAAATTTAAGTCACGAAGGATGTGTATTAGGAGCTTATCATAACAAAAAAACTGGAAAAAAATCTAAATAGCAAAGAGGTTATTGATTGAATAAATTATGTTATAATCATGTTATATTGCCATAATCAATAGCTAGCATTATTGAATACTTACTATCTCCTGCATATTGTGCTAATTGCTCTAGGTGTGTTATTACATTTTTTAAGTTTATTTTGAGAGAGAGAGTGAGAGAGAGCGTGTGTGCACCCGCACGCACTGCACACCCTCCACAACCCCCAAGCTCCACCCCCACACACAAGCAGGGGAGGGGCAGAGAGAAAAGGAGAGAGAGAATCCCATGCAGGCTCTGGACTGTCAGCACAGAGCCAGATGCAGTGCTTGATGTCATGGGCAGTGAGATCATGACATGAGCCAAAAGCACGAGTCAGACACTTAACTGACTGAGCCACCCAGGCACCCCTATCACATTTAATCCTTAAATCACCCCAGGACTTTACACTCAGAAAGGTGAAATTTCTTATCCATGAACACAGTGCTCATATAATGAAATAAATAATGGCCTCTTGCAATTCATGCGCACTCAGAACCTCAGAAGGTGACCTTATTTAGAAATAGGGTTTTTGCAGAGGTAATTAATTAAACATCTCAAGATGAAGTCATTCTGAATTCGTCAATGACTGGTATCCTTGTGTGAGAAGTCAAGGGTTGCTGGCAGCCTCCAGAAACTAGGAGAGAGAGGCATGAAACAGATTGTCCCTCAAAGTTCCAGAAGGAACAAACCTTGCCGATACTTTGATTTTAGACTTCTGGACTCCTGAGAGAATACATTTCTGTTGTTTTAAGCCATACAGTTTGTGTTAATTTATTATGGCAGCCACAGGGGATGAATACAGATAGTGAGTAGTTCACAGGGGATTTGAACCCAGGCTGACTCCAGGACCAGAGGTCTTCCATTGTGCTATGTAGCCTCTAAAAGCAGGGCTTAGAATTGTAGACATAATGTCACATTTGTGTAAGGAATTTGAATATGTGCATAGAAAAGAACTGGAAGAATATACAGCAAAATGCTTATTTCTGGATAGAAAGAATCCAGATGGATTTTAATTTCCTTCTTTTTGCTTATCTGCTTTCTTTTTTCAGCATCGAAGTGCAGTACTTTTCATGGTAAGATACGCACTGAAGTAAGGGGAGTAAGGGGCATTGTGTTGCAACTGACTCGTAAATGGTTCAGCCAAAAACTAATGTAAATATAGACTAATATGTATAGACGCAGAGAGAATATGATAGAGCAACTATGGGACAATGGTAAATATTGGAGAATCTGGGTAAGGTGTGTATGGGAATTCTTTGCACTATTCTTGCAACTTTTCAGAGATTCTGAAATTATTTCAAAATTTAAAACTTATCCCCCCTCCAAAAAGAGAGTCCTAACATGGAAGATGCTCAAAGTTGAAAAAGTGGAAAACTTTATATACATAAATGGCAAGATACTGCCAACTTGTGTATTCTAAGAATCAGAAATTTTTAAGGGATAAAAACTAGTATTTACGGGGCGCCTGGGTGGCGTAGTCGGTTAAGCGTCCGACTTTCGCTTGGGTCATGATCTCGCGGTTCGTGGGTTCGAGCCCCGCGTCGGGCTCTGTGCTGACTGCCAGCTCAGAGCCTGGAGCCTGTTTCAGTCTGTCACTCCCTCTCTCTCTGACTCTCCCCTGCTCACGCTGTCTCTCTCTCTCTCTCCTAGAAATAAATAAAAAATATTAAAAAAAAAAACTAGTATTTGCATTACAGCAAAGATGACTCTCAAAGGAAAAACAAATGCAGAGAGACAGAGATAGAGAGCTACAGAGATAGAGAAAGAAATGATAGAAGAAAATAATACCCAAAAGAAGTCGCTGGCGAATGATCACTGTAGGGTAAGGACTCAGCTCTCCAGTGCCATTTTTTGCACATACTTGACATGCAGTGATATCAGGCCAGCTGACAAGGAGTCAGAAGAGGAGAGTTCCCCTGACCCTCAGGAAGGAGTGAGGCCAGCAGCTTCTTTATAGCCCCCTCGAGTTTTGGTGGCAGC
Organism: Proteles cristata cristata; assembly: GCA_017311185.1. NCBI lineage: Eukaryota > Metazoa > Chordata > Mammalia > Carnivora > Hyaenidae > Proteles > Proteles cristata. The sequence goes on along the minus strand of JAESUZ010003777.1, from coordinate 454,118 downwards.
TTTGAGTCACTGGCTACTCATTTCCCAGAGGGTGGACGTTAATGACACCAATACAGATTACATTTTAAAAATAATATGGATCTACAAGCCAGAAAAGGATTTTATAGCCTTTTGAAAATGTGAAATTATTACCAGGCCACTTGATATTTTTGTTTTAGGAGGACAGAAATTTTAACTTTGTGCCAATTCTAAAGCTCACTTCCAACCAACGTCTCTAGTTTACCATCTGGACAAATACAAGGAACAGTATGTCCATAATTTGGACTTATCTGAAGGGAAAGAAAGTCACACTACTAAACTGCATTATTTCAGACGATCCATTTCTCTATCATTAATTTCTTTAAAAATCTGCGACCATTACAGAAAATAACCCAGGGTTACTGGCATGGTTTTACTTGTGTACAAGATACTGTGCAACCAAACTAGTTCTCATCCATTTGAAGCCACTGTTTGTTCCTTACCTTCCAAGGTTGGGGAGGGGCAGGGCTGACATGAATAGGCCTTGCTTGGGAGTAGACTCACTTCTCTAAAGGCACAGATAAATATATGGTTTGGCAAAAGCATATTGAATAGATTATGTGTGCTCTAATTGAGTCAAAGAATAATAGGTCCATTTTTACTCCATTTTCAAGTTGTTTCACGTTCAACATTCCTTCGTCACAAAGGTTTGCTAATTGTTCCAATTTGCAGTGCCAAGTAATTTGTGCAGAGTAATTCCATAAATGTTTTCATTTCTGGGTTCCTGCAAAGGAATTCTCTTGCACAAAGCCTCTAAGTAGCCACTTGAAGGGAAAGGGTCCCACAGAGAGCATGGGTAGAGGCAGGACTTGGTCCTGCCATCAAGTGCGCACGCTCCAAATGTCCCTGAAGGTACAGAGTAATGCAATGATGTACTAGCTGCCCAAGAAGCCACCCACGGACCATTCAAATAGAATTACCAGCCAGTGGGAGGGTGTCTGGGTGGGAGGTTTGTTGTGTGTATATTTTTTTTCCTAATATATTTAAAACTAGTTTGAAGTACAAATGGGATGATTCCCTTTTTAGCCTTCCCTTTATGGAAAGAAAAGCAGCTTCTTGGTAAAATTCCAAATCATCAGCCCCACCTCCACTCGAAGCTCTTTGAACCTTTTTCTACCAGTTTTATTAATACTCTCTGCTTCAAACCACTATCACGGTGTACAAAGAATGTGTCCTGTTGAGTCCTAACCCATCCTTTTAAAGTGAAATATCCTGCCAAATCCTGGCCTGGCCATGGCATTTTCAATTTCTGTTCTCATTTTCTAGGTAACAGCAATTGTGCTTACAATCTTATGCATACAACATGGCCTAGTGATGATAAAGAACCCCAAGCCTAAGAGAGTTTTTATTTTACTTAATTTTTGAAGTTTTTTTATTCATTTATTTATTCAATCCACACCCGATGTAGGGCTTAAACTCACGATGCTGAGATCAAGAGTCACATGCTTTTCCAACTGAGCCAGGCAGGCACCCCTAAGAGAGTTTTTATTTTTTTATTTTTTTTATTTTTTTTATTTTTTAAATGTTTTATTTATTTCTAGGAGAGAGGAAGACAGCGTGAACAGGGGAGGGTCAGAGAGACAGGGAGTCAGAGACTGAAACAGGCTCCAGGCTCCAAGCTGGCAGTCAGCACAGAGCCCGACGCGGGGCTCGAACCCACAAACCGTGAGATCATGACCCAAGCGAAAGTCGGACGCTTAACCGACTAAGCCACCCAGGCGCCCCGTAAGAGAGTTTTTAAATCACTTAGGTTGGTCAGCCTTCACAGGTATCTAAGGAATTGGTGACATTGATTAGGTCACCAATTAGGTGACCATTAGGTCCATTCTGGACCACCAGACTCAATTCTAAGGAAAGGACTAAAGCCAGACACTAATGAGTTTTTATTTGACCTGATGACAAAACAGTTCCTTCCGGAAATGTTACTAAAACAGAGCTTTTCTTGCTGAAAATGGCTAATGTTTTTGTGAGCTTGGTCAAGACTGTGTATTTTATGTTTGAGCTCAGTGCACTTAATTCTATGTACATTCTCGGGTCTGTGTTCTTCTACCCTATCTTCTAAAGGAGGTGTGAACCAGGTTCTTGCAATTCTAACAACACACAATGATTATGTACATTGTGTCTGATGAATACTAATTTTTTTCATGCCCAGGAGAAGAAATCTAGAGTCAAAAGGATGGTTTTCCTGAAGGTTTACACGCTGAGTTCATGATGCTTGAGCCAAAGTTCTAGTTCATTCCTTACATCTGTCACATAGTAGTGAGGACTCCGGAAACTGTAGTCCATGTAATGGTCACCAGGTGAGCAAAAATTCCTTGGGTGTAGGGTGCTGGCTCCTAACCTCCCATGTGCATAAGAATCAACAGGGAGGGGCACCTGGGTGGCTCAGTCATTTAAGCGTCTCACTCTTGATTTCAGCTCAGGTCATTGATCTCACGGTTTGTGAGTTTGAGCCCTGCACTGGGCTCTGCACTGACAGCCTGCTTAGGATTCTCTCTCTTTCTCCCTTTCTCTTTCCCTCTCCCCTGCTTGTTTTCTCACTCACACTCTCTCAAAATAAATAAATTAATTTAAAGGGGAAAAAAAAGAATCAACCAGGGAAGGGACAGTTAAAAATGTAGGCATTGGAACCCCTACACAGGCATCAATTCTGCAGGTGAGGGAGGGTGTGCATTTTAAATACCCTGGATGATTCTGATGCAAGCAGTTTGCAGTGAGAAGCACTGTCCTATAAGCCTGAATGGAAAATATTTAGACAGGTGCCTTAATCCATAGTTTTTTGGTTTTTAGATTTCCCACTCAAAATTCTATTACTTCAAATATTTTTCCTAGTAAACACCTTTACAATATACAGAGGTATTTAACATCATTAGTCATTAAGGGAAATGCACTTGAAAATTATAATGAGATATTATTACATACTCATTAGAAGAGCCATAATCAAAAAGCCTGACAATGCCAAATGTAGATGGAGGGCATAAAGAAAATGGAACCCTCAGGTATTGCTGATGGGAATGTAAAATGGTAAAACCACTTTGGAAACAGTGGTTTCTTAAAAAGTTAAACATATACTTACCATATGAAGCAGTAATTCTGTTTCTAGGTATGTACCCAAGAGAAATGAAACTGTATGTCCACACAATGACTTGTAAGACATGAATGAATGTTCATGGCAACATTATTCATAAACTCCTAAACTGGAAACGGTCCAACCAATCTAAACATCTACTGGTGAATGGATAAACAAAATGTGATACCATAAAACACATGTATATAATCACATACATAATGTGATATATAATACCATGGAATATTATTCAATATTAAAAAAGAATGAGCTACTGATAAGTGGTACAATACAGATGAACCTCAAAAACATCATTGTGAAATGAAATAAGCCAGATACTAAAGACTGCAGATCACATGATTCCATTTAGATAAAATTTCTGGAAAGGGCAAATCTATAGAGATAAAAAACAGATCATCAGTTTGCCTGGGGCTGGGAGTAGAAATTGCCTGGGGCTGTGGACCAGCAGAAGGGAACATTTTGGTGAGATGCAAATGTTCTAACCCTGGATTGGGAAAATGGATGCAAAACTCTATAAAATTACTTTAAAAATCATTAAACTCCATAAATACAAGAGATGAATTTTAAGGTATGTACTTATACCTCAAAAAAAGGTGTTTAAAGAAACCACAGGCTCTCAAAAATGGCAACAGAATGGTACTTGAGTAAATAAGTTAATTGATTAAAAATATTTCCAAGTATTTAGGAGAGGACATTCAAAGAAGCATATATGCACATGTGATTAAGTGCCTTCTGCGCCTCTTCTCATTAGTAGGTGGTGTTTTCTCCTCAAGCTTCACCGGCTTATCCCCAACTTTTCAGATGCTTTCAGCTTTTCTGTACCTTGACCACACTAGACTCTTCACTTCAGGCTAACAGGCAATATCGGCCTTTTAGCTTTCTTAACAGGCAGAAAGGAGCGTCCACCATTCCCTCTGACTCATCCGCTTTCTTTTCCATGTGGCAGGAGAAGAAAAAAGAGTTTGCAGCACCATCATCTGTCTCTGTGTCAGCAATTCAATTGTTCCCTTAGCAACCATCGCTGTTCCTGCCGGCTCTCTGTACGATGCCTTCTCAAAGAGCTTTGAGCCACAGAAAATCTTGGTTCGTGCCAGAAGCGGTTTTCTAAAAAGGCCAATATCTCTTCTAGAGTGAACTATTTTTAAAACAATACTCAAACAAAACACACAGTTTTTAGACAAAAGTGATAATGGGGACAGCCCTAAGGAAACGATGCCTCTTCGGCTCATTTGCCTTCCACTCAGACAGGACTGTGGGTGCAGCCACAGACTCTGCTCTCCTCCTGGCCCGTGGATGTCATGGGTCACAAGGGGAATCAGAAGTCAAGAGGGAGGCTCACACCAGGTGAGAGCAATCCAGTGCCTTTCCTTTGCCGATGGAAAGATATAGAGGCATTTTTGCATTAGAAGCATTTCAGATGCACCATTTTCCATCGGACTCCTCATGGGTGCCTACTGCCCTCAATGTATTTCTATATCCAGGTGAAAAACTAAAACCAAGGTTCACTTGGAAGTGTGGTTTCCTTTAGGATTCCACCAATTATGTATTTTCCAAAAGAATCTGTAATTTTTTTTCCGGAAAAAAAGACACATTTCATATGTTGGCCACTGTGCAAGAAGCAAGGGTGTCTCAGACAGTGAGATCATGTGAATGCTCTCTCAAGAAAACATGCCCCAAACACCCTGAGAAACATTTGGGGTTTTGTCATAGTTCCTTTTCACGGTCCATCCATTAGAATAGAATCACTCAGTAGCAAGTTGGTAGTTTCTTTTCTAGTTAATAACAGTGAAAGGTATTTTATCACTGAGAACACAGTGGCTTTTCAGCCTTTCAGAGCACCTGTACTTCCAGCCGTTGATGCCAAATATTTTTTTAACTTTATTTATTTTGAGAGAGAGAGGACAAAGAGAGAGCATGAACAGGAGAGGGGCAGAGAGAGAGAGGGAGAGAGGGAATCCCAAGCAGGTTCCATGTTGTCAATGCAGAGCCCCATGGGGGGCTTGAATTCAAGAACCGTGAGATCCTGACCTGAGCCAAAACCAAGAGTTGGACGCTTACTGACTGAGCCACCCACATGCCCTGATGCCAAATATTTTTAATAAACCTCTGATGAATATTGTGTGCACTAGGAGTTGGGTGTATTACTTACAAGATTTTGGTAGGTGCCTTATTTTCATACAGGCACATATTTGGGGTTAAACTCATCTTATTTCAACTTATCCATTAAATCCGTTCTGCTCCTAATTCAGGCAGTTTTTCCTTGATATTGGCCTGAATTAAGGAGATTTTCCTGTATGTGAATTATTTTTTTTAAAAACTGTTGAGGGGCACCTGCATGACTCAGTCGGTTAGGCGCCCAGCTCTTGGTTTCGCCTCAGGTCGCGATCTCACGGTTTTGTGAGTTCCAGCCCCATGTCAGGCTCTGTGTGGACAATGTGGAGCCTACTTGGGATTCTCTCTCTCACCCCTCACTCTCTGCCTCTCCCCCACTCATGCTCTCTCTGTCTCTCTCAAAGTAAACTTTAAAAAAATAAAAAATAAAAAACTGTTGACACAGGAACTGTTGACTCATGGGCTCGTAAGAAAGGAGGAAATCCTCTGGTGTGTTTTATTAACCTCCAAGGAGAGAGACTCGACTCATGGTCTATAAACATGTGCTCCTGCCACTGTGGCTGCTGGGAATCTCAGTTTTGTGGCACGATGTCCCCAAACCAGTCCTTCAAGGTGTTTTGAGAGGTTATATTTAGGCCAATCCACTCCCTTCGGGTTTCCCAAAATAATACTAAGTCACCAAGAATGAGAAACTCAGACCACAAGTTAAGGTTTGGGGTCTGCTCAGAACACCGTAAGGATAAAATTTTCAGGCAATTTAGCACAGATATCCTACAAGTAAACACCACCAGCCTTTCCCCACACACAGAAAGATGAAGACCCATTTAGTTTTCAGTTCAGCCAGGGTAAGTTAGGGAGTCATAGCGATTTGAATCTGCCTTGGAGGAATCAATGCATTTGGTTTTACCATGACAAAGGAAGAATAGAAGTCTTCTTATTTCCTCTCTCCTTAGTGGGAACTGTCACTTTGAGATTCAGGCAGGCAAATGTGCCTAAATCAGTTGTCACTGAGCTGCTGAAAAACCAGGTTTTTCTCTTTAATGTCTGTGGGCATAGCTTTGTCGCCTGCCAAGAAAGAGAGCAGGGTTGCAATGAACATCCTCCAACCTCCCTCCGTGGCTACTATATCTGTTTATAGCTACTTTCTTCTGGTGGTGGACTGTGTAATTCCCCGATTTTCAGCGTGTCTGCCCCAGCTGCCAGGACCTTCTCTGGGGCCCTTTTTTTCCCTCTGGGAACCAAGCAGTTTCTCATTCACTGTCCACACATGGCGGTTCTCACGAACTCTTCTCAATCCCATCAAAGTCTGAGTCAGGTGTTAAAGAAAAGAAGAAAAATATACACACAGACACATGCATATTAATATATGCATATATAAAAATATGTGTTTTTAGAAAAGAGTCAAAGGACTGAAGTAGCCCACAGCTTAGTGCTCAGAGTCTCCAAAGTGATTCTCCTCAGCAGGAAGTGACCCTGTCAACTTCCTGTTCTGTCTCGTGGGGCCCATCATACATCCTGTTGCCGGTGGGTGAGACTTGCCTGCCACAGACTTGCTTTCTAGACTGGATGACCAAGGAAGGATCTCCTAACTGCAATTTCTATGTCAAGTAAGGGGGCAGTTTACCTCAAGAATGGGTGTGTTACCAGACAAAGTCTCACACATGTAGGATCCCTGGTTCTTTACCAAGAACTACATGTAAACAGCCTCTATGTCCAGTGGAAATCTGCCCTGAGTTAAAGTCTGCAGGACAATCTAAAGCTACTCTTCTGTCAAAGCTGGCCCATTGTTTTACAAAAGATCTTATTAGTCTAAGGTTTCTGACACTCATTCAGGAAACAGAAACAGGAATACCCTCCCCCACCCCACCCCATGCGCTTGTCTCTAGTTTTGTCAACCACTCCTTTCCCTGGCCCATCAAGAACACGTCAGAGCCGAGATAGACCCCATGGCAGGTGAAGGGTTCAGGCTGTGCCTTGGAGTTTTCTTCTAAAGAAATGAATGGCTGATGATCAACGTAATACTGACATTCATTGTTGAAAATGGGTTTCTGGGCTATGGGGTGTTGTGCCCAGATGTGTATGTGGGGGAATAGAAATGGGGGCAATCAAAATAGGAAAGGAATATAAAGACCATATTTGTGAATGTATGTAAATTTATGAATACATGCATACATTAAATTATACTAAAATATTTGAAGAGATTTGGAAAATGCAGAATAGTTCTAGGAAAAAAATAAAACCTACAACTTTACTTCCCAGAAAGAACTCTTGCTCACATTACAGTATATTTCACTCTCTTGTTTGTTATATTCATGTAATCTAAGCTTCAGTTTTGTAACCTGTTCTGTTTTCAGTTAGTAATATTTCTTGCAGACCATTTTTATGTAGTAGCTGAGAGCCTCAGGCAGGGCTGAGCTCCTTATACCCTTCCAGTAACCGCTAGACTGATTCGTCACTTATTTTAAGACCTATGATGCAGCATTTGGTCTGGGTCTGGCGTTAGTGATGGACTCACTCAGCCTTCAGATCCACAGAATTATAGCCCGTTAGAACTAGAAGGGATCATGAGTGATCTTGGGAGTCAAACCCTTCACTTCACAGGTAAGAAAACTGAGACCTGAATCAGAGGCAAACACAGGACTGGATCTGCATTTCCTGCTCCTGGTCTACTTCCCCAACACCACGGCCACAAGCATGAAAGTGCTTCCCTCTCAGCAAACAGAGCAGCAGAGGATTCAAGGTGGGAAAGGTGGGTAGCCTCTCCAGGATTTCATTTAGTGGTGGTCACAACCTCCCCCAACAGGAGGGGCCATGGCTGGTGCTCCATGAGGGGTGGCCTAGGGTCCAGGAGGATGTACCGTGGATACGCAGCCCCTGTCTCATACAACCCAGAGAAGATATCCTCCTACTGCAGGGAATGGGGCCTCAGGTGCTGGAGGCACAGCTCTGCCTCCGATCTGCAGAATCAGACCACTTCTTACCACCTCCTCCACCACCATCCTGTTCAGAACACCTTCTCTCTCCTGGATTACTGCAATAGTTCTTTATAGGGGTGTTGTGCCCACCCTGCTCACCACAGCCCCCACACTGATCTCCTGTAATAGCCAGTGAGATCCCTTTAAAACATAATTCTCAAAACCTGCAGTGGCTTTCTACCTTATTTTGAGTAAAAGCCAAAATTCCTACAATGTTCACAGAGCCCTTCACCACCTATTTGCCTCTCTGTGCCCCTACTTTCCTCTCCAATCACTGGGCTTCTGCCATTCTGGCCTGCTTGATCTTTCTGAAACTTGTCTTGCAGCCATTGTACTTGCTGTTCCCTCTGTCTGGAAAGCTCTTCCCCACACACAGTCCTCATCTGCATCTCATCGGCTTTGGGTTTTGGCTCAAGCATGACATTCTCGGGGTGTGGGGGGGGTGTGGTTTCCCTGAGAATTTTAAGTGGGGGCTCTAGGAATTTTTTTAAAAAATTTAATGTTTTATTTATTTTTGAGAGAGAGACACACACACACAGAGCATGAGTGGAGGAGGGGCAGAGAGAGAGGGAGATACCAAATCCAAAGAAGGGTCCAGGCTCCTGGCCATCAGCACAGAGCCCGACGTGGGGCTTGAACTCATGAGCCATGAGATCGTGACCTGAGCTGAAGCTGGATGCTTAACTGACTGAGCCACTCAGGCATCTAGGGAGCTCTAGGAATTTTAAATGCTTTCCTTCTAGAAATCTCTGCTCTCATTATCCTGATCTAATTTTCCCTAGTCCTTTTCACTATGTGACTGACCATATATTCTACTTCTTTTTCATTGTCTATTTCCCTCCTCTAGAGAGCAAGTGCTGGGAAGGCTGGGGTTTTTGTCTGTGTAAGTGGTCAAGGTCCTTTTGTTGCAAGCATTAGAAACCAACTGCAGCTAGCTTGACGGAAAGGGTGGCAATTTACTACAAAGACTCATGAAACCCAAGGATAGGAGGGAAGCCTGGCCTCAAGAAGGGGTTGGAACTGAGGCGCCTGGGTGGCTCAGTTGGTTAAGTGCCCAACTTTGGCTCAGGTCATGATCCCTTGGTTCATGGATTTGAGCCCACATCAGGCTCTGTGCTGACAGCTTGGAGCCTGAAACCTGCTTCGGATTCTGTGTCTCCCTTTCTCTCTTGCCCCTCCCCCACTCATGCTCTGTCTCTCAAAAATAAATAAACATTAATTTTTTTTTTTAAAGAAGAGGCTGGGACTCAGAAAGCTCTTGTTCTCCTGTTTACCTCTCCCTGTAAGTCTGCTTCTTTCTTCTCTCTGCTGGCTTTTCCTGCTTCTCTAGACCACGTAACAGAACATGATCACCCCCAGCTCCCATTCATTAGTCAACTACTATTTGTTAGACACAGTTCATGCTGGGCACTGATCTAGGTGCTCAGGCTGCATCAGTAAACAAATTAGAGCCTTGCCCTCATGGAGTTTACATTCTATCTAGCAGGAGAGATGGAGTACAAATGTAATCAATGAGCATGTATTATGACAAGTTAGATATGAAGAACATGGGGAAAGAAAAGGAGAGCAGAGTAAGGGGCTCAGGGGACCTGGGGTAGAGGGTGAGGAAGGCAGGATGCAATTTTGAATTTTCATCAGAGTAGATTCCAGTGAGAGGATAAAATACGAGGGAAAGCCTCCAATCATCACAGTGTTAGAAACCCACTTTTAAATCCACAAAGGAGACATCAAAAGGCAGGGTCAAAAACACAGGCATGATTTCTGGAGGCCAACTCCTAAGGATGAGATGATAAAGTGAAGGTCAATCCCCAGAGAAGGGGAAATTACCTTGAGCTGGAAAGACATCTCCAAATACATCTGCCACTGAAGGGATTGAGGGGCCCTTTGTTCATGCCACTGAAGTGCCCGTGGAGACGTTAACAGTTAAAATAACAATCCCAATCTAATTGAGTTGTTCAGGCAACCTCACCTGTTGGAGGTCTGTGGTAAACCAGTCCCTCCATTCTGGCACATTTGTGGGAAGGCATTGTGTTGCTCATTTCCTGCTGAATTGCCCAAAAACAAGAAGACAGAGATGGTGATATCACAAAGAAACTTGCTGAATGCGAACTGACTGAGAAAATAATGTTCCTCATCCCCAACTGTCAGACTTGTTTCTGCCTCCTGGGGAAGGGCTGCCCAATTTCAGGACAAGCAGACCTGTTTCTCTTCTCTACCCTAAGGATTTTCTCCTTGAAAGAGCAAAAAGTCACAAAGAATTAAGGGAGTGAGGGGGAATAAGACAAGAGACACACTAGATGATATAACGGTAGAAGCCATGAGATTCAGGTTATTTCCTTCTGAGGTAGACAAAAATAGAAATGGAAAATTTGATAAACCCCAAGTCATCTGCTGCTTTGCAAGAAAAGCCTAAGAGAATTTTAAGCCTGGAGGGCTGCCTCAGAGGACCCTCCTCAGATGTTTACAGCCTTATCTGAATTGTTAGCTTTGGAAAAGGAGAAAAGTAATATTTATAAAATTATGAATTTAGAAACATCAGGGTCTCATTATTAGAACCAAGTAAAGTAGGAATCTTCCGGAGTCTAAAAGCAGAAAGCAGTTCATCTCTGTGAAATCACAGCAGAGCTCTAGGCTAACTTTGAGTACAGAGATTCCCCACCATGCACCCTAATCCACCAGCATTTGTAGACAGTGGAGACTGAGTCTCCAATATGCAGGATTCCTTGCCAATGGATGAAGATGCCACAGGTAAGCTAGAGAGATGGCTGAACCAAAGAATTTTCTGTTTTCTATAGCCAAAAGAAGAATAAGTGTATATTTTGTCTCCTGGTCCCTTGGGTGCCTTTTATGGGGACCGACTGCCTAAGTCAAGCCTGACAAATAAGCAAGTGGGTTACCTGAAAGAAAGTCCTGATTCTGCCTTTCACCCATCCAAAGAAGCCAGAGGCTATTTGCAGCTCTTGGTGGACGGAAGAGGCAATGTCCCTGGGTCACCTTTGATCATCTGCTTCCTCAGAGTAAGCAACTGGTGCATTCTTATAAGCCAAACTGAGTATTTGCAAGAGTCAAAACTGGAAAAATGTTTTCTGATTTACCTTTTGAGTCTCGAGGGAATTCTAAGCACTGACTAGCCTGCAGATACAGGCTATTATTATAGTTACCTGGGCTTCCGTGGTTTGAAATAGATCCCCCAGAGACCCCTTCCACTCCCACCTCCCCTCTGATTATTCAAGAGACCACACAGCAAGGACCTCAAAAGTGTTTGAGAGAACCCTAAGGCCATCAGAGGCTGGTCTATAAAGCCTGGGAATTTTGGCCTTATAAATCCAGTAGAGAAATGTCCCCAGAGGTTTTCTAGAGCAGAAGAAAAGCCTCACAATTTCAGTGGGCCCTTCTTTTTACAGAAATTTCCATCTATGGAGCTGCCAGAGGTTAGTTTTTCTGCTGCATGTTGCCACATCTGTAAGTCAGACTTGAACAAGGACGGCCAGCTCTGCCTGAAGTGGGTCCGCCCGCGGTGCCAGTCTCCCATAGACTTGTATCCAAGGGCTGCTGGATGGCCTTGTGGAGTTCCCTGATCGTTTTCCCAGAGCACCGTTGCCCAGCCTTGGCCCTTCTCCCCCGGGAATCAAGGCTTGGCCCTGCTGCTGAATAATCCATTCCTCTTTGAGAAGTAACACGACCAGAGCACTTCCTCTTTTCAAATTGCAAGGCCCCTGGATTTCCCAGAGCCCTTGCTGAATTCCTGGAAAGATGGCAATAGGAAGCTGTCAAGCTGAGCGAGAGAGCACAGGGAGGCAGGCAGCATCCCAGGGCCGGCTGGCTGCCCCGGCTCAGTTACTGACACCACTCAGGAGACATCATTGACATGAAGATGACTTTTTTTTTTGTTTTTTCACTTGAGTGGCTTCAAGGAATTGTAAGGGGGCAGCAAGTAAGGACTAGATTCAGCCTGCTATTAAAAGAATGTGTGGTGATTATGAAAAAATCCATATTCCTTTGTGTGTGTGGATCACTCAAGGCCAGTTTTGATCCAGGTATGAAATCACAGTGCCTGCACTGGGAAAAGCATAAGCTTTAGAGCCATATAGACTTAAGTTCACGAACTCCATCACTTCTTAGTATGTAGCCTTGGGGAAACCATTTACCGTCTCCAGCCTCAGAGAGCCTGCTTTTTTATCTGTGAAATAAGGATGGCAAATATCCACTTGCAGGAAGGATTACTATAACCAGACTGAAGGAAAGGTGGAAAACTCAGCACAGTGCCTGGCACACTGTAAGTCAGTAAATGATAGTTACAGCTGCTACTGCCATTTTTAATACAAGCAATGGTCGTAAAGGTAATTTTAAAAACTGAATGATTTGGAGAGGTGTATTAGAAGACCCCTTCTCTGGGGGCCCAGCTGGCTTAATTGGTAGAGCATGTGAATCTTGATTTCGGGTTGTGAGTTCAAGCCCCATGGTGGGTGTAGAGCTTATTTAAATTACAAACACCACCACCACTAACAAAAAAGCAACTCCTTCTCTAATGCCAGAGACGTTAATGGAATGGCCATATGGATATACAAAATATGGCAGCTGGCATTGGTTGGCCATTCCCAACCCTCTTTCCTCCTTGTTCCTTTACTGTGGAGGCCAGGAAACCTCCCTGGCAACAAAAGATTTCCATAAGACACAGTCTTGGCCAATAAGATGTACGCAATGATGGGCTCCCCCTCCCCCATAAAGATATGATTAACACCACTCTTCCTTTCCTTCTTCCTGCCCTGAATGTGAATGTGTTGCTCGGAGTAGAGGCAGCCATATTGTAGCCATGAAGCAGCAAGCTACATGGTAATGATGTCTAAAGAGAACAAGAAAAACATTTTTGGTTCTCATTGACATTGTTTAACTGCTGTACCAGTCCTGGGTTACCTACTTACAGACTTCTTTTGTAAGAAAAATGCTCTTCTATTTGTTTAAGTGACTCAGATGGGTTTTCTGTTGTTTACTGCTGAAAACATTCTTATCTGATAAAAAGTTTTGTGATAAGCTTCTGAAATACCTTGCTGATGTAGCAGAAAAATCCACAATCACTTTGACTTCCTAATCAACTTTTCAGAAGCACAGGCTTTATAGGCATTAAAAAATTCTAAATATTTTAATGAAAATGAACATGTATCTATGAATGTATGACACACACATATACTTATATAGTAGCTCATGAAACCTGAGAGTTTTGCTTTAGATGCAGTTCTTGACTTTGAGAGTACACATGTACATCACAATCATGGTGGATCTCTTTAAACATGTCCATGCCTGGAGACAGACCCTCCGATGAGGTCAGAGCATCACAAAGTTTTAAAGTTGTACAGATATCTGTGAGGGATGGGGCCAAGTGAGACCTATGCCAGAACCTTCTTTAGCAGAGACCTAAACTTAGCAAATCCTGTCTCCTAGGTACTAACACCCCCACAAGTCATCCTGGAAAGAAAAAAGTAGCCTTTCGAGCAGCATGGCATAGCTCTAGTATTTAATTCAATAGCATTATTATACATAAAATTTTTAACAGTTGTCAGGCTCCATAAAACACAGGATTTATATGTGATCCCCTACTGTAAGTTATACAGGTTTCCTCTTTAGTTTTGTATAATGTTTCATCTGGATAAGCCAGCATTCAACTAGCACAGGGACCAGAAATACCAGAACTACTGCATTATGACCTTATTTAAATAACTTGGGTGACCATGAGAGAAATTCAATAAAATAGGATGGGGCTCACCAGCAAAGTCCCACGTGTGCCCATATGGACAGACTGGAGCTCCTCTGATGAGAAGACAGCCAGCTAACTCCTCATCTTTGGAAATGTTGCTATAATGTGATAGAAAGTGCCCACATGGTATGATCAGAGTCACTCACATTGCTGACCCAACATGTTTACTTTGAATTTGTAATTTTTCAAGTTATATGTAGTTTTATTTGTCAATATTATGTACTTGCTTAAATTTCCTGTATAGATTTTTAAATGACATATTTATATGCATAAATAAATATTCATAAGGTCTTGAGTTTTTTGTTTTTGTTTTAGCCAGCAGCAAAATGTTTGTTTTATCAGTCAAATCTGTTAGCTTATTGATTAAGCTTCTTTTCTAGTATTAGGTGGCAGTTATTGCTAAATAATCTTAAGTTCATATATGGAATATTGTGTTAATTCCTTAATCAACCACCTTTGAGAAATAATGGCTGGAGTTCACATTATGTATCTGTTGACACAATTTTACAGCAGCTGATTCTCACATTGCATTTTTAGTTCTCACTAGTAATAATAATGGTATAACTTTAATGAGCTCTAACAGTATATGTGCTGTATTCTTTATGGGAATAATTTTATTTAATCCTCACTTCAATCCAATGAGCAAGAGTAACATTATCATGACCATTTTAGAGATGAGTAAACTGAGTTTAGGAAGTTAAACTACTTTGAAGTCACAAAGCCTGAGGCTGGTAGAGCCAGGCTTTGAACCTTGTAATTTTTAAATTAAAAAAAAAAATTGTTATGGGGCGCCTTGGTGAGTCAGTTGTTTGAGTGTCCAACTCTTGGTTTTGGCTCAAGTCATGATCTCGAGGTCGAGGGATCCAACCCTACATTGGGCTCTGTTGAACGTGGAACCTGCTTGGGATTCTCTCTTTCTCCCTCTCTCCTTTTCTCTTCTCTCTTCAAAAAAATTTGTTATAAGCCTAGGTAACTTTTTATACCAAAGTCTACCCTCTTACTCATCATGCTGTGTTAGCATCTTTTATCATCCACACTTATCAACCTTAGTTTTCTTTGGGGCATATTGTAAGAATTTTTAACAATTCTTCTATTATAAATCACCGTCAACAAACCCTTCAGCCATATTCTGCTGCAGCATCAACTTTAAAAAATCTTTTCCAAATAGATACGGCATGGGTCTGTTGTCACACTTCATTCCATGATCACACTAACTGTGAAGTCACTTCCACAGATGCTGGTGTGATGGGATGAACACAAGTTTTAGATCGGATGCTTTGCTTCTGTGACCCAGGCTGGACATTTAATCTCTTTAAGTGACACCATGCACATCTCCAAAGGGGAGGTATTCACACTTCCTTCTTGTCCCCCAGCGTTATGCTGATGGCTACTCAAGTCAGTGCAGGTAGGAAGCATTGCGAGAACTATAGAGATACGTGTGCATTTTGCAGCTTTCTTTCAACACAACTCTCCTCACTAGTTTCACTCTAATTCATGGTCACAAGTCTCCAGTCCCCTTCAGCACCACCTGGGAGCCCTGCCCCACTCTGAGTGTTTGCTCTCCCGTTCTTCTAAGTGACTGCCGTACATCTTCTCTCTTCACACCGTCCCTACCCCAGTATTAACTGGTGATCTTGCCCCATGCTTCCTCAAGAAAACCGAAGTGACCAGAAAGGCCTCCTTCATCATGTGACCACCCAAACTAATGCCCTAATTCCTCGGTGGCTTCCTTCCAATCACCAAGGATCAGGTGACCCACTCCCTTCACACCAACTGCACCTTGCTCCCATCCTCCCTCACCCATCTCAGGGACTTTGTTCCTCCAATTTTTCCTTCCCTTCTGCATCATCCATTTCACTTTCTTTACCAGAGTATGATCTTGTACTTCTCATGTTAAAAATATAGATAGAAAAAAAATCCTCTCTTGGCTCCATTTTCCCACACAGCCACACCCCCATTTCTCTGCTCTCTTTAACAGCAATACTTCCTGAGGGAGTTTCTAATTGGCCACTGCCTCCACTTCCTCATCCCATACTCCCTCCTCAGGCCACTTCTGATGGCTTCCTACTCAACAGTGCTTTATGTTGTAGAAGCCAGTGTGCATCCCCTGCCTTCGTTATACTCAGCCTCTCAGCAGAAGTCAACAGGGTTCACCAGCCCCTCCTTTTAGAACACTTTCTTCTGACTCTCAACACACTCTCCAGGTTCTGCTTCCCACTTGTAGGTTGTCTCTTGTTCAGCTCTTTCACTAAATTTGCTTCATTTTTCTGAGCTGTAAATGCCAGAGTGGCCTAGGATTGGTGCAATGACCCCTTCTCTTCCAGGTATGCACCCACGCTCTAAGTGGTCTCATCCAGTATTAGGGCTTTAAATGTCATCTATACACCTGCCACTGCCTACACCAACTGTTAAGACTATTAAGCACTGCCACACGGATGTTAAAGCAAGCCTCTCAAACTTATGGTCAAACACAGTTCTTGATTTTCCCTTCCAATTCTCCACCAGTCTTCTCTCTCTCAGAGTAAATGGTACTATAATGGTATCACCAACTGGTGTCAATAAAAGGTACTACTTGCTCATAAAAAAAATCTGGAAATAACCCTTGATAACTTTCTTTGATTCATTCCCACATCCAAACTATGAGCAGAACTTCTTAAGTCCACCTGTAAAACATAGGCTGAATCTATCCATTTCTCCCAATCCCTCTGCTGACACACTTTGGAACCAAGCCATCCTCACCTCTCTAGTGGAATACGTCAATAGCCTCCTAACTGTTCTCCTTGCTTTGTTCAAATATTTCCCATGGTTTAGAGAGCTCTACCTGATTAGGCATCCTGCCTGCCTCTCAGATCTCACATCCTGTCATTTTTTCTCACTTTCCTTGCTCAAATCCAGGCTGGGGATATTTCTGTCCCTGAAACATACCGAGCTCATAGTCAGCTTAGCCTGGATGCTGGTTCTCTACTTGGAAAGCTCTTCCCTTCAAGTTTGCATACTTGGTTCTTCCTTGACATTCAGTCATTAACTTCAAGGTCACCTCCTCAAGGAAGCTTTCCCTTACCACCCCAATCTTTTCTTCTCTTATCCCCCCCAATACTAATTCTTTTTTTTTTTAATTCATTTATTTATTTTGAGAGAGAGCGAGAGCAAAAAAGTGAGGCAGGAGCATAGAGAGAGGGAGAGAGCGAATCTCAAGCAGGCTTCACACTGTCAGCACAGAGCCCAAAGTAGGGCTCAAACCCATGAACCGTGAGATCAAGACCAGAGGTGAAATCAAGAGTCAGACACTTAACCAACTGAACCACCCAGATGCCCCTCACCCAGTGGTAATTCTCTGCAGACCACTTACCTCTCCATTTTTTCTTGTTTATCTTAGGCTCCCGCTGTACTGTTAGCCCGAGAGCAGGTATTTTGCCATATTCACAGCTGTATCCTTTATGCTTAGATAGTACTGGCTCAATAAATAGTTGCTAAACAAAGCAGGGTGTTTGTTATATATTTTGAAAATTATGTATACTACCTCCATATTGAAATAAGTCTCCTAGCAATAGAGAGATTCTTCCTTTCACCAATCGTGAGTACTCTTTCCTATATAACTCCAGAGTTTTCTGTCCTGGGGATCATTCTGGTTATATTCTGAACAATAGATATTTTGTTTCAGTTCCTTCTTTCTAGTGAGCCAAGCTCATTAAGCCCCTTCCCCATTAGGACCCTTGGGGACCAAGGCAATTACTAAGAGGACAATGGGCATTATATGCTCCTACACTTCCCAGAAACGACGCCTGCATCTCATATATGGCAGGGCGCCCGTATGCAGTGATTATTTTTATCCTCATTGTTTTGACACCACTGATGAAATATCTTCCTATGCCAATTCCTAAAAGCCATGCAATAGCAATAGTTGTCATAAGTTAGGGACCAGAAGAGAAGTTTGATCCTGCTGTCTCCTGCCAACTCCAGGTGGGGTCTCTGATTTGCCATTTGAGTTCTCTGTGGCAGCTGCTACTCTTTGAATTTAGACTGGCTCTTTCAACTTTGTGAATGAAGCACGGGGCCTGCAGAATCAGAAACCTGAGCCTCCGTCCCGCTGGTAACCAGTCTTCACAATTTCCTGCATTAGTCACATTCATGAGCTGTGGTGAAACTCTAAGAACAATGTGTTGTAAAAGAGACATGATCTGGTCCACAAAATTCATAACTGTTGTCATCTTTCATCCACACCAGGGGGCCTGTCAATAGGACTGCCCTTCAAAATTATCCCCAAATGCTTAGGAATATTGTATCTCCTTGTTAAGCCACATAAAGGTAATTAGTTACACCAGGGAGGATGTGAGGATGTGTGCGGACATAAAAAACCAAGTTTCTCCCAGTGTCTGCGATCTCCGAGAGGTTGTGCCGCTTGCTGCAGATTCGCAGGAGCAGATGTGTGCGGTGAGGGTTGCTGCTCGGAGGCACCACTGGGCAGATGGATTCATTACACCACCTAATGAAAAGCGGTGATTCGCTGTGGCCTGAGGGAAGGCAGGTTAGAGTCATAAAGATGATATAGGGACTTGGACATGTGTGCATGCAGAGATGTGCAGATGGGAAAATGACGGGATGGTTCAGGTAACAAGATGCTTGTGCTTCTCTCAGAACTGCCAAGAGAACTCCACCTGCATCAGGTTCATGTCCATACTCGCTGCTGCGTGGGAGCCAGTGCGACTAGCAGCCTCAAGGTGCCATGACCATCAGTGATCACTGGCAATAAACACACTCAAATTGAAACAATGAATGGAAATAGGCAGTAGATTCAGAAGGGTACAGTGTGGTGGTATCTTGTTTCCTGTTAATTACCAGCTGGTGACCTTGGGCATTCTTTTTATAACATTTATTTATTATTGAGAAACAGAGAGAGACAGAGCAGGAGCAGGGGAGGGGCAGAGAGAAGAGGAGACAAAGAATCTGAAGCAGGCTCCAGGCTCTGAGCTGTCAGCACAGAGCCCAATGCTGGGCTGGAACCCACAGACTGCGAGATCATGACCTGAACTGAAGTCAGACACTTAAGCGACTGAGCCACCCAGGTGCCCTTTGGGCATTGTAATTAACTTCTTGAGCCTCAACTTACTCATCTATAAAATGAAGGTAATAATAGTACCTTCTCATAGTATCTCATATGGTTAACATGAGAGTTAAATGTTAACATATACAAAACCCCTCAATACCATGCCTGGTATAGGGTAAGCCTTCAATAAATGGTAGGTATCATTGCTATTTTTATTTAATTATTAGGCACTTAAATAACCTCCATTGCATCACTGCTGGTTTAATTAAGTTGAAATCCTTTCTGAAGCTTACATAGCCTTTTGTGAATTGACCTCTGTTTGTCTCAGATCTCACCCCATATCACTCTTTTTTGACTACCTTGTTTGAACCACATCAGAAGTCTTTTTGTCCCTGAAACACACCAAACTCACTCGCATCTTAACGTCTTTCTATAGATTAGAAAAATAAGCCTATATGCCATGTTTATTTGCTCAGTAAGGAATGTGATAGTCAATATAATGAAGACCGAATTCCAAGTACAGGGTCCAGGAGAATATGTTGATGGAAGGAAATAAACTTTCTTAATGTAGCGCACCTTGGATTTCAGTGCCTGCAAGCAGGAAATCTGTTCTGTGAAGTTGACAGACCAAGCAAGGTGCTTACAATCTCTTGGACATAAAGAGAACTATATCTAGATAACTAGTTGGTTAGCCCTATTGTGCCAATGAGAAAATTGAGTTTTAGAGAGTGTAACCTTGACAGAAACAACTTGTAACTAGTGGAGCTGGATCTGGACCCACTCCTGACTTCAAGAGTTCTTCTCTTTAACTAACATCATCTATTGGCATAGAGATTTTCAACATAGGTTCTCTCATTATTTGGAGGGGATGTCAGATCCTATTCCACCTATGGAAAGAGCTTTCTAACCAGAAGGGGCCATTCAGAAAACTAATGTTGAATCACTAGACTCGTCCTGAAACATTGGTCTAATACAACTTGCCTCCCCAGACAAATGGCTTAGAGAACCAACCTGGCCTATCTCTGCCCCACGGGTGCCTTGGCTCTTCCGGCACTGGATCTGCTTCCTAAAAAGCCAGTTCCCTGACCCTCAGCAGCCTTAGGGCCTACGATCCAACTTTCCATCCAGAGTCCCGTCTTCTGTCTTTTCTCTCCTCACCTCTTGGCACACACTCTTTCTTCCTTTACCAAAGATCTCCTAGTAGCCATTATATCCCTTGCTACTTAAAGAAGAATTCATGGTATCCCTCAGAGGCTTGTTAGAAATGCAGAATCTCGAGCCCTCTACTTGTGAATCTGAATCTAAATTTTAAAAAGATCTTCAGATGATCCAGAGCCCATTAAGGCTCGAGAAACATGGATCTTGCCCATTTCTGGACAAAACCTCCACCAATTCCAAAGGTAATAAATTAGCCCCATTGGATCTGTCACTCTGATTTCCCAGCCCTTGTACAATCTGAACATCTGCCTCCAAAAGCCCAAATCAGCATTTTACAGTTTCACCTGGCTTTTCTGCTGCTTCTTCCATAAGCCCAATGATTCAACCCAGAGGCAATTAATTGGATTTTCTGAATAAGAGCAAAAGAGGGATGAGAGACCATTCTTTTTTTTTTTTTTTTTAGAGAACATTCTTTTTTTTTTTTAATGTTTTATTTATTTCTAGGATAGAGAGAGAGAGACAGCGTGAGCAGGGGAGGGTCAGAGAGAGAGGGAGTCACAGACTGAAACAGGCTCCAGGCTCTGAGCTGGCAGTCAGCTCAGAGCCCAACGCGGGGCCTGAACCCACGAACCGCGTGATCATGACCTAAGCGAAAGTCGGACGCTTAACCGACTAAGCCACCCAGGCGCCCCTGAGAGAACATTCTTAATAGCACTTAGGCATGTTATTCACATGTCAATTGATATGAGCCTCAGTCATTATTGTTGAGTAATATGTCATAGATAGATATAAATTCGGTACACCGTCCTGTGCTAGGGGAGTATAGTGATTTCTATTTAGGAAATAGACACAATAAGCAGGGAGTTGGATCATAAGCTTTTCCTGCCTACTTCTGATGTTTTCTTGCTAATGATGCATACTGTTGTCCATCCCTTTAAGTTCAATGGCTGTTACAATAATCTATTTTATTTTATTATTTTTTAATGTTTATTTATTTAATTATTATTTTTAATATTTATTTATTTTGAGAGACAGCATGTGGGAGCAAGCACAAGTGGGCAGGGCAGAGAGAGAGAGGGAGAGATAATCCCAATCATGCTCTGTGCAGTCAGTGCAGAGCCTGATGCGGGGTTCAATCTCATGAACTGTGAGATCATAACCTGAGCTGAGATCCAGGGTTGGACACTTAACCAACTGAGCCATCAGGCACTCCAAAATAATCTATTTTAAAACTAAGTTAAAAGTATTCGTATTTGCTGTATTTGTTGCATAAAGATATTTCCAGGAAGGTTAAGCATATTATTCCAGACTGCAATTAGAGTTCATGTGTTTCTTTTTTTTCCTTAAGTAGGCTTTACAGCCACTGGGGAGCCTAACACAGGGCTTGACCTCATGACCATGAAACCAAGAGTCAGATGCTTAACTGACTGAGCCACCCAAGCACCCCAGAGTTCATAAATTTCTTAATCCTGGACATGTACATGGTCTAGAAGTAATATTAGTACTTTGAAATAACAATAGCAACTACATTGATCAAGGTCCCCATTTATTCACAAATACTATTGCTAGATATTATGAGTCAGGTATTATTTGTATGTTCCTCTTCCAGAAAACCAAGTCCTGCAAAGAGGTGGCAGTCATGATTGAACCTCAGTAATAGTCCAGCCAGTCAAACCACCCTCTGCTTACCCCCCAGTACATACATAGGCAGTAATAGTAAATGTGGGTTCACTGCTAGATGGGCTAAAAATAAAATAACTTCGGTCAAATGCAACCACATCAGAGATTTCACACTGAAAAAGTCAGTTTTAGAAAAGGAATGTGCTGAAAGGTCAGATGGAAGTTTCCTCTTTCCCACACTCAAGAGCTCAAAGAGTGAATAAATATGTCCTTCTGCTATGGGGGCTAGGCACTTCAAGAAGGTGGCTGTGGGCAGGAGTGATCACTCCTCTGATCTACAGAAACTGTTTTAAGAAGAAACATGAAAGTGCAAGGATTTGGGGAGGTGGGAGTTAGGTGATTTTCCACCAGCTGAGGTCAAGTGCAGAGGACCTCATTTATTCCCTATATAAATCTCAAGTCAATTTTCTAAAAGAGAAAAAAAAGGCAGTGAGTTGGTTGCTTGAACTGTCCAGGCCTGCTGAATTTTTCTGTTCTCTTTGTTTGCATTATCTGTCCAAGTGAACTTCTCATCACCCAGCACAGGGATGAGAAAAATTAGACAACATTTCTAACACAGCCACTAATTATCAGAAAGTTCTGCATTTTTCTAAAGTTCATTCACTTTTCCTCAGAAACTCTGACTTTGTTAATAAAGATTAGACCATAAAATTGTACTTTGAGGTAAATATTAAACTAGATCAACCCACCGGTGGGCAGCCATTTCTTTCCAGGAAATGAAATGAGTAATTAGAAAAATGTAGAAACATTTTCCACAGTCCTTGCTTCCTGCTTTACCTTTTTTTTTTCTTGTTTAATTTCCTCATACAAAGTACTTTTTATGATGCTAGTTCTTAATGAGGAGCCTTATCTCTTGCTCTGAAATAATTGACCAGGTGAAAGGTGTTCTCTGTTTTAATTCTGCTTCTTGAAATGTTGCTTTCGTCTTTTTCCCTTTTTCTATTCTCTCTTTTAAAGGAGTTGACTGAACATCTCAAATTTGTTATGCTAATGTAGAGTAATAAAAATATGTGTTCAAATTGTTTCATTCTACCATCTTGAATGTTTCCAAATGGCCATTTATCTATAATTTAATATTAAAAGCTTTAAATGTAAGATTAACTTAAATGAGTTCTATGGGGAGAAAGGCAACAGCTTACGCAGAGGAGTCTATTCTATTTTTTATTCCAGTTGAACATTCATTGCCTTCGCCTCTTTTCTGCCTCAATTTTTCCTCTCCACAGGATGGATATTAACTGTTTGAGGACACAGACTTAGGTGTTTTATTTTTGTAGCTTTACACTAACCCAACAATGCAATTTATAGCATTTACAAGGAGTCTTCCATGTTCTAATCAATTGTAGCTCTTCTGCTCTGAGTACCAGCACCAGACATTGTATTTCCCGTGAGCCTTTGATTAACACAGCACCAATGCTCCAAACAGAAACTGAAAAAACAGGAAAGACATAAAGCTTACTTTTTCCAGCACTGACATCATGCTGGTCTAGCAGTAAGGAACAGAAAGAAATTGCACAGAGAAGTTGGCTATCAACACATGGCTGGTTCTTTGAGATGGATCTGAGTTTTCCACTTGAGGGCTTTTAAGCACTCAGAATGGAATGCAATATCTCAAAGCATTCCACGCAATGGACTGTGCTCTTAAAGAAGACTGGCCTGGAAGAGCTTTACTATTCAAATTAAAGCTGGAGTTGGAGTCTGTGAGGGTCCATGTCTGTGCTCTGAAAGAGCCTTGTCCGAAGTGTGTCAAGAAACAAACTTGAAATGGCCAGCAAACATCAAGATGCACTCTTGTTTGGGTCTTCTGGGTGGCTCAGTCAGTTAAACATCTGACTTTAGCCCAGGTCATGATCTCGAGGTTTGTGGGTTTAACAGCTGACAGTTCAGATCCTGGAGCCTGCTTCTGATTCTGTATCTCCCTCTCTCTGCCCCTGCCCCACTTGCGCTTGCTCTCTCTCCCTCTCTCTCTCAAAAATAAGAATAAGCATTAAAAAAATTTTTTTTGAAAAGATTCAGTCTTGTTTCATAATGAAAAATGTTAAAAACCTCAACATCACACAATTGAGAGGCTAGAAAAGTCCTGGCCATGGAAACAAACACATTTACAAAATAATCTGGCCATTCAAAACAAGCTTTTCATGAATTCAGACTTGGGCACTGCTTTTTCCTTAATTTAACTCAAAATTAGTTTTTCATTTGATTCCACTTTCAAAGAAGAGTAAGGGACTTTAAAAATTTTTCTCTTCAGGCTCTGCATCTTATATTTTACTAAACTACATATAATCAAGATTATATACAAAGTTCAAGTGTTATATCCAAGTTATTTGCTTGTCTACATGTTTCTGATCCAAACCTTAGTACCTGTTACCAAAGAATAGGTGGAGAATAGGTGAATAGGTATGTCTCCTTTGGGCTGGGAGGGTAGGGTCCTTGGACTTAAGGGTGGGAATCAAGACCAGTGAAACATAAGACATGAAAAAAAGGGAAACTGGGAAAGACAGATGCCCAATCTTAAAGCATATGGCCATACTCAATGTACAGAACTTATTTTTAGGATAGGGCTTTGAAAGAATAATGAAACGGGTATTACTACAAGTCAATAGGCATAATCTCTCCATCTACACTAAATCAGATCAATTATCTTCATGAGCTCATCACCAGTGATTGTTGGTGTTCTCTGTTACATGCTCTCCCATCTCCCTCCAAGTCTTCCCACTTATTCCTTTGCTTCATCCTTTTTTCCTATTCCAAGGCCAGTACTTAACAACCACAGTTACCCTGTGCCATTGCACTATTGCTCTAGTTTGTCTGTCTGCCTCTACCTTTTTTCTTATGCAATGAATCCTACATCCCATCATTGAGCTGTTTCCCTAAAACTCCATTTTTTCATCATGTTAGTGCCATGGATAACAACCAGCAATGGCTTCCTATTGTCCACTAGGGAGCTAACTCCCCTTCATCTGGCTCTGCCTTCATTCCTACAGCAGAATTCCCCACCACTCCCTCTGAGGGAACCGTCTCTCCTTGATAGTCCATAAAGACATTTTTTTTTTAAATATTTTTTTAAATGTTTTATTTATTTCTAGGAGAGAGAGAGAGACAGCGTGAGCAGGGGAGGGTCAGAGAGAGAGGGAGTCACAGACTGAAACAGGCTCCAGGCTCTGAGCTGGCAGTCAGCACAGAGCCCGAGGCGGGGCTCGAACCCACGAACCGCGAGATCATGACCCGAGCGAAAGTCGGATGCCTAACCAACTACGCCACACGGGCGCCCCAAGACATTTTTCTATTGTAAGCCTCTCATGTTAAGGTTCTGAGTGATCACCTCTGGTAGGTGAGAGGGGAAGAAGACAAAGAATCCCCACAAAGGAGGGTATCTAGAGCTGGGAAAAAGCAGCCATTCCTTGAACTTAAGGTCCATCAGACATCAGGGTGCTGGGTGGTTCAGTCAGTTAAGCATCTGACTCTTGATTTTGGCTCAGGTCATGATCTCACAATGGTGAGTTCAAGCCTAAGTCGTACTCCACGCTGAGTGTGGAGCCTGCTTGGGATTCTCTCTTTCCCTCCCTCTCTCTCTCTGCCCTTCCCCCACTCACTTACATTCTCTCTGGCTTTCTCTCTCAAAATAAGTAAGTAAACATTTTTTCTTAAAAAAAGATCCATCAGATGTCTTTGCTCTGCAAAGACTGACAGTAGGCGATCCTTACCTCCCAGACTGGAAACAGGAATTCAGCAGGGTGTTCTATTTGGGCGGAGATGGAAAGCCGAGCCTTCTGTTGGCTGGGGCATGGAAGAGGCTCAGGGCACATCCTCCACTACCCACAGGCTCCAGGAAAGTCAAATATGATGTTAGCTTAGCTGCAAACCCAGAATCATGGGGACAGAGCTGGATGTCACCTTGGGCCATAACTGAATACCCATCAGGTAAACTTCAGATGCACCTCAGATGCCAAGACCTTTGGGAAGTATTTTCTGACTTTACATCTTATCCATATGACCTCCACCAAACTCCCTTAGCATCCCCCATTATCTAAATCTTCCCTCACAGAAGACAGTTATCTGATTCCCTGTCTGTTTCCTCCATGAGAGAGCTCTGTGAAAGCTCATCACACAATGCCTGGTATGTGGAGCAGTTCAGTGAATGAAACCAAGCAGTTCTGAAAGGAGAATCAGGGGAGGAGTGGGTGGATTGGAAGCTTTTCTTGTGAGAAAGACTTTGTCTTACACATCTTCTCTGAGCCTAGCTCTGGACGGCACATAAAAGCGGCACTTGCTCAGTGAGTCAGTGACTGAGAGGCTAATGCTGTTTTTCATATTTCAGTGTTCCTTTCATTTCTTTCTCAGATTACATGTGAACGTCCAACACTGTTACTACTAGATCTCTAAGAACTGTATTTTCAAAATTAATCGTTACAAATTTTCACACGTGCTTAGTGCAACTATCATATTGTGCAAACACCTTTTAGCATCCCGTATCATAGTGCATGTGATTTTGCAGTCTTGCCAAGTTCTCTGTGACCTGATTTCTGGATGGGGCTATGGCAGCACCACACAGCTCCCCTAACTGCATGCACTGGTGGTGAGAGAGAGGGGCGGGCCTTTTTGTGTACACAGTTTCTTTCTGATGCACACATACTCCGATTCAGAGCACGGCTTCAGCTGCTGGTTGGGGAAATCTGGCCCGCAGGTCTGACTTCAAAAACATAAAAAAGAGACCTCCCAATTCTGGTTTCCACTTTGGCCTTAACTAGCTCCTATTGTGCTCCATATGGCAGGACATATGTTTCTCACCGCACAAATTTAAAACATCTGAAAATAATATTTCCCCAGTTGTGCAGCCATTAGGGATGAGGTAGCATTTTCTGAGCAAAAGCTCGAGTCAATGGTGAACCTAAGAGGCGGCATCAAAAGGACAATGGACTCCACTCAGCGTGGCTTTCCTCAATTCCGAGAACAACATACATGTCCATGGGATGAGGAGGGTAGCAGAGCAAGGTTAGCTACCACCCCCAGCCTCCCCACAGGCCCAGGACACATTTTCCTGCCCTAAATATGAGCTTCAAAACAAAAAAGAACAAACCACAAATATTATTAAAAAAATTTAAAAACCCACCCACCAGTATTGCTATATACATATTTTATTAGACTAATCTTTGTGATCTTACCTTTATATTTCTTAAAGGAATTTTTTGGCCCTGGAGAGTTTCAGATACATTCTAGAAGAAAAGGCAAAATGCCCTTCCTATAAATTACCCTGAATTGGGCTTTTAAAAACAAGACAACAGGCCACAAAATGGAGTTGCTTATGCTCAGCTCCATGTCACCAAACAGATTTAACTTCATTACAGTTTCACCTCTGCCAGAACTGGAATCTTAAACCAATCAATCAGGAATCATCCGATCAGTACCAGTTAGGTAATCTGCGTGATATATCCCTGCCATTCCCTCAAAGAAAGGAACCTTGTAATAACCAGTCTGCCTTTTTGCTTGTATAACTTCCTTGTTTCTGCCCCCTTGTGCCTATAAAGGTCTTTCATTTTGTACAGCAATTAGAGTTCCTTTCTCTCCACTAGATTGGATATTGCACTGTTCAAATTGGTTTTTGCTCAAATAAACTTAAAACAAAATTTTAAGATAACTCAGTTTATCTTTTAACAGGCTGCCCCAGGCCTGGCTGCAGCCAGGGGAAACAGCTCAGATGAGAAGGTGTTACGGTTTTGTGTTGGTGTGGTCATGTAATTCTTAGCAATTCAGGAAGCGGAGTCGGTTGGCAAGGAGACTGAAGGCTTCAGGTGGGAGACATTTAAAGACTCAGAGTTATGAAGGGGTAAAATGCAGACAGAACACTGCTACATCCCAAGATTGCCCAATTAATAATGGACGCTGGGCTGTCAGCTGAATAAAGCATCCTATAACAGGCCTGGGATGAAGGGCGTCTTCTCTTGAAATTCCCAATCTAGGGAGCTCTGCAGAGTCAGTACACAGCCACCGCTGAAAGACAGCTTCAAGTAAGCCAAGAGAGCTGCCCAGGATCCAGATTGGAAGACAGAAAGAGAATGAAAGAAAGAAGGAAGGAGAGAAGGAAGGAAAGGAGAAAAGGAGGAAAGGAAGATGGAGGGAAAGGAGGAAGGGAGAAAGGGAGAGAGTGGGGGAGAGATGGCGAAGGCCTAAAAGAAGGTCAAATTCCAAACCTACTTCAGATACAGAGCAAGGGCACTGTGTCCTCTCTCACCTAAAGGACCACCTGACACTTCAGGTCCCTCTCTTCTACTTTAGTTTTCTGAAAATACCACATATTTCTCTTACTTCCCTTGTTTTCTTCCTCCTCAACTAGAACATTAACTCTGTGAAGGTAGGGAATAGTATTTATTTTGTTCACTGTGCTGTATCATCTAAGGTGTCAGAAAAATTGCTCTCATTCCAGGCTGACTCTCCTGCCCTTGAGCTGATGATGAAGGTACAGTCAAGTGCAGAAGAGGTGGCAAATGAGGGGATCAGGAAGCCTGTACTTGTGAGGAGGCTTCTCTCCCCAAAGAAGGCAGCGGCACAGGGTTCCCAAAACAGCCCTAGGCCTCGGGGCTCCTGGCCAAGCTCAGGCTAAACATTGCTCCACATGCTGCCATTCAGTTCTCACAGCAGCCCTACAATACAAGCACTATTTTCAACTTTATATTTCATGAAAGATAACTGAGGAGCAGAGAGCTGAAGAATTAGGCTGAGCCATATGAAATTGTCATTTTAGTGGTTAAAAATTATAAAATATTGTCATTATCATATGGTTTAACCTAACTGTGTGCCCAAGATAACAAATTCCGTAAGCAGCAGAAATGCATATTGCAAGTGCAAGGGTGTCCGACTCAGGAGCCCAAGTTCAAGGGCAAAGCCATTCCAGGTGGAAGGACACCACGGGGGACAGAGGGGGGGGGAGCGGGGGAGGAAGGGGGAGAGCCATGTCATTAGATCTCATTAGAATATTCATACAATGAGGCCTAGGAGAGAGAGGAGAGGATTGGAAATCGCCTGTGAGAGCTATAGCCATATGGTCTTCCCAAAATACCTCCATTTTAAAATGAAAGCTCCTTATTCAGCCTTAAAAAGAAATGAAATTCTGACACATGCTACAACAGGGATGAACCTTGAAGACATTATGTTAAGGAAAACAAGCTAGACATTAAAGGACAAACAATGTATGATTCCACTTATATGAGGTACCCGGAGCAGTCAACTTCATATAGACAGAAAGTAGAACGGTGATTGCCAGGGACTAGGGGGAGACAAGGGAAGATAGGGAGTTGGTGTTTAATGGGGACAGAGCTTTAGTTCACGAAGATAAAAATGTTCTGGAGATGGATGGTGGTGATGGTTGCCCAACAATGTGAATGTAGTTAATACCACTGAATTGTTCACTTAAAAATGATTCCAGTGGGGGTGTCTGGCTGGCTCAGTCAGTGGAGCTTACAACTCCTGATCTTGGGGTTGTTGAGTTTGAGCCCACCCTTTGGGTGTAGAGACTACTTAAAATTAAAATCTCAGAAAAAGTAGTTAAAATGTACTTTTTATGTTGTGTATATTTCACCATAGTGGGGGGGTGGGTGGGGGTGGAATGAAGGTAAAGGCTCTTGCTTCATTTTGACCTGCCCAATTATAAGCATCGTTGGATACTTAGATGCTAAAAGACAAAGACTCTATTTGCAAGTCTATGCCTTTACAATGGAACATGCACACGTGTGTATAATCTATCTGCACACACTATATGCAAATACTACTACTACTACTACTAATAAAAACAGCTACTGTTTTTATTATTTACTGAGCACTCACCTCGTGCCAGACTCTGATTAGATGTTGTACGTGTCTTAGTACATTCAAAATCCATCAGAGCTGTACCAGGCAGGTGTTTGATGATCTCCGTTTTGTTTCCAATGCTCTCTGCTATGGCACATATACATGATAGAGAGCAGTCACCTCTTTTCCAACTATGTGGGGATTTCCTGGAGAGCTCCAAGAACAAAAGACTATAGTGAAAACTGATTCAAAGCAGATGCTTGGAACAACCCCTGATTCAGGTCCTCAATAAATTTTTGTCAAGTGAAGAACCACAGGACTCCAGAAGAGTCCCCCAGGTATTCTGGTTATATTCCTTCATGTTTGTGTCACCAGAGCTTTAAATATGGGGAAGTGAAAGAAAACAACAACAACAACAACATACCACGATGAAAATTTCTGCCAAATTGCATTCTGATATTTTTTACGAAGTAAGAACGTGACTAAGTATAGCCTACAAAAGCTGGCTATATTTAGAAATGGCCTTTTTTGTTTGTTTGTTTCACCAAAGTGCAGTATCATAAAAAAGGTCGCAGGCTTTCAGATGAAGGAAATTTCATGCGATGGTTTTGTGTCATCAGGCTGTTGTTTCTGTGGGTGACATGACCGCCCCCTGGCTACCCTCAGCCCAAGCTCGTTAGAAGCAGGACTCAGTATAGTTTGACCACAGGGTATTTTTAGTTCCTTCTGACAGGAATGGAACTGGGTATAGGAGAGTCAGCTCACAGTTCTCTCTAATTGTCGCACCTACTGCACGGAAACGGGGGAGAAAAATGATTGAAGCTCCAGTCACAATCCTCCTGGAAAAGGTGGGATGTCTGTCAGCTCTTCAAGAGTGAAGCAGCCTATCTTGCACTTTCAAAGCCCGTTGTTTTGCAAGAAGTCTTAGGTGAAAACAATGAGACAAAAGCATGCTTTGTGAAAGACAATGACATCCATTCAAATGCCTCTCATTATACTCTCCTATTTTGCAGAGCCTTGTATCCAGAATTATCCTGTTCTATTAACTAGTCTGGTATAGTCTCAAAGAAAAAAAAAGCTTTTTTTTTTTTTTCTTAAATGCGGAGTTGGGGGTGGCAAAAAATTAAAGCAAAAAGGCATCTCGTTCAATTCATTCAGTCACAGTCACTAGTTGGAAAGATTGTTTCTCGTCACTGTCTCCTCCAGCTCTTTATGGGAGGAGCTCGAATCTTCCCAGAAACACAGATTCCCAAGTGCACACTTCAGGTTACAATTACATCTCTACAAATGAAATAGCCCCACAATAGGACACAAAGGGAAATGTTCTTCACTGTCTTTTCTTTTTCTTTGTTGTATTTGTTACGCATGGTTAGATGATTTGTTGCAAAAATCCTGGAACCTGGAGAGTGAAACAGCTCCTTAGGTCTCTGTTCCACTGTTTCTGTCTTTCGATATGTTCCTCAGCAATTAATTCCATCAGATCTTAAGTATGGTGAAGGAAGAAGTCATGCCCGCCACTTCCCAAGTTGCTGAGCCCACAATTTATGAGATTTTGTTGGTCAGGTCATTTAGACTCTTCATCTGTGGTTCCAGCTTATTGCAGCTCAAGTTCACAGGGCTCAGGGTGTGAGGGAAATGGTTGTCAGGAAGGTGATCTCAGGGCAAGCTGACATGAGAGGAAAGAATGGTGGAAGAACTAGCCAATCTCTGAGCAGGGGTCCTGGACTGAGGAGAGCTGAGTGATGTCCCAAGTCTTCCTGGGTCAGGGGGCAACCTTTGGGATGCATCTGCAAGTAAACATCCCATCAGATTGGGGAGCCCTGCATGCAAGGCCCTTTAAAACTGCATTGGCAGGGGCACCTGACTGGCTCACTTGGTAGAGCATGCAACTCTTTTTTTATTTTTTTAAGTTTATTTATTTATTTTGAGAGACAGAGAGAAAGCAGGGGAGGGGCAGAGAGAAAGAAAGACACAGAGGATCTGAAGCAGGCTCTGTGCTGACAGCAGAGAGCCGGATGCAGGGCTTGAACTCAACAAACTGCAAGATCATAACCTAAGCCGAAGTCAGACGCTTAACCAACTGAGCCACCCAGGCACCCCAAGCATGCAGCTCTTGATTCGGCATTGTGAGTTCAAGCCTACATCGGGGATAGAGATTACTTTTTTAAAAATTGCATTTGCAGGACTAAATATAACCTATCAACCACAAGAAAACAGGATAATCTACTACTGTGCTCCCTGAAAAAAGGTCCAAGTTGATGAGGATACCTTTGTCCTGTCCATCATGGGCAATAATTCCTCTTATAGTTGCATCTTTTCACTTAAACAGTAAAAGGCTTATATTTATCAATGTAATCACTGTGCCACTGGTTCCACCAGCCTACAAAAACAAAAGAGGTCATATTTACAATTAGGCCTAAATAACAAGGGCTTCAATCTCCCATTGTTTCTAGCAATAATTCCAGTCTTTTCCAGAGCAGCTGTCTCTATTTCAGAACTTCTCCAGAGCTCCTTACATGTGTCTATGAACTACTCTTCATTATCACCCCCTTGCAGCCGCAGGAATGCAGACAAAGCCTCTGTGTCTGCTGCCGCAACCATCGGCCCACTCTGTCAGCCTGCCAGCATTCCGTGGCCATGAGGCCAGAAGCCCACTCTTGCTGAGCTCCAGGCTGAAAATCCTAGCAGTCCAACTGTAAGGCTTGTTCAAGCCACCTGTCCGTTGACCCTCATCCCTGGATATCACCACCAACACAAACACAGAACCATCCACTTTCACCTACCCCAGGGTGGACCCTTTGACAATTAGCCCAGTGTGGTTCTTGGTGGCAAGAGGATAGATGCTCCTTCCTACTCTCTCCAAAGATGACCCACAGCAAGGTTGCCTGGGCCCCAGATACCACAGCATTTTGACTAACAGCAACAGTTTTTTCATTTGCCATGTGTGCACTCATTTTCTTCAAAGCTCTCCCATGGTAAGAGTTGGCTCCCTCAGCTGAGTTGTTAGAATCTTTCCTCACATCAGCACTTTCCAGTGAAGGTAGACCCTGAACCTGAGTCCCACTCACCTCTTCCCTATGGTGAGCTGCTTACCAGAGGCCCTATTGTCCTCTTGCTCAAACTTTGATCTGGGACACTTCAGACCACCAGTCATGGTTTTATGTCTTCCTTTCTCCTTTTGGAGCCAAGGAGTAGGTCCCTCAATCCCCATGTAAACTTACAGAAGAACAGGGCTACATAAAGGGCTACATAAATACAAATAGCTATGTTGAAGGAGAGATAATGCTTTTAGCATCTGAACCACAGACACTAAGTTAGGCCATATTATCCTAGAGTGAAAACAGACTGAATCACATGTGCTTTGTGTCCACTCAGACTATGGTTATCAAATGTCTATGTCATTCATTCATCCACTTATTTATCCATCATTTATCGAACACCTACGATGTGCCTGGTACTGTGCTAGGCTTTGGAAATGCAAAGATGAACAAAACAAGGTACAGGCTATGGAAAAGACAGATACATAAGTTATTGACAATCTAATGTTGTGATATTGTATGTAATAGGGCTATTCCATTATATGAACAGCAGAAAAGCAGAAGATTCCTTCTGCCTGGCAAAATCAGGGATGTCAGAGTCAGCTCCTCAGAGTAGAAGATATTTAGGCTGGGTGTTGAAGGATGACTAGGAGTATATTAGGAAGGGAAGTGTAAGAAATTCCAGAGGGAGTTGATGATAAGCATTGGCCCAGAGGCATGGAATTTCATTGCTTACTTGAGAAAGCATTGGAATTAGGTGTGGTTGGGGCATGTGGACAAAAGAAAAACTGTAATAGCTGGAAATGAAGCTGGTCAGATACATTAGAACCACTTATAAAGACTTTGGTATGCCCTTTTAAGAACCTGTAATTTTGTTCAATTCAGAAATGTTCCTTAAGCACCTACTAGATATTTGAGCACCAGGAGTGGAAAGATGACCCCTATTCTTTAAGAAGTTAAATCACTTGGGGAGACAAACTTACAAAGACCACTGTGATATGACATGATGACAAGGACAAACAGGGGGTGCTCTTGAGCACAAAGACTGGAGGGAGAACAGGTGGGGCATGTCTGAGGTAGGGTTCCTGGAAGCATTACCACTGAACTGATCTTTGTAAGAAAGTAGTCTCCATGCCCAAGGTGGGGCCAAACTCCCCACCCTGAGATCAAGAGTCGCATGCTTCACAGACTGAGCCAGCCAGGTGCCCCCACTGCTGAATTAATCTTGAAGGATGAGTGAGTGTAAGCTAGCAAAGAAAAGGGAGGAAAAGCTTTCCAGGTAGATGGAGAAAACACAGTGAGCAAAGACAAAGGGACACCAAATAGCACCATTATTGTTTTTATTTATTTTAAAGGAAGAGATAGTAGGAAGCAGCTCAGTACCACTGAAATATGAAGGGAGAGACTAGGGCTGGGGGGAAGTAAGGACAGGGAGATAGAGAAGAGCTAGGAGACTAAGGGCCTGATATGCCAGTTCAAGCCTTTAAACTTTGTCTTGTAGATAATAGGGAGCTATGGAAAAGTCTAGTGCAGGAGAGTGATAATGATCAATTTTACATTTTAGGTCACTCAAGTGCTAGGGTGGGTCAGGACAAATCTGGAGGCAAGGAGATGAGGTTATTGACCTATCCAGGCAAGAGATGCCGACTCTCTGAGGGAAGAGGACAAAGGAAGAGCTAACTAAATTGTTTGCATAGATACCTTCTATTGAGTCAAGTGACACTATTATATTAAGTGTGACGTTTTGGTTCATATCTGTTGTTGGACCCTGGACAGAAAGAAAATTATGGCTTTAAGAATCAGTCCAGAACTATGTTCATAACAGCATTATTCACAATAGCCAAAGACGAAAATGACCTAAATGTCCACCAACAGATGAATGGATAAACATAAAGTGGTTTATACACAATGGAATATTATTCAACCTTAACAAGGAAGGAAATTTGGACACATGCTACAACAGGATGAACCTTGAAGACATTATGTTAATCGAATAAACCAGACATAAAAGGACAAATAGTGTATGATTCCACTTATTTGAGGTATGTGGAACAGTCAACTGCATAAAGACAGAAAGTAAAATAGTGGTTGCCAGGGGCTGGGGGAGATGGGAGAATGGGAA
The DNA here is from genome assembly GCA_017311185.1 of Proteles cristata cristata. Classification (NCBI taxonomy): domain Eukaryota; kingdom Metazoa; phylum Chordata; class Mammalia; order Carnivora; family Hyaenidae; genus Proteles; species Proteles cristata. The sequence continues at coordinate 419,352 of JAESUZ010003777.1, read as the reverse complement.
GGTAAGTTTCTAGGGAGGACAAAGTTTCAGATGGGGAGACAATTCTCTGGAGATGGATGGTGGTAATGGCTGCACAACACATGTGAGTGTTCTTAATGCCACTGCACCTTATACTTAAAAATGGTTAAAATAGTAAATCCTATGTTATGCATATTTTACCACAATTTCAAAAAATAACACTGAAAAAAGATAAGGCTGTGTCATATTTATGGTAGGTATTGATATTTTCCAAATAAAGAATTAAGAAGTAGATCTGTAGGAACTAGATTCATAGAGATGAAGAAATGTAAGCAGTAGAATCATATATAATTGACTAGTCCAATCCATGGCAAAACCTTTTTGAAACCAAGATTGATCTCTTGAATTGTGAGATTTTACTGACTGTAAAATGTAAATCTCATATCAATTCTTAAAAAAAAAAAAAAAAAAAAAGTGTAGACAAGCCAGCCACCTGTTGTGGTAAATAAAGTTTTATTGGCACCCCTCCACACCCACTGTGTTATGTTTTGCCTGTGGCTTCTTCTGCTCCACCACAGTAGAACTGAGTACTTGCCACAGAGACTGTCTGACCTGCAAAAACAAATATATTTACTATCTGGGCCTCTATAGGAAAAGTTTGCTGAGCCCTGTTCTGAATTTTTGAACATGGAGTGTATATTAGATAACAGCATGTATCAATGTTCAATGTTTGAGAATGCTCTTGTTCTTAGGACAAGAGTGCTGAAGATTTATGCGGGAATGTTCAAATGGTGGGCAATAGATAAACAGATCGACAGACAGATCGAATATGGCAAAAAGGTAACACTTAGTGAATCTTGCTGAAAAGTTGAAAGGTGTTCATTGCATTATTCTTGCAACTCTTCTAAAGTCTGACATTTGTCAGAATAAAAATAAAAGGAGAAAAAAGAACAAATGTACCCTTAGGGCTCAATTCCTTCCAGTCTTCTGCAGCTTCTTGGACACTGGTGATTTTCTGACTTTATATGATTGCAGATTAGAATAAAGTGTCCAAATCAAGGATAAGACCATGCCCTCCCTGGTCTGCAAAGGGAGAGTGCCAACCAGTTACAACCCATTAGTGCCTAGATTCTCTTTGGTGTTAATTTTTTTTTCCCTTTGGATAATTGTATTTTGGACTCTCCACATGCTGTGCAAGCAATGCCAGCAAATCCTCTTGTGGATGAAACTGTAAAAATAGCAAATAAGCAGCCAATTTCTCTACTCGTATGTCTATAGTCACACAGAAATGGAATAATTCTTCCTGTGTTCTACTTGCCACTTTGAGTCTCTACTTATCCAGTGTTGGACCCGATTTCTCTATTTTTTTGTTTCAAAATCTAAAAGTTGGGCCATAGCTCACAAGTTAATTAGGGATATACAGGGGTACCTGAGTGGCTCAGTTGGTTGAGCATCGGACGTCGTCTCAGGTCATGATTCACGGTTCGTGGGTTCGAGTCCTGCGTTGGGCTCTGTGCTGACAGCTAGCTCAGAGCCTGGAGCCTGTTTCAGATTCTGTATCTCACTCTCTCTCTGACCCTCCCATGCTCACGCTATCTCTCTTTCTCAGAAATAATTTTTTTTTCTAAATTAGTGATATACAACAGGTACCTTGAAAGAGATACGTGAGAACAGTTATCCAGGAAAATACAGTTTCATATTCTGACTCAACAATTCCACACCTTGAAATATGTCTTAAAGAAATGTTCAACACACATTTTAAACTGATACGGACAGGGATACATTTCTTTGCTGGTGGTGGGGAATCTGAAAAATCAATGAGGGAGTGAATATGTAAAATGTGATAAATGCCCACCATGAGGTGCATCCTTAAGAAGCACACAATAGATACATGCATAGGGGGAAAAAAAAGCAAACAAACCAAAAAAACAACAACAACAAAACCCAAAACGTGCTTTGTAAAACAAATGTGAGAAACAGAGTGATAGATAGTAATACAATCACATATACGGAAATTAGAAGTACATGCACACAAGACCCTAGCACACATTTTATAACAACACTTAAAGCTTCACATTAAATACTTTAGAATGGTTGCTGGTGGAAAAGGTGGAAGAGGGGACTGGGAAGGAAGGGAATATATGAGTAAATTAAACATTTATATATTCTTAAAAAGAAAAGGATCTTGCAGCACTGATGTTGATGTTCAAGGAAAAGAAAAAATTACTTAGAATAAGAAAGTAGCAATACTCAATATATATGTAATGAGTTCATGAAGCCAAGAAGTAATCAGAGAGGCTGGTTTATCAGGAAATTCCTGGAAAAGGTGATTTTTAGGTACAGTGCTTCATCCCTACCCAATACCACCTTCCAGTAAGATTTCTATTAATCCTGCAAAATAACTAGCACCATCATATAAACTAATACTTAATGATAACACTCACCATATTTTGTTTTGTTTTGTTTTTTATAAGTAGGCTTCACATCCAGCATGGAGCCCAAGGTAGAGCTTGAACACATGATCCTAAGATCAAGACATGAGCTGAGATCAAGAACTGGACTCTTAACTGACTGAGCCCACCTAGGAGCCCCTACTTCTATTTTGAACATTCAAAATACAGTGCCAAAATCCAACCCTAAATAACTTAGCTGAATTATTTAATTTAACCTCCACAGAACTCTTACAAGATAAGAATTATTATCATCCTATTTCACAGATGGAGAAACTGAAACTTAGAGAGATTAATTAATTTGTCCAAGGTTAAATAGCTAGGATGTGGCAAAACTAGATTGATACCCTTTCCTTACCACTTCCTGTTTGATTCTAAAGGCTGTGCTCTTAGCATCTTTTCTGGTGATGACACACGGCAGACATGTAAAAAATGCCATGACTTGTGGCAAACACACACCAAAAAATGTCTGTTTAATGACAAGCCAAGGAACTCTTTTAGATTTTCTTTACAAATTTGAAGCCATGCAAGCAGCAGACAAACAAAATTCCTGTTAATTGACATGCTTGTTACAATAGGTAGTCGTCTCAGCTCTGGATCTGTTTTGGTTCATTTATTCATTCAACAAAATTTTTTTTTCTAGGAGAGAGAGAGAGAGAGACAGCATGAGCAGGGGAGGGTCAGAGAGAGAGGGAGTCACAGACTCTGAAACAGGCCCCAGGCTCTGAGCTGACAGTCAGCACAGAGCCCGACGCAGGGCTCGAACCCACGAACTGCGAGATCATGACCTAAGCAAAAGTCGGACGCTTAACAGACCAAGCCACCCAGGCGCCCCTCATTCAACAAATTTTCATTTGACTGAGAATCCACAGTGTGCCAGGTACTGTCCTAAGTGCTGAGGATACAGCAATGAACAGTTGAGATGATGGTTTTGCTTTTGTGCCGTTACATTGTACTGGAGAGACACTGAAAATTGGAATGAAAATGAACAAGAAAAGTTTCTGAAAATTGCTAACAAATGAACAATTACTGATAAAGTTCTATGAGGAGAATAAAGCAGGGTAATGAGTTGGAACATGTCCTGGGGCTGCTTAAATTGGGTGGTCAGGGAAAAACTCTCTGAGGAGGTGATGTTCAAGCTGAGATTTGTATGACAATAATCAACGAGAGAATGAGGAAAAAAGTATATGAGGTGAGATATGAGAAGATGCCAAGTTCTAAGGCAGGAAGCAGCTTGGCATGTCCAAGGAACAGAGAGAAGGCTGGTGTGGTGAAGGGTGGAAAGAAGAAAGGGCGTAGCAAGATAAGACTGGGGAAAAGGCAGAGTGTAGATCATAGTGGACTTTGTAGGCTAGAGTAAGGAGCTGCGATTTTGTTCCACTTGTGATGAGAAGCTATTGAAAAGTGCTGGCAAGGGAGTGTTATGATCCGACTTTAATTTTCATAAGACCACTTGGTTCTGGGTGGAGAACAGATTGTCAGGGCAAGAGTGGGAACAGAATAGCAGTTTGAGGGCTTGTTAAGAAGCCTGAGCAGGCTTCTGTTCGGGCTATGAAGAGTAGCTAGTATTACACTTCTCTTCCTACCAGAAACAGCTATAAACTCCAAGCAAATATACAGAACAACTCTTTACAGGCATTGGACAGCAACCAATGAAGAGACACACACAAGGTGCACCTGACATTCAACATGGTTTTCTCCCTAAGGGCATTTTCCAAACTGGCACACAGAGATAGAGCCCAGTAACAAAAAATGCTGGTCTCATTGTAAAAAAGTAAACAAAGATGGAACTTTGAGGTTGCTAAACTGGCCAGCATTTGAAAAGTAGGGTACTGGAAACGACAGAACTCTCACACACAAAAAAGTGCCTTCAAAATTTAGGTAAGTCTTTCATGTTCTTGGTTACCTCTTGTGATGGTTAATTTTATGCGTCGACTTGGCTGAGCCATGGTACCCAGATATTTGGTCAAACACCGGTGTAGATATAGTTTTGAATATGGGGATGGGGAAGGATGAGATACACTGGGATTCAGACTTTGAGTAAAGCAGATTACTCTCCATAATGTGGGCGGGCATCAGCCCATTAGTTGAAGGGCTTAAAAGGAAACAGACTGAGATCCCCTAAGGAAGAGGGGTCTGCCTTAAGACTACTTTCAGAGTCGAATTTCAACATCAGCTCCTCCCTGGATCTCTAGCTGGCTGGCCTGCTCTATAGAATTTGGACTTGCCAGCCCCCAAAATTGCATGAATGAATTCTTTAAAACCTCTCGCTCGGGGCACCTGAGTGGCTCAGTCAGTTAAGCATCTGACTCTTGGTTTCAGCTCAGGTCATGATCTTATAGTTTGTGGGTCCGAGCCCCACATCCAATCTGGCTCCATGCTGGCAGTGTGGAGCCTGCTTGGGATTCTCTCTCTTTCCCACTCTCTGCCCCTTCCCCGCTCGTGCTCTCTCTCTCTCTCTCTCTCTCTCTCTCTCTGTCTCTCTCTCTCTCTCTCTCTCTCTCATTCTGTCTCTCTCAAAAATAAATAAATAAACTTAAAAATTAAAATACAAATGTAAAATCTATCCTTGTCTTTATCCCTTTCCCTCTCCCTCTCCTTCTCCCTCTTTCTTTCCCTCTCCTTCTCTCTCTCTCCCTCTCTCCCCCTTCTCTTTGCTCCCTCTCTCAGACAGACACACACACACACACACACACACACACACACACACACACACACAATTGGTTCTGTTTCTCTCATATTAGTATGAGAGACTAATACACCTCTCAAGCTGCCCATGCACAGGGTGACAGGTATGTAGTAAGTCTAGAGAGCAAGTAGTTCATTTGGAGCAGAGAGATGGAAGGAAGTATTAAATATTTTTCAGGTAAAGAATGGAAATAAAAGATTATTCAAATGGTTTAACCATATGGAACCTGTAGGAAGTTTTAGGGAAAGTAAAGTGCAAATGAAGCAAATGAAAAATTGAGGAATTATTAAATCTAAATAAAAGACTGCAACTTTCTTTTTTTTTATTTATTTATTTCTAGGAGAGAGAGAGAGAGACAGCGTGAGCAGCAGAGGATCAGAGAGAGAGGGAGACACAGACTCTGAAACAGGCTCTAGGCTCTGAGCTGGCAGTCAGCACAGAGCCCAATTCAGGGCTCGAACCCACGAACGGCGAGATCATGACCTGAGCGAAAGTCGGACGCTTAACCGACTAAGCCACCCAGGCACCCCAAAGACTGCAACTTTCTGAACAAAAGTTGCATAGTCACAAAATGTAAACACTAAATATGGATTTAACTAACAACTGCAATTCAAGCATGTGGGGGCAGAGGAGAGGGCAAAGGGGCTACATGAAAGCTAAAACTGTCATCTACATAGTAAATCAAAAGATAATTAAAACCATCAAAAGATAGCAATATATATGTTAAGAGAAATATATAGGTAAATATCAAAAGAAATAGCTAAAATATTTAATATCACTGCCTCTGTAGAGTACAGGTGGCAGTATTTTGTTATAACCTCTTAGTGCTTTTTAAAAAAAATGTCTATATATTTATTTTGAGAGAAAGAGAGACAGAGAGTGTGTATGTGCAAGCAGGGAAGGGGCATAAAGAGAGGGAAGAGACAGAATCCCAGGCAGGCTATCAACACAGAGCTGGACACAGGGCTCAATCTCATGAACTGTGAGATCATGACCTGAGCCCAAATCAAGAGCTAGATGCTTAGCCAACTGAGCCACCCAGGCACCCCAGGATTATTTGACTTTTTAAACTATACACATGTATTATTTTGTTAAAACAAAGCAAAAACACAACAAAGCTAGTATTCACCCAGCCACAAAGGATCTTGAAAAGAAGAGGAAGATACAACAAATGAGTCATGCTTTTAAAAACTTATTCACAGCCTTGAAGGCATCATAGAAACGCCCTCTTCCTCCTAATTGTATGTCCCCAAATTTCAGAGGATTTATTGTTCATTCGGTAGAAAATAAAAGGGTTTGAGACCCGAAGTTCTAGTTTTAAGAGAAGTTGGGAAAATGTGTAAAGCTTGTTTGCTTGCTATTTGGATATTTACCAAAAAGAAAGTAGTGCATTCACAAGAACCCATGCTTATAGAATTCTTAATTAGTTCAAACCGCTAACTACCAACAGCATTAAATTTAGTGATGACAGATGAAGCTTAGCAAATGTAGGTAGGAAATGATGCCCACATAAAATACAGGAATGACCGTGAAAATCTTGGATTACTTTATAAATGAAAAACAAATGGACTAAAATAAAAATTCAGCTTCACCTTTTTAAAGGAAGCATATACAAAGAACAGAAGATGATGAAGGAAATTGCCCATGGTTTATGTGAGAATTATGTGAAGCCCACTACGCCTGGTCTGCATCAGATTCTGACATACAGGCATCGCCTGCCCTGAACTGTTGTCTTAGCCAAAGCCAGGGGAGGAACTACAAACTTTCCTATTTTTATTGCTGGTAGTTACTACTATTCTCCTAACTCTTCTGTCCCCAATCCCACTCCTATTATTTTCTCCAGTAATACTTAATTACAGCCCTTAATTTAAGGAGATTCTAGAAGATCTGAAGAAAGATGATGAGATTCTAACAGTTTGGTAAATAATTCCTAAGAGGAAAACTAAGAGTTTGATCTATTAAGTCAGAAGTAAGAGAACATCTTTTTTTCTTCCTTGTATATCTGGACCAGCCAAAGAACATAGATGCATGATCAGTGGACATAAAACTAGAGGTCACTCATTTTTAATGAATTAACTTTTGCTGCTTTGTTCATGTACTAATTTCCCAGGCTAGGTTCCCAATGACTTCCTAATAAATTAGTCCTAATGAAATCAAACAAATTCTGAAAGGAACCAGTGTTCTCTCTCTTAGGATTATCTCTAGGTCACTAAAGACAGTTGACAGAGCAAAATAATAAGGTTACTTCCAAGATTTAATCTGTACCAACCAGCTCAAATATTATTAGTTTTAAAGTATTACATTTTCCTGAATAAATAATGTGTACTTTCTTGTCAGTGACCTGAGACTAAAACCCATCTTCAAACTTAGCTACACAGGCATGATTTCAAACTAGATAGGCAATATTCATATTTTCCCTACCTTCACTTTTATAAAATTCCCCAGTTTTCTTCAGTGGTGCTTCAAAAGTACATTCTCTGTCTCTAAGAAATGAAAGAGTACTGTAGTTTCATGGAAATTTAAAATTTTGTGTAATATAGGCACCATTCATAAAACTATACATGAATTTTAGAACTTAAATTAGACATAAGCATTTGTCAAAGAAATTGGAAGAGAGGAAGGAATAGGCAGAAGAAACAAATAGGCTAGGGTACGGTGACTTGGATTAGAATCTTTGGGGTAGAAATGAAAACTGAAAGCATTCAGCTTATGTCTTGGAAGCAAATGAGTAATAACGGGTAGAGTAGGAGATGATGGCAATTGAGGCAGGATGGTTCTTAAGTTCTTAGCTCAAGTGACTGTAGAGATGAGATGCCATTTATTGGGATGTGTGGACCAGGGTCAGGGGTGAGGATGGGACCATTCTAATTTTGTGAGCACTTTAATTTTGAGCTGCCTAATGGAATTCCTAATGAAGATGTCAGGTAGGATGTTAGATACTTGACTTTGGGGGTCCCCTGGGTGGCTCAGTGGGTTGAGCGTCCAACTTTGGCTCAGGTCATGATCTCATGGTTTGTGGGTTCAAACCCCGCATCGGGCCCCGTGCTGACAGCTAGCTCAGAGCCTGGAGCTTGCTTCAGATTCTGTCTCTCTCTCTCTCTCTCTCTCTCTCTCTGACCGTCCCCTGCTCACGCTGTCTCTCTCTCTCAGAAATAAATAAAACATTTAAAAAAATATATTTTAAAAAAAGATAAATGACTTTGATATTTCTGGTCAAGGTCATGGTCAGGTGCAGATTTGGAGTCATGAACATATAGATAGTATTTAAAGTCAGAAGCCCCAGTGAAAATTCCTAGAGACAGAGTAAATATAGGATAAGTGGGACTGTGGAACTAACCCTCAAAAATGTCATAGTTTAGGAGTTTTACAAAGAAGAGGCAGCAAATGAAACTAAAAAGGTGTGATAGAGAGGCGGAACACCAAGACTAAAAGGATGTCACAGAAACTGAAAAAAGAAACTAACATAAGCTGCTAAAAGATGGGTTAAATGGGAAAAGAAAATGATCTCCTGTTTGGCTATGTGAAGGTCCGGAGGTTGGGGGTGACCTTGACTAGAACCTTGACATAAGTCCATGGATTACTGGGGACAAATTCCTGAATGGACAATGAGGAAGTGAAAAGTGTGTCTCAAGTCAAATCTTTCAGGAAGTTTTGCTGGGAGAGGAATCCCAGTGGTCTGGTGATGAGAGAGGACTGTTAGCACAAGAGGTCTGCTTTGTTGCTGCTGTCATTTTTACTTTTCACTGTGGAAACTTTCATACTCAACATATGCAAACCCAGAGGATAATATTCTGTACCCTTTACGTACTCACCACTCAACTTTTAAAAGTATCCTTTTTTTTGCTTTCTTTTTATTGCTTATTTCTTTTATCGCCCCCTTTTTCATTTCTTTAAGGTTAAGATGCAATTTATATTTAGTAAAAATTCACCCTTTTGGGTATGTAGTTCTATGAGTTTGTATGAATGCATACATCCATATAACCACTCCCAAAATCAACACATAGAATTGTTCTACCACCTGCAAATTGTCTCTCATTCACTCCTTCCACCCATAGCCTCTGGCAACCTGGTCTGTTTCCTGTCACTATAGTTTGTCTTTCCAGAACATCATTTAAATGAAACCATATAGGATCCAGCTCGCATGGCTTCTTTCACCAAGCACAATGCACATAAGATTTATCTATGTTGTTGCATATATTAGTAGATTGTTCTATTTCATTACTGACTAGTATTCCACTGTATGGATGTACCACAATTTGTTTATCCATTCAACAGTTGAAGGACATTTAGTTTATTGCTAGTTTTTGGCTATGATTAATAAAGCCTCTATAAATATTCATGTGCAGGTTTTGATGTGAACATAAATTTTAATTTCTCTTGATTAATATGTAGGAGGAGGATTTGCAGGCTTATGGTAATTATACTCTTAAATTTATAAGAACATGCCAAACAATTTCCCAAAGTGTTTACAATTTTGTAATCCCACAAGTAATGAATGAGAGTTCAGGTGCTCATTAGTCTCTCCAGCTGTTGGTGATGTCATTAAACAAACAAACAATATTGCCCAATTTAATACCCATGCATGCACTGGTATCACATTGTAGTTTAATTTGCATTTCCTTAATACTTAATGATGTTGAGCATCTTTTCAATAGCTTTTTTTTTTTTTTAGGTTATATGTCTGTTTTGTTTTGTTTTTTATTTATTTTTTTAATTTTTTAATGTTTTATTTATTTCTAGAGAGAGAGAGAGACAGCGTGAGCAGGGGAGGGTCAGAGAGAGAGGGAGTCACAGACTGAAACAGGCTCCAGGCTCTGAGCTGGCAGTCAGCACAGAGCCCGACGCGGGGCTCGAACCCACGAACCGCGAGATCATGACCTAAGCGAAAGTCGGACGCTTAACCGACTAAGCCACCCAGGTGCCCCTGTTTTTGTTTTTTAAAAAATTTTTAATGTTTGTTCAGTTTTGAGAGACAGAGTACAAGTGTGGGAGGGGGGCAGAGAGAGGGAGACACAGAATCTGAAGCAGGCTCCAGGCTATGAGCTGTCAGCACAAAGCCCAATGCAGGGCTCAAACTCAAGAACCATGAGATCATGACTTGAGCCTGTCAGCTGCTTAACCTACTAAGCCACGCAGGCGCCCCCTTATATGTCTTTTTTGGTGAGGTATGGGTTTAAATCTTTTACCCATCACTCATTTGGTTGGTTGCATTCTTATTATCAAGTTCTGTGATTTTTAAAAACTACACTCTGGATACAAGTTCTTTGACAGATATATGTTATGCAAATAATTTCTCCTGATACATGGTTTACCTTTTCATTATCTTCACAGTGTCTTTCACAGAGAAGAAATTTTCAATTTTAGCAAAATCCAATTTACCAACATTATCTTTTACAAATCATGCTTTTTGTGTCATATAAAAAAAATAGTTGCCAGGACACCTGGGTGGCTCAGTCAGTTGAGCATCTGACTCTTGATTTCAGCTCAGGTCATGATCTCAGGGTTGTGGGACGAACCCCTGTGTTGGGCTTCACTCTGAATGTGGAGTCTGCTTAAGATTCTCCCTCTCTCTTTCTCTGCCCCTTTACCCCACTCATGCTCTCTCTCTTTAAAAAAAAAAAAAAAGTTGATAAGCTCAAGTCACAAAGATTTGTTTCTATGTTTTCTAAATATTACATTTATATCTATAACTCATTTTCAGTAAATTTTTGCATAAGGTGTGTGGTATGGGTCAAGGTTTTCATTTTTGTTTTTGTTTTGTTTTTCCATATGAGGTTCTATTGTTCCAGCAGTACTTGTTGAAAAGACTATACTTTCTTCATTAAATTTCCTTCGCATGTTTGTAAAAACAATCTATTGACCATAGATGTGTATGTCTATTTCTGTTCTCCCCATACTGCTCCCTTGATCATTTATCTAGCCTTCCACCAGTTTGACACTCTTTTAATTACTGCAGCTTTCTACCAAGTTTTGAAATAAGGAAGTATGGATACTCTGTTCTTTTTTAAAAAAGTATTTTAGCAACTCTAGTTCCTTGGGCCTTCCATATGGATTTTAGAATGAGCTTGTCAATTAAAAACAGAAAAAGGCTACAGATTTTGATGGGGATGGAATCAAATCTCCCTATGACCTACACTTGAGAACTGTTCCTGAGTCATAAGGATGGTGACCCAATGAGCCAGAGCTGTTCTGTGATGCTTTGGAGATGGTGTCATGTCCTGTATGTTGCCAGGGTGTTATAAGGTATGAAGGACTTAAGTGTTTTGGTAGCTGAGTTTGCACAGAGAAGGTAATGCTCCTGGTGGAAAATTGTACTATAAGGGCTTTCCTTCTATGGTCCAGTGTTGCCCTGGATCACAATTTTGAATTTTTTTTAATGTTTTATTTATTTTTAGGAGAGAGAGAGAGACAGCGTGAGCAGGGGAGGGTCAGAGAGAGAGGGAGTCACAGACTGAAACAGGCCCCAGGCTCTGAGCTGGCAGTCAGCACAGAGCCCGACGCGGGGCTCAAACCCACGAACTGCGAGATCATGACCTAAGCGAAAGTCGGACGCTTAACCGACTAAGACACCCAGGCGCCCCCACTGGATCACAATTTTGAAATAGGAACAATGTAAATCAGTCCTTCATGGGAAGGCAATGCTTGCTGAGTGGGAGCAAAGTAGATGAATTGTCCAAAAAGAAGAGGAACGGATGAAGACATGGGAAAACTAAGAATTCAGGAATGAAGTAAATAGAAATACATAGGGGAAAATAAATAGGAAACAAAATGAGAGAAAAAAGATCAAACCACTGAAACCAACTAAGTTTGAAAAAGGGAAAGTGCAGTAAAGGTAGTGGGAAAGGAAAAATAATACAGATAATGTGTTGTATGTTTTTATTGCTCTGCTTTATATGGAGACTTCCTACCAAAATATTAAACACACAGAATCATGAATTTCATGCTGTCTATAAAAATAAATAAAATATACAGAGCCTTCAAATAAATGGTCACTGTATTTTACTTATAACCAATAATGTTCCATGATTGAGGCATATGAAATATTGTATTTAAACACTTTTTGAATACAAGAAACAACAAATGTTCTTTGACATATGTAGAAGAGATACTAGTGTCTTACTCATATAAGTGCATGACTTTAACTCTCTATTTTAATTCTGGGACATTAGTACTGTCCTTAATGCACTCTTACATGATGGTGGGGAAATACAAGCTATTGGATAATTAATTATAAGAAATTAGAGGGAATGGGTTATATGGAGTGGTGTCTATTTTTAGCTTCTCAACCCTAAAGCTACACATCTGATATTTAAAAATGAATAGCATATACAATTCTCTTGGATGCTTGCCTCAGCTACTGTCTCACATGTGATCATTTTGGCCACAGCTCTGCTCCCAGCATGTCTTTACATGACAGTTTTTTTCTTCTTGTTTTCAAGCATCACCCACTTCCCCAGAGTCTCTGGACCCCTCTAGATGTATTGTGGTCCAGCCCTTACCTCACAGCCCTATAATTACGTTGTATGCAGAAAGCAAGATGGAAAGGATGGCAACTGTAAACACATCTGCCAGCAGATGAGTGAAAATGTGCCTTCACTTGCCTTATGCACTGGGAATATCACTGATGGAAATAATAAATGAATGAATAAATAAGTAAATACATTTATACACACACACACGACCTCTGTCCCATTATGATCTGTTACATAGGTGACAGCACCCCCATTTCTAGTGCCTGAAGACAGGTTTAAATTCAGCACTCAAACACAACCAGAAGTCATTTCTCTGAAATCTAAGTGAAATGTATCTATTTTTCCTTCTTTCTCCATTTATCAAGACTATCTGGAAATTTCCAACTGTTTCTATTTATATATCTTTGTCCTGTACTTTATCATTTTGAAGTTTCCAGTAATCACCAGGCAACAGCTCAACATAATATTGCTGCAGCTTGAATAGTCCCTGCTAGCAAGATGATGTTGTCACATCAGTGATCCTATGACCTATAGGACTAAGGAATATACAAGCACCAACTGTTTCCCTTAGAAACAGTGTTTCCTTCCACCATAAAGAAAAATCTAACATTCACATACTGAGTAGAAAGTAATGAAACTCCATTCTAAGCTTGGAGAGAAAAACTACCCTGCATTTGTGTTTATAATGTCTGAAGTTCTCCCTTGAATTTGTCCATAAAAACCTCTATGACTGCAGCTGATGCACCAGTATGCTTTCTGGAAATAAATTGGTATAATTTCTAGTAAATATAGTAGATTTTATTGACAAGTTCAGGCCACCTTCCTGATAAAAATACCTAAACATGCTGGATGAAATATAGCAAAAATCATTTATTTAATGTACAGTTGAGTTCAAACTAAAGAAAGAACGATTTCCAGGAGATGAGGACACAGGCACCAAACCTACAGTAGCAAGAACTGGAGTATAGAGGACCATGTAACCAGCAGACCCAGGTGTGGGCCTTCAAGACTCGAAGCTAATGTTTTATTATCTTTACAGGAACACAAGAGTCAGGCCTCAGACCACCAGCAGGCAAGGTGGGGGAACAGAGCACCACTTTTCTACAAGTCACGTGTGCAGTAGGACCCTGCTCCGCTCCACCTGCAAATCTGAAGAAGCACCTCCTAGGTGCTAGGTGAAGAGAATCACCTGTGAATTGTCAGAAACCTAAGCCATTGGCTGTGGTATCTGAATTTGCAATACCAGCACGGTATAGGAGTTGGCAAAAACTGGTCCAGGATCTCTTGATTTAGGCTCAGGTCATGATCTCATGGTTTGGTGAGTTTGAGCCCTGCATTGGGCTCTGTGCTATCAGTGTGGAGCCTGGTTAGGATTCTCTCTCTCTCTCTCTCTCTCTCTCTCTCTCTCTCTCTCTCTCTCTGCCTCTCTTGCTGATGTGTGCTCGCTCTCTCTCTCGCTCTCTCTCTCAAAATAAATAAAGAAACCTTTAAAATAAATAAATATGATTAAAATATTTAAATCAGTCTGTGGGTGATACAGAAAGTAAGCAGCATTCACCTGTGATGAACTAAGAAGGGATGAATATGGATGGAAGGGGATGCACCAGCTGGTGCACTGTCCCAGACATTTGGGAAACATGAAGGATGTAATTATAAGGGCTGTTGCTAAGTACCACTGATTCACTGAAAAGCAAAAATGACAGGCTCAGATTTATAATCAACATCTTAAAGCAAAATGTGAGGGTTAGGGGTCTCCTTAATAGATAAGGAGATTAAATGATACTCTTATCCCCCTGCATCTAGAGACCAAATGGAACCCCAAAACAGGACACAGGGCTTCAGAGTGGCAGAACTTCAGAGAAGGCTGAACTCTCTGCCTAGCCCAATCTCCTATGCCAATATCAGGGCCCTAATGGAGAATGAGAAGGATCCTGACAGTTGGGACAAGATATCTGTGTTAGTTCCATTGAAAACCCTGAACCTCTAAGTTCTCTTAAACCCTCTGGATCATGAAATATAGATGCCCCTCCTTCTGCTTTCCTAAAAACTATATAGAAGCCCTCAAATAAAATAGGAGCCTTATAAGCCTTATAAGCTTGCCCTCAGGGATCCTCTCCCACCTCTTTTCTTGATTGCTGGGTCTGTAGTTAGGGTTAAATCTCAGCATAACTAAACTAGGAACAAGGGCTCATTGAGGGAGGAGAGAGATGATGAGCCAAAACTGATTCAGGACTGGTTCACAAGAACAGCAGGAACCCGGGGCGTATGCTGGAAGATCCTCAGGGTGGAGGATCAAGATGGATGAAACATAAATATGGGAGAGTTTATTAACATGGGACATTCTGCCGTGACATATAATTTAACACCCTGCTAAGGGACCCAAGTGACCTCTCTAGCACTTTACTTAGATGTCTCTAAAATCTTAGAAAGAGTAGGGGCGCCTGGGTGGCTTAGTCAGTTAAGCGTCCGACTTTCGCTTAGGTCATGATCTCACGGTTCGTGGGTTCGAGCCCCGCGTCGGGCTCTGTGCTGACTGCCAGCTCAGAGCCTGGAGCCTGTTTCAGTCTGTGACTCCCTCTCTCTCTGACCCTCCCCTGCTCACGCTGTCTCTCTCTCTCTCCTAGAAATAAATAAATAAGAAATAAAATAAAATAAAATAAAATCTTAGAAAGAGTGATGACACACATTAAATAAGCTGGAGAGGCCAGTACTATAGTGGTGAACTGTGGAGAAAGGGGTCAAACGCTCAGAGAAGTAGGTATGCTAGAATGGGTCTGACTCGGGGCCCCCGGGTGGCTCAGTCGGTTGAGCGTCCGACTTTGGCTCAGGTCATGATCGCACAGTTCATGGGTTTGAGCCCATGTTGGACTCTGTGTTGACAGCTCAGAGTCTGGAGCCTGCTACTGATTCTGTGTCTCCCTTTCTCTCAGCCCCATCCCTACTCATGCTCTGTCTCTGTCTCTCACAAAAGTAAAATAAACATTTTTAAAAAATAGAATGGGTCTGACTCCACCAGCTGACTACTGTGTGGTCAGTCCAACCTGGAGGGCACTCCATTTGCCAAGGTGAAAAAGAGTACATTGGTGGTGGGGGGGGGGGCCATCAGCATCATTGAGAAACTCAAGATGAGACTTCCCTCTGTGGGCAGCATGGACATAGAAGATGCCATTGCACATCTTGGCCCCCTGATAGCAATGGAAAGGATAGCAACCCAGAATAGCAGAGGCCAAATGGCAACTTCTAACTTTCAAAAGCAAGATGGGCATAATTTCCCTAACAGGCAGCAAGAATGGAACCACAGCCGGGGAGCCTCATCTATGGGGATCTATGAAGATGGCTCAAAGAACATGGTATTCCCAGGGGCAACATACATGGGTGACCAACAGGGGCATATTCAAAAGAGATCAAGAATAGCTAAGCAGGGGGCACCTGGGAGGTTCAGTAGGTTGAGCATATGACCCTTGATTTTGGCTTAGGTCATCTCACAGCTCATGAGTTCAAGCCCCACATCTGGCTGTACATAGTCAGCACAAGATCCTCTCTCTCTCTCTCTCTCTCTCTGCCCCTTCCCCACTTGTGCGTGCTCTCTCTCTCTCTCTCTCAAAAATAATAAACTTTAAAAAAAAGAATAGATAAGCAGAAAACTAGGGTCAGCCAGCCCAGAGGAGAAACATGATCCCCTTCCCAGTGAGTGCCCACAACAGAACTAGTTCTATGACCCAGCCCCAACTGAATAAAGAAGAGCCAGGTTTCCCTAAGAAAGGTCCTTACACCACCATGGAAAGTATATACTCTAGTGATTCTCCTGTCTTCTCCCATAATATCTATGTTCACTTGAGACAGTGAACATATATTAGAGAAAGGGGAATACTCAAAGGGCCATATTGGCCCTCCTGTTAGAATGGAAGCAAATGCAGTCAAGTAATAAATGGAGTCCTCGCCCGGCTCTCACAGTGGGTTCAACAGGTGCACAGAGACATCTAATGGTCTTTTCCTTGGTTCCCAAATGTTTATTCAGAATGGACTTCCTTAGAAGCTGGCAGAAATCTCACATTTGTTCTGTGATGCTGAAATTAAGCACTATTAAAGTACAAAAATCCAAGTAGAAGCCCTGAAACTGTCCATTGGCCAAGATAGTAAATCGAAACAATATCAGCACTGGAGGAGATAATAGATATCACTGTCTCCCTCAAAAATATAGAGGATTCAAGGGTATTGACCCTTGTTATATGTCCGCATCTAATTCACCAGTCTGTCCCTGCAAAAACTGAGTGGATGAAGGCACCTGACAGTGAACTACTACAACTTAAACAGGCAGTACCCTGATTGCAGCTTCTGTACCAAATGCAGTATCATTGCTATAGCAGACTAACACAGCCTCAGGTGCATGGTATGAGGTCACTGGTTTGGTATAAAGGAGGGGCAGAAACAGTTTGCACTTGCATGGGATAGACAAGAGTATATATTTATGGCCTTATCCCAGGGCTGTGTTAACTATTCTGATCTCTGTCATAACATAGTCTAAAGGTGCTATGTTAATCGCTTCTCAGCCTTTTGGCTAAGATCAAGTGTAGTATCTGTTCTTATCAGTTTAAAGGTGCTATGTTAGGTGATGTGGGAGCTGCCAGCTTTGAAAGCAAGAAAGGGCTCAGTAGCAGGTCCAGGCTGCAGGACAATCAGGCTTGCACCTGGGCCACATGACCTAAAAGATCATTCATTGTTTAGAGGTGTCTGTGGTAGAGAAAGATGATGTGTGGAGCCTCAGGCAAGTGCTAACAGGGGACACCCAGGGTTCTGTTGCAAGGCCATGCAGTCTACAGCAGACAATCATTCTACACCAGAGAATCAGAGATAAACGCTGGTTTATAGATAAACCACATCTTCTTGATCCATTCATCTGTTGATGGACACTTAGGCTCTTTCCATGTTTTAGCTATTGTTGAGAATGCTGAATCATGTACTATTTGAAAAGGAGCTCCTGACATGCTATTGGGCAGTGTTGAAACTGGTGTCTAAACATGCAGCTGGAAGCTGGGTAATATCAGACATAATAAGGCTTAAACAATCAATTGTAACATGGAAATGGTATATCTGGGATCAGTTTCAAGAGGATCCAGGGGTACCTGAGTAGCTCAGTTGGTTGAGTATCCAACTCTTGATTTTGACTCAGCTCATGATTCCAGGGTCATGGGATTGAGCCCCATGTCGGGCTCTGTGTTCAGCGTGGAGCCTGCTTATGATTCTCTCTCCCTCCCTTGCTTCTCTTCCACTTGCACATTCTCCCACTCTCTCTCCCTCAAAAAAATAAATAAATAAAAAGAGGATCCAGAGGTCACAAGTATGCTGCATGCGCAGGTGATCCAGGTCCCTGTGATACTTTCTTCTATCACATTTCTACCTCATGGTATCCTTTGGGGAAGGGGTCACCTATGCACAGTTTATAGAGAAAGAACGCCTTGAACTTGATTCATGGTGGAATGGTTTAGTATGTTGGTACAAGCTGGAAATGGAACGCTTGCTTCTGTACTGCAGCTCAACTCAGGGTGTCTCAGAAGGACAGTTGTGAGGGGGAATCCTTCTGATGAATAAATTCAGATAATGCATTTCATCATCCACTTTGTATGGAAAGAGAAGTCACCTAAGATAAAAGTATTTATGGACTCATTGGCAGTGGCAGATGGCTGAGCTGATTAGTCAGGGTCCTGAAAGGAGTAAGATGAAAATAATGGCCTGAGGAGGAACTGAGGGGGAGACATGTAGATAGGCACAAAGAATGAGATCATCCCCTTCTGTTCAAGGAAGAACACCAAAAACAAGAGATAACCAACAAGTTGGAGGAAATATTTGCAAATCAGTAGCCCCAAAACCCTTGGAAAATTCTGCTTTGCATCCTAAGGCTGTCAGACATTTTCCATCTTATAATTCTTCCTTCTTCTGGAAGGAGATAAAACACTGGAACTATCATTTCTAGAAGCACTGTATACAAAGCCCTCATTATTTCATTCCAGGATGAATGTAAAATGCAAGCAGAGGAAGACCAAGGGCATGTAATTCTCAAATCTCACTCTTTATTAGGAAATATAGTGTATGCTTGCTTCTTTATAATGCTTTTTTTGAGAAGGGAGAGGGGCAAAAGGAGAAGGAGAGAGAATCTTAAGCAGGCTCCACACCCAGCACAGAGCCTGACGGAGATTTATCTCAAAACCATGAGATCATGACCTAAGCCAAAATCAAAAAGTCAGACACTTAACCAACTGAGCCATCCAGGTGCCCCAATAATGCTTCTATTACGAAAAGCCTACTTCTCAGTGCCCCTAATAATGATAGAACAGTTACAATTGGATTTCACCTCTGTCAATCATTCAATAATAAAGAGTGTATCTGGACACCTTCCTTAACCATGAAATAGTTGCTCATGTTTACAGAATGACATCCCTCCTTTTAGTTCATCCTTCAGGAGGGGTGGCTCTTAACTAGGCAGACTTTTAAAATACAAAAAGAAACTTAAGCAGCAGAAGCTGAGAAAAGAGGGTAGTTAATAGCCATTATGATCTAATATTATCTTGGTTAGAAAATGGAAACGATTTGTCTGAAAGCCTTTGGGTTGACTTTTGTCCCTTGTGTTAATTTATACCTCACTGCTTTACCAAAGAACCAAATAACTAATTTGTGTCTGACACAGAGAAGGGCATCATCCCTGTTCCTTCCAAGTAATCCTAAAATGTCCATATAACCAACAAAGCATCACTGCCCAGAGTACTCAGAGATCTCTTACAAGTAAACAACTAGAGAAAACTCAAAAGAAAAAATTAAAAAAACAAACAAACAAAACAATTCACAGAAGAAGAAAACCTGAATGGTCAAAACACACAAAAAGAGGTTTTCAACCTTAAATAGTTCTCTCTGATACTATCAGAGAGATGCAAATTAAGACAGAGGTAAAATGTTAATTACACATTACTGTGTATTGGCAAAGTTGTGAGGTAATGAGAACTCTCGTGCAGTTCTGGTAGGTGTGTGTAACCACTTTGGGGATCAATTTGGTAATAGCCAGAAAGTTGAAGCTTTATATACCATACATAGACTAGAAAATACTATCATTCAAGTGCACAAGAAAACATACACAAAAACATTTCTAGTCACGTTGTTGTCATAAAAGAAAAAATTGGAAGCAACCTAAATGTCCACCAACTGGGGAATAGAAACATAATTATGATACATTCCTAGATGGAACACAATATAGTGATTTTTAAAATGAACAAACTAGTTCTATAGCATCAAAATAGGTAAATTTTAAAAGTGCATGTTGAGTTAAAACAGCAAAATACTATTTATGAAAACATTTTAATTACCCCCAAACAACACTATATGGTGTGCTGTTTGTGAATCCATACATATGTCATAGATATGAAAGCATGGACAAGAAATAAGAACCAACTTTTATAGAATGGTTAGCTCTAGGGAGGAAGAAAACGATTTTAATTTTATCTGTAACCTTTTTTATATTAAAAATAAGTATCTGAAGCAAATATAGCAAAATACTAACAGTTGGGTGATAGAGACTTTAATGATTGTTGAAAATGTTTTGTCATTTAAAAAGTAAAAATTGGGGGCGCCTGGGTGGCTTAGTCGGTTAAGCGTCCGACTTTCGCTTAGGTCATGATCTCGCAGTTTGTGGGTTCGAGCCCCGCGTCGGGCTCTGTGCTGACTGCCAGCTCAGAGCCTGGGGCCTATTTCAGAGTCTGTGTCTCCCTTTCTCTCTAACCCTCCCCTGCTCACACTGTCTCTCTCTCTCTCTCTCTCTCTCCTAGAAATAAAAATAATAAAAATATTAAAAAAAAAAAAAGTAAAAATTGAATCCATTATAAACATCAAACATCTAATTTAAAAACCATTTCTCTCGGGGCGCCTGGGTGGCCTAGTCGGTTAAGCGTCCGACTTTCGCTTGGGTCATGATCTCGCGGTTCGTGGGTTCGAGCCCCGCGTCGGGCTCTGTGCTGACTGCCAGCTCAGAGCCTGGAGCCTGTTTCAGTCTGTGACTCCCTCTCTCTCTGACCCTCCCCTGCTCACGCTGTCTCTCTCTCTCTCCTAAAAAATAAATAAAACATTTAAAAAAAAATTTTTAAAACCATTTCTCTCTCTCTCTCTGTCTCTCTCTCTCTCTCTCTCTCACACACACACACACACACACACACGCACACACACACGCACACACACACGCACACACGCACGCACAGGCACCCACACTTCCAGATTTGCCAACCTAAATCAGCAGGCTAAAGGGTTTCTCAGAGACTCCCCTCAGCATTAAGGATGCTAATTGCTACTCTAGCAGTTACTGGAAGATCAAAGACCCGCCCACAGAGCAGAGCTGCGTTTCATCTTCCACAGACCAAACACTAATACTGCCCATCCCCCACCATCCATCGCCTCCTCTCAAGCTGCCACATTGGACCCATTCCCTTTCCTTTCCCCACATGCTCTCCCCCACCCCTAAAATAGCTCTGTGCCAAAAATAAACACTCAGAAAAATGCTTGTGGAATGAATGGAGAAAGGTAACTTCACTATCATTATGTTTCTCTTCTAATTATCATGGTTTGTCTAAGGATGCACTTGTTTGTTTCTGTGGTAGCAATTCAGAAACCCATCATAGGTACGCTCCCCAGTCTGTCTCCCAGGAGCTGGGGAAGGAATATTATGGTCTTGTCATCCTTCTGTCACCCAAGGCCCTGGACACAAACCATGTGTCACCACCTTATTACCCTGCCCCCAATCCTTGTGTGCTGCTTGAAGTCAATGGGCTTTCACTCAGGAGATCTCTACATCTTTCTGGAAAGCAGGGTTATGAGAAAGGTTTCCCTTCCCTGGGGCAAGACATCAGCCTCCTGGGACTGGTACAATAACAGATCGGGATTTCTGCCATGCATTGCAAGGTGGGGTTGGCACAATCAGAGAGATTCCGTCACTCTCATAATATAATATGTCTGACCTCAAGGGGATGAATGAGGGAGTCCTTGCGCTCTAGAGGGTTCCAGCAAAGTTGTCCCAAGTTCTGTAAAGAGGAAAAATCATATGAGACTAAGGGGCAGGCCAAGGAGCCCCTCAGAATGGAGTGAATAGCTGCGGAGTCTCAGAGGAAAGGCTCCTTGGGAGCCTTGTCAAGGTGACTATGAATGAGGTATCCCTGGTGTATCAGAACCCCCCTCCCTCCAAAGATGGACACCCCATGCACTGCAGTAAGTAGCTTGAGTCTTCATGAAGGCACTGGGTGGCGCCAAACTAGGTCCCATTCTCATACAGAGGTAGCTTCCTCTCTGCCCCCTAGACTAGGGCTTCTTTCCATTCCAACCCAGGAAGTCAGCCACAGCTCTTCTAGCCCCAGACACTAATGGGAAGTAGGTGCCTGGCCCCACATTCACACCTGATCCCTGCCCCAGGCTCTTGGTGTCAGCTGAGTCCTGTTCTCAGACCAGCCCTGCCTGCCTGCATCAGTCCTGGGGCACATGTTCACAGGCCTTCCTCACCATGCTGTTTCCTCACTCTGTTCCTGCCCTATAGAGATTTCAGTGTCTTCCCTCTTTCCTTCCTTCCTTCCTTCTTTCCTTCCTTCCTTCCTTCTTTTCTCCTTCCTTTCTTTTTCTTTTTCTCTTCTCTTTTCTCTCATAGAAAAGACCAAAGCTCAAAGGAGAAAGAGAGGAAAGAGACTGCTTTGAGTTCACATGTCAGACCCCTTTAAAGAGAAAGCAAGAGTTTAGGGAGGCACTCTCCCAGGAGGGATCTAAGTCAGTCCCATTACAGTGACAGCTGTCCCTCATTTATATATTCAGGCAGGCCACCTGAGGGAATGTTGGTTAGAGTTGAATAACTTGCAAATTGAACAAAGAAAGTCCCTTTTCCTTAGTTAGCACTCACTTTTGTTCCCTAACCCTCAGACCAAATATGAACTGTTCAACTCTTCAGTGACTAGACCATCATGTTTTTGCTCATGCTATATTTAGCTGAGGTGCCCTTCCTTCCTCTATTTCTCTTGCCTTAGCTTTTAAAATACCACCCATTCCTTAGGACCCAACATGTACCTCTAACATGAAACCTTCCTTGATTGCCTCAGTTCTGAGTGATTTTTTTCTCCTGAGTTCACATGGCCATTGCTACTTGCATTACGATTCCTACCACATCACACTGTGGGATATAGCCATTTGTGTAGGTCTTGGGTCACAGTGACTTCCAGGTGGCTAAATCCCATGGACATTTTTATTTATCATCTTACTTGATCTGTTAATAGTATTTAATACTCTTGACTGTACTTTCCCTTTTAGACCTCTGGGAGTTGCCTGCCTGGCTTCTGCTCTGCCTTCTTCAGGTAATGGCACTTTGATTTTTATTTTGAGGAACTTTCCATCCCTGAGTTATGTGTAGAACTGATGCCAACCTCAGCTCAGAAGTTGAGCATATAACCTCCAGACATGCCAACAATAATGATACCTGGTCTTCCTACTGGAACCAATAGAAGAGACATGTTTTCTTTAGCTTAGATAGGGTGTAAACCTGCTAGTGACCTAATCAAGGCACCACATGAAATAACCCACTTGACAAAAGTGCTTATTAACAGGAAGGCAAAAATGAGATGGAGAGAGAGGCAGGTTCTCAAAGACCTGTTTGAGCATATAGATCTGAGCATGTCTGACTAGTTCTGAGTTCAGGTTTTAAGAGCCAACAAATTCTCCGTCGTTTTTTAAACATTTTTTAAATGTTTATTTATTTTCGAGAGGGGGACAGAGCTCAAGCAAGGGAGGAGCAGAGAGACAGGGAGACACAGAATCCGAAGCAGGTTCCAGGCTCTGAGGTGTCAGCACAGAGCCTGATGCGGGGCTCGAACCCATGAACCTTGAGATTATAACCTGAGCTGAATTCAGACACTTAACCGGCTGAGTCACCCAGGCACCCCACCCAGCTGAGTTTTTTAACACAAATAAGATTGTGGCTCTTCTGCCCAAATGCTTCCAAGACCTTCCCATGGGATATGTCCAAAATCAGAGCATAGATCCCAAGGCCCTGCCCAGTGTGGTTCTTGCCCACTTCATCTCTCAGAGCTCTCCTCCTTCTCCCTGAACTCCCTCACCTGCCTCTTATCACTTCCTTGAAAGGGGCATGCTTGTTCCCTCCAGGCCTCGGACTTACTCTTCACTTCAACTTCTTTGCTTCATTTAGTTCCCTCTAAATCATCCTCAGATCTCAGATAGAAGGCCCAGGAAGCCTTGCCTTACTCCCGCAGACTTTATCAGGCCACCATGTCATACAGTCACTGGTAACTGCCCTTCTCATACTCGATGACCTTGGTTTGATTCTTTGATTAATATCTATGTCCCTCATGAAACTAAGCTATGGGTGGGGGGACAAAGACGATGTTCATTATTCTCATTCATGTTTCCTTAGCACTTAGCCTACTGTATAATGGGCAGTGGGCATTAATAAATATTTGTAGAATAAAGCGCTGAATACTTGATGTTTCCTGCTACGTGGCTAAGCTCTTGTTGACATGTGGAATTAGGTGGGCAAGCAACATCTAGGCAATGGGAATACCAGGGAAGAGGAAGGAGAATGGAAAGGGGAACTTCCAAGGGAAACAGCATCCCAACGCATGTAGACAAAAGCCTGGAGAGCAGCAGGGTGAGACCACGCCTAACCACACTGATAAGGGGAAGTAGGATGAGACACTATCACGGGAGAGTGCATTTGTAGATAGCTATTTGCTTGGCTGAGCTGTTTAGTTGAGAATGGAGTGGAAAGTCCCAGGTGATATTTTCTAACACAGATGAATTTTGAGGATAAGCATTTGTAATCTAATCAAAGAGCTTCTAACATGTGTGATATATATCACATATCAAATTAAGATGTGGTGTGGGCTTGTTGTGGATAATTCTGTTCTGTAATCTCAAGACGTGTGATGTTCATGCCGTCGTTGTGTGTTAAACCTGTAGAAGGAAATGTGACCTAGCACTGTTAGAAAATAATAAGGCAGGAGCAGAGAAGCATCATTCCCTGTAAACTATCAGTGGTAGGAGACTCTCAGTGTCACCAAGCAGTATATGTCACCCGGGCAGAGATGTTAAGAACAAAAAATAAAAGTTTTGGGCACTTAATTTATGCCACTTCTGCTACTTCCCATGATCTCATTTAACTTCTTTGTGTCTCAGTAAAATTGGGATAATAGCCTTGCTAGGAAGGTTAAGTAGATAATAATACACTGAAGTTCTTAAAAGCAGTACTTGGTCCAATATAAGCAATCAGAAAAGTTAGCTGTTATTAATATGTAATGTTTCATTGTAACTACACCCTGGGTCCTTTCTAGGATATGAGGCTCCAGTTGTGAAGAAGACAGACAAGATAGGACTCTCATGAAGCTTCTATTCCAGTTAAGGTGGAGATAAATTAGTAAGTAAACTAACAGACAAGATCATTTCAAAGAATGATAGATGCAAAGAAGGATGATGGAGGGGAGTGTTCTTGAGATCAAAGGCTACTTTCAAAAGGGCAGTCAGAAATGCCTCTTTGAGGAGCTCAAGCTGAACTTGAGACCTAGATAGTGGGAGACATGCAAAGAATCCTCAGGCCAGATATATTGCAAGTGCAAGGCCCTGAGGAAGAACTCAGTGTTAGTTGAAGTATTAGAGGCAGGAAAATGCAGTGTGGCTGGAGCATGGTGAGAGGGGAAGAAAATGGTATGAGATGAGATCAGAGGCAATGAGATGGGGAAAAATCATTAGCACTAGGCTGGACTGACCAAAATCCAAATGGTCAGAATCTTGATGGGACATTCATGCTAGCAGAAGACTACAACTCAGCTGAGTGTGACCCTGAGGAAAGGCACCATGAATCAGGGCTCTGAGAGTAGAGGAAAGACCAGCTGGTGCTGAGGCAGAGCCTTACCACACAACTTGGACTCAGAGCAACCATGGCCTCAAAAGACAGGACCTCTGTTGGCCATCAATGTCTCTCCCTATTCACTATGGCAAATATAGCCAGTAGCCTAACCAGTGTGTATTCTCTCTTCTTTGTTGGCAGAAGCTTGATTTTGTTCATGGCAGCAATAGGACATCTCTAAGAGAAACAGTCTTAGTCTAACTAATTGAAATGAGCCTGCAAATTGAAGCCTTTGGTAAAAGAGGTGTCAAGGACCCCAGCCTTGGGGAAGCTTCTCTCTTAGGTGTGAGAACCAAACCATGTACTCTATTCCCAGCCTGGACACTGAGAACTGAAACTACCCCTTACTGTCTAGGTTCATGTGACTTTGCTCTCTCACTGTCTTTGTTAGTATGACTGTACTTTTCCAAAGCTATCTCACCTGACTTCACAAGAGTCATAGTCTTCAGTAGAAAGCATCAGCATTTTTCACCCTAAGGTTCTGTGATCCTTCTCTCAGAATCCTTACTTTGCTGTTTCCACTGATCTTACCTTTAACCGATTTACAATTCTCAATAAATTCTGATGTCACCTTCCCTGCTCTGACACACTTCCCAAGCTCTGTTGAAGTGTGTTCTCCCTTACCAGGGTGATTAATACAGTCTGCTTTGTCTTATCAAGACATTTTGTTACTAATGTTTAGGTAGCCAGCCTTTGACAGATCAGTCTGGCAACAGAAACTTTGCCCAATGTTGTGAATAAGTAACACACACAAGTTACAGGTCTATTTCAAAAGCTAACGATTTCCAAGAAGACCAAAGAGACCTGATTTTAAAAGTGCAGGTGAATATGTGTCAACTTTTTGATATTCCTCTGAAATTTGTCCAAATGCCTTTTACCAGAAAATTCAATTATAAATATAGTGCAATTTCCAGTTCTCAATTAGAGACCAGATACCATAAGTCTTTTTTAAAAATATTTTTCCTAAAATCATCATTTAGGCTTTTATTTTTACTAAATCAGGACAGATAACTACTACTAACAAATAAAAGATACTACAAAATTAATTGATTGTTTTTATTTCCTTTTCTATTTTCTATTACTATTAGGATTAGAAGGCATAATAACATCCTAATATTTTTTATCATTTCTATATTTGGAGCTCTAGACAATGGTTTATGATTATTATTTATATATACTTATTCTTTAGTTGATAACTTCATTAAATTGGTTGATTTTATCAATAGACTGAATTCTGTAGTCAATGGACTTGGCCAGTTTTACATTTCTTGGCAAAATGAAACAAAAATGTCAAATGAAAACAAAAAATTCAAGAAAGAAGTCTTGACAACTGTTTCGCAATATACAACAAACTCACATCTTTGAGTGTTTTACCCCATGAAACAGACTCATGAGTGAGAGTGCTTGGGGTGCAGGAGAAAGAATGGGAGCCTGGGGGCCAGGTACGGCCCTGGGTCTGTCACAAACCAGAGGTTGGAACCCAGGCATGTAGATAAGCACTTCCTGTAGATTATATTACAATCAGCACCTCAATGAACCAGGTTCTACTTACTGTGCATTTTACTAAAGAAAAAAAAAAAAAACATGTAAGCACAGAGAAGTTAAATAATACAGTGAAGGTCACACAGCCTACTCAGTACTAGAATCAGAATTTAAGCCAAGCCTATGTGACACAGCCTCTACAAAGTAACACCTGTTAGTGACAGTGACCTAGCAGTGGCAGAGCAGAATGAAAGAAAGCCAAATGAGTAAAGGTGGCCTCTCAGGAGCTGGTGGGTAGGCTGGGAGGCTCATGTTACACATTGCATCAAACCCCAGGCCAAATATGAGGAGCAGAGATAAGGTCCTCCCTTGTTTCCAGCTGTAGGACTTGGGCCAGACCCAGCAGCTGCCACTTTCTCCTGGAGCGGACTCATATTGGACATTCAGTATCAAGGCGGTCTTGTTAATAATGCAGGCTCGTAACACAAGCAGGATGTCGGCTTTGAAGAGACACCTGCCATCGCCCAGCTCCCTTAGCTGAACACAGGCAGAGAAGGGATGACAGGAGATATCCAAGATGCTAGGTGAGCTGAAGGCAGCAGGCTGCCAAGAGAGTGGGCTGCAAATTCCATCAGGATGTAGTGAAGAATGAAGTCCCTGGAGAATACAAAGCTGAGGACATGTGGACGTGGCAGGAGCCAAGAGACTGTGTAGAAATGTCCGTCACAAATGGGCTGCCTCCTGAAATGAACTGAAAGAGGAAGACGGCATGGTAAAGAGAAGTAAGTAAATACCAGGGAAGGATCCTGAAGAAAACAGTATGAAAACAGATGAGCAGGGATCACAAGAGATGATTCCCTTCTTGGGAGGGGGAGGGCCGGCGGGGGTGGGAGGAACCTGAAGACAAGAGTGATTAGGTCAGAAAAGGATCTCCAAGTGGGGTCTGCTAATGTGTGACACGGTTCTGCCATGACACATTCACAAGATTGCGGGGGGACACTCCTGAGCCCATGTAGGAAATATGATCAGGTGCCTTCGCTCCCAGTATCACTGGCCTGAAGACCATGATGATTTTACTTACCACTGTATCTCTAGGACGCAGCACAATGTCTGGGATGTGCTATGTGCTCAATGAATATTTCTCAAACAAAATATTTCTTGAACAAAAAGAGAAGGGAAGGAAAGAAGGAGGGAAAGGGAAGGTAAAACCCAGGGGCAGCAAGCTCTGCCTGGCTAGCCAAACCGACCATCTTTAGGAAAGATACATAGCAAATGGCCTCCTGCCTCTTCTTGCCTCTCCACCTCCTCTGCCTACACACACACAGCAGTCGCAGGTCACCTGCTCACACACAAAGAAGGCCTAACACCCCAGGGTGTGCATAGCAAGGCACTAAGTAGATGTTGGGGAGCCTGTGCCCAACCCCCAATCTTCCTGGGCCATCCCGTGGCACACCAGTCTCTATAGTTCTCCACACTGCCCTGGATTTAATTCTGGACCTAGGAGTCTTTAAAACACAAGCCAACCAGTGAGCTGGTTTAACACACACTCATAAGTCCTTCACTGCTCAGTGAACCCAATAGCACACCAGGAACTCAATGGGACCTCCCTCTCTTCAGATAAATATTGCCCCAGCAATTTGGAACATGTGGGTATTATGGTCAAGGAGAAGAGGTAGGGGGACAGAGGTCTGTACCTCATGTTTCTTTCAAGATAGGCTCATTTATGATACGATTACAACCCAGGAAGCTCAGTGACTAAAAATTAAGGTGTATTTCTCACTCAAACCACCTATCCATCACCAACTGGCTGAAGGCTAAACTCTCCATTGTCCTTTCTCTGGGATCCAGGCTAACAGAGCAACCACCATGCATCTGTGGTAGAGGAAAAGAAAAACGGCAGGCTGGCATTTAGAAACTTCAGTCTGGAAGTCACACACATCACTTCCATGCATAGTCACTGGCTGGAATCATCACTTGGCCACACAGACACAAGGGGTCTGGGAATACAATACTACCACAGGTCAGGAAGACAGAGAGCTGGAAACAGTGACCCTAGTCTGGAGCTGAGCCTTGGAGGTGTGGCCCAATTAATCCTCAACCCCTTCTAATCAGCAAAGTGCTAAGGACCTGGTATCCTCCATTGAGGAAACGTCTGATGGCACAGCCTAGAAGAATGGAAGTGCTTTCCAGTCAAGCCTGATGCTCAGGGGATCCCTCTTCTGTATCCAGGACTCTCACCAGTTCTGCAGTCTCAGCTCTCCTGACACAAGGACAGCCTGTCAGGACAGCCGTAATGAGCATAGTGTTGAGGCAGTCCTGAGGTCCTCCTGTAAGCCCAGCCAGGGGGAGGATGCTCTTCTCCACAGTGGACTCCCAGTAAGGGTCCCATGAGGGTGGCAAAGTGGCTGCGCTGAGGATGCATTTTCTTTTTTGAAAAAGTAATATAAAAGTTTTCTCCTGCCTCATTTTAGGAATGAAGCAACCTGGTTCATAAGTTAAATGTCAAAACTGCCATTTGTATTACTTGCTACCATAGGTATAGGGGCAGAAGGCAGGGTAGACCGGGGAGGGGAGGCAGAAAGCAAAGGGAGATTCTTGAGGAGAGAAACACAACTGGGCAGAGGGGAAAGGCTGTAGAGAGCAGGGGATTTGGAGAAAGAGGGTGAGTGGAGGGACAATCTGAGGGGAAAAGATCAGAGATGAGCTGCTGTTATCACATCTTCCTCAATGGCATCTGAGCTCTTTGAAAAGCTAATTTTCTATTCAACAGCTGTTCTGTCTCCTAAAGTGCACCAGAGGGCTTGTGACTGCCTGAGTGGCAGACACCTGAATCAAAAGGAGGACCAACATGGCTCCTGGGCTGAGGGACCCACCCAGAAGCCCATCATGAAAGGAAGCATTAGATAACTTAAGACTTCAAAGAGGAGGGCACTAGCTGGCAGACTTTTGGGAATCAGAGGTCACACAGGGAGCTGGCCATTACTGACTTCCTATCCCACGTGAAAGAGACAGCTGAGGAAAACATAGAGGCAGAAGGTCTTAAAAATATCAAATTAATCTTCATGTAACTTTTGGTCTAGGCTTCAAAAGAATTAAACCAGGTGACTTCTGCTAGGTTATTGTTATTGCTGTTGTTTCGATTCTGTGCTTGTTCTATGAAAAGCTATGAGTCATTAGCTACCTGCCCAGAATACTAGAACCCTCTGGAAGCTGCACAACCAATATGGAATGCTGAAATGAGTGGAGAAAGTATAAATCTCAAAATATCTTCAAAAAAAATATATACCACCTCCTTCCCTTCTCTTCACTGCCCACACAAAAGCAGGTCCTCCACCTCCACCGCTGACCGCCGTTCTGGTGCACTGGCACTAACAAGGCCACATCTTCCTGACTTACACTGGGCTCTAGGCCTAGTGACAGCGGTCAGAAATAATCAGGCTTGATCAAGCCCATGCTGCCCTGGAGAACTGGTAATATCTCTGCCAGAGGCCTCCCTAGTAGCTTTCCCTCTCTGAGCAGGGGGGGACATGGGGCAGCTCTTGAAACACCGAGGCACAGGAAAGATGCTAGGCTGTCTGAAGGAGACAGCCAGCATGTGGTTAGCCCAGAAGGGACACCGCAGCACAGGGCAGCCCACAGGGGTGAGGCAGCTGCTGAGGAATCCTCCATGGCCTTGGAAATCTTGATAAGGTGATAAATGCAGCCTGCAGCAGCAGCATCCTGGGGGCGGCCTGCCGGCCCACGGGCCCATGCACCCACAGAAGGCAGGTGAGGGGCACGCTGTCATCGCCCCAGTCAGCCGACGTCAGGTACACTTAATTATCAGGGCTGCTGAAGCAGATCACACTTTCTCTGCCAGCCTCTGATTTCACATGTGTTGTCACTTTTATTTTTCTTTTTCATAACTGGACTGAATGGACCTGAAGATGTCCAGAACTGGATTTTTACCAGCAGGTCTCCAAAACGGATTCTAAGATGAGGAATTTCATTTATTTGTCTTTTTATTTACTGACAAATATTTATTAAGTGTCTGCTGTATACCTGACACTGTACTTGGTGGCCAGGGGGTTCTTGTACTTGTGTTTCAAGCTGTACCAGTTGGGATTTGGACAGTATTTGCCTTACTTCTCCATGTTCATTGAGGAGAAGCTGTAATATGCAGACATCACAATGGTGCAAACAGGAGATGATCTCTGCCCAGAGGAAGCTGCCTGGATCCTGAAAGATGAAGGAATTGGTATGGCAATCCACAGGAGGAATATTCTGCCTTAAAGCTGAGCTTTTGTGTTATTTTTTTTTTAATGAGGTGCAAGGTTCTGCCTCTAATCTAGGCCTGGCAATTTCCTCAAACACCCTCCCTTGGCCATCTTCCCTCCCTTGGCCATTTTCTTTCCCCTTTCTTTAGTTTTGAGGGCTTGTCAGAAGAGAGTTTGTACAGAGAAAGGCTGGCCATCAGGTTAGCCTCATCATGAAGGTAAATTATTTAGGACAATCTCTCTGCAATTGGGAATCACAAGTCTAAAGAATAGGTATTCAGACTCAGAAAAATTAATGTTTTTCACAGTAATTAATATAAGATTATTTATAAAACTGGCTAGGATGAATATTCCCAGACTCTCGATCCTCTTGGCCAGAAAAATTTCCCTCTTCGCTGACTGGTAAGACTAGGAAAGTGGCTCTTTCAGAAGGATTGCACATCATAAATTCCCAGGGCTAGAAGTTTTTTTCCAATTGGACCCTAGGGGTTCCTAAGATAGGCCTCAGGGGGCTGCTAGGAATGGGTACCTCTGACTCCTCTGCTGCTTCTTTTGACCTGAGAAGACCCATGGTAGTATTCTTCATATATATTAGTTTTCCTCTCTTGGGAGGTCTCATTTGAAGAGAAGGTTCTTATATTAAGCAGGATAGTGAGACAGTGAAAGAGTCCAAACCAGTTTTCACCAGAGGAGGAGACTAAGGCCTAGGAAGGCCACAAGCCTTACCAGAATCACACAGTTTCACAGAGCTAGCACTGGAGTGCAGATGGACTTCCCACTGCACATCCAAAGTAAGTTTCTCTGTTTAATCAAAGATACCAAGGTTTTTAGTTTTCTTCATACATTTTTCGGGGGCATGTAATACACTGATCTTTTACTTATCCTCTGTTTAGCTTCTACCAAATCGCTATTCAATCTCTACTGCTTTTGCTTTATTTAATAGAAAGATTCTTGAGGGAGAAAGCCGGTTAAATAGTTTTATCTGGCTGAAGATAAAGACACTCTTGTTGTATCAAAGCTGAGGTGATGAACCCCATCTGTCACATCCCTGTTGTCTCCTTGTCGGGCTGGGAGATAGAGAAGGCAGCATGGGAGAGGTGGCTATAGCTTGCAGTGGTACAACCCCCACCCTCCTCCACAATATATTAGAAGAAGATAACCTTTGTGGGTGGGAAGAGGAGGCAGATGCTTGGACCAAACCAACACACATAATGACAATGTCTCATCGAAACAAATTATTTCCTTTTCAGCATTACTTTAGCTGTCAGTGTTTCCATTATTGCCCAGCTTTATCTTCCTGTCAGCATAAAAAATACCATCATGAGGTAGAATGTGCCTGATATCCACAGAAATGCATACTGTCAGGAGGTTTCATTGCCATAAACTTGCCTTCACATTCTCCCCGTTTCCTCCTGCTCAGTGCTTATATTCTGGTGCCTGGCAACCCTATGCATGAACACACAGGGGTAGGCAAGAGGTGATAGCCCAGGGGAATCCCCTGCAAAAGGGCAGATCTGCCAAGGACCGTTATCTGATGAGGCGGAGGGGTGTGAGGTGACTCAGACTCTGTGAAAAGCACTGTTCATTTATAGCCATACTTCCCTTTATCAGAAAGCATACCCTTGAAATGCTGTGTCTAAACAAAAGTTCTGTAAATCAAGTCCTGTCTTAAATGGGTCAAAGAAGCTTGTGATTCAAATTATTCCTGTAAAGTATGCTTTATCTATCAAAGACTCCATTCATTCATTTATTTGTTCATTCACTCATTCATTCACTCATTCATTCAACAATTATATATTTATTCAGGGCTTTGAACGGGGCACTGGGTCAGGCATTGGGAACATGGTGTGTGGGTGGGGGGGTAAGACATTTTCTTGTATGTATGGGTTGCAGATCATTACACAACCACTACAAGAGAAATAAAAGATCAAAAAATTGATCTTGTGCAAAAAATGGATCTTCAAAGATAATTGCTCAGAGCAGACTCGTGACTAAATAAAATCAGGTTCTTGGGATAGCTGCCCCTCTTCCCTGACTCACACACCTGTCATCCATGCCAGCTTGTTCTTCGAGGGAGGATCTCCTACCTCTTCCCACCAAAATTTTAGTTTTTGTTTCACTTTGATCCAACTCTTCTCTTGTAGCCTCTTTGATATACAATATGATCTGTTCAGCTCAGATCCCAAGTATATCATGGAAAACTATTTTTTGAAGAGAGAGCAGGAGATGAGAGCACCTAGTCTGTGGATCATTAGAGGAATCTTGTTAATGCAAACTCTCTGCCTGTTTACAGTCAGGTTCCTACCAGTGAAGACGGAGCAATCAGCAGAGGGCTGAAAGATCAAGCACCAAGGCTGATCTAGCTACTGCTGCTGAGGAGGGTCTGACCTGAGCAGCAAAAAGCAACACCAGGGGGCCTAATATGATACCATTCCTTGAAGGGATCAACCAGCCACTTGGTGGAAAGTTGATTACATCAGATCCCTTCCATTCTGGTGTGGAGGAGGGACACTAATTTGTCCTTACTAAGACTGACATGTATTCCCAATATGGGTGTGCCTTCACTGTCCACAATGTTTTGGCCAGTCCCATGGTCTGAGAACTCCCAGAGTGGCTGATCTGTTGACATGAAATTGCACATCACCTCACCTCAGACCTAGGGACCCACTTTACAGCAAGGAGGTGCCATGATGGCCTATGACCACAGGATCCATTACACTTTTCATATACTGCACAGTCTGGAGGTTGCCAGCTTGGTAGCATCAGAAACATCTCAGAAGGGCCCAACTAGGGTGCCAGGTTAGGGATAAAGTTATCATTTAAGATGCATGGCAGACTTGAGATATTTTGAAAACATGGCAGAAGTGGCCACTGTTATCATTTATCTAACTGACCTGATTAGGGAATTTGTTCTTCTTACTCCTTAAAGGCACAAAAACAGATGCAATCAGAGCTTGACAAAATGTAACCAGAAGCTCAAATCCCCAGAGGGGAATTTCAGGGTGACTCTACTGAGCAAGCAGCCTAGACCATCAAAACTGCTTTCCAGGGGGTGAATCTCACTTGTGGCCTCAGGGCAGAATCAGGGACTGTCCCACTTGACTACCTGTTGTAAATCTTTTTTTAAAGAAATTTAGAGGGGTTGGAGAAGGGAGGCAAGATGGCGGAGAAGTAAGGAGCTCCGTACTTGCACTCGCGCCCATACATCACACAGAAAAGATCTGAAGCCATTGGAAACCATACAAAACCTGAAAGACTCGGAGAAAAAGGACGCAGAATCCACTGAGAAAGCCTTCTAACCAGCGGCGCGCCTGCCGCCATTGTAGCTCCAGGGCAGCTGGGACCCCTGAAGGAGACGCGCAGACACCTGGCGTCCGCGCTCCTGGCTGGCTGGAACTCGAGAGGGAAGGCAAAGAGCTAAAAACTGGGAAATTTGCCTGTGAGTTCGTGTTTCGGGTGACGAGCCATAGAGAGACCCGGTTTTCCTCACTCCAGCGGGCTCAGGCTACACGGACCCGGCAGGCAAGCCCCCGCGCATGCGCGCCAGCCCGACCCAGAGAAGGAAGCAGCGATCCTGACTCCGCCCCCAGAGCTCAGCAGGGAGCCTGGAATAGCCCGACTGGGGTTGTCTGGGAAGCTGTGTCTAAGGCAACTTCAGCGGGGCGCGGACTGGGATTTGGAGATTGAAGACTGCAACCAACTTTGGCTGCGTCCCCGGAACGGGGAGTTGACACGCCAAAAAAAAAAAAAAAAAAGCGAGCTGCAGCGCGGGGTTCAAGAAGGGACTGGAGCACCGTCACTCTCCTTCCCACAATCGCCAAGGCAGAACCCCCGCCTGAGGCATCGGATCACGCCACGCCCATCCCTGCCTGAGAGGTGCCCTCCTCCCTTTTTTTATTTTTTTTCTTTTTTCCCTTTTTTTCTTCTTTCTTTTTTTTCCCCTTTCTTTTCTCTTTTTTTCTTCTTCTTTCTCTTTTCTCGCTTTTTTCCCCAAAACACTGACCTGATTAACTCTGGTCGCCAGCTTGCTTAAACAATCACAAGTCCATTCTGTAAATGTAAATTCTACACCTACCGACTTTTTCAGCTATTTCTCTCAGGAGTAATTAGACTATATAGTTTCTCTGGATAATTCCAGCATCCTACTCTCACCTATCCAACCATATTCTACCCTTTACCTCTTTGAAAAAATTTCTTATCCCTTCTGCCTGTTCATTCTATTTCCAAATCTGCCTTGTCTCACCCTGCCTTCTCTCTTTTTCTCTATGCTCTTCAACCAGCACTGCATACACACGGCTATTTAACTGTAGCTGGGAAATCCAGGTATATGCTTTAAACCGTTCTTTGTCCATCGGTTTCTTCTTTTTTCCTTTTCTTTTCCCCTTTTTGACCCTTTTATGTATTTTATGCTCCCTATTCGCCCTCCCTCTTCCGTCTTTTCTATTAACTTTTTCGTTTTCCCTCTCACTTTGCATGTTAGTTGAATTAGCCTGTGCGTTTGTGTGCTCCTGCTCCCTGTGTGTTTGTCTGTCTGTTTTCTTTTCCAGGGCTACCTCAAGAAACAAGCTAGAGTACACAAGGTGAAGAGTCCCAAATATCACTACGAATAGGAAAATAAAATAACTAAGGTCCCAACAAGAGTGACCGAGGGATACCATTCAAAAAACAATCTCTGAAAGGATAGGCCCTGGAAAGTCAAAGAGTTTCTTGGATATAGCAGTGCTCATAGAAACAGAGAGCATAACAGGTCTTTAAAACCAACAAGAGCCGGAAAGCTAACTAAAATGACGAAACGAAAGAACTCTCCTCCAAAGAAACTCCAAGAAGAAATGACAGCTAATGAACTGCTCAAAACAGATATCAGCAGCATAAGTGAACAAGATTTTAGAATAATAATGGTGAAATTAATAGCAGGGCTTGAAAAAAACATAGGGGACATCAAAGAAACTATGGCTACAGACAGAATGGAAAATAAAAATAGGCATGAAGAATTAAAAAATGCGATCAATGAGATACATAATAAATTAGAGGCCTCCAATGCACGGCTTGAAGAGGCAGAAAGGAGAATAAGTGATTTAGAAGACACCATTCTAGAAAAACAAGAAGCTGACAAAAAAAGAGACAAACTGATCCAGGAACAAGAAAGAAGAATTCGAGAGCTCAGCGACACAGTCAAACGCAACAATATCCGTATCATAGGAATCCCAGAAGAGGAAGAGAGAGGGAAAGGTGCTGAAGGAGTCCTGGAACAAATTATAGCAGAGAACTTCCCGACCTGGGGAAGGAAGTCAATGTGGAAATACAAGAGGCTCAGAGGACTCCCCTCAGACGTAACTTGAATCGATCTTCTGCATGACATATCATCGTAAAAATGGCAAAATACAAGGACAAAGAGAGAATTTTGAAAGCAGCTAGGGAGAAAAGGGCCCTCACATACAAAGGAAACCCATCAGAGTGGTGACAGACCTATCTACTGAAACGTGGCAGGCCAGAAAGGAATGGCAAGAGATCTTCAATGTGATGAACAGTAAAAATATGCAGCCAAGAATCCTCTATCCAGCAAGCCTGTCATTCAAAATAGAAGGAGAGATAAAAACCTTTCCAAATAAACAGAAATTGAAAGAATTTGTCACCACGAAGCCAGCCCTACAAGAAATCCTGAGGGGGATGCTCTGAAGGAAAGGTTGCAAGGAACAAAGATTCCAGAGACACCACCACAAACATGAACCCTACAAAAGATACAAAGACTCTAAACCCACATATTTCAATAATAACACTGAATGTAAATGGGCTGAATGCTCCAATCAAAAGACATAGGGTAGCAGAATGGATTAAAAAACAAAATCCATCTATATGCTGTCTACAAGAAACTCATTTTAGACGGGAAGATACCTTCAGATTAAAAGTAAGGGGATGGAGAAATATATATCATGCTACAGGAAATCAAAAGAAAGCAGGAGTAGCGATACTTATATCAGACAAACTGGACTTTAAATTAAAGACAATCACAAGAGATGAAGAAGGGCACTACATAATAATTACAGGGTCCATCCATCAGGAAGAACTAACAATCATAAATGTCTACGCACCGAATATGGGAGCACCTAAATATCTAAAACAATTAATCACAAACAAAAACAAGCTTATAGATAAGAATGTGCTAATAGCAGGGGACTTTAATACTCCACTTACAGCAATGGATAGGTCAACCAGACAGAAAATCACTAAAGAAATAATGGACTTGAAAGATACATTGGACCAGATGGACCTGATGGATATATTTAGAACTTTACATCCTGAGGCCAGGGAATTTACTTTCTTCTCAAGTGCGCATGGCACATTCTACAAGACAGATCACATACTGGGACATAAAGCAGCCCTCAATAAATATAAAAGAATAGAGATCATACCATGCACACTGTCAGATCACAATGCTTTGAAACTTGAAATCAATTACAGGAAGAAGTCTGGAAAACTTCCAAAAACATGGAGGTTAAAGAACAGCCTTCTAAAGAATGAATGGGCCAATCAGGCAATTAGAGATGAAATTTAAAAATATATGGAAACAAATGAAAATGAAAACACAACAATTCAAAATCTATGGGATGCGGCAAAGGCAGTGCTAAGAGGAAAGTACATTGCTCTCCAGGCCTATTTCAAGAGATTAGAAACAGCACAAGTCGAAAATCTAACAGCTCACCTAAAGGAACTAGAGGCAGAGCAACAAGAACACCCTAAACCCAGTAGAAGAAGAGAAATAATAAAAATTAGAGCAGAAATAAACAACATAGAGACCAAAGAAACAATTGAACAGATCAATGAAACCAAGAGTTGGTTTTTGGAAAAGGTAAACAAAATTGACAAACCTCTAGCCAGACTTATCCAAAAGAAAAGAGAGAGCACACAAATAGACAAAATTATGAATGAAAATGGACTTATTACAACCAACCCCTCAGAAATACAAGCAATTATCAGGAATACTATGAAAAATTATATGCCAACAAATTGGACAACTTAGAAGAAATGGACAAATTCCTAAACACACACTCACTACCAAAATTCACACAGGAAGAAATAGAAAACCTGAACAGACCCATAACGAGTGAAGAAATTGAATCAGTTATCAAAAATCTCCCAACAAATAAGAGCCCTGGACCTGATGACTTCCCTGGGGAATTCTACCAGACATTTAAAACAGAATTAATCCCAATTCTTCTCAAGCTATTCCAAAAAACAGAAATCGAAGGAAAACTCCTGGATTCATTTTATGAAGCCAGCATCACTCTGATTCCTAAGCCAGACAGAGATCCAGCAAAAAAAGAGAACTACAGGCCAATATCCTTGATGAATATGGATGCAAAAATTCTCAACAAGATCCTTGCAAATCGAATCCAGCAGCACATAAAAAGAATCATCCACCAAGATCAAGTGGATTCATTCCTGGATTACAGGGCTGGTTCAACATTTGCAAATCAATCAATGTGATACATCATATCAATAAAAGAAAAGATAAAAACCATATGATCCTGCCAATAGATGCAGAAAAAGCATTTGACAAAATACAGCATCCCTTCTTAATAAAGACTCTCGAGAAAGTTGGGATAGAAGGAACCTACTTAAACATCATCAAAGCCATCTATGAGAAGTCTTCAGCTAACATCATCTTCAATGGGGAAAAATTGAGAGCTTTCCCCCTGAGATCAGGAACATGACAGGGATGCCCACTCTCACCACTGTTGTTTAACATAGTGCTGGAAGTCCTAGCATCAGCCATCAGACACCAAAAGGAAATCAAAGGCATCAGAATCGGCAAAGGGGAAGTCAAACTTTCCCTCTTCGCAGATGACATGATCCTCTACATAGAAAACCCAACAGACTCCACCAGAAGCCTACTAGAACTGATCCAAGAATTCAGCCAAGTTGCGGGGTACAAAATCAACATACAGAAATCGGTTGCATTTTTATACACCAACGATGAAGCAACAGAAAGAGAAATCAAGAAACTGATCCCATTCACAATTGCACAAAAAACCATAAAATACCTCGGAATAAACCTAGCCAAGGATACAAGAGATCTGTATGATGAAAACTATAGAAAACTTATGAAGGAAATTGAAGAAGACACAAAGAAATGGAAAAACATTCCATGCTCATGGATAGGAAGAATAAATATAGTTAAGATGTCATTACTACCTAAGGCACTCTACACATTCAATGCAATTCCAATCAAAATTACACCAGCATACTTCTCAAAACTAGAATAAACTATCCAAAATTTGTATGGAACCACAAAAGACCCCGAATAGCCAAAGTAATACTGAAAAATAACACCAAAACGGGAGGGATCACCATCCCAGACTTTAGCCTCTACTACAAAACTGTCATCATTAAGACAGTATGGTATTGGCACAAAAACAGACACATAGACCAATGGAACAGAATGAGAACTCAGAAGTGGACCCAAAAGTATACAGCCAACTAATCTTTGACAAAGCAGGAAAGAATATCCAATGGAAAAAAGACAGCCTTTTTAACAGATGGTGTTGGGAGAACTGGACAGCAACATGCAGAAGAATGAAACTAGATCATTTTCTCACACCATGCACAAAAATAAACTCAAAATGGATAAAGGACCTGAACGTGAGACAGGAAACTATCAACACCCTAGAGGAGAAAGCAGGAAACAACCTCCTTGACCTCCACCGCAGCAACTTCTTACTTGACACATCCCCAAAAGCAAGGGAATCAAGAGCAAAAATAAACTGTTGGGACCTCCTCAAGATTAAAAGCTTCTGCACAGCCAAGGAAACAACCCAGAAAATTAATAGGCAACCAACGGAATGGGAAAAGATAGTTGCAAATGACATATCAGATAAAGGGTTGATATCCAGAATCTATAAGGAACTCACCAAACTACACGCCCAAAAACAAACAACCCAGTGAAGAAATGGGCAGAAGATATGAACAGACACTTCTCCAAAGAGGACATCCAGATGGCCAACAGACACATGAAACGATGCTCAGCATCGCTCCTCATCAGGGAAATACAAATCAAAACCACACTGAGATACCACCTCACGCCAGTCAGAGTGGCTAAAATGAGCAAATCAGAGAACTCTAGATGCTGGCGAGGATGTGGAGAAACGGGCACCCTCCTACACTGTTGGTGGGAATGTAAACTGGTACAGCCCTCTGGAAAACAGTGTGGAGGTTCCTCAGGAAACTAACAATAGAACTCCCCTATGACCCAGCAATAGCACTGCTAGGAATTTACCCAAGGGATACAGAAATGCTGATGCATAGGAGCACATGTACCCCAATGT
This sequence comes from Proteles cristata cristata, assembly GCA_017311185.1. Taxonomy (NCBI): domain Eukaryota; kingdom Metazoa; phylum Chordata; class Mammalia; order Carnivora; family Hyaenidae; genus Proteles; species Proteles cristata. The sequence continues at coordinate 378,800 of JAESUZ010003777.1, read as the reverse complement.
TCATAGCAGCACTCTCCACAATAGCTAAAACATGGAAAGAGCCTAAGTGTCCATCAACAGATGAATGGATCAAGAAGATGTGGTTTATCTATACCATGGAATACTACATGGCAATGAGAAACAATGAAATCTGGCCATGTGTAGCAACATGGATGGACCTTGAGGGTGTTATGCTGAGCGAAATAAGTCAGGCAGAGAAGGACAAATATCATATGTTTGCACGTATAGGAGGATTAGGAGGAACTTAACAGAGGACCAAGGGGGAGAAGAAGGGGGAAATGGTGGGGGAAAGGGGAGAGGCAAACCATGAGAGACTCTTGAATGCTGACAAAAACTGAGGACTGGTGGATGTGGGGGGAGGAGGGGTGGGCATGGAGGAGGGCACTTGTGGGGATGAGCACTGGGTGTTATGTGGAAACTAATTTGACAATAAACTATTTGTAAAAAAATAAAAAATAAAAAAAAAATAAATTTAGAGGAAAGCCAGGTGAATGTGAGGCGAACAATCACCTTGAACAATCAGGAACAGGCTGGAGTAAATTTAATATGGAACATGAGTGGATTTGAGCAATGTAAGAGGTAGACCATAGCAAAACCTGTCAGGCCCTCAGCACCCACTGCCCCTGTGCACATCCACTACCTCTTCCTATGAGCACCTGCTGCTGAGAACTTGGACTGGACTTAGGAGTGTGCTTGGCCTATGCATAGGGTAGGCCAGAGGTGCTAGAGAATCAATGCACCTGAAACAGGCTTCAGTGAAGTAGAGCAAGTGGTTGGTTGGGAAAGGAGCTTAGAGAACATATAACAGAGAAACCAAAACTTGCCTAATGTCCAGCAAAGACCTTTCCGAGCCCTGAAGGATGCAGAGGGGTCAACTAGACAAAAGTGGTAAAAGGAGGGTATTGATAGGCACATAGGTATGGATGGAAGACATAGTACAGACAAGGAAATGGCAGAAGTATGGAATGGGAGAGGCAAGGGATCATACCATGAAGGGTCTTGGGATCCATGTTTTGGAATCTCCATTATTTCCTAAGAGCAACAGAAACCCACTGAAGCTTTTTTCACAGATGACATGATCCAACTTATATGTTAGATCACCAGGATGTCTATCTGGTATTTGGATATGAAAGTCTGGTCGAAGGATATGATGTGACCAATGATATGGTAATCAAAGCCCACTGTAGAGGTCTGTTCCAAGGAAAGTGTAAGAAATGAGAGGAGCAGAAGGCCCAGGCCTAAGTCCCTGAGCCTACAAAGAAGACAAAGGAAGGTAGATGGAAAGCTATAATAGGATGGCACCTAGGGAACCCTAGGGAAGACAGTATCAAATGGCGGTCAGAGGATATCCAAGAGGGGTCTGATCCATGACTGCTGGCAGAGTAAAATAATGGTCTTTTAGGAAAATAATTGGCCATGTACATCAAGAACTATAACCCAACTCCTGGGAATTTATTCAAGTGGAGAAAAAAACCTACTTATGCAACTATGATGATATTTTTTATAATAGTAAAAAAAAATAGTGACTCATGAAGCAATATTAAAACATACAGGGGTGCATTGGTGGCTCAGTCAGTTGAGTGTCAGACCCTTGATTTTGGCACAGGTCATGATCTCGCAGTTGGTAAGATCTAGCCCTGCTTAGGGCTCTATGCTGACAGTGAGGAGCCTGTTTGGGATTCTCTCTCTCCCTCTCTCTCTCTGTCCCTCCCCCTGTGTGCCCTCTCTCTCAAGATACATAAATAAATGTTTAAAAAATACATAAGGCAACATTACATAAAAAAGCAAAATGCAGAAGTCTGTATAACAAGTAAATATGCATAAGGATAAAGATCAGAAGAACATGGAAAGTGTAAATGTTAGAGAAGAGGGATTGTGAATTTTTAAAATTATTCCCAGTATTGCTGTTATATTGTTTATAGACAATGGATTGTAATCTGGAAAAGAAACATATTATGTAGCAACTTTAAAATAAGTAGAAAAACCCACTACAATGCCAAACAACATGCTAAGAATGAAACACAGATAAATTTTCCCATTTATAACAGTATAGTTATAAGTATATATTACTTTCTTGACCCAAGAAGGACAGGCACTTGAATATATACTCATTGCTCATCCAAAGAGAATAAATGTCCAAATAGTCCTTAGTATAGAAAGGAAATTTATTTCTTGGAAGCTTTGAAAATAAATGGAAATTCAGTTAAATGCAGCATAATATTCATAAGAGATTCCACACACTATCCCACTTACAAGGAAGGGAGCAAGGGGATGACATGTTTTGAGTGCCAATATGTACCAGGAATGCTGCTTAGTCACTCATACCAACCCAGCGAGTGTGAGGACCCCTGCATCATCATTACATTCTCCAGTCAACAAACATCAAAATCCGCTGGTTGTTCCTACTTTGTTCTCCCCTGTCAGCTCCCCGTTGGGGAATTAAGCGAATTTCAGTGACCATCTGCACAACCGATGCAAGGCTGCCTAACCTAGCAGAGACATGTCTTTGTTTCCCCAACTTACCTAATTTTCAAAGTCAGGGTTATATTGCCACTTCTTCCCTTTGTACTGAAAATCCTGTCTCTCATCTTTGAGCTGCCATTATAGTTCTGAAATTCACTCATGCGTGAGCCTACAGCCGAATCTCTGTTGTGTAATGTTCCTTTACTCTTGTATTTAATCTTTTCATCTCACCCATGTAGAGCATTTGAGCTCCATGTCTACTCCACTGTGGTAGAGAGTCAGGCACTCCCTTCTAGTTACTCTAAGGAGGATTTCATTTCATCTCCCTGACAAGTCACATCCTCAGTTTATTCACTTTTCTCATACCTTTATTAGAATGTTTATAGGATGACGTGCTTTTAATTGTTTTCCTCACCCTGAAGATACAGAGGGTAAGTTTCTCTAATGGGCTTTGTAACTTCCATCCTTTATTTTTATTGCTAATGGACTCTTCGGTAATATAAAATGACTGATGAGTGCAGTCAGAGAAAAGCAGAAAAATCAATACCTGTCCAGACTCCATATTAGTTAAAAGCAGGTGAGGAACTGAGGCTGGCAGACAATAGAATTTCCTCTGGCTCCCAAGTATCTGGAAGGAGGAATAACTACCTCAGATGGGCTGTGAAGCTCTCTACAAAGGAGATTTTTTTTTTTTTTTTTTAAAAAACACAAGGTGTTGGAAAGAGAGGAGACAGAGATGGATTGGGTAGTTCCTATAAATCTTTAAGAACTATGCCCAGTAGAGGGCAGTGGTGCACACACACACTGACTCCAGGCATGACTATTCTACTGCTGCCTCTCCAGGCTTCTCTCTCCACCTTCCAATAGACCATGCTGCCCTGACTCTGGCAAAATTAAAAGCACATCCTTGATCACACATGGTCATTGTTAGCAGAGCCTCAGTAGCTACAGGTTCACATTTGATAAGCTAGGTTCTATGAAGCAAATATACTAAGCATTGTACCTGCTTAGACCATCTCATTTGGTCTTCTCAACAGCCCTAAATATGGGTAATGTTATTGTCATCATCATCTCCATTTATAGATGAGGAAAATGAAGTTAAATTGCCCAAGGGCACCCAGCCAGTGGCTACAATGGACGTTGGAACTGGTTCTAATCTGTAACCCAAGAGCTGAGCCATCATGGTATACCAGTGGCAGGCCTTACTATCTGTACATTCACATGTATTGTTTGTTGTCTTACTCTAGGAAATTTCTTGACAGCAGGGGACATAGTTACCCATCCTTCTGTCATCTGAAGCTAACAGAGGGCTTTGCCTGTGGTAGGTGATCAATAAGTAAGTCTGACTGATTTATCATTCAAAAATGCTTTAGTGTGTCTTTGTATGGTATTGTGACATGTGGAGTATGTTGAGCATCCTCCCCAGTTTATCTTCATTTACAACCTAAGACAAGCAAGCAGCAGTGACACAGATGACCCTGCTGAAATCACAGACAAGTGAGAAAGAAACTTGAACTAAAACCTTACTGGATGCAGTGTTTATGTTATAAATATAAGCCAAGGGCAAAAGTCTAAGATGATTTTCTATGCCTGCTTCTTTAACCTTCCCACTTTGCTACTCCCAGGTTTCTTGAAACCTTCCATTACAGTCCAAATTAGCAACAACTTTGGATTATTGTCTCCAGAATTTTCTTCTAGCTGCCACCTTGAGGGCAGGGTGAGTTTGGGTGCGTTTCTGTACCCAGCCTTCCATTTCAAGATTTCAGTCAACTGTGCCTCTCCTAGTATCTCTGAGGGTTTAATGCCACTCACTTCAGAACACTCATCTCATCCTCATTCCTTTCAAAGGCAACAAGACTAAATCACTATCTATGATTTCTTATCACATACATTTTCGTGTGTCTACATGTCATCCCTGTTATCATCTCTATTACTAGCAGGGCTTTTATCCCAATTAACTAACACAGTACTATAGTCTTTAAAAGTACCTTATGGTTAACTAAGGAAATCATGGATAGAATTAGGACATATTCTTATATGTTAAAAAATTAAAGAGGGGCACCTGGGTGGCTCAGTCGGCTAAGCATCTGACTCTTGGTTTCAGCTCAGATCATGATCTCACAGTTCATGAAATCAAGCTCTAAGTCAGACTATGTTCTGTGCTGATAGCACAAAGCCTCTCTCTCCCTCTTTCTACCCCCATTCATCTTGCTCTCTCTCTCTCAAAATACATAAATTTAAAAAAGAAAAAACTAAAGAACACTATATTATAATAATGTCTGGAAATAGTAAAGAGTTTAAGAGTGGAGAATTAAATTATGGTTTTTGAAACTGGGGCTTACACATAATTTCTCAGAGATCCTAGAGCTCTATAGGAGGAACTTTAATGTTGTGTTGTTATTATATTTCATGAAAAATTAATATAAGTATAATTTGGATTATGGTTGCCACTAAGAGTTTATAGAGTAGAGTGCTTAAAAGCCTAGTTTGGAAATAGACTGCCTAGGTTTACATCCTGGCTTTGGCCCTTACTAGCTGTGCGAGCTTGGAAAATCTCAGCACCTCGGTTTCCTCATCTGTATAATGAGATTGCTTTATAAAAGAGTAGTAATGGCTACATGAATTAAAACATATAAAGTACTTGGAACAGTGCTTGTTTTGTACAGACTAAGCACTTTATAAATGTCAGTCATTGTTTTAATTATTACCGAGAATGCCGTATGATTTTAAGGTTTGTGTTTGCCTGCATATTTATAATCACATAGTCACCAAGAATTACTATTTGAATTTCAGAGCTGAGAGAGATGAGAAAAAGCCTGGACACATAAATGGTATGTTCACATCAAGTGAAGTCTAAATGCTATCACAATATGCTATATAATAATAATGGATTTCTAGGAATTTAGGTGGAGAAAAGAGTGGAAGAATTGAGTTGTGCCCCAGAGCTCACACTGGTACAGAAATACTGAATTCAAAGGAATGTAAATCATAGTGGACAACACCATATTCCTATAGCAGGAGGCATTTTACTGTCAGTAAAACCTCATCTGTCAATATTAAATTAACATTATGAATTTAAATTTTCTTTGTTTAGCTTTATTTATACTTATTTGTAAATCACTTTTTAGAACTATATGAGAGCTTTAAGAAAGAGTTTGCATTTCCTTTTTGTTTTACATATTTAAGTAACATTATTTTGGATTAATACTGGGACTCCAGAGGATTTTCTTCTTTAAAAATTTTTCTTTGAAAGGATCCTATGTTACCCAAGTTTAAAAGCACTGTACTGGAGTGCCTCGTTGGCTCAGTTGGCTGAGCATCCAACTTCGGCTTAGGTCATGATCTCGCGGTTTGTGGGTTTGAGCCCCACATCGGGTTCTGTGCAGGCAGCTCAGAGCCTGGAGCCTATTTCAGGTTCTGTATCTCCTTCTCTCTCTCTGCTCCTCTCCCACTCATGCTCTGTCTCTCTCTGTTTCAAAAATAAACAAAAAACTATATAAAATAAAATAAAATAAAAGCACTGTACTAATTGCTACAGTGTTTCCCTTTGGTCTAGTTGGTAGGCCATCAATGAACCAAGCTCATTTAGGTCCAAGTTTTGCTCTGCCCTTAACATTGCCTCCTATTCATGTGAAATTTGAAGCATATATATCCCTGCTAATATACAAAGGCCATTCCCTTGTTGATATTAATTACTTATTTAACTTCAAAGTCATTTAACTTTTAATATTTGAAAATGTTCCCATTACTTAGAATAGCTTGTCTTACACACTATGTATTCATTCAAATGCACAAACTTATGCAAACAAAATAGTGAACAGCAGCACTGTAGAGCATGGTCCTAAAGAAATAAAAAATAGTCTACACATCCAGCAGCCTATGCTTTTCAGGAGGAGAATTCAGTTAGGAAAGCCACTGTACAAATTTGACTTCCAGCTCTAAGTAATCTGAATGTTCAACCAGAGTTGAGTTGTGGTAACAAGTTCAAGGTCATGGCTGTTCTGGCTATCTCTTCATGCCTCACAACTTTGTTCCACTTAGAAGACCCCACAATATAAAGTCCCCACAATCAGGCCCAACAATATAAAGCAATGGGGCCACCTCTGTTTTTTAATGTCTTTGTGCTTTTACTAATGCTCCTACCATGTGTGCATACCAAGTGCTCTGGTGCTGCAGAGGAAGGATTGTATTTACAGAGGCCTTGAAGTTTTAATTAACTGGTCTAAATTGTTGAATAAATGCCTGTGTCCCTAGGGATCAAATCCCCGTTGAATAAGAGGAAAGAAGCTAAGTGCATCGACTGAGACAAATTCCTAGGAGTAATGTCTAATTAGTGGCTCTTTCTTTACCCAAGTAGCAAAGGACTATTGATGTCACTGTAAAATTTAAGTTTTCATGAAATCATGAGGAAGGTGGCTGTGTGCTCAGTCATTTTCAACATGAAGAATACAAGCCAACAGCGACATTCAAATTAGTTCACAGCCAGGAAGGAAAGGGGGTCAAACAATCAGGCCGGCTTCCCTGAAGGCCCCAGCTGCACCAGGTGTTACCCTTCTAGTTGCTACACCATAGCGGTGGTCCAGGTGGTCCCAGAGGAGGGGAAAAGAGGGGTACCCGAGGGACTCAGAGTGCAGCTATTTACCAGACAATGGAAAAATATTACACTATTTTATAATAACTACAACTCTACTAATGTGTGCTGGCAAAACAGTGGCCTGAATTTACTACTCTTTGTGCCCCCAGCTGTAACAGAGTGACTTGGTAAAGCAAAGAGGCTCATGGGAGGCCTTGGCTTCTAGGTTAGGAGTTAAGACACCTGTCCATTCTCCATCTGGCCCTAAGGACAGAAGCCTCTTTCAACACGAGGCAGTTTTGACTAACTTATTAAAGGTGAAGAAGGTGACCTCAACACAGGAGCGTGTGTCACAATCTACCCTATTTTGAGAACAAGACCTTTCATTTCTGCTGAAGTGTCATTCTCCTAGACAGATGATGGGTTTTAAACTATGTTTGAAATGTAGAGTTAGGCTTTCTGGGAAGGTTTCTTCTTATACATGAATCAAATTCCAGAGAATTTGCTCTGTGGATTTTTATGCATGCTCGCTAGCTAATATTAAGCCAGTCACAAAAATGAGTGCTCATTGATCACTGGAGAATGAAAAGCAGGGTTTTTCTGGGCTAGTTTAAATTTGCTGCAGGCCTAGAAGCATTTTGCCTGTTCACCCCTCTTGCCAACAGCAGCCATTTTAGGTATGGGTGTAAAGGGAGAAGTCAGTGTGCTTACTTACACCAAGGTAAGTTCCTGAATGAAAGAGAAGTCGGTGCTTTTATGAATGGGAGTCTGGGCATTCCAGAGATAAGGTGCAAACCAAAATCCTCATTACTCCAAATCCCTTGTCACCTATAGAGTTTTCAGTCTGGGCAAAGTTACACTTTTTAACGAAGTTCTTCAAGTCATATTATTTAAAATAGTCATCCAAGCTTGTCATCTAATGGAAACTGTGTGTAGGAAATTGCTAAGATAGAGACTTCTGAGGAAGCAGCCCTTTAACTGAAGGAAAGGAAGTGAAGCAGATTCTCCCTGTCTCCATCTTTCTAGTTCTCTTGGGGAGGTTTATTAAGAATACCACCCTACCCTCCCTACACCTACCCCTGGGAGGGAAGGAGGAGAACACAGCTCAAAACTGGTGCCTGGGGGCAGCTGGGTGACTCAGTCAGTTAAGCATCCGATTTGATTTCAGATGAGATCTCAGAATTTCATGAGTTCAAGCCTCTCGTGGGGCTCTGTGCTGCCAGCACAGAGCCTGCCTGGGATTCTCTCTCTCTCCCTCTCTCTCTGCTGCCCCTCCCCCACTTGCTCTCTGTCTCTCTCAAAATAAATAAATAAACTTAAAAACAAAAACAAACAAACAAACAAACAAAACTGGTGCCTAAACCTAAGTCTAAGAATAGCCCGGACCAGACTTTTCTGGTGACGGTAAGTGTTGATGTTTATGATTCCAGAAACAGGTTTAATTGTCTTCTGGAAAATGGGTGGTCTTGTGTCGAAACACAAGACGAAATTACAGATGTCTCATGCCCTTATCTGGGTGTGGCTTTGCCAACAGTTGAGTGCATGCTAATTAGCAGGTCCTCACCAACCCCCCCCCCCACCCCCGCTTTGTGAAGGTGAGTGAGGGACCCACTCGATGGCCATGGGAGATGGGAATGAGAAGCTGGCACTACTGCCTCCACCCCTCCCTTCTGTGACACCTAAGGTGTCAGCTGCAAGGGCTCCCTTGAGCACTAAGCTCCAGCAGATATGTGTTTTGAAAAACCTCTTGTAGGTTTTTCCTCTGATGGCAGTTTTGAAAGGAGAGAAAGAGAAATAAATGTAGAGTGAATGCCTCTTCTATACTGGGCAGGGGCTTATTTAATCTTCCCCCAAGTTATTTTATTTTCCATATGAGGAAACTGAGACTGAAAGAGATAAGGTCCATTAGGAAAAACAGATTAGGATACAGAGGAGGAAGGGAACCACCCCCCTTCCCCAACACCCCTCGCAAAGAAACACCAAAATTCAACTCTTAAGGTCCAGGCAATATATCAGCAGACCAAACAAACGTACTGTTTTTCTCATGGCACCAACCAAATCTGTAAGCTGGCAAATAGAAGGTTGTGGCAGCGTCTCAAGACCTCCCTCGTCCTTGTCTTTCTTTATCCTGTAGATTTGACACCTAAAAGGAGCCTACGACCGTCAGAGTCCACTCAGAGTCTGCGTGGTTTGGCTGTCACCAGTCTTGCTCCTTCCTGACACCACACCAGGAGACCTCTGTCTTGTCTCTTTTTGCTCCTTAATCACAGAGTCCATCACCCCATGAAACCCAAGCCCCGGATGATTACTTGCCTGCATACAACTTTAAGTACTCTCTACAACAGTCTATAAAGCCAGGACATAACCTGAATGCTTACACCTAAAGATTTTACATTGTAACTTGTTAACGACCTGGCAAACATTAACCCCTCCATAAAGGCTGAGATAAATCCCTGTCTTTTCTCTGTTCTTCTTCTTCTTCTTCTTCTTCTTCTTCTTCTTCTTCTTCTTCTTTTTCTTTTTTAACTCAAGCAAAAATCTTCTTGCCTACTAGAAAGCTGATATTTTCTTTACAGTCACTATAAAATTTAGCAACTTGGATGCACTGGGGAAAAAAGTAAACTGCATATGTCCCTGCTTCTCTTTTTATCTAACCAACAGTGTAATGTTATTGGGACACAGACGCCTGCTCTGTATAAATGATTGTCAGATAGAGCTTGGCATTGCTCATCTATCACACTGCCCTCTATGCATTTACAGGGCTTGGAATAATGAAATTTTGGGGGCTGTGTACGTTCTTGTTTTCCAAGTTCATTTCACAGCACATTGATTAAAATGGATTTTTAATATGTCGCCCAGGTTAATGTCAGTGAGCAAGTGTGAGGGCCTAATAAAAGTGTTTCAGTAGATGTGAGAATGGCAAAGTGGTACCTGTTCCCCTCGGGCTCTCCCTGAGCAATTCCACCCCAGCCTTATAAACACACACTTGTCTGTCCAAACTGCACTTGAGTCAAGGCTGTCAGTCAGTCTCAACCCAGCAGAGGTTTTTATAAAATGCACAAAGGGTAATTACAGAAAGACACCCCCCCACAGATTTTCACATGTAATCTTACCCTAAGACTTGAACCCAGGCACCTACTTCAATTGTTTCCTATCTGACTTAAAACTAGCAAACACAATAGAACATAACTGCTTGGAGGGAGAGAAAGAAGCAGGGGTGGAGGTGGCAAAGAGGAAGTTGAAACAGGCAAAACCCTGATCTTGAAAATTATTATAAATCCTTGAGTATTGTTGAAACAATTAGATCACTTGATTGGCCTTAACATTCCAAATCCCATAAATTAGCCTGGTGGGTGCCCCATGCTGTTAAGCAATGCCTTATATTGTTCCAACACCAACATCTGGCTAAAGGCGAACAGACCGATTTTAGTGTTAGCTGCAAGAAATTATACCTATTCCAGTCCTTGTGACAACCTCTATAATAGATATGTGGAAATGTGGTTTTTTTGTCACTGACGCTATTTTTAAAAATTACTTTTGCTTTAGACATAACATAAATAACATTTTTAAGTTGCATTTGGTTTCAAAAGTTGTTTTCTTCCTCAAAATTTGGAAGTGGATATTTTCAAATGGTAAATTTCATTCAAAATAGGTTTTTTTCAAACACTATCTTTTACAAATTGCAAATGCTAATACTTCTGAAATGCAAATATTCACACAGCATGAGGTACCATGCTAGCTACCACTATAACACTAAAACAAATAGAGCATATGGTCCTGATTCTTTATAATTCTCCTGAATTATACAACCAAGTAGACAAATAAGCACATATATCAATCACTGAATCCATGAAGTGAAAAAGATCTATGTCAAGTTCATTATTACTTCTCACCTGCATCCCAAGAAAGATAGAAGAGAGAAGGGTAGAGGGAAGAAGAGAAGGTAGGAAAGAGAAAGAAGAAAGTGAAAAACAACTACTAGGGTAACAGAGTGAGGCCCTATACTGAAGAATGGTTTGCACTGAGGAGAGAAGCTCCTGTCTCCATATGATCCCCTGTGGGTCAAGGCAATGGGTTCTCACAAGATGAGACCAAAGATGGTTGATGATGTAACAATAATCAACCTTAAAATAATGGCTAATTATATGAGGCACTCTAAATGTATTAACTACTTTAATCCTCACAAGAACCTTATGAGATTTGAACTCATTTTCAGATGAGGAAATTAAGATACAAGGAGGATAAGAAACTTGCACAAGGTCATGCCACCAGAAAATGGCAGAGTCAGAATTGGGATGCAGGACACAGGCTCCAAGGGTCCACGTGCTTAGCAGTATGCCGTACTCCTTTGCAAGTACACTAGAACTTGCTATGTTAGTGCTACCCCAGCACACCAGTCACGGGAGAGGCTCTGCCTTTATCCTAAAGACACTACCACTGGTCAGCCCTTGGGTCACCCCTGTACCTGTGATATTCCTTTGATTCTTCAGTGGTGGCCAATCATCAACTCTGGACAGTGGATTTGATTTCTTGGAATAGCCAAAAATCAGAACTGTGCATGGTGAATGACGTGAGCTCTGGATAATACTTTTTTAGATGAAAACCAACTGATATAACTAGTTTCCTTGTGCAGCCTGGGAATCACTTTGATAGAACCGAAAGAGGAGTTCCATGTATGTTAGGCAACTGTACATTGCCAAAATTTGCCTGTTTTAATCATTTCAGTCAATTTCAGACTCTGACACTTCTCACTAGGTCTAAGGAGGCTTTCCACTTAATTATAATATTTATCTTTGGTATAGGCTTTTATAATTTCAGCTTTCTCACAAAGGCATCTAGAGCATTCTTGTCTTTCCTGATAAGCAGAAAAAGTAGTCAGTAGAATGACCCTGTGGGATTGAAACAGGGATCCTGATCTTTTAAACTTCTGGTATACCAGAAAGAGGTAAAATGATTTCAGTGGCCAGACTTCACAGGCTGTAGTACTCTGGGAATTCTTAAAATCCGGGGAGTCAGTATTGCTGACTCTAGGACTTGAACTGATTAGTTCATGCAGAGATAATTAATGAGGATGAAGGCAACTGACTTATACTAACTATACACATTAGAGATTGATGTATAAACCATAGCAGACGTTTATTTATTTGCCATGAGGGAATTGTCCTTCCCATAACTATATAACCTATTATAACCAAACACAATGTATTTCTCCAGTGTGTTAAAACTCATTTCTTTCTTTCTGCGGTTCAAGAAGACTCTTGATCATTTCTCATTACACTATCACCTCAGATACTGAATATTACAGTGGATAAGGTTACTAATCCTGTATCAGGTTATTTGCACATTATCTTCTATGTTTGGTCAGCAACGGACTGTCTATTTCCCAGCCCATCCAAAACCCACTTCTTGATTTGGGCAACCACATACAATTTCTCATATGTTCCTTGCTTGGTGTGTTACAAATCAGTTATATAGTACTAGGTTAAAAAAATTTTTTTATAGTTTATTTTTGAGACAGAGAGACAGAGCATGAGCAGGGGAGGGGCAGAGAGAAAGGGAGACACATAATCTTAAACAGGCTCCAGGCTCTGAGCTGTCAGCACAGAACCCGATGTGGGGCTCGAATCTACCAACCGCGAGATCATGACCTGCACTGAGGTCAGATGCTTAACCAACTAAGCCACCCAGGTGCCCCAGTACTAGGTTTAAATAAAAGCAGAATGCTTAACTTCCCCCTCCTTAATAATCACAATAATGATAATAGTTGACATGTGTTGAGCTCCGACTATTACCAATGTTCTGCTATAAGCACTGTGCAGGTATTAACTCACTAAACCCTCATGACTACCCTAAGAGCAGCTCCCATTATTATCCACATCTCACAGATGAGGAAACTGACCTGAGAAATAACTTTCTCAGAGTCAAAAGGGTAGTAAATGGCAGAGCTAAGATGTAAATGCATTTTGATGCCCACACTCTTAACCACAACACTAAATTACCCTCCTAGCCTCTGTGCTACTTGGGTGTTATGACTGTCAAAAATGAAAAAAAAAAAAGAAAGAAAGAAAAAAAGGAAGCAGCTGTTTTTCTCGCTTGCTCTGACTCTAGCTAACTGTTCATGACTTTTTTGCATTTTATCCATGCAGAACAAAGCTATATTTATAATTATACTCCAGATAAATAAGTATCTTTTTAGCAGGGCTATAAATTTGAGAAGGTTTAGTTGAAGTAAAGTATTTAAATTCAATGATGTCCTGAATGGATGTAAAGATCCTTTCCTGTGTTATCAAAACCTAAGGATATCCATAGATAGTTCCATTCTACATTTTCCTTATAGACATCCCCATCCCCCACTTTCTGGGACTAACAACACCTAGGCATGAGAACAGGGGCATGATGGCTGTGGGCAGGACAAACAGCTAGATGAGAAACTAGATCATGGAAATGTCAGGCAGCTGTGATTATTGTCCACTTCTGACGAAGAAACCTTAGGGAGCTCATTTAATTGTTCTGCCTTCAATTTTCTTGGAAATGCCATTAGCAGTGTTTATGTCTGCCCACTTTTTGAGGGGAGTTTTGAGACTATGAAGGCAATGTTTAGAAAAGTGTTTTCCTGGGGCGCCTGGGTGGCTCAGTCGGTTAAGCGTCCGACTTTCGCTTAGGTCATGATCTCGCGGTTCGTGGGTTCGAGCCCCGCGTCCGGCACTGTGCTGACTGCCAGCTTGGAGCCTGGAGCCTGTTTCAGTCTGTGACTCCCTCTCTCTCTGACCCTCCCCTGCTCATGCTGTCTCTCTCTCTCTCTCTCTCCTAGAAACAAATAAAACATTTAAAAAAAAAAAAAAAAGAAAAGTGTTTTCCTTGGGGTACCTGGGTGGCTCAATCAGTTGAGTGTCCAACTTCGACTCAGATCATGATCTCAGTTCATGGGTTTGAGCCCTGTGTCGGGCTCTGTTAAGACAGCTTAGATCCTGGAGACAGCTTCAGATTCTGTGTGTGGCTCTCTCTCTCTGCTCCTTCCCTGCTCATGCCCTGTCTCTCAATAAATAAATAAATAAATATTTTAAAAAATTTTTAAGTGTTTTGCTCTCTTTAGAATGTATACTCCAAATAGAATCCAAATTTGTTGTTATTTTCTGCTGCTGTATACCTGCATGAAATTATTTTTAAGCTACTTTTTAAAAATTTTTTAATGGTTGTTAATTTTTGAGAGAGAGAGAGAGAGAGAATGAGTGGGAGAAGGGCAGATGTACAGGGGGGCACAGAATCCAAAACTGGTTCCAGGCTCTGAGCTGTCAGCACAGAGCCTAACACTGGACTTGAACCCACAAACCATGAGCTCATGACCTTAGCCGAAGTTGGACACTTAACTGACTGAACCACCCAGGTGCCCCTCAGCTAGTTTATCTTAATTTAATTATAGCAGTAGGTAGATTTGAAATGTCTGAACTTTTAGCCTTAAAAAACATTATGAAGCAAAGCAAATGGTCTGAGTTGGTAATAGCTGAGTCAGAGTAGAGAGGACTTGGGGATCAAGTCAGAATGGTTGTGTTCAAGTCCTGAGTTCAGCCCCTGCCATCCAAGTTGGGTGCCATTGAGGAAGTCACTTATCCTCCCAGGGGCTCAGTTTCTTCATCTATAAAATAGGAGCTCCAGTTGGGAGCTTTGGTGATTACACAGGGGAATGAATATGAAAAGGGTGTCATGGTTACACAAACCTAACTCCCAGTCTATTCGTTCTTGATTTAGAGTTGTAAGTGCATCCTACATCATCTGGTCTGACTCTTCCATTGTACAGGTCAGAAAATTAAGGCTGAAGGAGGTCAGATAACTTGCCTAGGGCCTTGACTCCTAACTCCTGTTCTCATCCCTCTCTACTTACCCTGGGTTCTGGGTGGCTTTTTACAACACAGGGTACAGGCCACCACTGTGGATAAGCAGTTCCTGAAAGGATGGAGGGAGAGTGGGCACCTTGTCAGGACACGAGTCAGCCTGCACCTTAAGTGTGTTCTCTGCGTAAAAAAGAAAAGGCTATGCTCAAGACGTCAGCCAGAGCTTGGAAGGAAGCTTCATCCATTAAAGTAATCCATGCACACCTCAGTGAGTAAATACAGTCATCCATATAGGAACCAGGTAAGAACAAAACAACAGGTGCTTTGAAGGAATTACAATATGTATTTGTACCAGGGCCATGCAAAAGCCATTTCTAAGCCAACAGGAAGGGCATTTATTATTTTCATTTAACATTTATTAAATAAAGAGTGTTGCAGAGCAGGCTCTCATAATCTGAGCCCCTTTGGCTGTGTGCATAAGCTTTTCAGATACCTGCAATTTCTTCCTCTTACTTACAAAGATGCTTATTGAACTACAAGAGGTAAGTAAACATCAGGAGAGATCTCACAGGAAACCTGATAAATTGTTCAAGTCTCTCCCTGGTAGAAGGGATCAGACACCTGACCTTTAGTGCATCTCAAAATATTGCAGCAGAAGGAATTAAGCCCTTAAATGTGCATGCTACTGGTAGGTAGAGAGCAGCAGAAAAGCTTCAGGGTTGGAAGAAACATTATGATGTTGTCTAGATGTCTGGGAATCTCGTTAAAATGCAGATTCTAGTTCAGTCAGTCTGTGGGTGGATGCTGAGATTTTGCATTTCTAACAAGCTCCCAGGTGATGTTGGCTGGAGGGAAAAGAGGATGCTTAACACAATACTCCTCTAATATCGTCATTTCAGGCCTGCAGGGCACGTTGGTGGGAGACCCCTCTGGGGGGTTCAGCCTTTTCTAGCATCCCACAGTCACTTTTAAATATTCTGACCTTCAGAATATATGTCTTTTGAGTCCTATAACTGAAACAGCCAAAACCAAATATTTGCATGTAGTTGTATAGACATTTCAGCCAATTTTCAAGTGCAGTGTTTTAACTGGGTAGGACTGCAATCATCACAGTTTAAGCAACTTTGCATTTCCCATGGTACTTAGCACAATGTCTTGCTCCAAGTAAACCCCTCAATAAACACATTCTGACTGAAGGAGAGGGTAAGTAGATACATATTCATATCTCTGAAGGGTATGATGATTAGAAAAAACACTATTTCTTATTGGTTCTTATAGAAAAGTTACAAAATAAACTGGATGATCCATTATTTTGCCTCAAACCATCAACTGATTTCTTGTAATGAAATTCAGCCTTAAACTTTACCGGGTAGGTCTTTGGATTTAGTTTCTCTTCTACATGGAAAATTTCTGGTGTAGGGGGTTCACACTGCAACCAGGATGTCACCTACGACCATCAAAATTCTAAAACTCTAAATAAGGTCTTCACAAGGCAATTGATCCATGGGGTGCCTGGGTGGCTCAGTCAGTGGCTCAGACTTTGGCTTGGGTCATGATCTTGTGGTTAGTGGGTTCAAGTCCCGTTTCAGGCTCTGTGCTGACAGCTCATAGCCCGGAGCCTGCTTCTGATTCTGTCTTCCTTTCTATATCTGCCCCTCCCCTACTCGTGTTCTGTCTCTCTCAAAATAAATAATTTAAAAAAAAAACAAAAACCAAGGCAGTTGATCCAGTGTGACAGTATACCAACAATACCAACAAATACAAAGATGCACTGACCGTCAGAGGGCCGTACAATCACTGAATAAATGATACCATTATTTTGATTATGAACACATTTATTTCAATCTTCCTTCTTTCACTGAACATTTTTTATATATTCAAGTGAAAACAGCCTTTTTTTCCAATTGAAGAAATATCTTCAACTTAAGATAAAAAACATGTTAAGCCACAAACCTTTTTATTAAACACCGAATGAAATCAGTTAGGTAGAACTCAACAGAAGGGAACCTCGGAGTTTTAAAAATGGAATTGCCTCACATACAGCTCAGTCAAAAAGATCTCTACACATTTTTTCTAATCTGCTTTATTGAAGTGTGATTTAAAGTGTACTGCTTGATGAGTGTGATAAACGTATATGAATTATGACAAACTGCCACTACAACCAAGATACAGAACATTTGTTTCATTCCCCAAAGTTCCTTCATTCCCTTGGATAAGCAATACCTACCCCAGTCCCAAACCTGCCCTTCTGACAATTACTCTGCTTTATGTCACTATGATTTTGCCATTTCTCGAATTTTACGTAAATGAAATAACAGAATACATAAACTCTTTTTGTCCAGCCTCTTTCACTTAGCATGTTGCTTTTGAGATCCACCTATGCTGCTATATCTATCAGTAGTCTGTTCTTTTTCATTGCTGAATAATATTCTATTGTTTGGAAATATCACAATGTGTTTATCTACTTAACAGGTGATTAACATTTGTGTTGTTTCTAGTTTGGGACTATTATGGAGGATATTCTATGAACATCTGTGTACAGGTCTTTGTGGTGGACATAGCTTTCATATCCCATGGGTCAATACCTAGAAGTGGGTTTGGCGAATCATATGTAAGTAGATATTTAACTTTATAAGAAATTGCCAGATTGCTTTTCTGAAAGTGGGTGCATCATTTTGCATTTCCAGACTGAGAAATGAGAGTTCTAGTTGCTTTACATTTTCACCAATGCTTGGTGTTGTCATTTCTTTTCATTTTTGCCACTTTAGTATATATGTAGTGGTATCGCCTTTTTTAATTTGCATTTTCCTAATGACTAATGATGCCAAATATCTTTTTTATGCCTAATGGCCGTTTGTATATCTTCTTTAACTCATAATTGTATACAATGTTTTTAGAGTAAAGATGGTCCCATATAAAGATTAATGAACCAAAGCCAAGAAAAAAATGTAAGCTCCCACATTTATGCCATAGTGTATAAGAGGAAATGGTATCCTTGAGAAAAAAAGGAGAATTTTTATTAAACAGAATTAGGAAAACTGGTTCAGGTGAATTTCCAAGTCTCTATATTTCATCATCTAGCTGGATAAATAGAGTTTTTAACATAATAGAATACTTTTCAAATGAGAAAGGAAAATTAAATCCTCAATTCAATGAGGAAAAAGACAATCCCTTAAAATGTTTAAATCATAATTTAAAAACTCCCAGCTTTGGGTCAGGCTTTCTATACAAAGTGAATATAGTATGGTGGTTTAGAATGTTGGCTTAAAAGTCAGTCTGGATTCAAATCTTGGCTCTATCACATATGTTCTGGTAAGCTCAGTTATTGTGTTCTCTGAGTCTAATATCTTTATTTATAAAATGAAAATAATAATAGTCAACACAGCGGTTTGTTGAGATAACACATGTGAAATGTTTAAAAAGGTGCCTGGCTTGTACTAAATGCTCCATAAATATTAGTCATTGTTATTATTACATGGACACTCAAAAGCATGATATTGTAATAGATACACATAAAAGCCTCTGAGCTAAAAATATATATACAATTTCCTCTGTAAATAGGCCTTCTAGAAGATTGACACTTGAGAACAATCCAGAACCCCACCAGTTGGAATGCTGTCTATTTTCCACCTCAAAACATGTTTAATGAGGACCCATTTCTGCAAAATCATCCCAGGAAAAATGCTAGGTGAACTGTCTTCCTTTCTAAAATAAACAGTTTCACCTCTTCCAGAACCAAGAAAGAAGGGCTAAGGGTATGGCTACCTGAAAACAAACCCATAATGTGATCCTTTTCCACCCAAATAATTGGCCAGTAGCTCCTAAGGAGTTTATTTGTAAGACATTCTGGATAAAAGGCCAATCACTTGCTGGAACAGCAGCTTCTAACCAATAGCTAGATTAAGATAAAAACAAATATGGAGCGCCTGGGTGGCTTGGTCAGTTAAGTGTCCGACTTCGGCTCAGGTCATGATCTCACTGTTTGTGGGTTCGAGCCCTGCATCAGGCTCTGTGCTGACAGCTAGCTCAGAGCCTGGAGCCTGCTTCAGATTCTGTATCTCTCTCTCTCTCTGACCCTTCCCTGCTCACGCTGTGTCTCTTACTCTCAGAAATAAATAAAAACATTTAAAAATTTTTAAAAATGCCAAGAAAAAGATAAAAACAAATATATATAAATAATATTTTTTAAAGTCCTGATAGTTTAATATTGTATTTAAATTAATATTTTACTAATCATTTTAGTATCTACCTATGAAAATAGTACATATATATGTAGGACAGTTGTCTATTAAATCAACTAAAAAGGCTTGGTGAGGACCCTTGCAAATTACTTCAAGGGCTCCCAATGTCTGAAGCTCCCAGATGGGCAGCCTCCATGGCCGATCATACATGCAGATCTATCAATATTAGCTCTCCTGAAAAGATTCTCCCATGATGTGTTCAATGATATCCTCTTGCACTGAGATCAGAACGATTTCTCTGAGTGTTTTGTAACTAACATGTAGAACGTATGTATAATTGAGACATCATTGTAAACGCCTCCAAGCCCCGAAGAGACTGTCCAATTTCTTCAAATCCATAAATGGCGTTTATAAGTTTTTGATTGTGGTTTCTGGAATCTTCCTTATGATTCTATCAGCATCTCTTCTGTTACTGGTCCTGCTTTCCATGTGAAGGCAAACTGAAGAGACAGTTCCTACTTACTCAGTGAAGGCACTCCAAGTCCTGAGATTCTCCCCCTCCCACAAAACAAATATGAGACTTCTTTTCTCTAGAGATCGCAGGTGCATCTGGACAGGTCTGCATCTCTTCTGAATGCCTAGGAACACCTATGGGGAAGGTTCCACCCATTCCTCTCCTCTCCACGAAATGATGGAAATCCAGTAACATTAACACAGGCGGTGAATTATATTTAAGCAGCCAAGACCAACTGGTGGCTCACCTTTTTAGTGAATTCCAAAAATCTGGAGTCATTTGAGTCCAAAGGGGAAACTTGTGAGAGAGGGGGCACGGGGGAGCAGTGAGAAAATAGAAGCAAGAAAAATATGCCTTCAGTGTTCTCACTGCTCATTAGACCAGCTCTGAACCAGTACTCGTATGGCCTGAATAACTGATACTTTTTATAAGTAACTGAAGAGCTATAAAAAGCTTAACATTTAAGAAAACAACAAACAGCTGTGGCAAATGAGCAAGAAAAATCTAAAGAAAGAGCCTGTCTGGGTGGCAGGAGGTCACACTGCTTCATGAGGAAGTGCTAAAACATCACTAACATTTTGCTACATCAGTGTGTTTTCCTGGCTGGTCAAACTACTCTTTCTTTCACCTCAGCCCCACTCCCCTTTCAAACAGAAGGACAAATGCATATCACCAGAATGCTCACCAATATTTCCTGAAAACAGTGTTTCGTTTCTATTCATCTATGTGTTTGGCAGTGGTAAACATGAGGGGTTCCTGATCAACAGAGTGAAAAAATACCCAGTGTATTTATGTTGAGCCTCACTGCCCTGGGACCCCTGGGCTCAGTTCACGTGTGCCTGGAGGTGCCGCACAGCTTCCCCTCCCTTTAACAGAAAATGTTATTGCAAATACCATAGCTAGCAAACGGCAGTAGTAGTCAGTCCTCCCTACTTCCTCTGGCAATTGTCCGTAAACTCAATAATGAGGCGATTACCAGTGGGAAGCAGTATGGTGAAGTGATTGAATTTATGGGCTTGAGGCTCTGAATTCCAATTACAGCACTTAACTATTGGATAATCTTGAGCAAATTGACTAACCTCTCTGCACCTTAGTTTTCTTAATAGCAGATAGCAAGTCAAACAAAATTATCTTCTCCTGGCCTTAAGCAGTCTTTTTAGATAATGCTTTAGTATGACAGACATCTTTCCTAATTTTCAATCTTTAGATAACTTTTCTTAGCAGTGCATAATAAGTATTATTTGGGACAAATAAATTAAATGGGAAAATGTGGACCCAGATCCAACCATATAAAAAATCATATTAAATATAAGCAGATTAAACATTTTTAATTAGAAGGCAGAGATGGTCAGAATGGATAAAAAATAAAATCCAACAATACATTAGGCAATGTAAGAGATACACTTTAAATATAAAGATTCAGATAGGTTGAAATGAACTGGATGGGAAAAGATCTGCCATGCAAGCTGTAAGGATAAGGAGGCTGGAGTGGCTGTAGTAATATTAGATAAAGTAGACTGCATTACAAAGAGTTTGCCAGAGGAAAAGAGGGACTTTTCATAATTCAGCAGAAAGACATAACAATCACAAATGTATATGCACCTAATAACAGAGCTTAAACTACATCTAGTGAAACAGACAATTCTATATAACCATAGCTGGAGATTTTAACACCACCCCTCAGCAATTCATGGAATAACTAGACAAAAAAAATAAAACTCCATTAAAGTGTAGAGGATTTAAATAATATTATTGATAAATATCAGCCATAATTTTCCTTTTATTCAGAATTATAGACACTTGCAAAGCTGCCAGTTCTGGCTCCCCACCCCCAGCAAGGAAGCCATTCAGGCCACTGTTCCTCCTAGCAGGAGAAGCTTCTGAATGCTACAGGTGGTTACATCTTTTTTTCTTCTTTAGCCTGTTTTATATGAACCAACTCTAAAATCACCAGTCTGTTCTTACAGCTATCCTGCCATCTGCTAGGCTAGATAGCCATTGCTGGAGCTCTCAGAATCTTCCCTAAAATATCTGCAGGTTTGCCACATGTATCATATTTCATACATGTTGCCTAAGACAAGACCTCCACATGAGGAGAACACTGGAGGTCACGTGGAATATTAAAATCCTTTGATAGTGTCCATAGCAAAAGAATTTATGCTTTGATTCTGCCCCTTTTGTGAACTCTAAACCAATATACTCCTCATTTATCTTTATATCTATTAGCAACTGTTCTCATACAATTGAAGATTGTGTTTGAAGGAAAAAGTAAGTGACCAAAAAAACTGTCCTTTTGAAGAATGTGAAAGACCAGGTTGCTCCTAAGAAATATGTGCTCCTGCTTTCTTTCTTTCCAAGGCTGTATAGCTACTTTGCAGCAGTCCATTCTATGGAGTGTATATGGAATGAGATGTATGTGATCCAAATGCCTTATTATTTCAGGTGAGTTGGGCAAAGCCTTCTCCAAATAAGGAATTTCTTTTTCATTCACTTGAAGACATGGACCCCGGGTCCATAAAGTTTCAGTTAAAAAGTCTGCATGCAGGGGCACCTGAGTGGCTCAGTTGGTTGAGTGTCTGACTCTTGATATTGGCTCCAGTCATTATCTTGCTATTGTAGGACTGAGTCCAGAGTCAGGCTCCATGCTGAGAATGAAGCCTGCTTTGGATTCTCTCTCTCCCTCTCTCTCTCTGCCCCAGTCCTGCTCATACTCTCTTTCACAACAAACAAACAAACAAACAAACAAACAAACATAAAAAAAAAGTATGCATGTAGAAGCATAGACACTCCTAAGGTAAGGTTTGTGGATTCCATACGTTGGTATCTGCAACCACCATAAATCTCTTTCCCAACCTTCCATTCATCCAATAGCCCTTGCCATGCTGAGGCCATAATGGAAGGTAGAAAGTCTAGGCAGTACGGATATGGGACAGGATAGGACCTTTGCAAAGGTTCTCTTTAAAACTCATGATTTGAATAGTCCATTCAGGCACAGGCGAGGGTAACAAAGGATCATGACATTATTGGAGGTCTTTTCTGAATAGTTAGGGCTTCTCACCCCAGGATGCCCTCCCAACATAGCAGCAGCTCCCAGAGGAAATAACGGACTGCTTTTCAGACCCATTCACTTCTAATGTCATTCATATCTTGGTGTTCTCTCCTTAAAGAACATTCCTAGCACTTCTTCTCCCAAATGACAGTACCCAAAGCCCAGCCAGCTACAGAATACCAGGCCATTGTTAACAAGATCATTTCCCCCTTCAGGATCCTCTTCACCTGGACTCTTCCCCTAGAATATGCCCTGGTAAGAAGGAATAAAATTATAGCATTCTCCCCTCCTTCAATACAGTATTTTGTTCCTTGCTGACCAGAAAGAGAATCTGTTTCATTCCATGATTAATCTTTTCAATGGTCTGGAAGGGCAAATAGGTGACAGGCACAAGGGGAAAGCACTTCCATGAACACATTTTTTTTTTTTTTTTTTTTACTGGAACTTGTCCTCTTGCAAAGCTCTTCTGCCAGATGCCATTAAGAAATTGCAAACAGATTCATATATCCAAGTGCTCCTCTCTCTCCTACTCATAAATATATAGACATCACATGGCAGGGAGGGGGAAGAGGCTGCCTCTCTCGCATGGCATACTCTTGCACAGCAGACGTGTAGGCAAATGCAAATACTGAACACGGTAGTTCGTGCATATGTGCATATGAATATATATCATGTTATTACTCCTCAGCAATGAGATTCCAAGCTACCAGAGAGGGGAGGGAAAAGTCATAATCAATACAGCTGCACTTTGGAATGTCAATTGAAGGCAGACAATGATAAGATGGGAAGGCTGTCCCTAGCAACATGAAAATAAGAGCCAGGACCACCTAAGGATTGATTAGGGACTGGGCCAAATTCCAGCTCTAAACTCATCACAAATTATGCTAAGAGCTCCCTAGGGAAGGCTCCAATTGGCATTTTTGAGCCACACATCCCTTTCTTTTGATACAGACATCAGGACTGCCTAGGAGATGATTGGAGAATAAAAAGCCCAAGTGAAAAATGAAATCGGGAAGGGCTGCTCTCCCATCCAAATGCTTTCAACTTTCCTAAGAAATCCTTCAGGTTCTTTAAAATGAGCCAGTATTATTATTCCACTTGCCATTCAGGTCCGTAGTGAAGGGCAAAGCCAGTGTGCAAAAAGGTAAAGAGAATAGTAAATGAAAATGTCAGCAGACAGGTATGAAGAGAAGGCTGCAGCATGGCAGAGCCTTACAGCTGGAATTGGGAAGGAAAGAACAAAAACAAAAAATCTATTTTTAAGGGACCACTCTGAGATATTTTCCTTATTCTTCCAGGAACACTTAGGTCTTGTTTTTTTCATAGACAGAGACATATACTTAATCACAAGCACATTGTATGAAAGAAAAATGTATGGACCTTCTAGACCCCAAAATATATAGCAACGGTTCCAATTTTCATTACCAGAAATAACTAGAGGAAATGAGAAGCAGGTGTGGGAAGGCTTCCCTGAGCAATGCCAGCGCTTCATTTTAATTCAGTCGTGTATGGCCTGCCACTACTTCCCGGCCTTGCTGCATGCACACTCAGAGGTCAGGCTATTAAAATCAACCAAATACACTCAAATTAATTTCTTTTAGACCTGAGCCCTACATTGCTTGCCCTTGGAACACTTCTCTGACTGATGGAAGAAGGCACACTAACCTATGTACTAAATTTCTCCTAAAGTATATAGGAAATATACTTTCTTCTTAGTTGATACAACATGTGTAAGGCATAAGCTTTGGGGGTCTCAGAATTAATCAAAGAGAACTGCTCATATACAAAACATGCAACCACTTTTGGGTGGGTGGTAGAAATCTAAAATATGTTCCATATTTCTTCTGTTGGTAAACTAAACCTTAATGGAGTATGGAGTAGGTGGTCTGTTGATATTAGTAACTGTTCATATAATGCAAATATCTGATCATGTTTTTTTGTTTGAAGACTACCACCTGGAGAAAAGGAAGGTTGTGACAAATTCAAGGATCTACCTTTCTTTTTCCTTATCATGTATAAACCACATTTGTGTCTTTAATGTCTTTAGGCAGCTCTTTCAGTTCTTTCAAAACAGAACTGACCACAAACTAAAGAAATCATTAGCATCTGCTTTGAATATATATATACTAGAGACAATGCTCACAGAAAAAGAATAACAAACAGCTACTTCATTGGACAGGATTCTACTTGAGGTGCTTGTGGTAGGATAATTCTCCGTTAGTTTATAACCTAGTTCTGGGATTATCATATATGGCAGTTTCAGTAGAGAAGGAAAGGTCAGAAAATGGGTTTAAGCCCTGGTTCTGCAGCTTCCTGGTTGCTGACCTTTGACAAGTGACTTAATCTCTACAAAACTTAATTTTTTTTATCTGTAAAATGAGGGGTTGAACTAGATGAATTCCAAGGTCACTTTCTGCTATAAAATTTTATGATTCTGAATCTCTAGGCCTCTTGGAAAAAGCATATCTGGCTGTTCTTGTATGAATTTGCTATACTTAGCACTATAATGAGATTTTTAGCTTTAAAGTGACAAACTATGACAACTAACAATAAAGGGGTAGCCAGCATCCTAAAGACTGAATTTGCTCACAATTCATCTCTATGTAAGGAATAGTGGTCTTTAGGTATGGTCAATTATTTGGGACCAGGCCCCAGCAAGAGAAGCTTCCACAAAGAAAGGTCAGAGGCTCAACTGTAGTGCTTGAACTCACCTCCCCAGTGATATCACCCACTGGATATTTCAAGAATGCTGGATCTCCCTTACGAAACCTCTAATCCAACCAGGAGACAGGCTGTTACTTCATATATGGATGTGTGGAGCTCAGAGATGGACAGAAATGAATCCCGACTGTGGGAAGGGTCATTACATTGGCTAGTCAGGGACTTTCAAGGACAATATGCTCTTCTTTCATGCAGAGATAAAGGGCCTCCCTCTGGAAGTCTGACACCTTCCTAGGAGCTAGAACTCACCCAAAACCTCCATTTATTCTTGGATCTATGTTGCTGCTCATCTTGCTCTTTAGCTATGGTGATCCAAGTGTCCCTCTCTCCCTTGACTGTCTATGTTCACCTTCATTTACATGATGGACTTCTAAGTGTTGGAAACAGCACTGACAAAAATATGCGCACTGCTTTCACAAGGATGTGGGCAGACATGGATGTGCTCACACAGGTGCATGTTCTTCTCTTTTCAAGGATTATTGTAAAAAAACATAAGCTTCTTGGCAACCTCAAAACTAAAGTCTTGAAATTTTAGGTACTAACTTTATCTTTTATTACAAAAATTTTGTTAAATTAATATTTCATGTTTTGCTGTTAGTGGGGGGATATTTGTGTGGTATTTGCATTCATAAATGCAAATGTACTTACATGGCATTGTACCCAAATGATTCAAAAAATATTTATTTTGTTGAAATACTCTTTAAGGTTAAAAAATTTCTCTCATTTTAAATAATTACTCTTTAGGTGTGACTGGGTGGCTCAGTCAGTTAAGCATACGACTTTGGCTCAGGTCATGACCTCATGGTTCGTGGGTTCGAGCCCCACGTCAGGCTCTGTGTTGACAGCTCAGAGCCTGGAGCTTGCTTCAGATTCTGTATTTCCCTCTCTCTCTGACCCTCCCCTGCACATGCTATCTCTCTCTCTCTCTCTCTCAGAAATAAATAAAAACATTTTAAAAACATAAAAAGAAATAATTACTCCTTATATATGTGAAATATATTCAAACCTTTTTTAAAAAAATGTTTAACATTTATTTATTTATGAGAAACGGAGCATGAGCAGGGGAGGAACAGAGAGAGAGGGAGACAAAGAATATGAACCATGCTCCAGGGTCTGAGCTGTCAGCACAGGGCCCAACATGTGGCCTGAACCCATGAACCATGAGAGCACGACCTGAGCAGAATCAAATGCTTAACTGACTGAGCTGTCCAGGCACTCCTGTGCAAGCTTTTTTAAGATGCTCAACTTTTCTTCTGGGTTTAATAAACAGACTAAGATCAACTACCAAAGAATTTTAAATGAATCCATTATTTTTTAAATAAATAATCTCTGGCTGATAGATAGGCAACTGTTACAGGTTGAAATTTGTCCCCCTCCCCCAAATTCCTATGTTGGAATCCTAATCCACAGTACCTCAGAATGTGATCTTACTTGGAATAGGAACATTACAGATGTAATTACTTGAGATGAAGTCATACAGGAGCAGGGTGGGGCCCTAATCTAATATGACTGGTGTCCTTATCAAAAGGGGAAATTTGGAGATAGATACACACAGGGAGGATACGATGAGAAGGTGAAGGCAGGGATCAGGGTAATGCTTCTACAAGCCAAAGAACACGACAGTTTGCCAGCAGACCCCAGAAGGTAGGAGAGAAAAGTAGAACAGATTCCCTCTCAGCCCTTAGAAATAACCAACCCTGCCAACAGCCTGACCTTGGACTTCTAGCCTTCAGAGCTGTGAGACAATAAATTGTCTGTTGTTTAAACCATTCCATTTGTAGTACTTTGTTGTATCAGCCCTAGAAAATGAAAACAACAATGAAATTTGGGAAGTTCCTCCTCTAAGCTTTTCTTTAAATTACCAAGACCAAATGCCTTTAACAATTTGTGTAAGTCTGATTTATTCATTCTACTAAATACACACACACACACACACTTATGTGACCACGCCCAAAGAGAGAGACATGTGTCTGGACTTGGCCCCACTGAGAGTGGTTTTTGGGAATGCCCCGGAGAGACTATGCTGTAACAGTAGACGTCAACAGGGATGGTGTTTTCTTACTCTCAGTCTTGAATAAGTAAAAGACGAAGAAAAAAAGCACACTTGCGTACTCACTGGTTTAGGCCCAGTCATGATTTCTTTAAAGACGCTTGCCAATAGATTTTAGTCATTCTCTGGCAAAGGTTTCTCTTCAACCGCAAACACTACATAGTTGCTGAATGAGTCACCACCTTGAGTAATCTAATTCCTTGACCAGTACATGCCTGCTGCCTACAGCACACACAGTGTCTCTGGTTGTGCATTTTGTTTTGCTCCATTCTCCGGAACTTCTTTAATGCTTTCTTAAGGGCGGGGTTAAGGATTCACTAGGAATCCTTAGAAAGGATGGGTCTTGCTTACTCAGCAGCGTGTGAACTGGCTGGTCATCAAGTACCAAAATGTTAACTTTGATGCTTTCTCAGACGTTGAGCTAAGCTGGATGTGGCATTATTACTGCTCAAAAAGCAATAAATAAGGAATTTAAAACCAGTTCCCCTCAAAACCAGAAGAAAAAATCAAGAGGAAAAGCAAAAGGAAAGAGGCAGAATGATGTTCCAGGAAGGAGGACAGTGGAGGAGAGGCCCCCTCCCACCCACACACACCCCTTATCCGCTGGGTTCACACAGAGACTAAGCCTGCATCACTGGAAATGTTGAATGTATTGAATTTACTGAACATTCTGGGTGTTTATTCTTCAGAAAGAATGTAAGAAAACTACCACCAAAGACTTACTATTTCTAGTAGTAAAGTTTAAGGCGAATAAACCTCTGAGCTTTATTTTTGCATTTTTTAAAAAATGTGCTTACAGATAGTTTTCCTATCAATTTATTTTAACCACAAGATGTTTCGTTCTTTAACCAGGAATTGTTTTTTCTCCAGTGCTGGTGGATTGAAACATTCTGAATATTAGTAACATTTTCTTCTAAGGAGAACTTTTTTTTATTAGTATGTGGCCAGCTCTTCTTTAGTTCCTTTCTCTTCCTTCTGTTTTCAATCACTTATCTAATTTTTATTCTTCCATGAGTGGGTACTAATACCGTGGAGGTAGAAATTGGAGAAATGAAACCATCAACAAAATGAAAAGGCAACTGACTGAATGGAGGAAATATTTGCAAATCATATATCTGATAAGTGGTTAATATCCAAAATACATTTAAAAATCATACAACTCGGTAGCAAAAAAAAAAAAAAAAGAAACCAATTAAAAATTGGGCAGAGGATCTGAATATTCATTTTTCCAAATAAGACATACAAATGTCCAACAGGTTCATGAAAAGATGTTCAGTAGCATTAATCTTAAACCAGGGAAATGTGAATCACATCCACCATGGGATATCACTTCATACCTGGTAGAATGGCTACTATCAAAAAAACAAGAAATAAACATTGAGGAGGATGTGGAAAAAAAAGAACACTTGTGCACTATTGATGGGAATGTAAATTGGTATAGCCACTATACAAAACAGTATGGAGATTCCTCAAAAAATTAAAAATAGAAATACCATATGATCCAGAAATTACACTTCTGAGTATTTATCCAAAGAAAATGAAAATACTAACTTGAAAAGACATATACATCCTCATGTTTTTTATTGTAGCATTATTTACAATAGCCAAGATATGGAAACAATCTAGATGTCCATTGACTGATGAATCGATAAAGAAAATGTGGTATATAAATTGAATGTTATTCAGCCATAGAAAGAGAATGAAATCTTGTTATTTGTGACAACATGGATGGGCCTTGAAGCATTATTCCAACTGAAACAAGTCAGACAGAGGAATACAAATATCATAGAATTTCACTTATATGTGGAATCTTAAAAAAAAAGAAAAGAGAAAGAAAGAAAGAGAGAGAGAGAAAGAAAGGAAGGAAGGAAGGAAGGAAGGAAGGAAGGAAGAAGGAAGGAAGGAAGGAAGGAAGGAAGGAAGGAAGGAAGGAAGGAAGAAAAGAGAAGAAAGAAAGGAAAGAAAGAAAGAGAAAGAAAGAAAGAAAGAAAGAAAGAAAGAAAGAAAGAAAGAAAGAAAGAAAGAAAGAAAGAAAGCTCATGGGTTTGGAGAACAGATTAGCGGTTGCTAGAAGCAGGGGTAGAGTGTAGGTGAAATTGGTGAAGATACAAACTTCCAGTTATATGATAAATAAGTCACGGGGATGTAATGTACAGCATAGCAACTATAGTTATTGATACTCTATTGCATGTTTGAAAGTTGTTAAGAGAGTAGATCCCAAAAGTTCTCATCACACACACACACACACACACACACACACACACACACACACACACACACTGTGACTGTGCCATGATGGATGGTAACTAGACTTATTAAGGTGATCATTTCACAATATATACAAATATTGAATGTTTTACATCTGAAACTAATATAAAATTGTATGTCGGTTATACCTCAATACTACTACTACTACTACTACTACTACTACTACTACTACTACTACTAAGTAATAATAAAGAAATGGAAGAAATGTTCTCTACATTCATTTCAACCATGTTGCCCTATTCCATAACCTTACCAAATGCATGAGAGAGACACATCTTAAGTTTATGTGCTGGCTGGGGATGCTTTTTCAGAACAAGCTGAAGAGTGACTGTTTAATAGTATTATTCATAACTTAATCTGCATGCAATATATAACTCTTAAAAAACCCACTTCATTCTCAAAACAGCCTGGAGACCCAGACATATTACCACTGAGGAAACCGAAGCCTCCAGGCTATATGGAAGGTGGTGGAGCTAGGGGCTCTTGGCTCAGTTCTCTTTATTCTCCGTCCTGTGAAGGCTGGAGACAGGACGGGAAGCTCGGCCATCTGCCATGAATTCTCCAGTTAACTTACCATTAGACTTCTCTTTGCTGAGGACAGCAAAGTGAGCCACAAAACTTCTCTGAGCTTCTGTTTTCTCATGTGCAAAGTAAGGACCATGCTCCACCCCACCCCCGGCCCCATAGGCTAAGGTAAGAGTAAAATTAGATGGTGTCAGTGAAAGAGGGTTAAATCATAAAGTGTTATACAAATCCCTCCTTCAGGAGCTATACCACAGAGTGAATAAGAACACGTATGTGATGTTTGACTTGAGGAAAGTTTCTTAATATTTCTAAGGCTCACCATCCTTATCAGTGAAACAAGACTGCTACCAGAGCCTTGCCCATGAGATGACTGTTGAACACTAAAGGAGATAATCCATGCCAAGCACTTAGCACACTCGTCAGTGCTTGGACACATAAATGTCATTAGTAAAGCTGTTCACATTGGATCCCAGCCCTTTTCTAGCACAAGTATAAGCAGACAAATAAAATCCAAAAGAGTCCAAAGATTCCATATTATAATCCTGTCTGCCCAGGTTCTTTGCTCCCATAGTAGTGTCAACTCTATACTCTCAAAAAATGTTTTTGGAAGAGTTTTACTTAGTTTGAGTTTCGCAAAGTTAAAATTTTTGGTCTACAGGCAAACATTGAGCGTGGTTTGCCCCTTTTATTTCTACTGCACTAGAGTGTAGGATTTGGCTAGAGAATACACCCTTTCTGATAATCTAGGGAACAAAACTGACCTACTCCACACCTCAGCATTTCTTCTAAAAGAAGGGCAGTGCCACAGTGCCACTTCAAAAGATATTTGGCGATTATGGAACCAAGTTTTATGAACACACACAAGAACAAATCACTTTAGGGACATCGGTGGCTTAGACGGTTGAGCGTCCAACTTCGACTCAAGGTCATGATCTTGTGGTTCATGGGTTCAAGCCCCACGTTGAGCTCTGTGCTGACAGCTCAGAGGTCAACTCAGGTCATGATCTTGTAGGTTCATGGGTTCAAGCCCCATGTTGGGCTCTGTGCTGACAGCTTGGAGCCTAGAGCCTGCTTTGGATTCTGTGTCTCCCTCTCTCTCTGCCCTTCCCTCACACACTCTGTCTCTCTCTCTCTCTCTCTCTCTCTCAAAAATAAAAAAACATAAAAAAAGAACAAATCATTTTATGTACTAACTAGGAAAAGTCAGCTCTAGTTGTCAATAAGTAAAGGAATGTAAAAACCAGCAAAATGCCTGACATTTAACTGGCACTTAAGACAATCTGGGATAGAAGAGAAAAGTAACAAGGTATCTCCCAAATTGGACTGATGTCTGGTCATAGCTTTGAAGAATGTTTTAACAGGAAAAGAAGAATAAACATCAGCACAAACTAATCTTAAAATCTCATCAGCCTCTGATTATGAACACTACTTCTTAATTTAATCAGCTAACTGCATTTTTCTGTAGCTTAGATCATCTAAATTTATATATCTTTGCGTATTGCCTGAGGGTCATATAAATTACACATGTCAACACTCACATGAGTGGTAACTGTTTACCTATGTTCAGGATGGTTGCAGCATCTGGGGCAGTTCCTCAGACTTGCTTTTAGGGAATGTTAAAACCCTGAGAAGTCCCAGTGACTTTCAGGAAGGAGAAACACCTCAACTTGGGGACGATGGATGCAAATGACAGGGTCCTAAAGTGTTTGACACTGTCTAGTTCCTTAACATTTAGTAAGTAAATTTGTTCATCATTCTAAAACATTTTATTTTCCTCCTCTGAGAGGTCTCATAGGGTCCATAATTCAGATCTTGGACTTCCTATCCATCAGCTCTTATTTTTCTTTTCAGAATTTCAATGTTCAAACATGTTACTTGTTATTGTATGGGAAATTTATTCAATCAATTAACATTTCTTAAGAGGCTGCTATCCAAAGGCATTATATTGGGCAGTGAAGCTGATACTATAAACCCCTAGTCTTCTGCAAACTATATTGAGAGCCAACTGTATACCAAGCACTGAAGGTGTACATTTGAATAAAGCCAGGCTCTTATGCTGTAATTTAGAGACAAGTGAGGGATACAGGCATATAAATGATTGCGACACAATGTAAAAAGTGAAAAACTACAAGCAGATCGGTGGGCTTCTGCCTTTTCTGACCGCTTCTGCTGAAACGTGTGAACGGATCTGGTGGCAATGTCTAAGCACCTCCTACAGAAGCTGAATAGGAGTTTGAGCACCAGTTGAACATCATTTGGAGTAGAAACCCTTCCCAGCAATGGATAGAGATACAACCCAACATCTAGACACCCTCATCCCCCCATAATTGCACAGAGCCCTTTTTTTTTTTCTTCCTCATGAGAACCATAGA
Source organism: Proteles cristata cristata (assembly GCA_017311185.1). Lineage (NCBI taxonomy): Eukaryota > Metazoa > Chordata > Mammalia > Carnivora > Hyaenidae > Proteles > Proteles cristata. The sequence continues at coordinate 346,255 of JAESUZ010003777.1, read as the reverse complement.
ATATTCCCGTGGCTCTGGAAAACAAACAAATAAAAAAACCAAGCCTTTCACTGGGGCCTCTCACCCTTCCCTCACTTCTCTCTCTAGTTTTCTTTCTTTCCCCACCCCCTGTCCATGTCCTTTAGTGTCTTTGACTTCCTTCCTCTTCCGTTGTTCCAGTGCTGTCATCCCTTTATCATGCTACACCCCCTCCATGTGATACCTTGTAAACAGCCAGCTCCCTGAAATACACATACTACATATTTCTTTTGCAGTGTAGGTAATTCTGCTGCATAACATTTAAAGAGTTTGACACTATCATAGTTACATTTTACATTTTTAACTTAATTCTAGAGGTAAAATATATTTCTTTTTAAGAATATCAGACAGTTGGGGAGCCTGGGTGGCTCAGTCGGCTAAGTGTCCGACTTCGGCTCAGGTCATGATCTCATGGTTCGTGGGTTCGAGCCCTGTGTCGGGCTCTGTGCTGACAGCTCAGAGCCTGGAGCCTGTTTCGGATTCTGTGTCTCCCTCTCTCTCTGACCCTCCCCTGCTGATGCTCTCTCTCTCTCTCAGAAATAAATTTAAAAAAAAAATTTTTTTTTTAAGAATATCAGACAGTAATTTGAAGAAAACCCATAAGGACCCTTTACCTTTGCATATGTATATGTGTATATCTGAAAACAGGAAGAAAAGAAAATGATGTAATTATCAGAACGTCCACCCTGTTTTGGGATATATACATTTCTGGAAAAACTCAAGAAACAGAGAGTTCAGTAAGCGATAAGCTACACCCAGGGTGTGCCTATCTTTTGTGGCATCCCCCTCAGGTGCTGAGGCTTTAGGTGCTTTGTTTCTAACTGGGAGAGACAAGGACACCATTGTTGTCATTTTCACCACAGTTCTGGGAATGAAGAATAGCCATGTTCTTTATTTTTACATCCCAGTATAATCTCTTTATTCAAGGCCTGCATTTCAGAAGGTCTCAATTTGAAATGTGGTTCTTGGAAACCCCCATCTAGTAATCAAGAAGCAAGCCCAGGGCACGTGGGAGATTGAACCATGCTCATGTCACTGTGGGGTGCTCTGATCCGTGGCACCCAGCCAGTCAGGGTCCTCCTCTGCTTGAGGCCTGTTTGGAGACAGTGCTACAGCTCTAGGGTGCTAAGGACAAGCAGACTCTAGAACCTGATGGACAGCAGGTGAGCCCCAGCTCTTTCACTTACTAAAGTGACTTTGGGCCAGTTACTTAACTTCTCTGTGCCTCAGTTTCCTCTCTGTGAAAAGGGGAAAACAATAGAAACTGCTTCATGGGGCCTTCATGGGAGTTAAGTGAGTTAGTATTTATAGGGTTCTGAGTTTACTATGACCATAACCAAGATTCCAGGGGAAATCCAGTAAATGGCAGAATGGTCTCCTTTATCAGGCATAAACCATGAAATACTGGCATTCAATATACTTAAATCTCAGAGTCACATAATCCCAGATCCAGAAGACAGGTTTTTACAAAGGCACAACTCCTTGGGGCACCTGGGTGGCTCAGTCGGTTAAGCATCCAACTCTTGATTTTGGCTCAGGTCATGATCTCAAAGTTTGTGAGTTTGAGCCCCACATCGGGCTCTGTGCTCACAGTGCTGAGCCTGCTTGGGATTCTGTCTCTTCCTCTCTCTTTGACCCTCCCCTGCTTGCTTTCTCTGTCAAAATAAAACTTTTTTTAAAAAAGGCACAATTCCTAGCAATCCTGTAGCTGACAAATGAAACAGAGGTAATGACACAACATATAGGACTCCACTGAGCCATGTCAAAGCCAAAGAGGAACTGACCCAACAGGAATGGAGTTGTATCACTGCCTTCTCAAACCCACCTTTAAGGACATGAGTGTGCATGTGCTTCAGAAAATGGCCCCATTGAGACGGACAGACTTTCTCCCCAGATTCCTGGGTTCGGAGAAACCCGTGGTTCACCAAGGCAGTTTGCTCAACTCTAATTAGGAATCTGATTGCTGGTTGGCCTTGCACAAAGGACTTTTAATTAGGGCTGAGAACGCTTAGAAAAATCCACTTGGCAAGTCGACTCTCTCCCTCTATCTCTTTTTTAACATCTTGCCAAGATCATAAGGAAAGGGAGAGCTTAATTACAGTTGGTGTATATATCTTTAAGAAAAAAAATACATTAAGTGCTTTAAAATAGGCTCTCTTGGCTCTGTGATCACAAGGATTTTACTCACTTCTTATCCCTGATTGGTCTCATTCTCAGTTACAGATGAATCAGACACATTTTGAGCAGCTTTAAGATTTGCTTTTCATCCAAAGCCAAGTAGGCAAATGGCAGTGAATTCACAAGCTTTTCCAAATGATCTCATAGGTTCCTCTGGCTCCACTGTGGGGGCCGTTTGCACTCTGCAATGCTGTTATCTTAAGCACCCCCAGCCTGCCTGGGTCCAAGGAGAGGCCGAAGCATAGGACCCAGCAAGGCATTCCACTTTCTCGAGGCAAGCTTCAGTCCCTTAATATGTCCATGGAGCAGCCACGAAGTGAAAAAGGAGGGTAAAATAAGCACACGAAAGACCCTGAGCTCAAAAGGTGGGCCTGGGCGAAGGTGGGGTGGGCATGGAGACTTGGAGATGGATCCTGTCCTTAAATCTTTCACTAAACCATGGTCCTGTGTCAGTGGATCACTAGACCCACCCTCCCATTACATCTTCCAGCCTGACCACAGGTAACCCACACTCCCCATCAGTCTATGTGACCCCACCCTTTGCAGCCAGTGACTTTTAAATTATATATATGAAATGTAGGAGAGCACACGGAGTGGCTGAACCCAGTGTAGTATGTGCTCAAGGCGACTCTGTGAAGCTCAGATCAGCCACTCAGATGCACAAGATTTTCCGACTGAAGTTTGCCTTTTATTGCTCCTTTAGTCTCTGCCTTTTTTCCTCAAGTCTTTGTGCCTCCGTTCTAAGCATACCTTTCATCTAATCTCAGGAACCTGAAGCTCTGCCACTGAATTGCATTTCTTCCCTTACTATTTATGTTTGATGCAAAAATGAGAAACCAGGTAGAAGCCGAAGATGCTGTCACTTATGTCTGAAAGAGATATGTCGATCATCCTTGAGCCCCATCCAGCTCTTTCACACTTTTCAAACGTGATGCTTCTGTGCAGACTCTTGAGTTTGGCTCTGTGGCGTTATGCTAAAATGCAGGCACATCGCTCTGTTGAGCTCGTGCAGCTTGTGGGTCAATAGGGATTTTAAAGTCATCGGCCTTTTGACTTAGATGATTGGTAAGGAGTGTGGCAAAGCCAAGTTGCTTTGAAATTGTTCTCTTCACCTAGAAATACATGATGGCTACCCAGGTGCTTTCCAGCACATACATCTGTGTGTATGTACTGACAGAGTGACATACTGAGGTCACTCTGATTCTGCAGTAGCAGCCACCACATTTAATTAATTAATACATTTAATGATTTTATGGTGACACTGTCTTTGGATTGAAAACTCATTAATATCAAAGAAAATACTGGAGGGAGAGCAGCTTTCTTATTCAAGCCAAGTATATTTCCAAGATATTTGGCTGATACACTATATCATACATATAGACTATATGTATACCTCCCCTTTGCATTCTTTTCACCCTGACTTAAGAGAGATCAGACATCTATTAATCGCCGTTATGTTTCTCATACTATTAAAAATAATCAGGTTTATGTGTTACCTTCTTTCCCAACTGCCAAGATGCTCTCCAGAACTTAGCATTAGCTCTTCTGATGAGCTGGAGAGGGAAATATCATTATCCTGGTTTTACAGATGGAGAAATCTGAAGCATAGGGAGACTGTTTTGCCTAAGGTGAAAGTGTTGTTTTAATCCTAGACTTTTATTTTTATCTCTTCAAATTTCTTCCTGAGGGTGGTAATGAGCTCGGAGGATTCATCAGGACTAAACCTTGTCTGAAGACTTGTTTATAAAATTATTTCAATAAAATTCGCAATCAGATTGGCTGGGGTGGGTCTTCAAACCGAGTGGCTTCCCTAATGAGCACACTCATCAGGGCGGCACAATCTTGTTACCAGCCAGCTTCTCCCACACTTGTCAAGGCGGGGTGGGGGTGGGGAGGCTGGTGTAAGTTTATTAGTAATAAAGACCAAAGCCCTAGAGCTTTTATATGAGAATCTGGTTTCTTTTTCATTTGTTTAATTATTTTAAAAGTTAGTTTGGAAAATGTTTGTGGAGCAGCTAATAATGTGACTTCAGAGAGGGAAGGCTTGGCACATCCCACTCATTAGCTCTGAGGCTTCTTCATATTGGACTTCGTTCAGTTAGGTGCATTCTCCTCATTTCCCTTCCTGTGGTTTGTGCCATTTGCCCCTCCAATTCCAATCTGCCTCCCCTACTCAAATCACACCTAATTACTTGTATGAAAGGCTGAATCTTCAAAGCAAAAAGGAATCTAGAAGGAAGATTTTTGTTGCAAAGCCCAGGGCTTCTGGACACTCATGGACCTAGGAGCCACCATGGATGATTAGTGATTGGTGGAGTGTGTCTTCCTTATATGCAATGTTTTGAAACATAGGTCCTCTGGATCTTTATGACAGGACAGCACACTGAAGATAGGAGGCCAAAGTTTGGACCATTGTGGGGGTAGGTTGTCAAAACGCCTCTCGCTCAAAGGTGGGAAAGTGTTTCTCAGTCCTAAAAATCCACCATTACCCAAAATAGACCTCCTATACATACACACCAAGTTGATTCAGTTACTCCTAGGCCTCCATTAAAATAGGGAAGAGGGCAATGTGAGGACTCACTATTAACTCCTTTGCCTAATGGAAGCTCAACTAGTTAGAATTATTATATAGACATTCTACTTCCTATTTGAAAGCTGCATTTGGTGTAGATGGAGGGAAATGTAATCAGTTCTCATTTACCTTTGTTATTTTTTATAACATTTACAGTTTTCCAATCAAATTTCTGATTTGCAAATGATACAGCAATAAATGTTTGTTTTTAAGAATTTAGATAAAACAAGACAAACCATATCCAGAAGAGAATGACATCATACAGAATTACATCACCCAGATAATAAGTGTGAACCTTTGGCCTAGGCTCTACCAATCATAAATAGACACTTCAATTTTCATTTAGGATTAGTATACATATATAGAGTTTATGCCCTATTTTTCTTTTCTATTTGACATTAGTTCTTGAACATTCTTCTACATCCTCAGGTAGTCTTTGAAAGTATGATTTTTATCAACCACATCAATTACATTGTTTGGTGTATTATGATTTATGTACCCATTTCCCTAATGTTGTATGTTAATGTTGTTCTACTTTGTAGTTGTCATAAAGAATTCTGTAATGCTCATCCTTTTGTAGTACACTTCTTTATTTTTGGAGAGTTAGGCTCCTCAAATGAAACTAATAACTCAAAGCTTATTAACGTTTTGAAAATTCTTAGTATCTGTTTTCAATCCGTTTTCTTATTTTAAATTTTTTTTAAAGTTTTCATTTCAATTCCAGTTAGTTAACATACAGTGTTATATTAGTTTCAGGTGTACACTATAGTGATTTAGCAGTTCTGTAAGTCACCCTGTGCTCATCACTCCTTAATGTCCATCACCTATTTAACCCCACTTCCCCTCTGGTAAGCATCAGTTTGTTCTCTATAGTTAGGAGTCTGTTTCTTGATTTGTCCCTCTCACTTATTTTTTTTCCCTTTGCATGTTTCTTTTGTTTCTTAAATTCCACATATGAGTGAAATCATATGATATTTGTCTTTCTCTGACTATTTTGCTTAGCATTATACTCTCCAGCTCCATCCATGTTGTTGTAAATGGAAAGATTTCATTCTTTTTTAATGGCTGAATAATATTCCATTGTGTATGTGTGTGTAGATATGTATATGTACATATATACACACACACGCCACATCTTCTTTATCCATTCATTAGTCGATAGACACTTGGGCTATTTCCATAACTTAGCTATTGTAGATACTGCTGCTATAAACATTGGAGTGTATGTATCCCTTTGAATTAGCATTCTTGTATTCTTTGGATAAATACTCAGTAGTGTGATTGCTGGATCATAGAATAGTTCTATTTTTTACTTTTTGAGGAATCTCCATACTGTCTTCTATAGTGGCTGCACCAGTTTGTATTCCCACCAACAGTGTAAGAGGGCTCCTTTTTCTCCACATCCTCACCAACATTTGCTGTTTCTTGTGTTGTTGATTTTAGCCATTCTGACTGTTATGAGGTGATAATGCATTGTAGTTTTGCATTTCCCTGATGATAAGTAATGATGGGCATCTTTTCATGTGTCTGCTGCCCATCTGTGTGTCTCCCTTGGAGAAATGCCTGTTCATGTCTTCTGCTCATTTTCAATTGAATTATTTGTGTTTTGGGTGTTGAGTTTTGTAAGTTCTATATATATTTTGGATACCAAGCCCTGATTGGAAATGTCATTTGCAAATATCTTCTCTTATTCTGTAGGTTGCCTTCAATTTGTATTCTAAAAGCATTGAATCAATTATACCCTGATTGTTATGTATAACAGTATCTTTTGAACTGAATCTTTGCTACACTATTTTTTTTTTTAATCCTAACTGCTGGATAGATATTTACATCTATTAATGGCATCTTATTGATATAATTTGTATTTGTTTGATAACTAGCTATTTTTAATAGCATTATTGAAGTATAGTTTACATACCATAAAATCCCATTGTAAGTGTATAATTCAGAGAGTCTTGGTAAATTTATAGAGTTGTGTAACTATGATCAATTTTAAAATAATTTTAGGGCATTTTCCAGTTTTAGGACAGTCCACATAATGCCCCCCAATTCCCTAGAGCCCATTTGTAGTCAATCCCTGCTCTTACTCCTGTCCTCAGGCAACCACTGATATGCTCTATCTCTCTAGATTTATCTTTCTGGATACTTCATAGAAACAGAATTATATATAGTAATTTGTGTCCAACTCTTCACTTACCATACTGTTTTTGAGTTTTATCCACATTTTAGCATATTATAATAGCACATGTTTAATTCATTTTTTATTTAATATTTAATTCATTTGTATTGATGAATTCTTTAGACGTATCACATTTGTTTATCTTTCAACAGTTGATGGACACTTGGGGCTATTTTAAATAATGCTACTATGAACATTTGCACGCAAGTCTGTATGATGTGTTTCATTTGTCTTAGAAGATTCTAGGATTAATATTGCTGGATGTTCTAGTTTTTTAAATGTCCACCAACTGATGGACATTTAAAAACTGATGAATAAATTCAAAAAAATCCAGCAGATCACAAGTTTTACTTATGTTCCTGAATGGTTTACATAACATAGAAATCATATTTTCTGAAACTTCTAAAAAATTCTTTGGCAAGCTATCTGGACCTGGAGAGTTCTTAAAAGGAGTTCCATGATAATTTTGTCAATTCCTTCTCAAGGTTATTGATTTTTCACATGTATAATTTATTTAGTCAATTTTATCAATTTCCCCCAGAAATCATCCATTTATCACTATTCTTACATGTATCAACATACAGCATTATCTTATTCCATTTAAATCTTCTCTGTAATATGTTCATATCCCTTTTCCATTTCTAATATTATCTGTTTGTGTTTCCTCTTTTCCTGGATTTGAATAATAAAAAGTATTTACCTTTCTCAGCCTCTAAAAATATTTGACACATGTATTAATCAATTATACTTTATCTTCTAATTTATAAATTGTTGTATTTATCTTTATCTATTCTGCTTGTTTGTAATTTTTTTTTTTTGAGGGAGATACAGAGATGATGATCTAGGGAAGAGCATAGGGAGAGGGAGAGAGAGAATCCCAAGCATAGAGCTTGATCCCACAATGATGAGATAATGACCTGAGCCAAAACCAAAAGTCCAAAGCTTAACCAGCTGAGCCACCCAAGTACCCCTCTGCTTGTTTGGATTTTATTCATCAAGTTGGACTTTCCTCATTTTTTAGTCATATGCTTAGTTTATTTATTTTCATTATTTCTGGTTTACTAATAACAGTGGTTAAGGCCCCCAACATACTCCTTTGTACTGATCTGACCACACTTCATCAGCACTTATATATAATATTCTGATTTTCATTACTTTCTAAATAGTTTGTCATTATGGTTTTGATTTTCTTTTTTTATGACATTCTAATAAAGAGTTTTAAATTTTTTTCTAACTAGGGGTGCCTGGATGGCTCAGTTAGTTAAGCATCCGACTCTTGATTTCAGCTAAGGTCATGATCTCATAGTTCATGAGTTCAAGCCCCACATCAGGCTCTGTGCTGATGGTGCTGTGGTGTAGAGCCTGCTTGGGATTCTCTCTCTCCTCCTCTCTCTTATGTTCTCTCTGCCATACATTCACTCTTTTTTTCTCAAAATAAATAAATAAACTTTAAAAAAGTGAACTACTTACAAATTTTTTTTCAAAGTATTTGAGAGTTTAAATTTGCTTATCCCTGTTTAAACTTGTGTATTTTTTTCTAGTTTTGTTGTATTCTAAATAAAATTTTTCTTTGTGTCCTTATATATTACTTGTTTTCCTCAGGGTTTCAAATAATATTTTTTAAGAAGGCATATTCTTTGTTGTTAGGAAAAAAGTCATTATTTGCCTATATATTGACTTTAGTAATTACAATATTTCTAACTTCAACATCCTTTTCTGCTCTTTTTTGATGGTCAAAATTTAGGTCTCCTAAAGTCAACGGTTTTTCTGTTGAATTTCTCTCTGTCAATTTTTATTTTTTTCTATGTAATGCTGTGCTTTTATCATTGGGATATTTTCATTCTGCCTTGTATCTTACATCAACATAAAAATGCCAAATGGTCCTTTATCTCAAAGATTTCTTTACGATAAATTCTACTTTGTTACTTTATTACTGCCATTCATGTTTTCCTTTCATTTGCATCTGCTTAATAAAGATTTGGCCATAATTTTATTCTTTTAACTACTTAGAGTTAATTTTAACATTTATTGATATTTTTCCTAATTTCCAAGTGAATTCATGTTCATGACAGAAACTCTGGCAACTACAGAAAAGCACACACATGAAATCATCCACTACCCAGTATCCAGTGTTTTCTCTCTTTTCTACCTTTCCTTCTTAAATTTCCTTTGATATGTTCAAAGGAAGCCAGAAGTGTTTACACTGGAGCCTACAGGTCACAGGCCAATTAAACCAGAAATGGAATCATTTCATAGTCCAGAGCATGGAGAGATAAAGTTATCAGGAAACTAGCTCTCATTTCTGTTTCATTTCTTAAAATTCAAAATTAGCAAATCACACTCCTCCCTTATCTACCGTGGGAGTGAAGAAATACAATAATTAGATTGCCAGGGATTCAAAATAAGAATGGCATGAATCTGCTGTGGTCAGGGGAGGAGGAAGCCAGGGCAGCTCTCTTGAGTCAGGACTTCAGGAACGTGATTCCAGAGACTGCCACTGAGAAGCAAAACCTTGGCTTCCCCACAGGCCTAGGGTAAGTGTCAGGCTCTGTGTCTGTGTGCGGTGGTGGTGTGGGCAGGTGTTGTTTCTGTGTGTATGTTGTTGAGGGTACGTGTTGTTGTGTGTTTGTATGTGTGTGCTGTTGTTTGTGTATGTTGTTGTGTGAGTGTGTATGTAAGGGATAGCAGCAGTAGAGAGGGTTTGGCAACAGCCCAGAGGTCCCATTGAGGGAAAGCAGGTAGTCAACTCAGCTGAGTCCATTTTTTTTTTGAGGTCAGGGAAACTGTGGCCTGAGAGCTGCCTCAAGTCATGTTCTAGCTTACCAGTAAGGTCCAGAGATTAAGGCAAAATGTGTCCCATGTCAAAGAGTTAGAAAATGGGCTCCCCAAGGAAAGGTTAAAAGGATTGAGCCATTTAATATAAAAGAAGAAAAGATTAAGTGGCTGCTTAATTACTACCATCAAACAATGAAGATTTTTAAAAAGACAATATGCAGTGGTTTTCTACTTTCTATATAAGAAAAAGGGTGAAATGCAATCTAGTTAAACCAATGGAAAGCTCAAAGAGCTTCTTAACCCTCAGACTGATACAACATGGACTGGTCTACAAGGATAGATTATAGAATTTCCATCCCCAATGATCTTTGAAGAGAAATAAATCACCACTCAGAATGCAGGGGCTAGGGACCACTGAAAAAGAGCACAGGCATCTGGGTCAGGCAGACCTGGGCTGCGATTCCAGCTCTACACAACCCTTGAAAGATTACTTAACCTTTTTACTCTTAGTTCCTTACCTGTAAAATGGGCATAATGACACCTGTAGCACAGGTTTTCGTTGGATCAAATGAAATGAAACCTATATAAACCTCCTACGCCAGTACCTGGTACATAGTATGTGTTCAACAAATGTTAGCTTCCTCCCTCTTTCAACCACCATTTGATAAGCAGTTGATTTTGCACATTCTTTGACCACTGAAGAAAATACTAATTTAATCCCACCCACTAAAGATTTATTGACCACTTCCTTTATGTAAGGCACTAGGGAGGATATTTGGTGTTTCTTAGCTTCCACCTCCATTCCTCCTGCTTCTGGTATGTCTCCCAGTATTTATGTGTGGGTCTATCCAACTCCTGGCCTCTCCATGTGGTTTTGCAAGAGTTTACTACGTGACACATGCCCTAAGCACTGCCAACCAAAACATCTTGTTTGTTCTGTCAAAAATGATGGTTTAGGAAAGGGAACATGACCCAGTCAGAACCAGTGAAACTCAAGGGATTGTGCTTGAGTTTGCTGGAGAGCCAGCCCTCCCTTCTCCCTAGAGCCTGAGAGGCTGGAGCTAGTGCAGCCATCTAACCTCCTTAAGAGCCTGAGAATTAAAATGTTAGGAGAGCTGAGTTTAGAGGCAGGGAAAAGCCAGCTCAATCTCTGGGCTTTTCAATTATGTGACCCAATAAATCCCACTTTTTGTGTAGGCTAGTTGAGTCTGGTTTTATGTTGCCAAAAGGATCCAAAGTGATATAGGCTGTGTAGGACATACAAAAAAATAAGACCAAAAAGTTTATAAATTATAAATAAGATGTTTACACAAACAATAATAATATAGGACAAAATATTTATCATATATTGTTTATCCAGGGCTCACTACATACTGGACACTGCAAAAATTCTTTGGGTATATTGTTTTAATTCTCATAACAGTTATTTTTATGGAACTGGCAGAATTTGACTTTGCACTTGAGAGGTGGGTAGAAATTGGTCAGGCATGAGAGGAGGGTAAAGAAGATAAGTGGAAAGAGGAACAAATGGAGACAGGAAAACATAGGGATATTGAGCAAATAGTTGGCAGTCCCATTCACTGGGACCTGGAGGGCACAAAGGATAGTAGTGGGAAATACAGCTGGAAAGGCCCATTGAGATCAACTTATTGAATTACGAATACCAAGACAAGGAATTTGTGTTCTTAACAATAAGGTTTTTTAAGCAAAGAAGAACCCCCAAATTTACTTTCACATAGCTTAGATTTTATCTAGGGAAAATATTTTTGCAATGCAGGAAAGTGAGTCATTTCCGAGGTGAATATAGAAGAGGGGAAATAATTAATGTATAGGTATTCACAATTTTTTCCAGTCCTTCTTTAAAATTTTTTTAAAATTTTATTTATTTTGAGGGACAGTACAAGTGAGTGGGGGAGGGGCAGGGAGAGAGGGAGAGAGAGAATCCCAAGGAGCCCCCAGGCCTGGTACAGATCCTAACACAGGGCTCGGTCTCACAACTGTGAGATTATGACCTGAGATGAAATCAAGAGGTGGACACTCAAGAAAATGAACCACTCAGGCATCCCGTCCAACCTTAATGTTTATAGACTGACTCTTCCTTCTGGGTCAGCAGCCAGGTACTCTCAATCGTGCAGAGTCTAGGTCATGGGGAAAACACAACAAAACTTTAAAAACGTGAGAGGATAAACTCAACTCTAGAAAGAAGGATTTGGGCTATGGGCAAGGGAGAAAGACAATAAGCCTGAGCCTTGAAACTTAATGGTTGGAATTTGAAAAGAAAGGGAGAGATTCTCGGAAGCCATTACAATCTATGTGAAAATGGCCGGGAAAGAGGACTTTTTAAGTGAGGTGGTGTGTGCTTTCTTGAAAGAAAAAGCAAAGATGTAAGGCACATTTTTTTAACTACTTTTTCACTTCCAGGTTGCAGAAGAAATTTATTATCATTTGAAGGAAAAGCTTGAGTTGGTAAGACTGGTTGGTGGTGGGGAAAAGAAGCATTTTGTGTTCAGTTTGAAGGAAGACACAGGATGGATCTGCCCAGGGAATATGCTGCAAATCAGCTTACCTTCAGGAGAGCTGCCACAAAAGAAAAAGAAAAGCGACAATAAAAGATGTGGGTATGCCAATGTGATGGCATTCCTCCAAAAGTTTAAGAATTGTCATGTTATCTAGCAATTCTGTACTTTCAAACCGAAGATTAGAAGCAGGAACTCAAAACACATACTTGCACACTGGTTTTATAGTAGCATCATTCTATAGGCAAAAAGCAGAAACAGCACAAATGAACATCAACAGATGAATGGATAAACCATTCTATATCTATATCTATATCGAACACATAGTTTACATATAAAATAAATATATATGACACATAGTTTATACATATAAAATATATATAAAATATATAAAACGTGTGTGTGTGTGTTTGTGTGTGTGTACAATGATACATTATTCAACCTTAACAAGGAAGGAATTTCTGATCATGCTACAATACGGATAAACCTTAAAAACATTATGCTAAGTGAAATAAGCCAAATGCACAAAGACAAAGAGTGTATAAATCTACTTGTAATGAGGCACCTAATATAGACAAATTCATAGAGACAGAAAGCATAATAGAGGTTACCAGGGCCTGAGGGAGAGGGGATGAGAGGATTTAATAGGTTGAGTTTCTGTTCGGGGTGATGAAAAAGTTCTGGAAACAGATAACAGTGATGGCTGCATAGCATTGCAAATGTACTTGATGACACTGAATTGTACACTTAAAAATTGTTAAAATGGCAAATGTCGTGTTATGTATGTTTCACCTCAATTTTTAAAATACATGTTTATTTATTTATTTTGAGGGATGGGCTGAGGGAGAGTGAGAGAGAATCCTAAGCAGACACCATGCTTTCAGTGCAGATCCTGTCTCAGGGTGCAATCTCACGAACTGTGAGATCATGACCTGAGCCAAAATGAAGAGTCAGACACTTAACCAACTAAGCCAGCCAGGTATCCCTCACCTCAACTTTTAATAAGCCACCTGTGCTACAGCATTATGACACGGACTAGGGGAGTGGACATTTGCATTCTACTCCCAGACTCAACTCTTGATCATAAGGGAAGACTATCAAATTTTGATCTTAGAAAACTAATCGACAGCCAGGAGGCAGAGAAGCTTGGACCAATGCCAAGACCTGGCCTAGGATGTGAATCTTCAAACCAGTGAGAAGGTAGTAACTGTATAAGCCAAACAAAGGGAGAATCAGGGGAGTTTTGTGATTATTGGATGTGGAGAGAGGCACTGGGAAAGCCAGGCAGTTTTTATGACTTCAGCTCTTTCTGACTTATAAAATATTTGCTACAGTGGTTGATTTCTATTTTTTAACAAGCCAAGTATTTTCTTCCTAATATTACCTAAGTTACTTTTCTCAATTGCTACCATAAATAGAGCTCATCGACCACAAAGTCTTTAGAAAATTGTCAACCTCGGCCAATAAATAGTACTCAACCATATGGAAAAAAGTGGGCAATCATGACTCAGGCAAAGTGACTCCGTTTTTCTGAATTAAAAAAAAACATTCCACATTTTTTTTTTAAACATAGTTTATTGTCAAATTAGTTTCCACATAACACCCAGTGCTCATCCCCACAAGTGCCCTCCTCCATGCCCACCCCTCCTCCCCCCACATCCACCAGTCCTCAGTTTTTGTCAGCATTCAAGAGTCTCTCATGGTTTGCCTCTCTCCCTTTCCCCCACCATTTCCGCCCTTCTTCTCTCCCTTGGTCCTCTGTTAAGTTCCTCCTAATCCTCCTATACGTGCACACATATGATATTTGTCCTTCTCTGCCTGACTTATTTCGCTCAGCATCACACCCTCAAGATCCATCCATGTGGCTACACATGGCCAGATTTCATTGTTTCTCATTGCCATGTAGTATTCCATGGTATAGATAAACCACATCTTCTTGATCCATTCATCTGTTGATGGACACTTAGGCTCTTTCCAAAAACATTCCACATTTTTATTTTGGCCAAGAATGTTACTGAATGAAACTCAGACCTGTAAATAATTTTTTCATTACTGTAATGTTTCCTATTGCATAACTATACGTTTTGATAAAAAGACATGTCAGACTCCCAGCCGATCAATACAAAAACCACTTTACAATCTGTTTTACAGGATCTCCTTTCACTTTTTATGTTTTCATAACCCTGCCATTCCAATCATATTTTTATTTCAATTTAATTTAATTCTTTACACAAAATCTGAAATAAAGTGACACTTATGTAAAAGCTTGAATTCCATGGTTTGTTGTTTCCTTAGATACAGCTTAGATGTGTTTTTATTATCCAAGGGACCCTGGTACCTTTAACCACAAATGAAGTTAAAGCAACTGACCTGTTCACCCCACTTGCCCACCCATCATCACACAGTAGCAGAGCAGAGTCTTCAGATACTGGGAAAAGAGGGAGGTGTATTTGATAATGAGAAGATCTGACACAGCCAGGCAGGTGCTGAAGACATCTGTCTGTTGGATGCTGCAGTAAGGGGCTCTGAGAAGCTCCCAGAAGTAGAAAGACAGAGAAGAGGGGATGGGCATATTGGAATTGGTATGAGGGATGAGGCTTGCTAAAAACCACCTTGGCCTTCATCAGCCCATGTGTTGTATATACAGGAAATCATAGCTGTGCTGAATCAAATTAGATCAATCTGACAGCTGGAGATGGGTGATTTTCCCCTCCAAAACATCTATTTACACCCACCGATCTACATGTAACTTAGGGGGCTTTTTAAGAAAAATACTTGAACCTCGTCCACTTCAGGTATATACAGATATATTCATTCCACAAATATTTACCAAGTGTTTCCTACTGTGCCAGACACTGTGCAAAGTCCTGGGGACAGAGCTGTGAAGATAAGAGCCCTGCACCCCAGGTGCTTACAGTCTTAATGGAGGAGACCACAACAGATAGAATAATGAGTAAAAAAAAAGATAATTAATGACTGTGATAACAACAATGAAGAGAAAGAAGAGTGAGGAAGTAAACAGAAACTGCAGAAGGCCACTTCAGATAGGGTGTTCAAGGATTTCCTTCGAAGGGAGTAACATCTGAGCCTAATCATCAAGCGGGGAGACAGAGCCAGCCAGTCTCCACTTTGGGGTGGGGGTGGAGAGAGCATTTCAGAGGAACTCATGTGCCTGGGAGCACACGGTCAAGATTGAGAACAAAAGGTAGAGTGACTGGAGGTGGTGGCTATGACCTTAGATTTGCTGAGCTGGCAGAAGCTAGATCTTGCAGAGCCTTCTAGACCATGTAGGGATGGTCAGAAACCACTGGAGAGTTTTAAACAGAAGAATAACATGATTTTATTCACATTTTTAAAGTTCACTCTGTTCTAGAGAACAGAGGTAAAAATGGAAGTAGATTAGTTAGGAGGTCACAATGATAACCCAGATAAGTGATGACTGATGACGCCTACTTAGATGAGGGAAGTGGTTCTCAAGGTGGGGTCACTGGATCTGCAGCAGCAGCAGCAGCACCTGGCAAACCTGTTAGAAATGCACATCCTGAGGCCCTACCCCAGCCCCATTGAATCAGAAACTCTGGGGGTGGGGGGCGCCTGGGTGGCTTAGTCGGTTAAGCGTCCGACTTTCGCTTAGGTCATGATCTCGCGGTTCGTGGGTTCGAGCCCCGCGTCGCGCTCTGTGCTGACTGCCAGCTCAGAGCCTGGAGCCTGTTTCAGTCTGTGACTCCCTCTCTCTCTGACCCTCCCCTGCTCACGCTGTCTCTCTCTCCTAGAAATAAATAAAACATTAAAAAAAAAAAAAGGAACTCTGGGGGTGGGACCCTTCAATATACGTATTAACACCTCTTCCAGGTGATTCTAAAAGCACACTGAAGTTTGAGAACTTCTAGATTAGGGATATGGAAATAGAGAAAGTGCTATGGACAGTGTTCGTGTCGCCCTGAAATTCCTGTTGAAGCCTTAAACTCCAGTATGGCTGTATTTGGAGACGGGGCCTCTAAAGAAGTAATTAAGGTTAAGTGAGATTTTAAGGGCAAGGCCCTGACCCGATAGGATTAGTGGTATAAGAAGACACCTCTCTTTCTCTCTTCTCCTCCCTTTGTCTCCACACATATAAAAAGAAAAGGTCATAAACACTGAGAGAGATGGCAGTTACCTACACTTCACAAGGAAGCCTATCTTACTAACACGTTGATCTTGGGCTTTCTAGCATCCAGACTGTGAGAAAATTAATTTCTGTTGTTTAAACCAACCCACTCTGTAGCATTTTGTGATGGTAGCCAGAGCAGGCTAATACAGATGGGATAAAACCCTAATGTGGAATGAAAGAAGCAAACTGAGGTGGAATTATTTTGAAGGCAGAACTCAGTAATGCATGGGTAAGCTCACAGGGTCACTATAAAAGCCATAGCCATGGACTCCTTCTCAACCAGCTATAAGAGAAGTAACAACGGGCATATCCCTATCTCGGGACTCTTGGAAATATGAGGAAAAAGCATAATTTGGCAGCCCAGTGTCTGAACCCCTTTCCTAATTCAGAATATCACCTAGTATGTGTGTCCTAGTGGGGGACACAGCCCTGTATCATTCAGAAGTTAAAACGGAACTGGTTTTTCTCTTATAACTTATTGCAATCCAGGGATTGGGAACATGACCTACACTCAAACAATCAAATAACTTCCAGAGACCTGCCTCGAGAAGAATTTAATCATTGCGGTGGGAGTGGAGTCAGGGTTGATTTGGAAGAGTGATAAGGACCCAGGGGTATCATCCCAACCCATGATGTGACCTTGGCTGAATTATTTTCTTAGCTGGTTTTCCCACCCTTTCAATTAATTTATGAGCAACAAAATATATTTCCAATAAACTCATTTTCTGCCTAAGTTAACTAGAATTTTCTGCCAAACTCCCTGACTAGTCAAGAGAGGAACTCTGTAAAGACTGGACTTCCTATGTATATATGGAGGCCCAGAGCTCTTAATATCTGGGTAATAATTCTAATGTGGTAGCATTTGCATTTACCAGCTGAAGCCAGAGATATATAGGCTGCGGGTAGCTAAAGGCAATAGGTTCAATCGGTTTCTTCCCTGAACTTGTGTCTCTTCCTGTAAGTGTACAATCAGCAGGCCGACTGAGACTTTAAATAGAAGTTTCATTTTCTTTCTAATATTTTTGAGTCTACCTTCTCAGCTTCAAGCCTACTGCCCCATCTCACTAGTAACATTATAAGGGCCTCTTGATTATCTCTAGCCTTTGGCCTCCTCCACTTCATTGGGTCATCCTTGAGCACTGCCTTGACCATACCATGCCCTGCTCAAACATCACTACTAAAATATTCAGAATAAATCCAAATTATTTAATCTGCTATTCAGGTTCTACACAACTTTATCCTTCCCCATTCTTCCTAACATACTTTCTAGTGCTTTCCAGCACACACCTTATACTCAGGATAGTTTGGCTTACTCATGGTGCCTTGGACATGCATCACACATCTCTCTCTCCCTTCCTCTGCCCCAATCTAGAATCCTCTCCTCTTCCCTTTCTCTCCAAATACTTCCCATCCCTCAAGACCCACTTCTGTATCTACCTCTCTTTAAAAAAATCCTCCTTTAACTTCCCAACACGCATGATTTCTCCCTCTTCTAACTCTGTAAAAACCCCTAATGTCTATGCTAGTCATCTGATGCTCATCAGGCACTCTCTGGTCTGACTTGTTTCCTTTTCTTGTGCTTGTGTCTTATCATATCAACCAGATTATAAACCCATTTAGAGAAGACACCACTCTCTACACAGTGATTCACTGCTGTGATTACTCAACTTTGTATATTCTAGACTAGATCATGGAGCATGATACAGAACATGATGGAAACACACATAAATGAGGATATAATAAATGAGTCTCATTGTCTTCCCCAGTCATTCTGCATCTTTCTGTGGATGCAGAGAGATGGACCTCCCCATGGACTTCTCCCATGGACCTCCATCAATCCAAAATGGCTACTTCATTGTGAGAAAAGCATGATACGACCTGAGAAGTCTTTTTCATATGAAAACTTCCCTGAATAGACACAGAGACGGCTGTCAGTTAGTGATGGTTACTGGAGCCTGGAGCTCATGAGGTAAAGTTGGACCAATAGCTGAGTTGGATGAAGTAAACAAGATGAATATACAGAGGATGCTGGCTTATATGAGAGGTCAAGAGAGGAGATTTCCAGAGATAGATCGTGCAGCTCCAGGAAATGGAATGAGAGGCTTAGCTCCTTATGGCCTTCTGGTTCTCAGGTCCAGTCTTTTGCTAAGCAAGGTCTGGTTGTGTTTCTTACCCACGAGATCCTCCTTTAACATTTCAGTAAATTGTAGCTAGCTTGAGTGGCTTTCTGGTTTTTTGCCTTCAAAGGAACTTTGACTAGAGAAGAGGCAGCATAGGCTGATAATAATTTTCACCCCTCATTCTTCACATTAATCCTAAGCTCCTACAGGGTCCTGCCCCTTCCCTTCTCCTAGGGCTGTCACAGCAAAGTGTGACTACTAAATTCCTAGCATGGAAAACCAAGAATCAATTGCTCAAATGCTGTCAAAAAGTGACATTCAAGTTTGAGTGACAATGATGTCTTTGGTCCTGTCCTTATCCACTTTTCTATTTTTAGTGCTGTTCCTGCTCTCTGCAATTACAATGCTTAGTGCTTAAGCAGTTGCCAGGAGTTATTTAACAAGTACTTCACCCTTCTTTGAAGATGATGCTTTGATCCTGAGCTTACCTCCTTCTCTCAGTGACAGAGACTGCAGAATTCAGCACTTCACAAAACACCACATCTCTTCTGGTGTTTTCTTTGAATGATGGGCTTGAGCCCATTGATTGATCATAGAAATTGGAGCTTGTCAGAAAGAAATTTCCCAAAATCCAGTGTCTTCAGCAAGTTACTCCCATCTATAAAATGGGGCTAACATGACCACATTTTCTCAAGGATGCCAAGAAATAAATCAATATAATGGATAGAAAGTGCTTGGTAAATAAATCCCAAATAGTATCATTATTCTAATTGCCAATACCCATTTATTTCATATATCCTAATCGAGGCATAAATTTCATGTACAAAGGACAACTATCCAACATTCAGAGCTGTGTAGAAATGCAGAGGGTTACTCTGGACCTTCTAAATGATGGCTATCTGGTGGGCATACTATAGTAGCAACTCATGCATGGATGCATATAACTCTGATATTTGAATTTTTTCAATTAAACACAAATTGTATCTCCCATTAGAAAACCCTATGTGCACATTAGGGATCAATCAAGAATAGAAAATATGGAAAGGGTAGGGATTAGGGAAAGAGTTTAAGCAAATAAGAAAAATGTCACCCTTATCAAAGAATTTATGAAAATGTGTATGACTCTCCAAAGTGTACCTTCATCTTCAGCATCCAGAACATATTGCTAGGGTTCACAGATCAGGTCTCCCAGAAACAGGTGGGGGTGCAGGAAGTTGATTGGGGAGCCCTCTAGGAACTACATCTGTGGGAGAGTGAACAAAGCTGGACTGGGCAGGAGGAGACCTTGGACTGCATTTAGTCACAACAAAAGCCTCAACTAACCCCACAAAGACACTCTTAAGCTGGGATGAGGCCACAGAGTTGTCCCAAGCAAAGCCAAGAGGCAGGGCCTTTGTATCCCTACCTGTCAGTCATCAGGTACAGGTTGCCCCCAGGAAGTGGTAAAACAGCTCTTCATCTAAAGGCAATTGCTGGGAGGTTACAACTCAGCTGCAAGCTGTCCACCATCACTCTCAGCAGCTGGGGGAGTGATTGCCTCAGTCCTGAACCAGAGTCTGTATGTAAAGTGTCCATCACACCACATCAGAGGTATCATTATATTGTGTGTGTGTGTGTGTGTGTGTGTATGAAAGAAATGACTAATAAGGAATTCCATGAAGAAAAGATGCTTTTTACAACAGTATTACAATGGCACACTGTAGGGGCAGAAACAGATCCAAAACAAACTGGTATTTCACTAATAGGACCAACAGGAGAAACTGTGGTCAAATGCAAGAAAGCCCCAGACACTACCCTGCCACCACCCAAGCCCAACAACACACTACACCATGGACTCTTTTTTTTTTTTTTAAATTTTTTAATGTTATATTTACTTCTGAGATATTAAAAATTTTTTTTAATGTTTCATTTATTTCTGAGAGAGAGAGAGAGGGAGAGAGAGAGAGAGAGAGAGAGAGAGAGAGAGACAGCATGAGCAGGGGAGGGTCAGTGAGAGAGAGGGAGATACAGAATCTGGAACAGGCTCCAGGCTCTGAGCTGTCAGTACAGAGCCCAATGCAGGGCTTGAACCCATGAACTATGAGATCATGACCTGGTCTGATGTTGGACACTTAGCCAACTGAGCCACCCAGGCACCCCCACCATGCACTCTTTAAACCACAGACATTAATCCTTTGTCAGTTATTTAATTCCAAAAGTGAGATCTTAGCTGTAGCACAGTGGAAAAGATTATTTTTTTTTAAGTTTGCTGTTCCCTTTAACTTATATTTCCTATAACAATACTGTCACCTGAGAGCTGACAGTATTGTTATTTCAAAAAGGCTACTAAAGTGAAATTAAAAGATATCAGAAACAACTTGGAGAATTAAAAAATCAAAAATAACATCTATAATACTTGCAAATTCCCCCGTTAAATGATAGGATGTGCTAAAACTTATCTACACACAATTTTGCAGGATGAAATCCTTCCAAGTTTTCCTATAACTTTTATAAATATTTATTCTTTGGAACATTTTTATAAAACTTACTGAAATACATTGGAAAACATCTTGTTCTTTATCAAACTACTTTTTTTTCTCACACGTTCAAGGGAAGGGCATTCTCTCTCACCTATGAAATGTGAAAGTGGCACCTCTAATGGTCTCTTTGTCCCATCTGGCTGATTACCTCAGCTCAGAAATTTATCAGTTCAAGAAGATGTATTCACTTCCTGGTTAATTCAAAGATTATATTCTATTTTAGTTCATCCACAAGAGACAATGTGTCCAGGTTATTATCTTATAGGAGGATCACCATTTAAGTTCCTCCTGGATACTCAATTCTTCTTTGTCCATCTGCTAGGATTTTTATCTTCAACCAGGAAAAAGATGTACATTGTCCTACATTAATAACTTGGCAGATTATAAACAACCAGTGTTCCTTTCTCTTTTTGATGTTCTTCAGAGTTTTAAAAAATGATTTTAACAAATACTTTGGGAGTCCCTGATCCTTTCCAACTTATCACCTAGTATTGTTCACATATCTAATTGATACATGATTAATCATATCTAATTGATACATGATTAATCATTTATTTTATCCCTGGGCATGACACCAGTCCCTGTCAGCACTTGGTATGGATAAATTCTCACCAGCATGGGAGGCAATATAAATTACTGGCTAATAGCATGGATTCTTGAGCTAGATTGCCTGGCTTCAGGTCACACTTCTGTCACTTAGCTTTGGACAAATCACAACTTTTCTGTGCCTCAGCTCTCCCCCATTTTTTAAATGAGACTATCTACTCATAAGATTACTGTTAGAATTAATTCAATTAAAAGCAGAGCCTAACCTGTAAGTTATATATACATACACATGATAGTACTATTATTGTTATACTATTTTTACCAAAAATCCAACAATACGAATTTAAAATTGTTACCACTTATATAGCTAAATTATGTCATTTTTAAAAATAACAGCACAAAATTCATTCTGGCTTAATCATCTGCTTCTGTTTTAATGAGATCATGCTCTATATATTACACTCGTAGGCACCAAAAAGATGACACCCAAGCTAATTAAAATATCCATTCTTTTATTCCATGCACATCTCTGAGCAAGGCATTGAACTGGTTGCTGGTACTCCAGGTATGATTAGGACACAGGCCTTGCCCTTAGGCACCATTCCTGCCAAGGGTCTACAAAAACTGGCCCCTCATGGAGGTGAATAGCGACCTTTTCAGTACCTTTTCTTATCTCATATTTATTCTCAAGCAATTGTTGTTAGCAAACACCTTTATGCCCTGGGCATGAAGCTTCCTTTCAGGTAATTGAAAGCTTAAAAGAGATACACATTGCGTATTAGAGAGCAAAAGGAGATTCCAAAGAAAGGATTTAGCAGATGTGGTAGTATTTTTCTACAAAATCGTTGTGATCTTCCTACTAATATCTATTTCTAGGCAAGTGCTATGTTAATATACCACTTTTCATACATCTGCCACTAAAGACAACTAACAGAGTTAGTCTTCCCCTTTCCCTGTCATTCTTTGGATAACATGGTTTGCTTTGCAAAATTACTTGTTTAGTCTTGTGACTCACTAGTGGCATCAATAATGTGTATTGGGGATATCACTAATTAAGTCACATCCATTAGTTGTTTGTTTATTGTATGATAAACATCATACTACACAATACATAGGAACTTTTAACTTTTCAAAACAAGGTATTAACCAAATTTTAAAATTAAAAAAAAATATATGAAATTCATCAGAACCTGCTCGAATTAATCAGGGAAAACTTTAGAGAGGTGAATTTTAAGCCAGAAAAGTTACACACATGTATTGGTGATAGCAGAGAAAGGGCTCTGGTATCCAACAAGGCACAGAGGAAGGAATTAGAAAGTCTGTATGGTAATCTTCCTGCGATAACCAGACACAAACCCCACACACCTCTACCTTTCCAATACTCACGTTTGTATGAGGACAGAGACAAACTGGTCAATGAACTTGACAGTTATAGAGTATCTGCCACAGAGCTGAACAGGATCCCATTCTGTGATCCCTGATGAAGATGACCTTCTCAAGTTTCTCTAGGTGACTGAAGCTGGAGATTAGGAATTCCTATAAACCCTAGTGTAGCTCTACCCATCAGAGGAGAGTTTTGGGTCCTGGAAATCAGCTGTCATTGGCCACTGAGTAGTAAATGGTAATTCCCTAAACTCCTGTTGGCTGGGGAATGTTTCCTAACACAAAACAGAAAGCATTTCAAGACTGGCCAATCCAGAAATCTGATCCAAGCAGCTCCTGGGGGCATTAAAACTGCCCTCCTGTGGCCACAGTATGGGAAAGAATACAAATGCCAGAGAAACCACACACTAAGAGGGCCCAGGTTAGGAATTCAGGGAGCCAAATTATTCTGCTCCAGGACTCACAATTAAGCAAGCTAACACCAAGAACTCTATGGTAGCAATGAAGAGATTCAAGAAGCAAATGTCCACAAAAACAGGCAGACAAGCCAGGGACGATAACAACATGGGCATATCTGAGTATTGGACAGGACCAGCAAGGCTGCAAGCGATTCCTGTCTGAGGACAGACTGACATCTGACATCAAAATCTGCACCTTTGTTGGGGCGCCTGGGTGGCTCAGTCGGTTAAGCACCCAACTTCAGCTGGGGTCATGATCTCATGGTTCATGAGTTTGAGCCCTGCATCAGGCTCTGTGCTGACAGCTCAGAGCCTGGAGCCCACTTCAGATTCTGTGTGTTCCTCTCTGCCCCTCCCTTACTTGCACTCTGTCTCTCTGTGTCTCTCAAAAATAAATAAACATTAAGAAATTTTTAAAAATCTGCACCTTTGTGCAATCTTAGGACAGAGATCAAGGTCAAGCTTTGTTGTTGTTTTTTTTTTTTAATTTCTGAGAGAGAGACAGCGTGAGCAGGGGAGGGTCAGAGAGAGAGAGGGAGAGACACAGAATCTGAAACAGGCTCCAGGCTCTGAGCTAGCTGTCAGCACAGAGCCCGATGTGGGGCCCAAACCCATGAACTGTGAGATCATGACCTGAGCCGAAGTCAGACACTCAACCGACTGAGCCACCCAGGCGCCCCCAAGGTCAAGCTTTTTAAACAAATTCTTTGGCCTTCATAAAATTTCTACTTTAAACATCCTTTTAATGTATTATTATTTATATATAATTGGACACAATGATCACTACCTTTAGAGTTAGGTTTCCAGGGCCTGGAGCAAAGCAAAGAAAATGGGGATCCCATTCCCTTTCTCCACCCTGAGGAATTGTCCTCAGAATTATTTGCACTTCAGCATACCACACCACACAGCGGCACATACCTGGAGATGAATCATGTTCCTATATCAAGCTGGTTTGGGCCAGACTGTCAAGGACATTCTGTGCAGACAGAATTCTGCATAGTACTCTAATTCTGAACTATGAGTTCAGGGCTGTACCAGCCAATCTGGTGTGGGAAGGAGATCACTTCTCACTTATCTTGAGTTGATATTGCTCCAGCTTTCCTAACTTGAACTTGATTCTTCATTCATTCATTCATTCATTCAACAGGCTCATGTATAGCACTCATTAAGGACCCAGGACTGCTCTAAGCATTTTATGAATTAACCCATTTCATCCACACAACATAGCCAATTGTATCGCCTCAGCATCCTCCCTCTTCGTACATAAAACATCCCTTGCTCTTCATGTGTGTCTATTTCTTTACTTGTTTGTGCCTTTAATGTGATTCTCTGTTATGCTCTTATTTATGTGTTTGTGTCATCCCAAGCTGGATTATTGGCTCTGATAGGCAAGAGCTCTATGCTGACATTTGTACAAATGCTCTGACTTGTAGGGACTTTGATGTTTGTCCCCTCCCTGGCAAACTGTTGAAGAGGGTGCCACTTGCTGATATTGTAGCTTCCTCCTAGGAGCTTACCCTTCAGGCTTCCTGAGGAAAAAATAGCTTGTCCCCCTTCTGTTTTTCTGGGGTATCCCATGTACCACCCCCATCACTGCATATGTACTTCTGCTTCCATACCCCCAGTCCAAGTCAGGTATCTCAGTGTGGCTGGGTGTACCTGGGAAGATGTCATTTTTTTCTGTCATATTGCAAGACTCTGTGTCCAAGGGCCAGAGCCATAGCAATTTCCTCCTACACCCAGGCCTGCCTCTGTCACACACTTGGCCCTACTATGGCAACAGAACTCTGTGGAGTGCCTAGTGCTGCACTCTGGCAATTAGGGGCTTGACAAATGCTTTTCCATGATGCCGAAGCTGAGGATTAGAGGAACAAATTACACCCTGGAACAAAGGGGCACATTGTGAGTGAACTCACCTTTTATTGTGGGCTGTTTGGCCACCAGACCCCTGTATGCCCAGCACTTAGGGAAACAACAGCATGAACGTGGACACAGGATGGGGCATGCAGAGACTGGAGCCGTGGTGCCAAGCCCGTTAGCACCAAAACATAGAAACAATAAGATCCAAAGTTAATAACGAAATTAGGGAAATATTAACTGACACAAAGAATGTGGAACTCACAAACTGGCTTGAGAGACACCCCCATAGATTCCAAGCTCAATAGCAAGTATATATTCAAAAACACTGATTAGGAGTCAAAATGCAGGTTCATGAAACAAAGCTCTAAACAAAGTGAAGAAGTATGGAGAGTGGAGGGGCGTGCAGGGAGTCAGACAATTTCCCTAGCGAGAATGATGAGAGAATTGCTTGCTCAAGGGCAAATTTTATGGAAAATCATGATCCAGTGCTAACATAAGGAGAAACCTTTCCAAAGAGTTAATGGAGCAGTTAGAGAAATTCAGGTTCAGTAAATCATGAGGACCGGGAGTATTGATCTGAACATTCTGGTGGGTGAAAATATGGAGCTGAGCTGCTGACCAAACTATATAATAGAACAGTTCTTCAAAAGTGGCTAGGGATTTTAGCTGCTGAGTTGATGCTGGAGTCTTACCCACTGAGTTTTCCCTCCCAAGTTGGTTCTCCTAAGAAATTCTGTCCACTCTTTCCTGGAGGATAGTCACCTCTCCCATTCACATGACTGTACCTGTCATCTCTGATGATCCTACATCCACAACCTCCTGCACAACCTCTCATCTGATCTCGGCGGGTATTTCAAATCTCTGCAGGACATTTCTACGCTGGTGACTCGCTATCACAGCTACTTAGACACTCATCATCCCAATGTCCTCACTGCCATAACCAATTAGAAAACAAAACAAAGCAAGCACCACAAAACCATCCAAATTGTGTTCCCCGTCCTCCAGCCTTGAACACAGGTGATCCCTCCCATGTCTTCACTCCTGTACCCAATTTGCCAATAATAGTAGCATGTCACCTTGGCCAGCTATTCAACTTTCTCTAATTCTTTCTCCTCATCTGGAGAATGCGAATAATAAAGATTGATGTGAGGACTGAACAAGGCCACGTGTGCAAAGTGCTCAGAATGACACCTAACACATAATTACACACACACTAACATTTTTAGTAGCGTTGGCATTACATTAAAATATTTTTTCACTTTTGTCCACTGTAGGTGTCAGCAGCATCACATCAACTCCCTTATTGCCTCAGGCCACATTAGAATCCCAAACATGTAGAGCTAGGAGACTCCTAAGGGATATGAAGTAGTCAATTTAGAATGCTTTCACTTCTCTGTACTGGCTCCTCTTAGCCTCGTGGACGCCATGGTCCTCTCCCTGCCCTTCTCCAACACCAGTGTCGCCTCTTCTAACTACTCAGTCTACATCAGCCCCTGTTCAAGAACCTACAGTGGTTCCCTAGGGTATGGCTATTCCTGGGGAGTGTGAGCTCCAGGCAAACGTATTTTGCAGGTCCATATGTGTATCAACAATTTTATTGGAAAATGAACCCATGTTACTGATGAAGATTTAAAATAATGGCATTTATAGCCTGATGTGAACATTCTTATCTTCCTCATCCCCTGTGAACGAGAGTTACTCCAAATCAGCATGTCAGCACCATTCTAGAGGTCTAATGTCACGCAATATTACAAAAGAAATAACTTGCTGGCCAGGGTCAGTGGGAACAAATGCTGACCAAGCTGCTCTCCTGAATTAGGCCCCACTTTGGCTCTAAGACAATACATAAGCATGAGTTCTGGATGTTCCTGTAGATATCTGGTCAACCTCATAGGCTGGATAGAGAGAAGCACAGTGCCCTAAGGGGGAGAAATGAGATCTGACTTGGACACTGAAAATCAAATAGCATTGCAGTGGGGGACTTCAAGGAACCCCATCCAAATCACGAGGACTTCTGCAGTGTGGTGACCCAAGGCAGGGATCTTGCCCATGGTTAAGATCTGTACTGTCTGATCAGCTGGTTAATAGATTGAGATGCTATGGAAGAGTACCTCAGAGCCATTTTTCCTAGTATTATGAAGACGTCTGGCCAATTGCATTATATGTTAAATAACTAGGAACTTGGATGCATTAAAAATTAATAGAAAATTGTATGAATAATGAATCTGTGGCAGTGTATAAAATGATCATACATTACTTCCAGTTAGACAATGAATCCTTGAAATGGTATGAGCTATATGACCCTACAGTCTTTTTACTGGTGGCCTAAGGTGAACAGGAACAAAGGAGAGTAAATAAAATCTAGGTGAAGGGCGTTCCACTGTCCAAGTTACTTATGCTTATAAAGCAATGTGCCTAAGTGTCTATCGCCACCCCTTCTTTCTCTGAGACTTGCCACACAGCCCTGAGCTGCTGAGCCTAAACTGCAGGTAATGAGACTGATCCCAGCCTCCTAGGATTGACAGACCCCTTAGGATGCAATCAAAGCAGGTTAAGTCAGCCATCTTGAAGCCATGCCAGCCAGGACTGTGGTTGTGGGAATTTCATTGACCTGGTCTGGGACACAGAGGGTCTGGTAGAGGGAGAACCAAAAATAAGGCAGTGCAGTGTCTACCAACTTCCCACCTCTATCCCTTTTTCCTCCCCCCATTCCCCCAAGCCTGCTTTGGGACTTCCAAAGAGAAATATTATAATCCATGTCCATCTCCAGCCTCATGAGGTCATTTTCCAAAGGTTTCATAGTTTCTCATGACTTCTCATTCTGCCAGTATCCAATTACTAGGTCTCTCTCTCTCTCTCTCTCTCTCTCTCATACACACACACACACACACACACACACACACAGAGTGTTGGCACATTTTGGCTTGCAGGGTTTTAGATAATTTGTTGGCTCAACAAGAGGGAAAAAAAGAGCTTTTCCTGCCAAATTAAAGACAGGCAGAGCCTGGTAACACAGGTGATGGGGAGAACATTTACAAAGTCTGCCTCCCCACGCTGCTTCTTTGATGCAATTCTTTTTTTTCCCTAAAGGAATTTCATGGTAATGAAATCTGTACTCAAAAATCAAGCCTTCCTAACTAGAGATACCTTGGGACTGTTTGTTCTCTGCAGTGTAGTGGTGTGTGGCATGACCCTGTTTCTGAATGTGCATGTGAGGCAGTATGTGTGTTGGGGGAAGGGGGATGTTGCTATCAATGTATGATCTGAGCCTGCTTTGAAAGCCGATCCCAAGGGGTAAAATAAGATACAGAACTAATCTGATGAGACATTAAAATCTTCTGACCTGTCTTATCTAGCAGAATTCTGGTGCTTGTTTTTCATTATAAAGATCTGGGGTAATAACTTTATTTAGTGCCTGCATTTTTCCCCCTGGATTTCTACAGGAAAGTCAAAGACACTGATTTACAAACAGAGGTTTCTTAAGTACTATTTTTAGAACAATGCTGTACCAGATTTATAAGGGGGTTAGGGGGGAGAAACTACAGTCACTTTTGAGCAAAGTAGCATTTCACTGCATAATAATGAAGTACTAATTGCTCTTTGTCATCACTTTTTATGCAAATTGCCCTGGAGCATTTGCCCAACATGCATTTTACATTTTAACAAAGAAAGTGGAGTCTTGATAAACAAGAATCGTATACCCAAGCAAAAATAAAAATATCAGCTATAAAATAAAACTGCTTAAGGTGCATTCTCCAAGGATATACATTTTTGTATTATGTCATCCCCATTATTAGATCTATTTCACCAAGAAGATTCCTTTGAACCTAAAGTAGCAGTTTATGTGTCAGGCAAAAATAAAATAAAATAATAATAATAGTAATAACAATAATAATAATAAAGTTTGTATGCAAAACCTACATATTTTACTTATCCTACAATTTATAATGGAATTTTGATGTGAAAATTATGTTCCCAACAGAACTTAAATTGACCACATCAAAATCTAGATTGGCAAAGGAATCAAACTGTGTCAAAGCATTTTCCACAGGTACAAATCTCACTATTTTAGAG
Organism: Proteles cristata cristata; assembly: GCA_017311185.1. Lineage (NCBI taxonomy): Eukaryota > Metazoa > Chordata > Mammalia > Carnivora > Hyaenidae > Proteles > Proteles cristata. Next base: position 316,907 of record JAESUZ010003777.1, on the reverse strand, counting down.
GTTTCAGTTATTCTAATGGATCCATTTTCATAGAGACAGTCATCAGCATTATCAAAAAAGGAACACGATTTGCATATCATAAATAGGTACATAGTTTGAAGCATACCTTAAGGATGTGTGTGTTCAAATTCTGGTCTGGAGACAGTTACTGGTTGCTATCATACTGACACCAGGCAATAGGGGAGAAAAAAAGAGAATTGTGATTTAAAGTTTTCTGAGACCTTCAGAGAAATCTAAAATTCAAACCTGGCCTCCCAGGTCATTATGAAGATATATTTGTGGAGGAAAGAGGATAGAACATATTTTATTTAACAGTCTGTTAGCTTGATCTATACCATTTAAATATTTAAACATATGGTATGTGGGCCTCCATTTGTACTCTTGCCCCAGGCCCCACAAATGTTAGCGGAAGGTCTGCTTCTCAGAACCACTCCACCACCTCCAACTCACAAGCTTCAATCAAATCTGTACATGTTCATTCTAAAAATGGAATGCATTTGGCTTTAAAGGCAGGTGATGTTGAGGGCCATTACCTATGCTATTCAGCAAATCCACACTTTGCAAATAGAAAAACACAGTGTGTGACAAGGTGCTATTTATGAAGCAATAGATGATTTCTTCCCAAATGCAAAGAAATGAACTGCTGCCTTTTTAAATGACCATTGTAGAATGTTACTTCCAAAGTAGGATAATTCCTAGAATGATAGTAATTATACCATGAAGCCTATTTAATTCCAGACTTCAATGCTGTTTACAGCCCTAAAGTTATTAGTCCACAGTCCCTTCCTCTGAGTTGAATCCATAAGGTGTTATCTGTTCACTTTTATAAGCACCCAGGCCCAGACCCAGAAGAGTATTGCCTAAGGTCATTGAAGGAGTCAGGGTGCGTGCGTGTGGAGTGCGGAATCCCCACTCATAGTCGCACACCCCCTCCATTAGACAACCTGATTATGAGATGAAATACTGGTAAACATGAGCTTCTGTGCCCAGGAAATGCACTGTGAAGGGCATAATGAATTACTTATGCTGTGTAGTGTATGTATAAATCATATTAAAGCATGCTGAATAGTACATTATCATGCTTCTATTTTGCATTACAAAAGTAACTAATGTAAGCTGCAAAGTGTACTTTTAATCCATTATTCATTTCTAAAAGTAGTCAGACCACTATTCAAGTACCATAAAAGGCTACCAGGATAAGCAAACCTGCTTTTCAATTTATGAAGATGAAACAGCAAGATTTTAAAATCAATTTTAAATTAGTCAAGCTGTATTTATCAAAACACATCAAATCTATGCATTTCTAGTTCAGATGGAGAAATTATTACAAATCCTAATCTTTCCCACCAAAAAGATTGTATGTCTTAAGTCTGGAATCAATATAATTAGTTTTATTATGTGTGATTCTCTGATATTATTTGTTTTACCATATTTTTAAAATGTTTACAGTGGATCAAAACCTATTTTTAATGTTCTTTTTTCATTTGTGTTGAATTATCTACATTCTGATATTCCACAGCTGCTACCTTTGTCCCCAAAGGTGTCCTTAGCACACAAGCAAATAATTCGGGTGGGTTTATCATCCCTGACCACCCCATCTGAAAGACCCCTCAAAAGTCTGCCTAGGAAGTCAGTGTTCAAAATCCAGAAACTGTAAAAGAAAAGATTGATGCAAATTGATACAAAAGCAACATTAGCATAAAATACAAGTGACAAACTAAGAAAATGTTTGCAACCTAAATCATAGTGGGCCAAGCCCTTTAATGTTTAGTGAGTCTCAACAATTTGAGAGAAGTCTAAAAGCCCAATAGAAACTGAACAAAGGATGTGAACATAAAATTCACTGAGAAAGCAATACAAATGGTTCTTAAACATACCAAAAACCCTGCAATCTCACTTACACACAGAGAAATTCAAATCAAAGTTACATGATGATACCACTTCAAATTGGCAAACATTTCTTAAAGTTTGATAATATAATTGTTGCCATGGCTGTGGGGAAAAAATAACTTACATATGCTACTGGGACTGCAAATTAGAATAAATCTCATGGATGGCAACATGATAATCCCTATCAAAGTTACTTGCTTGGACCCAGTGATCCCACTTCTGTGACTTAATCCTACAGGTAGATACACCTATACACTATGAAACAGTACATATACAAGGTCACTTACTGCAGTATTATTGCAGTAATAGCAAAAATTTGAAACAACTTAAGAGCATGTGATGGTTAATTTTATGTGTCAGCTTAACTGGGTCAAAAAATACCCAGATAATTGGTCAAACATTATTCTGTGTGCTTCTTTGAGGGTGTTTTTGGGTGAGATTAACATTTAAATTGGTAAACTACCAAGCGGTGCCTGGGTGGCTCAGTTGGTTAAGCACCCAACTCTTGATCTCAGCTCAGGTCATGATCTCAGGGTCATGATCTCAGGGTCATGAATTCAGGCCCTGCATTGGGCTCCACACTGGGTATGAAGGCTATGTTTAAAAAAACATGGTAGATTGAGTAAAGCAGATTACCCTCCTTATTGTGCATGGGCCTCATCCAGTTAGTTGATGTCCTGAAAAGAACAAAAAGGCTGACCCTCCCCAGCCCTCCTCACCATGCAATAAGAGACAATCAGCTTTTTCCTGCCTTTGAACTGACATACTGAAATATCTGCTCTTTCTGGCTCTCAGGCTGCCAGCCTTCAGACTGGAACTACACCATCAGCTCTCCTGGGTCTGCAGCTTGCCAACTTACTCTGCAGATCTTGGGACTTTGTCAGCCTCCAAAATCACATCAGCCAGTTCCTACACACACACACACACACACACACACACACACACACACACACACACACATTCTATTGGTTTTGTTTCTCTGGAGAACCCTAATACAATAAAGAATTGATTAAATAAACTACCATACACATATTAGGGAATAGTTCTCAGATACAGAAAAATAAACATAGATGATCTCTGCAATCTCCAAGACATATCAAGTGAGTTAACAGTAAGGTGGAAAACAAGATACATCATATGCTAACTATTGCATTAAAGGATATATATTTGTAATTGCTTCTATTGAAAAGAAACACAAAAGTAGTAAATAAATTTATTCTATTAGGGATCAAAGAGAGCCAGGACATAAACTTGCAAATGAATACTTTTTCGATCTTTTTGGTTTTGATTCATATGAATATATTACTTATCAAAATATTTTTAATTTACAAATCAGTAATAGTGCTTCCTTATCATATCACTCTAATTTATTTCTTTTATTGCACTATTACTGTCTGAGGGTTTCCTTGTTTCCTGCTCTCTAGAACAGGGATCAGCAAATTATACCCCATGGGCCAAATCCAACCCACCTCTTATTTTGTTCACAAAATAAAGTTTCATTAGTAAACAGTCCGGTCCAATCATTTATATATTTCTAAGGGTGCTTTTATGGTACAGTGGCAGAGCTGAGTTGCTGTGACTGAGGCCATATGACCCAAAAAGTCCAACATATTTACTACTTGGGCCTTTACAGAAAAAGCTTACTGACTCCCGCTATAGAATGTGAACTTCTTCCAAATAAAATGTAAAGACAGAAAGCTTATTTGGTCATCACTGTATCCCTCAGAATACTGTCTAGTGCATAGTAGGTGCTCATCAGTTCTGTCACAGTTTGGGTTTCCAGGAAATGGAACTCTGAGATGGAGATTAGCAGGTGGGAGTTTCTTAGGGAATGTTCTTGGGATCACCTGAGAAAGGAGAAGCAATAGTATGGGGCAGAGGGAGAAGTCAAGCCTTGGCATGGTCTCGATGGAATACTTCACCCAAACTGACAGGGAGTTCTGAAAATGAGGTGACCCTTCAGAGCTCTCCAAATAAATTGAGAGAGTCGGACCTTTAAACTCCCACTTGAATCTGTCATCGGACAGGGGCCAACCCAGGAAGGAGGTGTGACCTTGAGGAAAGCAGCTATCTTTAGCCAAAACTAATCTTAAATAGCAGTGCCACTAGTGAGGGCTGTCTGCCAATGGTATTCCCAAAAGCTGGGGTAGTAAGTCTTTGGGCGGGGAGAAGAGTGGGGACCCACAATATAGCATCCATCACAAGGACTAATTAAATAAATGTGTTTGTATGCATCTGCTCCAGTGATAATTCCACCTCACAATACCACTCAATTTATTTTATTCTTAGAATCTTTGGGCATTTCAGTATGTTTTAGCTTGTATAATCTCAGAAGCAGACTCTGAGACAACCACGGGAGTGGTCTTTTTGTGTGTGAGATGTAGGACACACCAGTAGAGGAATGGAGAAGTCACACAGGGAAGGTAAGGCAGTTGAGCCACTGCCCATAGCATTATAGACAAGTGCTGCTCAGAGAGAGGTTCAGGGAATACTGCCCATTCAGGAACTGTTGGCTGCTTAGTTTACATCTACAATTGTTCTCAATTCCATCTCATTTTCATCTTTGGTTTCTGAACAGAATTAGGTAGAACTGTTTTTCCACTCGCTCAAAATCATTATCTTTAATTTAAAGTTAAGAGCCAATGCCTGGATGGAAAAGTCATACTGGTGCCTAAATGCTATAGAGCAACTTGATATAAAAAAAGAAAAAAAAAATCCCTTCCCTTTGTTCCCTTCTCTAATAAGGGCACCTAAACACCAGCTTGGATATTATCAAGTGCAAGGTGCTCACTTGCTTCTTCTAACAACTTCTCTGCTCTATGAGGGGCTGACCATCAGTTAGTTTCATTTCCCTTACCCTCTTACCATGATCACCCTGCACCACTAACACAAGGAAAGCTAGAACATTCAAGAGATTGCAACCACATGACCATACTTTTCATTCAGAGGATAGTTATTTTCATATTTTTCCAGGAAGGGTAAAATATTTCCCATCTCAAACTTAAGTTTTATATCCTTTGAATCTAGAGATTCTATATTTTGTTCCTATAGGAACAAAGTACCAATTTCTCTTAGCAACCACTGTAGCTTTTATAACATTGATAAACTTGGTTTCAACATGAAACTACTTTCACTAGGAGTTTATTGTTACTGAAAAACCAAGCTTACCACAGCATGATTTTAAAAACCCATATCTTAAGCATGATATAAAATTACATATTGTGATAAGAATGTACAAAATAATATATGTACAAAACACAAAAGGACTTTAAAGAAATAAACTAAAATATTAAATTATTTTCTTCATCTCCATATTTTCTCAATTTTTGTTTTGTGCACAAAATAAATCTAATGCAAAAAAAGTAAGTCTAAACACAATATAATTTGATTTTAAGTTAGAGATAGAGAAAGGAAGTATTATATAAACTCTAAGCTGAGCGTCAGACTGCTGTCTTCTCACTATGGCTCACTGCTGTCTTCTCACTATGGCTACATTACTGGATGGCAGAGACCAAATCACTTAACACCTTAACCTTCAGCCTGCATACTTTTCCCATGAAAAATGATGCCTAAGTTTCTTTGGAACACTAAAATTTAATGATTTTATAATTTTACTTTCCCACCATAATTTTATATTGGGGGATGGCCCAGTACTGGAGCAGTCTACAGACTCTGAAGAGCATGAAAACCACCAGGGAATAAAAATAACAAGTATGGGTGAGGATGTTGAGAAAAGGGAACCCTTCTGAACTGTTGATGGGAATGTAAGTTGGTGTAACCACAATGCAAAACAGTATGAAGTTTCCTCAAAAAATTAAAAATAGAATTATCGTATAATCCAGTAATTCTACTTCTGGGTATGTATCTGAAGGAAATAAAATCATTACCTGGAACAGACAGCTGCACCTCCCATATTCATTGTAGCATTATTTTCTATAGCCAAGATTTGGAAACAACCTTCATGTCCACTGGCAGATAAATGGATAAACAAAATGTGATCTATATACAGAGCTGACCCTAGAATAACACAGATTTGAGCTGCAAGTCACTTATACCTGGATTTCTTTAAAGTTCAGTATTGTAAATGTATTTTCTTTTCCCTGTGATTTTGATAACATTTTCTTTTCTCTAGCTTACTTTATTGAAAAAATACAGTATGCAATACACATAACTTACAAAATATGTGCTAACCAACTCTTTATGTCATCGGTAAGGCTTTGGGTCAACAGTAGTTAAGTTTCTGGGAAGTCAACAGTTATTGCAATGGATTTTTCCATTGCACAGGGGTTTGGTGCCCCTAACTCTAGCATTATTCAAGGGTCAGCTATGTGTATGTGTGTGTGTGTGTGTGTGTGTGTGTGTGTGTGCACGCACGCACGCACATGAGTGTGCATGTATCACTTACATATATATTATATCACATATATGTATATCATTATATATACTTACACCATGATATTATGTATATATATACACACACACAGACACACATATTTCCAGCTTTTACTGGAAATTTCTTTCTCCCAATATGAAACTAGAATCCACTGGTAAGCAAAAGAGAAAAATCCTCATAGAGGAGTTGCTTCTTGAAGATGAGCAAATTTTAAAAATTCAAAACAGACATGTCTTTACTACATGTTTATTGTTAAAAGACTGCATTTAATTTAATAACCAGAAGAAAGCAGTTCAAGGATTATATGGCGCTGAGTTTTGACCCGGGGTTGGAATGGGAGAGGTGTTCATATCTTGGTCCTTATGTTGTTCAACAAATACATCATGGATTTAAGAAAACATAAGGTATGAAAATCAAAATGCATAAAACATAAAGTGGGGCATAATGAAACACATTTCAAATGCATTCTTACCTTTACAAAAAGATTATTTACATAAACTTTGAAATAGGAATGTCCTCTTCAGCATTTGAAATATGAGTTTGGTAATAACATATTTCTTGAGCTATGAATGCTTGTTATATGGGTGTGTTCACATTGTAAAAATTCATTGAAGTGTGAACTTATGGTTTGTGCCCTTTACAATAAGTATGTTATAATTTAGTACAAACTGCACCTAAAAATTCATTCATTATAAATAATCCAATGTGTGTAATAGATATAAGTCTGCTATACCTTTTGTAGATAGCATACTAGAAAACTCATTATAAATAATCCAATGTGTGTAATAGATATAAGTCTGCTATACCTTTTGTAGATAGCATACTAGAAAACTCTTGAGTGGGGGAAAAAAGGACAAGAGAACCAGTTTGAGTTCAAATGGGGTCACAGGAAGAAAGAAGGAAGACTAAATCAAGGTCAAGTATAACTGAATGTCAACAAAATGGCATGGCCATGTAAGATGGTCATTTTTTGGGTAAAGCCAAATGTCAGAGCTGACCATTTTTATTAGTGTCCTTTTTAAAGAAGACCAATAAATAAAGATACAGACTTGGGCCATGAAGTTAAAAATAAAAGCAATGTAATTTCTCTTGCCACAAGACTGGAACTCCATTTCCAAGAGAACTGGGTGTGAATTCATAGAAGCCGGGATTTGAATATTGAACTGGCCACTTATTAGCTGTATAATTCTGGGTATACCTAGCTCCTCTGAGTTTATTAAAAGAAGCGGTAATAAAACATAGTACTTTGTGGGGTTGTTGTGAAGATTAAGCAAATAATATATATGAAGTGCTGGTCTAGTGTTTACCTCAAATAACAGTAATTATTATTTTTTTAATTTTTTAGTGTTTGTTTATTATTGAGACAGAGAGAAACAGAAAATGAATGGGGGAGGGTCAGAGAGAGAGGGAGACACAGAATCTGAAACAGGTTCCAGGCTCTCAGCTGTCAGCACAAAGCCCAACGCGCGGGTTGAACCCACAAACTGAAATCATGACCTGAGAAGAAGTCAGGCACTTAACCGACTGACCCACCCGAGGCGCCCCTCAGATAACAGTAATTATTATTGTTCCCACCCCAAGATGTGAAAATTTTGAGGAAAAATTGTGTGTCCATTTAGAATTATTTGATTTTTTTAAAGGCAAAACTGAATGTTTTGGTCAAAAACCATTTTGTATTTCCATGTTAGCACTAAAAACATTTTCTGGACCAATATATGATTTCTATGTGCTGAAAGAGTATGATTTGGCATTTTCCCCCTTCTAGTTTTTGAAACTGATGTATAACACGAAGGCTTCTAAGTAGGTACTGACTGTTGGCGCTTAAGCTCTTGGCAGTTAATATAAACCCTGGATTTGCATGGCTTTCAATTTCCTTTACAAAAGTTGCCTAAGTGGGATTTATCACCCTTGTCCTGGTGCACATGGAAGAATAAACCAGGTGAAATGAACAATCAAGCTGGTTAGCCTGTCTTAATGTTAAAATATTTTTGAGCAAGGACTAGCTTTAATTTTTACACCAAAATCACAATATGATGATGTTGTGTGTAGAAAGGGTTGGTCCCAGATCTTAATTTTATTTGTGTGTACTTAACATAAATATCTACGAATTTGAGGTGTTTTTCTTTCCTGTTTATTACCTCTATGACAATCATATGCTTTCTGGTTGGCATCAAATAGATCTATATCTATAAAAACTTTGTTAACATATGCAGAAATCTATGAACATAAAAACCCTTTAAAATAACATTGGAGCCCAGATTACCCACAAATGCAAGGAGTTCAAGGGTCAAGCGACAGTCTCTTCTTCATTTGCCCTCAGGCTGTGATAGTTGAAACTTGGTGAACTGGAACGAAATTGACAAGGGGCAAGCTTGCCATTTCAAGTCTCCCAGATTAAATTGAAGTCTTGTTTTTAATTTCATTTCCTTTTTTATTTAAAAAAAGAACTTGTTATTCACATTTTGAAATTACACTAAAATGTAAGTTAACTGTCCCAGTGCTGCCTCTCTGCCTGAGTGCTCACTGGATAAAACACAAGTGTATTATCAAAAATAGCCTCAGTGCAGGCAACTCAACACAACCAGTATCGTGGGCCAAGAAGGGCTTTAAGGAATGAAATAACCAGTATCTGGGAATCCCCTACCCAGTGCTGTACAAAAAAAAAAAATCACCAAGATTTTTATACTCAAGTCTGTTGCAGGTGTTAGAAAACAATGGCAACAGTGTAATCCCTATTTTAAGAGGAAAGTATTGAGGAGATGGAATTAGTCTTTGATTTGAGCAAAGATTCAATGCTAATAGTTCTCTGGTTGCTAACCTTGACTCTACTATTGTGTCTTTGTCATTCTTAGCAAGCTTTCGTGACTCAATTTTGCCATCTATGACACAGAATAACACAAGCATGCTTTATCTTCTGCAATTGCTGTATCCGTGAAAACTTGTGAGAACTGAATTGCAGAAAATAAAATTACAAGCTTTGAATATATTAGGAAAAAAACCCAATATTTTAAGAAACCTTAAGATGGGTCCTTTTGTCAAGTAAAGAATTCTTTGATACCCTGTTTTTAAAAATAAATTCAATTTTTAGCTTTATATTCTTTAAAACTGAAATATGTTTTTAAAAAGGAAAATATGGTGATTACAGGCATTCTGTGATGATTCAGCCCAGGGGTTCCCTACCCCTTGGCCTCTAAGGAGGTTTCTAAATATTCACCTTGTTCCTGTTCAGCTCCATACTGTGGTGCTGGGAAGGGAAAGTAGGGTGGTCATGGAGGGTGTGTTCTTGAACTATGACTCTTTAGGCAATTAAAAAAAAAAAAACCATTGTGTTCTTGGGAGAATTAAGGGAATGGGAAGAGACAAGCTGAGAGATGGGAGGTAAGGAGAAGAAGCAGGGCTAGGGTTGGTGAAGGAGTTTAGAGCAGAACTGGTAGAGAGCTTGACACGTTTGAGAAACTAAGAGCTGAGTATGATGGAAAGGGAGTGAGTGAAGGGAAGAATGATATTAAGTCAGAGAGAAGAGTGAGGGCCAGCTTACTCCAGGTGTTGTAGACCATGACAAGATGCTTGAATTGTATTCTAATCTCAGAGGGAAGCCATTAAGGGATCTTGAACAGCAGAGTAACATGAAACAATTCACATTTAAGAAAATACACATAGACTGGAGGTAGTCATGAGTGGAAGTAAAGAAAATTTTAAGGAGCCACTGCACTTGCAGAGCCCAGGCAGGAGTGACCATAGCCTGCACGAAGGTGGAAAGAGTGAAAGTGCGGAGAAGCACAGATCCACTATAAATGTTGAGGACAGAATTGTCAAACGTGACTGAAAGGCTGAATACAATAATGTGAGAGGGTGGGGGGCAGGGAGGGGAATCAAGGACAACTCCTAGGTTTATGGAATGAGTGACTGACTGAGTGCTATTTGCTGTCCTTTATTTCTTTATAGTCTTTTTTTATATAATCTCCTTATTCCTATTATTTCAGCTGTAACTGTATTCGTGATTCTCTTTCCAGTTCTCATCTTTGTCCTGAGGTTAGAGACGCACATTTCCAATCATGTGCTGTACATCAAATCCAAATCTCCTTCCTCTTCTTTCTGAATTCCAAAACTTGAGAAATTATATTGGTTTTAAATTTTTACATCCTTCTCTGTTGCTACCAAACATCAAGTCAGTTTCCAAGAACTGAAAGTTTCCCTATAAAAATATAATTAGTTCTATCCCCTTCTCTTTTCCCATCTCCATTCCCAGCCCTCCTGCCTAGACTACTGTTAAGAGTCTCCTACCTCGTTCCCTTACCACCTGTCTCTGCTCCTAATCTGTCCTGCACAATGCTTCCTGATTGATACCTCAAAAGTGAAAAATCCAGTCATTTCACTCCAGGCTCAGAAATTATCAACATTTCCCTATTGATGAAGACATTAAGTGCAAATATTTATGTGAGGCACTCAAGATTCCCTGTCACACACACACCAGCACATTTTAAGAGTACTATCCTCAATGGGGGTGACATTGTGAACTTTGGAATAGGCAGAAGGGAGTAGGTATTTGGTTGGGCACAAGCAGACTGAATATGAAGGTGCGCCTGGACTGTCCACATAGACTACAAGCTGTTCCTCTTTGAGAAGACCTTTCAAAAAACTTAGCTTATGTATATCAGAATTATACATATCCCAGCTCAAGAGAAGCAACTTGAGGAAACTGTAGTGGACATTGGCTATTTTTTTCTTAAAACTTTTTTAAGTTTATTTATTTATTTATTGAGAGAGAGACAGAGAGAGAGAATCTCAAGCAGGCTCTGTGCTGTTAGCACAGAGCCCAACATGGGTCTCAATCCCATGAACCATGAGATCATGGTCTGACCTGAAATCAAGAGTCAGATGCTTAACCTGGAGTTAAGCCAGACACTCCACATATTGGTTGTTTTTGTCTGCCCAATCCCCTTCTTTCTTTCAAGATAAGAATGTGCCAATCATGGTTTTTATCTCCCTTTCTTAAATGATGGGTCAATGGCATGGGTATACGATCCAGGAGGGCTATTTAAATGTTTGATGTATGGACAGTGGAAGACAGAAAGTGTTGTCACTCTCCAGAAACATTGAACAGTAAGGACCATGTGAGCCTGAAGCTGCTGGTGACCACCTTTCCCTTCACAGCAAGAGCACCTGCTTGAGTATGAGAAGAACAAAGAGGAAGATGGAGCTGTGAGAGGGTCAGATACCATATCATCAGAGTCTGGGCCAGCCAGTGCCCCTGGACTTTCCAATTACACAAGCCAAATGTAAATTATAAGAATGGGGGCAGAGAAGGGAAATGTAAATCATTCCAACCCATGGTCCTTATCATAGTGTGTCTATGTTTCATTTTACCTTACCCTGTCTTTGCCTTTGTGGTGCTCCTTTTCCGGTGCTTTTCACCTCGGCCCTGTGCCTCTACTCAAGCCAGGAGGGGGCTGTGTTTTCCCTATACCTCTGATCCCGCAAGAGGACATCTGTGTGGGTAGTGGTCCTCGCTCTTCTCTGCCCAGCCCTACCATTCCAGCACTGGAGCTTTGGAACATTCATGCAGTTTTTTGCTGGCTCTACCCTCCCAGTCATCAAACTACTACGCACCTGGTGTTCCCCAGTGGATTATTTCAACTCTAAATGGGACTTATTAACTGTAAAACATTTTGAGTTTTGTTAAAGACAAAATATGGCACTATTATACCATAGAGTTGGACACAAAATGTAGCCTTATTTTTCTGAGATCAAAAGTAAGAGGATTGTCTGTGCTGACTGCCAGCTCAGAGCCTGGAGCCTGTTTCAGAGTCTGCATTTCCCTCTCTCTCTGACCCTCCCCTGCTCACGCTGTCTCTCTCTCCTAGAAATAAATAAAAATTAAAAAAAAAATTTTAAAAAAAAGTAAGAGCATTGTGACACACACACACACACACACCACTTCAGGAAACTTTGAGTTAGTAAGGTTTGGATTAACTGATATTTTTTACATGGAATACAGAGTGTGTCTGTTCAGCTAAAGAACAGCAACTGCTTTAATTGGTTCATGATTTTGAATAAACCAATAACAGAGTGGGGAGCCTGGGTGGCTCAGTCAGTTAGGCGTCCAACTCTTGGTTTTGGCTCAGATCATGATCTCATGGGTTTGTGCATTTGACCCCCATGCTGGGCTCTGTGCTGATGGTGCAGAGCCTGCTTGGGATTCTCTTTCTCTCTCTCTCTCTCTCTCTGTCTGTCCTCTCTCCGTCCTGCCTGTTCCCTGCTCACACTGTCTTTGTCTCTCTCAAAATAAATAAATAAACTAAACAAACAAACAAAAAAACCACTAATAGAGTAAAGCAATTTTATTGCATTTGATTATACATTTGGGGCCAGATTCTCTCTGTACCTTCCTCTTTGGGTAAACATAGGAGGCCTCTGGGTCAGCGCTGACTCAGACCATGACAGTTTTTGGAATACTAAATGTGACACTAGTGGCCTAGTGGCATTAATGACCCTACCAAAATTGTCCCTTTTTCTCCATGGAAGTAATTTTAGCAGTGATAGGCTACAAATGATTAATTTCTGATAAGCAATTAGCACATATCAAATCAAGGCTTGTTATTCAAAGTTTTATAGTGTTAGTAGAGATATAACTACTGTTATAGTTGGTAGAGATATAGCTATTAAAAAGCATCTGTGGTGGCCAACAGACACATGAAACGATGCTCAGCATCGCTCCTCATCAGGGAAATACAAATCAAAACCACACTGAGATACCACCTCACGCCAGTCAGAGTGGCTAAAATGAGCCAATCAGAGAACTCTAGATGCTGGCGAGGATGTGGAGAAACGGGCACCCTCCTACACTGTTGGTGGGAATGTAAACTGGTACAGCCCCTCTGGAAAACAGTGTGGAGGTTCCTCAGGAAACTAACAATAGAACTCCCCTATGACCCAGCAATAGCACTGCTAGGAATTTACCCAAGGGATACAGAAATGCTGATGCATAGGAGCACATGTACCCCAATGTTCATAGCAGCACTCTCCACAATAGCTAAAACACGGAAAGAGCCTAAGTGTCCATCAACAGATGAATGGATCAAGAAGATGTGGTTTATCTCTACCATGGAATACTACATGGCAATGAGAAACAATGAAATCTGGCCATGTGTAGCAACATGGATGGACCTTGAGGGTGTTATGCTGAGCGAAATAAGTCAGGCAGAGAAGGACAAATATCATATGTTTGCACGTATAGGAGGATTAGGAGGAACTTAACAGAGGACCAAGGGGGAGAAGAAGGGCGGAAATGGTGGGGGAAAGGGAGAGAGGCAAACCATGAGAGACTCTTGAATGCTGACAAAAACTGAGGACTGATGGATGTGGGGGGGAGGGGGATGGGCATGGAGGAGGACACTTGTGGGGATGAGCACTGGGTGTTATGTGGAAACTAATTTGACAATAAACTATTTGTAAAAAAATAAATAAATAAATAAATAAAAAATAAAAAGCATCTGTGGAAGACTTCCGCTATTATTATGGAAGCAGTGGACAATATTCAAATGGAAACAATTCAGCCATTTAAATAAATGTGTACTTAATCATAAAATGTCACTATTCTACAGATCTGTTTTTCCTATTAACATGATGAAGATAATGTTAATAAGATTTAGTGTTGAAAAGATATCTGCAAGTCAATCAACATGATACATCACATTAATAAAAGAAAGGATAAGAACCACATGATCCTTTCAACAAATGTAGAAAAAGGATTTTACAAAATACTGCATCCTTTCTTGATAAAAACCCTCAAGAAAGTAGGGCTAGAAGGAACATATCTCAACATCATAAAGGCCATATATGAAAGACCCACTGGTAATATCATCTTCAATGGAGAAAAACTGAGAGCTTTACCTGTAAGGTCAGGAACACGACAGGGATGTCTACTCTCACCACTGTCGTTCAACATAGCACTGGAAGTCCTAGTCTCATCAATCAGACAACAAAAAGAAATAAAAGGCATTCTAACTTGCAAGGAAGAAGTCGAACTTTCACTCTTCACAGACACCAGGATGCTCTACATAGAAAACACAAAAGTATCTACCAAAAAACTGCTAGAACTGATCCATGAATTAAGCAAAGTCACAGGATGTGAAATTAATGTACAGAAATCAGTTGCATTTCTATACACCAATAATGAAGTGGCAGAAAGAGAAATCAAGGAATCAATCCCATTTACAATTGCATCAAAAACCATAAAAATACCTACGAATAAACCTAACCAAGGAGGTAAAATATCTGTGCACTGAAAACTACACAAAGCTTATGAAATAAATTGAAGAAGACACAAAGAAACGAAAAACATTCCATGCTCATGGATGGGAAGAACAAATATTGTTAAAATGTTGATACTACCCAAAGCATGCTACACATTCAGTGCAATCTCTATCAAAATAACACCAGCATTCTTCACAGAGCTAGAACAAATAATTCTAAAATTTGTACAGAACAAGGAAAGACCCTCAATAGCCAAAAGTAATGTTGAAAAAGAAAACCAAAGCTGGAAGCACCAAAATTCTGGACTTCAAGCTGTATTACACAAAGCTGTCGTCATCAAGACAGAATGGTACTGGCACAAAAACAGACACATAGATCAATGGAACAGAATAGAGAACCAAGACATGGACCCACAAATGTATGACCAACTAATCTCTGACAAAGTAGGAAAGAGTATCCAATGGAAAAAACAAAGTCTCTTCAACAAATGATGTTGAGAAAACTGCACAATGACATGTAGAAGAATGAACCTGGGCCACTTTCTTATATCACACACAAAAATAAACTCAAAATAGATGAAAGACTTAAATGTAAGACAGGAAACCATCAAAATTCTGGAGAAGAAAACAGGCAGCAAGCTGTTTGACCTCAGCTGCACTGACTTCTTACCAGACATGTCTCAAGAGGCAAGGGAAACAAAAGCAAAAATGTACTTTTGGGACCTCATCAAGACAAAAAGCTTCTGCCACAGTGAAGGAAACAAAACTAAAAGGTAACCAAGGGAACGGGAGAAGATATTTGCAAGTGACATATTGGATAAAGGGTTAGTATCCAAAATAAAGAACTTATCAAACTCAACACCCCCCACAAAATAATCCATTGAAGAAATGGGCAAAAGACATGAACAGACATTTTTCTGAAAAAGACATCCAGATGGCTAATAGACACATGAAAAAATGCCCAACATCACTCATCATCACGGGAATATAAATCAAAACCACGGTGAGATACCACCCCACACCTATCAGAAAGGCTAAAATCAACAACTCAGGAAACAACAAATATTGACAAGGATTCAGACAAAGGGGAACCGCTTTTGCACTGTTGGTGGGAGTGCAAACTGGAGCAGATACTCTGGAAAACAGTATGGAGGTTCATCAAAAAATTAAAAATATAGCTACCCTATGACCCAGCAATTGCATGACTAGGTGTTTATCCAAAGGATACAAAAATGCTGATTTGGAGGGACACATGAACCCCAGAGTTTATAGCAGTGCTATCAACCACAGCCAAAGTATGTAAAGAGCCCAAATGTCCATCAACAGATAAACAGATAAGATATGCTAAAAAATTAAAATAAAAAAGATATATGGTATAGGGACACCTGGGTGGCTCAGTTGGTAAAGCACCCAACTTTGGTTCAGGTCATGATCTTGTGGTTTTTGAGTTTGAGCCCCACGTCAGGCTCTATGCTGACAACTCGGAGCCTGGAGCCTACTTCAGATTCTGTGACTCCCTCTCTCTCTGCCCCTTCCCTGCTCATGCTCTGTCTCTCTCTGACTCTCAAAAAAAAAAAAAAAGTTAAAAAGAAGATGTCGTGTGTGTATACACACACACACACACACACACACACACACACACACACATACACACACACACTGGAATATTACTTGGCAATCAAAAAGACTATAAACTTGCCATTTGCAACAATGTGGATGGAACTATAATGTATTATACTAAGTGAAATAAGTCAGAGAAAGACAAATACCATATGATTTCACTCAAATATGGAATTTAAAAAACAAAACAGATGAACAAGGAAAAATAAGATAAAAACAGAGAGGGAGGTAAGCCATAAAGACCTCTTAAATACAGAGAACAAACTGAGGGTCACTGGAAGGGTGTTGGGTGGGGGGATGGGCTAAATGGGGGACAGGAATTAATAAGGAAGGCACTTGTGGGGATGAGCACTGGGTGTTATGTATAAGTGATGAATCACTACTACTCCTAAAGCCATTATTACACTATATGTTAACTAAATTGGATTTAAATAAAATTTTAAAAAAGAGCAGTTGAATTCCCATTATGAAAGGCAGCATAAGAGGACTAAGCAGTATTCTTCTGAAGCTGTGAATCACTATTTATCTCTGTGAAATTTTATGACACTTAAATCTTTATGGGGATCATCAAAGCTAAAATAACATACAGACTTACATGACAACACAGGATGTCCCCAAACATGGTTTTCCTCTATATTTTTATACCCTGAGAAGAAAAAGGAAAAACCACCAGGGTTGAAAGAGTGTGTTTGGGGGAGGTTGGTCTTAAGTTGATATTTCACAGAACAGCTCATTTTAAAAATACGAATGTATTTGAGATATTGATTACTGTGTTTACCCACCAATAGCACCTATAAAGAAAGAAGGATCTACACACATAGCTTGCTGAAGGGGAAGGCCTTGGTGACTATGATTTATTCCTTGTGATACCTTTCCCGTTTCTCCATCCACCAACCCACCCAACTTGGTAGGCCCTACCCACCCAAGGAAGCATGCTGCCTGGCTATCAACAGATGTAAAAAAGATAAATCAGGTCAATCAGATTTCTTCTCTCACAAATTTGAGCTAAGAAAGACCCTGCAAATAAGAAAATAGGCAATAGGAGCTTATACTGAAAAGATGTGTGTAAAGATGTCATGAGGAAGAATCAGAATTTTTAAAAGGGTAACATTTACTGCTGAAATATTAGGCAATGGAAGTTATGAGCCTCAGGGGGTATCTTGGCTGGGCTCCAAGCTGACTCAGACAGGCCTGTATGTGAGGTAGCAGGGGCCTCAGAGATCCTCCGCCTATTCACAGAGTGTGCAAGGACCCTTCAATAAGCATCTGGCAACATCCCCAAGTTTTCCTGGGGTTGCACATGTTGGAGCATGTCTGACCAGCCACGGAAGGAGAGAGTGAGAATAATGGGAGCTATATTTCAGGGAGCAACCTCAGAATCTCTAAGTGGAAAAAAAAAACAAACCACAACTCATAAGCAATGGAGGAATCCAGTAGGGTGGGCTGGAAGAAGACATGAGGGCTTGTACTGGAAGAGAAGAGTGGTTTTAGATATAGTCTAAGGTTCTCCTTCATAATCTCCCTTCCCTGGAGGAAAGATATATACACCTCTGGAGGGGTATTGCAGTATTGATACTGCAATAGCTATATCATTTGCCATGGTAAACACCCATCTCCAAATTGCCTAGACCAGAGGAGACTAAAAGAAGGCATTTCCGTAGAAGAGAGCAGTACACACAAGTGAGTGAGTAGATGTCTTGGGGTATATAGGGATCAGAGTTGGTCAGCCCCATTGTGGGGAAGCTTCGGCATGCCAATGGAAAACTTCAGTGAGGGCTAAAGTGGCATCCAGAGGGCAGTGCCAAGAAGTTGTGATGCTTAATTTTATATGTCAACTTAATTGGGCTGAGGGGTGCCTGGGTAATTGGTAAAACATCATTTCTGGGAGAGGTTAGCATTTGAATCACTAGACTGAGTAAAGAAGATGGGCCTTCTCAATGTAAGTGGGCACTATCCAGTTCCCTGAGGGCCTGGATAGAAGAGAAACATGGAGGAAGGAGGAATTTATCTTCTCTCCACGGAGGTGGAACAGCCATCTTCTCCTGCCCTCACACATCAGAGGTATTGGTTCTTGAGCTTTCATATACCAACTGAATTATACCCCCAGCTTTCCCAGTTTTCCAACTCGCAGACAATAGATAATGGGACTTCTCAGCTTTTTGTGAGCCAACTCCTAGAATAAATGTCCTCATATATATCCTATTGGTTCAGTTTCACTGGAGAACCCTGACGAACACAGAAAATAAATAAGCCACCTCCCCACACATACCTTGAGAAGGGACAGTGTTGAGATTTTGCCACTTGGCAAGTGGTAACTATTAACACAATGAATCCAGGGACATGTTACTCAAGGAGACTCTGGCTAGTGGGGCTGAGGGGGACATCAGGATTCCCTGAGTTAGCAGAGAAAGCTGGTCAGTAGTGAGGAGAATGGAGCAAAGACTCTCAGGGGAAAGCAGAGACCACACAGCCCTAAAGAGACTGACCCTGATTATTGACAGCTTTGAAATTCTAGTTTCCAATTGAGTCCATATGTTTCTTAAAATAACTTCCCCCACGCCTTTCTTGCATTGCCTTGAAAAGGTCTCTATTTCTTGCAAGTGAAAAAAATATAACTAGGCAACAAAATTAAAAGGTTTGAAGTAGAAATAACTCTACCATTTCTTTGACCTCCAGGAAATCACCACCAAATTGGCATTTGCATGTGTGACTGGCAGTCGTGTCCTTTTTTTAAAATCCTGTATCCCCTCCTTCCCTATCCTTCCGCCTGTCCTGATAACTGGATCATACTCTTCCTCATGTCCTGTGCCATGCTGCTCACTTTTGGTCTGAATCGAGTTTCATATGGGTCCCGGAGCTGAGAGACGTGTATTTAATCAAGCACTCTCAATGATCAAGACTCTTTAATGGTTGCTGTCACACTTGTCATCTCATTGAATCCTTTGTGACTACCCAACTGGAGTTTAAGAGTAGTTTTATCAATGAAGAAACAGGTTCATTAAAGTTAAATGAATTGTATAGGCAGTTATAGAGGAGAAGTTAGAACACAGGACTTTAGGAGGCCACAGTGGGAGCTAATTGTACCAGGTTGCTTGTAGCCTCAGGAGTGGAAAGATCTAGGTTGACCATGGACGGCTTCCACCCACATGCTGTGGACCCGGCATTGCATTACCAAGGTGGTGCTCCTGGGGATGGGAGAGGGAGGAGAAAAAGAGGCAAAAATTCTCCAGAGAAGAAATGCACAGGAAGTGAAAGAAAAGGAGAAGAAACAAAAGAAGACTAGCAGATCAGGTGGAAGCTAAGTGAGCAGTGTTCCATAGCAGTGACAGATGAGGTGAAGGATAAGGGAGCCCTTTAAAGAGAATGACAGTCTCATATTGCACTTCCCCACCTTAAAGTTACCCACCAACAATGCCGATCTGGTCCCTATTCCCCACCAAAATAAAAGGCACAACCAAAACTAGAATAAAGCGAGGCATCAAATCTAAGAGCCAATTGAGTCTCGAAAGCATTCTTTGGCGTTTTCTCAGCAATAGACTATGAGTTTCCATTTTTAATTTTGGGAAATTTCATATTGCACAATTTACTATTTCCTCTACAGCTGCCAGTACTATTTGCCATCCATTTGGTATCTGGACCAAACCCAAGCATTTACTGGCAGAGGCTGCTTTTATTGGTTTTGGCAGCATTTCATATTGGTTAGGAGAACAAGCCCTACAGTCAGTCTTCATGAGTTCAAATCCTGCCTCTAGTACTTAATGGGGACAGTCTTTAGGAAAGTACTCCACTCCTCTGTGCCAAGTTTCCCACTTCGCAGGGAAGTTGTGAAGATAAAATAGGGTGGCCAACTCTCTTGGTTTGCCCAGGACTGAAGGGCTTCCCAGGATGCTTAATTTTCAGTGCTGAAAGTCCTGGGCAAACTGGGATGGGTTTGTTACCCAAGAATAAACTAAAATATTGCAGGTAAAGCACTAAGAACAGTCAGTGCTCAAAAACATTAGCCATTGATGTGTAAATCCACTGAGAATGTGACTATTGTAATGGTCACTGTTTCCCCTGGGGGTCTGGCACTAGGATTCCAGTCTTTTTTGAAGGGCAAGATCACTTCCATTTCTCCAAAGCTTTGGAATCACTGGGAACAGGGCAAAGGTGAGGGTGGTGTGCCTGTGATGACGGCGGTCTGTGCACGCAGGGAGGATGAGCCGGACTCCAGCCTCCTTCTCAGTCATGGATAAGTCTGCCTTCCCTACCCTAAAGACCTCCTCACTCTTCTGTGGGCCCACCTGAGCCATGCTGGCCATCTGGCTGGTCTGCACTGTAGGTTCACACACAGAACTCGATCTACTGAGTGAAGACTTCTGATCTTTGGAGTCAGATTTCCCTTCAAGACACCTTGAGCGTCCCAGGAATTCCAACTGAATTTCTGAAGAATGAAAGGGCCATTCCTGCACATCTAATCTGGCATCCTAGGAGGTTCTATTTCTTGCAAATTCCTCAAACACTTTATCCCTCAGGGACTTATGACTTTCCTTACTGGTTGTTCTCAGATATAGGGGAGAACAGTGTACATAGGAGGCACTTTAGTGCAGGGCTTAAGTAATTAGGGATTCTAGACTGCCTAGGAGTGATCATGAGCAGCTGTCCTCTTTAAAATCTCAGCTCCTATATTTGCAAAGTTGAGATAATGATTATTACGATGTAGTAAGCACTTACTATGTGCTAAGCAAATGACATATGATATCTTAATTAATATGCACAGCAAGCCAAAGAAGTATGCACTTCAGGAATCCCATATTATAGGAATCTGAGGCACAGAGAGATGAAGTAATTTGTCTAAAGTCACACAGCTTGCAAGTGTCAGAATCAGATTCAACGGAAGTATCGCTCCAGAATTCAGACTCTTGACAAAGTATATTCTGACTCGATGCCTACCTCACTGAATTGCTACGAGAAATAAAGTAACACATAAAAAGGCACTTAGCATGTAGTAAACACTAAGTAAATTTATTAGACTTTTTTTAAAGGGAGGATTGAAAAGACAGTCAAAGTGAATGGTTCAGCATCAGTATATTCTTCATTTACATATAAAAATAAATAGTCTACTGAATCAGTCTGACACTATCAGAAAAACTTAACGAGTACATATTGAACATGTACTTAGCAACTACTGCTATGCAAAGAACTTGTGGTACAACTGTGGGCAAAACCAGTCACTGCTTCTACATTTCTGAAGCTTCTACCCCAGAGAAAGAGATAAAAATTGAACAAACCATTCCACTCGAAAGAGAAAAAAAATAAATGAATAAACGATCCTACAAGGAAATGAAGAAAACAATTCTATTTATGGTATCATCAAAAGAATAAAATACTTAGGAATAAGCTTAATCAAGGAGGCAAAGACTTGTACATGAAAACTATAAAATGTTGCTGAAATTAAAGAGTACACAAATAAATGGAAAAGCATTCTATGTTCATAGACTGAAGGACTTAATATTGTTAACATGTCAATACTACTTAAAGTGGTCTACGGATTTAATACAATTCCTATCAAAACCCCAATGGTATTTTTTTTTGCAGAAATAGAAGAGTCCATCCTGAACTTCATATAGAATTGCAAGGAACCCCACAGACCCAAAACAATCTTGAGAAAGAAGAACAAAGTTGGAGGTCTCATACTTCCTGATTTCAGAAGTAACTACAAAGCTACAGTAACTGAAACAATGTTGTACTATACTCTGGTTTCTCTTCAGATCGCATAAATATTTCGCCTTTTACTGAAACCATGTTGTACTATCATGAAGACAGACATATAGACCAATGGAATACAACAGAGCACCCAGAAATAAACCCTTGCATATATGACATTCTTTTTAATAAATAGTGTTGGAAAAACTGGATATCTGCTTGCAAAAGAATGAAGTTGAATCCTTACCTTACACCATATATAAAAATTAATTCAAAATGGATTAAGTGCCTAAATGTAAGGGCTAGAACTATAAAATTCTTAGAAGAAAAGATAGAAGAAAGCTCTTTGACATTGGACATGGCAATGATATCCTGAATATGACACTAGCAGCACAAGAAACAAAAGTTTAAAAAAACAGATAAATTGGACTATATCAAAGTTGAAAACCTTTGTGGATCAAAGGACATAATAAACAGAGTGAAAAAGAAACCTACAGAAATGGGAGAAGATATTTACAAATCACGTATATGATAAGGGGTTAATACCAGAATATATAAAGAATTACAACTTGACAACAACAACAAAACCCCAAAATAGCCTGATAAGTAAAAAAAAAAAAACAAAAAAAAAATAGGCAAAGACTTGAATAGACATTTCACCCAAAAAAAAAAAAAAAAAGATACAGAAATGCCAACAAGTACATGAAAAAGTGCTCAACATCAGTAATCATTAGGGAAATGCAAATCAAAACCACAAAGAGTTACCACCTCACACCCATTAGGATGGCTACTATCAAAACACAGAAACAAAAATAAGTGTTGGTGAGGATGTGGAAAAACTGGTACCTAGAATAGTCAAATTCATAGAGACAGAAAGTAGAAGAGGGGCTGCCAGAAGCTGAAAGCAGGGGAGCTTGGGAGGCTGCTGTTCAACGGGTCTAGAATTTCCAGTTTACAAGATGAAAAGAGTTCTGGAGATTGGCTGCACAACAATGGGAATGTACTTAACACTATCGAACTGTACGCTTAAAAATGGTTAAGATGGTAAATTCTATGCTGTATTTATTATACTATAGTTTTTAAGACAAATTTCAAAAGGAGAGGGGCATGATTGTTATGAATGCTGCAAAGGATTTAGGTCCAAGGTTCATTTTAAATGGATCTGACCTGGGGAGTGGTGAGGGAAGCTTCACTTAGTGGAGAGCAGGATGCGTAGGATAGGAATTTCCTGGGGAAGAAGAGAGGCAAAGAAAACAGTATATGCAAAGTCCTTGTGAGGTGAGGGATCTTCATTTTCTTGGGATGCTTTTTATTAATTACGACTAAGTACAAACACTTGTTTTTACCTGGTTATTTCCACCTCCTCCTCTCTCTTTTGGGAGACGTACCTTACAAAGATTGTGTAGATTCTTAATAAATCCTCAATAAATTTAGCACCAACACTGTTAATCAAGTAATGGTCAAGAGAGGAATTGCCATGTTTCCTTAACCCCCTCTCTTTCTCTTCCCCTGAAGACAGTGGAGAGGCTGGGGGTTTAGAAGACATCTGCAGGGAGCTGCCCCACGTGGAAGGAGACTGAAGAGATATGACAACTCAGTGCAACCCATTATCCTGAACCAGATCTTGGGCCAGAAAGGAAAAACAGATATTGTTGGGACTGTCGGAGGAATTTGAATTGGGTCTCTGGATCTGATGGCAGGTGTCATGTCAATGCTTACTTCCTGATTTGCTTGCTATAGTGTGATTATGTAGGACAGTGTCGTTGCCTTTTGAGAATATCTTCTGAAGCATTTAGGGGTTGATGAGCATCCTGTCGAAAACTTTCTTTTAAATATTCAGAATAAGAATAAGAATAATGATGATGATGTAAGCAGTAAATAAGAGAAGAAAGAGAGTACACAAATGTGTTAAAATATTAACAACTAGGGTATCTGGGTGTAGGTGATATGGGAGTTCTGTGTACTACTCTGGCAACTTTTCCAAAAGTTTGAAATTCAAGATAGGTTATTTTTCAAACACTTTGTCTTGATTGAAATGAACCCACAGGTGATGCAGTAAGCAGCAGACATGAGATCAGAAATGAAGAGACACATTTAATCTATCACTGAATTTGAAAAAGAAAACTTTGAGAGAAAAAAAATTTTAGTGTTCATTCAGCTCTCTCCAGAATGAAGTATGCTACCCTGCAAATAACCCAGTAGTGGTTACAATAAAACTGTAGGCATTCCAATTCAGCACCCACTTTGGGCAGCATGAATTGGTCATCAGATCTGTGGATACAGGTCCTTTTCTTTGAATCATGGCCCCCCACCAGTCCTGAAACACATTATATGCCAACCCACCTCTCTGACACAGCTCTCTTCAGCTTCAGAAAATTGAGGATGGAGCAGAGGGCCCTGAAGTGAAACTGGAACAAACACCATACACCTCAATGTTTTCATCCATCTGCAAGATCACAG
Organism: Proteles cristata cristata; assembly: GCA_017311185.1. Lineage (NCBI taxonomy): Eukaryota > Metazoa > Chordata > Mammalia > Carnivora > Hyaenidae > Proteles > Proteles cristata. The sequence goes on along the minus strand of JAESUZ010003777.1, from coordinate 292,604 downwards.
AAGGCCTGAATCAAGTCTAAGCATGAGTCATTGCGTTTCCACACGCACCCCTGAAACACATTGAACTGAGCTTCTCAGTGTGTGGGGCAGTGGGAGATCCATGTAGGAAGCATTTTGGGAAAACGAAGAGACAGATGAGGCCCCAATCTCCGCCATTCACACAGGCACTGTGCCTGGTGCATACACATAGGGACAGGACAGCTGTGCTGACCAACACATAGCTCTTACCAGTGTTCAGGTTGGATGCCCTTGTGTAATTCTATCACATAAACAGGTGGGTTTTTTAAAATAGATTAGAAACTATAAGTAGGGTCATATATTTTAGGAGGAAATTGCTATAGAGTTAGTGAACTCAATTCTGTGCCCCTCAAAAAATTATTAGCTGGGTTGAGAAAAACAATTCAATTTCAACTACATTTTTGTTAGAATAAAATCATCAAGATTTTCTTTTCACAGGAATTTAAAAATTGTCAGATTACTTCTGTCTACAGCAACATTTCTTCAAGTTTCTTCAAGCAAAGTTGTGTTGAATGTCCAGCCACATTTCCTCCTCTCTGATTCTTCCTAGCCTTGACATTCAACTCAAATTCCATCTTCTCTGTGAAACCTTTCCTGGCTGCTCCAGCACTCATAAATTTTTTCCCTCTCTTAACACCTACAACATTAAGTTCTTATTAGAATTTAATTACACATGTCTTGCATTTATAACTTTTATTAGCTTTCTTTATTAGAGAAGTAATACATTTATATTAAGAGAAAAAAATTTTAAAAACCAGTTAGGCACAAAGAAAAACCACTCATAAGCTCTTCGTCTTGAGAGAACCATTTTAACACTATGTATTTCCTTCTAGACTTTTTTCTATTAAGGCTTAGTTTTTCCTAAATCATACTGTTTTGCAAGTTGTTTTTAAAATGTACTAATAAAACATTAAAATGCCAATATACATACTTCTTCAACATAATTTTTGATGAATCTGTGGTATTCCATTTTACATATGAACCAAAAATTTTTTAGCCAATTCTCTGCTGTAAGGCATTTAAAATTTTCCATTTTGTTTTTGCTATTATTTATTTAAAAATCTTTCTGTACATTCTTAATTTTCTCATTAGTATAAATTCCAATAAGTAGAATGTCTCTGTAAGTAATTTTAAGTATTATTAATAAGTAACACATTAAATAATAAAATTAATTAACTCTAAAATCATTATATTGTCAATTGTTTCATTTATATTAGTTTTGACTACTTGCCTAGATTTTTTTAAGTTCATTGAGGATGGGATCCAAAGTTTTCCAATTTTTCATCTCTCATCAGCACAACAGATATGCATGTTAAAGAATTATTTTATTTCACTTAAATTTTTAGTAATAGTGGCCTCAACTCTTTATTGTAGAAGCAGATCTTGGACTAGTCACTATAGATAATGATGTAAGAACATCCTTTCCTCTTAGGGACTATTTCCAAAGTCCTTCTTAGGAACTGAAGTGATCTGTGGGGTAGATAAAGATGGGACAAGTAAGAGGAATGGGTGGTTACAAAGAAAAAAGGCTGCCAGCCAAATTTCATGGCAACTAGAGTAAAATTTTTTCATGATCCTAGTTACACTGGAGAATTATAACGCTTTCGAGTTTGGAATACAGTGATTATATTTCAAAACGTGTGAGACTTGGTACAATGAGAAATAACTCTTCTTGACAGTTGTATGTCTATAAAGACTCTAGTGGTGGCCCTCAAAGCACCTCTGTGCTACCCAGTAATCCTGCTGTATCATCTTGCACTAGATCACCCCTCTCCACCCTCCTCTCCTTCTTCACACTTTTCCCTCTGCCACCATTAGTTGATCATCTGGTTTCTGAGTCCACTCAGAATCAAAGACAGAATCACTCAGACAGGGGTAGCTCACCACCAGAGCCTCCCCACACACCCCTACCTGAGTTGCTTTCTCTCCTGTTGATAGAGATGAATAGGCCCTACCAGACTCAAGGTACTTCCCTCCAGAAGTTAACCCCTCTCTCTGTGCATTAACCGGCTGTTCATGCCCAAATCCAAAATTTCCTTTGAGTCCTCTTCATCTCACACCCACAATGGAATCATCAGTAAGTCCTGTCTGGTTTACTTTGAATATATCTAAATTCCACTTATAGTTATCATTGTAGTCCAAATTAACATCACCTTTCTCTTGGCTGATCTCAATAGCTTCCTCATAGTCTCTGCTACCACACTTGTCCTCCTCTTCCACTTCACAAATAGAATGATCTTTTAGGAATTGAGGCCAGTCATGTCCTCTCTCTGCAGAAACCCCTAAAAGTGCCTTCTCATTTTACCAAGCTACAACCTTGCTGGCTATCCCTCTGGCATCATCTCCTACTGTTTTCCTTCCATTCTTCTGTATCAGGCACAGTGGCCTCTTTGCTATGCCTGGAGTATGCCAAGTCCACTCTACCTCAGGGCCCTTCCATTTGTTCTTCCCCATATCTGAAAAGTTTTTCCCCAAGAATTCTTCAGACCTTGCTCCCTCACTTCATTCGTATCTCTGCTCAAATGTTCCCTCATCAGGGATGCCTTTCTTGACCCAACCACCCTATCTTAAAATGGTGCCACCCCTATCACTCCTGAACTCCTTTACCTACTCACTGTATTTGCTCTCACAATGCTCTTCACCCCCAGATATTATAACACAAATTGATTTTATGCAATACTGACTATATATTATTATATATAGTTATACATTTGTATATTATATATTAGACACACACACACACACACACACACACACACACACACACACACAGACTCATTGTCTCCCTTTCTCGTCGCCATCTCATCACTACAATAAGAATTCATCAATATGTCTTTGTAGAACAGTGCCCGCCACATAATAGGTGGCTCAAAAACTGTTGAACAGATTAGCAAAGCTATTCAAATTTCACCAGTTCTCCCAAGTGTCACTTGTGCAGTGCTTCACCTGTGCTGAAGTTTTATGGGTTAGATACACTTTGAAACATCTGATTTTGAAATAATAAACATTAGTCATAATTCTCAGGAATTTGCTCAACAAATAGAACTCAGTTTCTTCTTAACAACTTCCTTCACTACATTGATTCCTCCTGGCTTTGGCATTCTCTCCCTCTAAACATTTCACTCTATTCTCTCCCACTGGACATTAACTTTGTGGTGCTATATCTTATTCAAAGTATCATATTTAAAATTCTGCCTACTGTTCTGCCTAAGGAGAACTGTTATATCTTCTCAGCACCATTAGGTCCTCTAATAGGGCGCTGGAGAGCAAGAAAAATAAAAAAACTTTTGAACTGTTCATTTCTTTCTTCATGTCTTTTTTTGCTCATTTTTTTGTTTGTTCCCTGAATAATTTTTTTAATGTTTTATTTATTTCTAGGAGAGAAAGAGAGATAGCGTGAGCAGGGGAGGGTCAGAGAGAGGGAGTCACAGACTCTGAAACAGGCTCCAGGCTCTGAGCTGGCAGTCAGCACAGAGCCCGATGCAGGGCTCGAACCCACGAACCGTGAGATCATGACCTAAGCAAAAGTCGGACGTTTAACCGACTAAGCCACCCAGGCGCCCCTGTCCCCTGAATAATTTTTCCTATCTTATTTTATCAAATCAGAGAGATTAATAGAAATAATGTTCACTGACTTCAATGCTATGGTACAAAGTTATTATCTCTGGAAATCATATCCTGCTTAGAAATGTATCACAGATGAAGTCCATATTCTGGATCAGTGCACACATGTAATTATAAAGAAAAAAAAGTATATCAGAAAAGGTTGAATGTTGCAGACATTGGAAATAAATTGACCTCCATTCCAGTTACTATCCTGCATATACAGAAGGAAAAACCTGCATCTGTTTCACTTTGTAAATGCCTGAAGCCTCCAGAGCAGAACCACAAACTCGGGAAATGGCCAGCAAGCATTCACCATAAGGGCGCTAAAGCCATCCATGGACTAATCTCTGAGGTGGTACTATTTTTTTTTTAAAGCTTATAACTTTTTTTTTAATGCTTATTTAATTTTGAAAGAGAGAGAGAGAGACAGTGTGAGCAGGGGAGGGTCAGAGAGAGAGGGAGTCACAGACTGAAACAGGCTCCAGGCTCTGAGCTGGCAGTTAGCACAGAGCCCGACGCGGGGCTCGAACCCACGAACTGTGAGATCATGCCCTGAGCTGAAGTCAGGCACTTAACCAACCGAGCCACCCAGGTGCCCCGAGGTGGTACTATTAAAAGAGTGTTCAGTACTAATTTTGAGTTTGTTTTATAGACTTTAATTCAAGTAACCCACTTCTAACCATTGAAAAGGAAATAACTGACTCCTTACTAGGCTTCAAGTGCCTCCAAGGCAATGGTTTTGTTTTACTCACAGGCACAGAGGCAGGCACATGATTTCAGTACTGGACATGACTATAGAAGTCAACTAGTTGGAATTCAATCATCTTGAATGACTAGGTAATGAAATCTATCGCCATTTCATTTGTGTTTTTTTTTTTTTTCCATCTTGAATTGCTGTCCCATCTCATACATGAGAATTCCAAGCTAAGAAACTCCAGTCTGAGCCTTTGGCAGATAGACTAATTGAAATGACCTAATAGTCTTTGTTGTACCCATCTGGGACCAGAAGCGAGGTGGCAAGATCAGCTTGCAGCAGCGTCCCCCTCCTCCCCTCCTCCACATCCTACACTGATGTGTGCGACTCCTCACAGCAGGGTAGCCATGGCCTGCTTGAAAAGAAATGAATTTGCACGACCTTCACAAGGCTCTTCTCAAGCATGGCTCTAGAAAAAAAACTTTCCTGGTGCCATTAAAGTGCACAAAGTTATCACACGGACACTCACATACTTACAGGAATGAGGAATGCAGAAACATCACCATGCAAAAGACTAAGGACTGGCCCTGCCAGGACAGACCACAGCTCAGTATTCTCTGTCCTTTCCAGGGGGGCACGAAGGGACCTCAGAAGCAGGGTCCTTTGCCAAAAGGGGCACTAGACCCAAAGTCAGGAGACTGAGAACGGTTTCTAGCTCTTAGGCTTCTCTTTGTCTGAAAACCATAGAGGCTAGCAGAGAAAAACTCCCCGTGTGGTTCTAGACCTACGTAGATGAGACGCTCTGCAATGCTGTTAGAAAAATTAGCTTGGCCCCTTGAGCTTCCTTTGGTCCATCTTAGCTTTGCACAGATGGTCAAAATGAGGGCCTTTTATTTCACTTATATGTAGATCAGGAGAAACTTAACAGAGGATCGTGGGGGAGGAGAAGGTGAAAAAATAGTTGGGGAGAGGGAGGGAAGCAGACCATGAGAGACTCTTGAATACCGAGGGCTGATGGTGGGGGAGGAGAAGGGGGACATGGGCATGGAGGAGGGCACTTGTTGGGATGAGCACTAGGTGTTATATGGAAAAACCAACTTAACAATAAACTATGAAAAAAAATCCAAAATAAAATAAAATGAAATAATAAAATAAAATAAAACTCTGCCCTCAAATCAAGGTGGTTCAGAGTAACACTTTGGCTGGTATCACAAGGCTCCCAGTGCAATGCTTCACTGCTTCCTCAGCATATGCCAGTGCCCATTTTACAGGGGGGATTTATGATCCTTCTCTCAGTAGAGCGAGCCAAAGTTTTATAATATTCATTAAAAATCAGCACCACATGTAATAATATGGAATACTGCCTGTACACAAGGGGGCCAAGTTATAGGTGTTCGGGGAAACGTGGCAGAATTTCTTGGCCTTGGCGGGGGTAAAGTTGCAGGCACCAGCACTGCGCTAACACAACCTTCTTTCATTGCAAATGTTCGTTCACTCTAAGTCCTAATTACTTTCTGTAAAATCCTCACCACCATCAAGCTTTCTTCTGACAGGGCAGCCACACGATGGCCTTAAAGTACAGCAGCAACACCCTGGCAGCCTCCAAAATAAGAGGGAGGGGAGAGGCTGGAACCCAGGAGGAGTTGGGGCTGAAGCTGAAAGCGAAGCTTTCCATTTACACTTAGCAACCGCTCTCGCCCCTTCTAAAACCAAGTCATGGGAGCTGACAGACTCGCTCAGTGGGACGCGCCCAGGCCCTCGGGTGAAGGATTCAACCGTCACCGTCTCTGTTGGGTCGGAAGCTACTCTTCCTCGCCCCACCCTCCCTCATGAAGGGGCCAGGTTAGCTTGGTGGGGGCCCACGGAGCATCTTTTCCCGCCCCTCCTGGGAAACGCTAGACAACCCAGGAATCCCAGGTCTCGACGTCTGGCTCCTCTGCTTGAGGGCAGGGCCCTGGGCTCTGCACCCCTCCCCACGTGCCACACCAGCCCTCACCACTCCCCCCACCCCCACAAGCCTTCAACCCTTGCCTTTCAAGGCCCTTGGGAGTCCCGAACACGGCCGGACCCGGCCAGGCGCTCAGCCGGGTCGGGAGCAGGGGTCTCTCCCCGCCGCGCGGCTGCACAAAGCGGGGAGTGCAGCGGCGGCTGAGGCGCGCCCCCTCCCGCGAGCCGGCGGAGCGCGCGCGCCCGCCCCCGCCCCTCGCCCCCCACCCTAGCCCCCGGAGCGCCATTCGCGGAGCGGCTTACGCTAGTCGCCAGGCGTACGGCGCCCCAGCGGCCGGGGAGGTGCGCTGCCCGGCTCCCGTAAAGTTATTGTGAATGGGGAGCGGGTGACGTCAGCGCCGAATGTCAACAATGTAGCGATTGAGAGTGTGGGCGTTCCGGGGAGAGCGCGAGCCGCGCGGCGCGGAGCAAACAGCGCCGAGCCGCCGCCGCCTCAGCAGCAGCAGCAGCAGCGACCGTGCACACCCGGGCTGCGGTCGCAGCCGCGCTAACGTGAGCGCCCGCCGCCGCCCTCTCCACCCCGCCTGCCTATTCCCGCGGCCGCCGGGCTCTTGCTTTCTCTCCGGCCTCCCCTCGACCCTTCCCCTCCCCCTACCCGGCACAGTCGGGGGCTGGGAACGAGCTGCCATGTGATGCGCGTCCTCTCCGAGAGCTTTCGGTGACCCCCGAACCGCCCACCGCGCCAGCTCCCGGGAGGAGGCTGCAGGCTGGGAAGACACTGGGAAGAGGAGGCGGAAAAGGACGCAAAGTTCTCTGGCGAGGTGAGTCCCCGGCCCCGGGTCCCGGGCCACGGCGCCGGGCGGGGCGGCGGGGCAAGTTAGCGGGGGGAGCGGGCGCGCGGGGCAGGCGGGGAGGCGTGGGGACGCGGCGCGGGAAGGGAGCCCCGGCCGCCCAGCGCGCAGCCGCCTGTCGAGCGCCCTGCCCGCTTTTATGGCATTTTCTAGGAACGGGAAGGGGGTGGGAGCCAAGCCGGCGGACGCGGCGCGGCGAATGTGCGCTCTCTCGCCAGGCTGTTTACGGCAGGCGAGGCGGCATTGTATTTTGCTCGCGTCGACGGGTGTTTTGGAACGGCAGGGGGAGGAGGAGCAGAGGGTAATAAGTCAGGCGTGGGGAGGGCGGACTGGAGGGAGGCGCGCGTCCGCGCGAGCCGGAGCAGCTGTCAGACCCACGGCCCTGCTCTCGGCCCCCAGCCCGCGATCCCCGCGCCAGGCCCGGCGGCCTCCTAGCTGCCGGCGGGGTCCGCGCCTGGGGCCGCTCCGCCGGGACTGCGGCCGCTGCGCCTTCGCGCTCAGCTGTCAGTCGCCGCTGGGTAGCTGAGACCTCCGCGACCGGCGCTGCATCACAGCCCAAGTTTAGAGTCCCGGGAAGAGGCAAGCCGGGAGGCCCGCAGCGCAGATCCTGGGAAGCGCACTGGGTGGAATCCCTACTGGCCAGTGACCGCGTTACCGGAATGCGTCCCTGGGAGCTCGAACCGAGGGGTTCGTGCCTTCAGAGCGAGAAACCTGGTACCTTCCTCCCCCCATGATTCTACACGAAATCAGAGTGCAACGCGCACACACCCTCTTCTTCCTCCCCACACTTCAGCTTCCAAGCTCCATCTAGGAGAGGAGTTTGTCCAGGGGATACCTCCCCACCTCCCCATGCCAAGTCTCCCTGTGATCGGTTCGTACTCCTCTCACGGGTGGGTGCCCAGTAGTCCAGTGCCGTTGGAGAGGGCGGCGGGCGGCGCTCATGGACTTCCCCAGCTGCCCGCGAGAGGGGACTCGAATGAGCATCTCGTCCACTTGGATCTGGCTGAGGATTTGCAGAGGAACCGAACCGTGGGAGGAAGCGGGCAGGGCCGAGTGTATGCACGTGAAAGGGGCCGCGCACCCCTGGCTTCGGGGGTTGTGGACGTGCGGAGTGTCCTCAGCACCTTCTGGCGTGTAGGCGAGTTTAACAACTTGGGGCAAGTTCCAGTGTAGGCGCTTGTCCGGATGGTTGTGTAATGTGGAGAAGGCGCGCCTCGCAGCTTTCGCGCCGGGTCACCAAGACCGCTGCGACCCGCGGCCCCCGAGAAATGGGAGGGACGAGGGCGCCCCACCCCCTACCGCGCTGCGGACTCAGAGAGCAAGACGGGGCGTTCCTTGGTTTTCACCTCCACGGTCTACTGCTGCAGTCGCACTGTGTGTGTAAATTTCATCTGTTGAGTGTATTTAACTAAAAAGGGCAATTACTTTAGATAAAAATCCTTTTCTGCCTAGTGGGAACCTTGGCAGATTAGATGATGCCTAATGAGATATTTTGCTTTTGTCTGTTTAGAGTAAAATTAGAGATGTTAACTCTGATAACGGTTTTCTCAGATCATTAAAATGTAACATGTAGGAAAGGCATGTCGAGCTGCGAAGGCTCTGGCTGACATGAAAGAAGCTGAGCGTGAAAGGCTGCCGCTCTCTCCGTGGAGAGGGCTATTTTGGTAAGGCAGCGGGCGTCTTGCTTAAAATGTGAGATTGCCCCACCCTGGTTCACCAGCAGCTCCCGAGTAAATGGCATTTTTCATTCTTGCAGGTAGTAATAAACGTGAGTCAAAATGACATCTTGTTAGAATTAGTCTTTAGTCTGTAAGAGAGATTGCTAAATTACAGTGCTGCGCCCAGAATGCGCCAGTGAAAGGTCTGTCAGCATTTCCATTATAAATTCAGTTTTCTGGGACTTTATAATTTCACCACAAAAGTTGTGGTAGCTAAAATGTTTTTTCCCTTCTAATGTTCTGGTTTAGAGAAGCAGATTGCCCAGTTCTGTCCTATTTGCTCTTCCTGAGACGAATGTCACTCAAAGTGGGGGGAGTCGCCAAAATGGAATACACAATCATGGAATAAAGTACTTTTGTTAGAACGCACTCTAACTTCTGCAGGGCAATATCTATCTTCATTTTGCATTTTGGAAGGTTTTAGATTTGACATTTGGTAATCATAAGTGTGTTGAGTTCATTCCTCTGGTATCTGTTGCTTCTGCAGGTGGATTGAAATGTCAGTTCGTTTTGTATATGCCAGGATTATAGGGGAAAACATTCTCTTCATACATGTGTATGTCTGAACTCATAAGCTAAATTATAAATACCCTTGTTACTTATTTTTCTGCTCTCTGTAGGTTGCATGTGAGGATCTGCCATAGAGAAAGAGGAGGTTAGGAAGAAAGAGAGGGAGGGCATCAGAACAAACCCCTCCTCCCCCTGCCCCAATTCACTTTTCAGTCTCGATAATGCCTGGGAGGAAGCCATTTATTCCCTATCTATTGAATCATGCCTTTGACTCAGTATCTTCTGGCAAGTTCTTTCCAGTCACTCACCTCTGGCTGCTGTATGAGGGGCTTAATTATTTGCAAACTGCCTTGAAATCCCTGGATGAAAGGCACTGCAGAAGTGCAACGTATTGTTATTCAGATATGGAATTTAATGATCCATTACAGTTCATCAGGAAATGCACTTTGCAGTGATGGTAGGAAACGTTTCCACCTGATAGAGGGTAATAATAACTGCTTAAAAGTGGGTTCAGATTACAGATGAGACAATTAACTCTAGCCATGTGCTCTTCAATTTGTTGCAATTCATTTTGTGATCAAAGTGAGTTGCAGAGAGCCAGATGGTCAGGTTCATGTTCAAATCTCTCCTAGGCCAGCCCTTCACTTCTGGGCCCACTGTCTGCACAGCCGATGGGACTTACTCATTAGCGCTTGTGAGCTGTTTCTCAGAATGTATGATCGGGGCCCCTGTGATGCCAACAATAGAGCTCAGGCCAATCTATATTGTTGGGAGCAGTTTAATTTTATTTGGATTAACTCACGCTTAGTATCTCTGGTATGGATCCAGCCTTAACAAGGGAGGAAAGAGATCCTAGAGGCTCGCTCGCTAGCTCAGCTGTGCTGGGCCTCACTCCCCTACTTTTTGTGCTTCTGATTTCAGGGGGGTATGGTATCTGGCATGTTGTTAACCCTGGCTTCATTACCGAATGAATCACAGAATTCCTTAGGGAAATAAATACCCTTACTGTTTTTGCTGAGGGGGTGTGGTGCCAGACTAGGTTCGAGGGCATGTGCTTGCTCCGTTGTACCCTTACCCCTGCTCGGAAGGATCTCACACTTGGTTGAATCTTCTGTTGTTAATCATCTTGAAATCCTTAGTAATTATCGAATTCGGGAGCCCTTTGTTTTCATTTTTCACTCTCCTGGTGAGGAGTGGAGGATAGCATTGAGGGGCAGGGAACCACTACTTTGTCTTACCTTCTTGTTGACTGTTGCCACACGGGAATAGGTGGGAATACTGGCTTTGTGTTGCCATGTCACCTGGTTTATCCAAGAGAAGCTGGATATCTGGAGTTTTATGTGGAACCCCTTAGTTTAAAATACTAGCTCAAAAATTTTTTTAATGCTGAATCAGAATGTATGCAATAGCTAAAGCTGGCCTATAGGTAGCCTTTCTCCTACCACTGAAGAAATAAAAACTTCTTACTGTTTAGTATTGCTATATTTGGCTACTTTCTGAAGGCCTAGCACATAGTAGATAATTTTGAGTCTCCACCAAATAAATGGTTGTAGCTATCCACAAAATTGGAAGATACAAGAAAAACAAAACTTAAAATCAATGCTGAGGCCCACTCAGGGATTGAAAACTTTCTTTTTCATAGAGAATGCAGCATCAAAGGCGAAACACCTAATATCATGGACACTGTGATAATCCTCTGCAGGTACATAATCCATTCCTTTTGGATAACCTGTTCTCTACTTAGTTGTTATTGATCAAATGGAGTAACTTGGCTATTAAATGCCTAAAGACCTACATGATAATTTGACATTTGAGAACACCCACTAAAATAATAGTTGTGATTTACTGAAGGCTCAATATGTGTCAGAAACAGTGTTAACTACTTTACCTGTTACATATCTCATTGACTCCTCAAAGCAATTTTGTAAAGTAGGCATTGTGCCCATTCTACAGAAGAGGAATTTTCTCATTTTATGCTGTAAAGAATTTCACCTGAATGCAATAATCGTTTTCTTGACTGTCTAAAGGCTATTCCCCATCCTGTATGTACAGTTCAGCCCTGAGTCAATGACTGGATATGCAACAGAGACCACACTAAACAGAGGACATGGTTCCTACTGCCGTGTACAAGGAACATAGAACAATACCAGATGCAACATCTTTGTCAAAATCTGCATTTATACAGCAGACATTGCATCTGCCTCTCAGTTCCTCTCCTTTTACCAAATGGATGTTACAGAAGTTCCAGTGACATAGAAACCTTGCAGAGGCACTAGAGGATCAGAAGCTAGGGCTGGTTATGAAAATTTGCATTTTTGGGGAAAAGAATATAAACTTCTGGCACAGCTGGAACTACATTAGGCAGAGCAGACCCTGGGAATGACAGAAAATCGCTTCTGCTTTGTCAGTAACAGTGAATGACCTACTCCTGGCCCATCTTTAAATTTTATGTAAATATTTACAAATTGTTCAAGTCCAAACTGAAACCTGCTGTAAACTAAATATTTTCTAAGTTTAGAAAGATTGTCCAGAATATTCTTTTTTTATTTTTGTGGTCTGGGACACCATTTCATAGAAAAGTAGTTTTCTTTGTCAATTCAGGGTTTTTCCTTTAACTTTCCTTTCCGTTTTTTTCTTTCTTGTTAATTTCAAATGTCAGTCTACCTAAAACTGAAATCTAATCTTACCATCAGCATGCTGCCTAAAGCTGGAAGTATCCTCAGAATCACTACTCTGTCCTTTTCAAGGACCATTTCTTTTCTAAAGAATATGGAAATTGAACCTTGCCTTACTAGTGGCACTACTTCACAAATCAGGCAGGAATTTTGCCTTTGTCTTTCCTTGAGCTATCTTTTCCAAAATAATAAATCTCCCCAATCTGAAAGCATTTCACGTAGTCATTCATTCTAGTCATTGGAATTACAGCCAAAATGTCTCTCAGTCTTCCCCAGTGACTTCATAATCATCATTTCTCCAGCATATTCCCCTGGTTAACTTCTCTTTTGTTCCTTAGCCTGATAATAAATTGTCCTTTGGTTCTGAGATGTGTCATTTTCCTCACTGACTTTTTGTTCGTCTCCTGAAGGCCGGAGGACACATTGCTGATGCCCCTGAGATCTGGCACTTGGTTGCCGGCTCTCTCCTGTCTTTGTGTCTGCTTTCATCTTCTCCTTCCCCAAGCATTTAAATCCTCCACTGTCCAGTCCTCCTGTTCTTTTCCTAATTGTTTTCATTTGTTTCTGAGTCTGCAGCTAGCATGGGACAAACTCCAGGTTAGTTTCAGAAGAAATCTATTTGAGTTTCCAGGTCCTCCATTAATTCCAGTCTTGCACTGTTCTTCTCTCTCACCTGTCATTTTCTGCAGATGCTTCAGGAGTTTCCTCAGGACTTTTAATGAGTCTGACTCAGAAGGCTTAGACTAGAAGCTTCCTTAGTATCCCAGTATCCACACATTAGTGGCATGTTTATTTTCTTACCATTCTGTATTCACCCAAACCACAGAACCTCAGGGATGCAACCAAATGGGTCAAGTGTTCACAAGTGCCATTCTTTAGACATAGATGCCTCATTCATTCCATAAATAAACATCTACTGATCATCTTTTATGGGGCAGGCATGGGGTTAGGTGATCATAGTACTCTTGGTGGAAGATGGTGGGAGGTGCAAATCCAGTTCTGGTCCCTGCCCTAGTGAAGAATGCCATGGAGTAGGAGAGATTACATTAGTTAGGGTAGTAACAGATCACCCACTATATGTTCTGTAAAGAAAGGTATTCCATTCCAGAGAGTGTAATGGGGGGATTTGACCAGGTTGGGAAGTTGGGGCAGCCCTTCCTGAGGAATTACGGAATGAGCTGCCTGTCAGAGCCCATCTGAAACTTGGAGCTTGCCATTTCCTCCTAGCCTCGTAATCCTATTAATCGCTACTATCTTTGGCCCTTTGGAGTATTGCATAAACCATGATATAAACCCTTGGGGCCATTTTGGCAAATAATTATTCCTGTATACAGAGTCCAAAATTGATTTATTTACCTGTGTCTTTAGAACCTGATAAAAACAGAATTAATTGCCAAGAATACTGTTCACTTTCATAGTTGGAAAACAATACAAGTTAGTGTGTTTTTTGGGGGGGGGGCATATTTATGGTCATTTTGACAATATTTAAATGATTAGAACTTACACAGATATCCCTCTCAGTTGACTGGTATGTGTGTGACCTAGGCAAGGATCTTTAACGAAAATGTGAGCCCAGCTTCTGTCTGAACCCCTGCCTAGCCCAGAGCAAGAAGGTTTCCCCACTCTGCAGCCCAAGAAGGATTATTTAGACTATTCTTAGCACAATTTAGGAGTTTTGATGTTATCTATTTAAAACAAATTACTGTACTGTGTGCTAAAACTCTTTTTCTTTGGATGATAGCTAGCCTGTGTTGGGAGCTTCCTATGTGTATTACTCATATTAACTCATTTAATCCTTATAACAACCCAGAGCTGGGTGTGATCATTAGAAGCTGAGGCACAGATATCACCCAGCTAATGAGAGGTAGAGCCAAGATTGGAAACGAGGTATCTGATGCTACAACCTGTTCTCTTAACTGCCATGCTATTCCACCCCCTACCCCACTTTTCCTTTTTGCTCTCTAGCAGTTCTCAGAAGTAGAAATATAGGCCAACTCACTCTGAAATACTGGCCATTTTGTTGATGTCTATCTGAACGATAAAATTGGGAAATAATATGTCAGTGAACTTTAATGAGTAGACCTTTTGTCCTCCATATGATTTACTTTCTAATAATTTCATTCCTCAGGTCTAATTGTCCATTTGGGCATCAGAGAGCAGAAGTGGTGACATAAAGACAGAAGAAGAAATAAACAACATGAATCCCCTGTCCCTGTCCCCAGGATTTTCCTGTAGTACAAGCTTCTACCTCTTGTTAAGAGAATATTTTGTTTTTAGCATTTTTTTAAATGAGGGTAAGAAAGGTGAAAGAAACTGTTCCTATAATAGGTAGATGACTCTGCCCAGGAGGAAGAATTTCATCCAGAACCAATTCCATTAGAGCCCCTAATTAGAAATATTAGCTACTAGTAACAGATAAAAGGAGGTAACCTTTGCTCTCATTTTAGCCAATTTCAGGAAGAGATTATCTTGCCAGATTAGCATGTTGCAACTCTCAACTGGGGATTTGAATGGTTTTAAAGGACTCAGCTAGGCAGTTGGTTTGGCAGTGACCCTGATTACCTCAGGTTTGCAGGGTCACTGTTTAGAATGCTGATTCAGCTCTGCCCTGGGCTGGACATCCAAGTTGGTCTTCCTTAGTCAAGAGGCATTATTCTTGGGAGCTACTAGAACATCAAGCATACATTTGAAGCTCAATTTGGAAAATGATCTAGCATATGAATGTATTGTGCTTATTTTTCAGTATTTAGTTCAAATTTTGGAGATGGCTAAATGAGGAGATGCTTAGTGTGTCACTGTTGGAGGTTTTAAGTGATTAAAAAAATCAAGCAGATGAGTGCATAAAGATTTCTATGCAAACAATGATGAGCTTAAATTAAAGCAGCTGATTTCGTATGAGAATTACTTGCATTGATTTGTAGAATATCTATATGGGTTCAAGATTCCATATTATGCAAATGAATGAGCCCTGAAGAGTCAAACTGTGGGAAAAAAAAAAAAAGAAATTAACTATAAAGATATTATTACCCACTCAGCAAGAGGAAAATGTAGACATACTTAGAGTTAACCCTTACTTTTCATATCATCTCCTTAGGAAGATCGGTGTCAGGGATGATGATCCTTTCTGCAACCATAAAGCTAAGCAAGATTTGCTCAGTTCTTCCTTCCACCGTCCTCCTTCTGTCCTTCTGCATTCTCTGCTGTGTTGCTTTTGGCCACCAGTGCCCTTAACTAGTCCCCTTGTTCCCTTTCAAAACGAATCTTAGAAAGGGATTTTATGAAAACAGTGTATAAATAACAGCATACCTAGTACATCCCTTCTTTCTGAAGCATCAGCATATTGATAGGAGACAAAGCCCAAGGAGATTTTACACAGTTGTAACATGGTTATGGGAGGGTGTTTATAAACCCAGTCCTGGACAGAGACTATAGATAAACAGCTTAAAGGATAAAAACCACTGTAATATTAAAAAATAAAGATCTCATGGTTTTTGATGTTCTAATACATTTGTCAGTGAACACCACCTTCCTCTTGACCAACTGGATCTGATCACATAAACCTGTGTAGCAAGATGGTATGTTACTTAAACAGAGTTTCAGGGGAAAGCCATTTAGTTTATAATTAGGAGTTCTTGTCATTCAGTAACAGTGAGTCCAAAATACACTATTATCCTTAATGTTGAATTTTAGGAGGAAAAAAAAGCAGTGGACCTCACTTGCCTGCCTCACCACCCTATCTTATTAGTAAAAATTGAGTTGATAAATTTATTTAAAAATTGGCATGCCCTATGCTGTTAGCATGGTGATGATCTCTAGATGTTTGGAGAAGTTGATTGACTAATGAAACTATGCTTAGGTTAGACATGTTGCCTGTTAAATACCCAGTTGTGGAGTCTGAACTGCCTTCCCAACTACCCATCCGCCAAGATAAGAGTCCTTCAGCAACCATGCTATGTTGAGTTGATGGCGCCATCTAGTGTCAGCCCGTGGAACTATCCTGCTGGATTCCTTCCTTCCTTGTGGGTCAGATCTCTGAGCAGTTGGGTGAAAGAGTTCACTGTCTAGTGGGGCACCCAATTCCTACCTTTCCTCTGTCTCCCTACTTTAGTTATGCCACCATGCCATCTTTTCTCCCTGACTCCATTTCTTTCTGTTACTTGCTCACTAGTATCCCTATTTGTAGCCATTTTCCTTCCTTTTTTTCTCTTCCAACTCTTGATCATTTTTTTGAAGCAAAAAAACAAAAAGCAAAAAACAACAGTGCTCACAACTGATAAACATAAATATTTTTCTAATGATACATTATGCCAAAGTAAGAGAATGCCATGCATTTCAAAGTGAAACTAATCTTTTAAACCATGTTAAAAGAACCAGAGTGAGACTAGAGATGAAGTCCAAAAGTCTTTTTTAGAAGATTGTCCCCTTATCTTCCTCTAATTAGATGTTTCCTCAAACACAGTCAACAAGAGAGTTTTTTTTAAAGTTTTTAATTGGTTTTGGAACTATTGTTATAGTATTATTATCTCTTTTTAAATTGCAAATTGAACGTCTTACTCATATTTTACATTTGAGACAGTTTCATGGAATATCCTGGAATGCTATGTCACTAGCATGGCATTGTCTCTGTAGGAAAATGTGATCTGAGTTCCAGACAAACTGTTTTCCTGTAGATTTTTGGATCCTGTATTAAATGAGAGAACAGAAATGAAAGACGTGTCGGACAAACCTGAGATGTAATTATTCTAACGTTTGTGGGATCTGAATTAGTATACAGTTTTAAGTCTCCCACATCAAACAATAAATTTTAAATTTCCACTTATGTTAAGCATCTTGATATTGTGGGTTTGAAAATACGTCCCCTCTGAAAAACAGGAACTGTGCTTGTCTGTTACCAGTTTTTGTGGTCGATATAGCAACTATTTTGATTTTTCAGAAGGGAGGAAAAGCAGTTAAATCCAGTTAAAATTAAAACCCGTTAAAATTAACTGGCTTGTAAGATTTGAATGCAGCTGTTCTACACATCACAACACTGAGAGTGAGTTGTTTGTTTATTACCGCTATTAATTATTATTGGTTGTTGCCACCACTTTTGGGGCAGTGGCATATAGACTATTTATATTCTTGGTCTAGCCTTAGAAAATAGAACTACAAGGGTAGAGAAGTTCCTGTTTGCTAATTTGCATGTACCTTGTTTTGATTTTTGCAGGGTAGGTGTGTGCACCTTATGTATGCAAGAGTAATTTAGCGTGTCAGCAGTTTCCTAGCAGAGGCGCTTGCTGACTCATGGGCTCTTGCGGCACTCAGCTGGCCGCACTGTAAACTGCCCACAGTCCCGGTGCTGCCCTTGGAGAGAGTACGGGGGCTTTGAGCTGCTGGCAGGCTATTTTCAGATCTGTAGTCACTGCCGAGCTGGGTTCCCACCTTCCAACAGCCTCTGTCATAGCCTTTCGGTTGCAGGGCAGAATACTGGGCATATTTCTGCCTTTGTGGAGTCTGCATAAGAACTGTGGCATTTCTGGGAATCCCTTGGGGCAATGGATTTTTACTTCATTTTAATTTTCTGGGAATCTTGAAGGGGAGAAGAGTAAGGGGATGAGAATAAGGGAAAAGAAATATGCCGTTACTTCTTCCTTAGCACCAGAAGGAACTTTCATAAACCTTTACCGTAGGTTTTCTTGGTGTAACTGAAAGCTGACCTACTTCTTCCTCTGTAAGGAGCGTGTGCTTTGAGTGGGGAAGTAGGGGAGCGGGTGCTCAGTGGCTAGCCTGCCATGGTTTTGTGTGGTTCAAGCCCTTCAGTGATGACAGAGTTTGTTTATATCTGTTGCATGTTATTAAGGTTATAAAAAAGAAAGAAAGAAAGAAAGAAACCTGACCTCAGGTCATTTTAAATCTGACATGTGTTTTCAAAGATGGTTTCACTGTTTGTTTTTGGAGTTCAGTTCTGCTTATTTTCATCGGAAAGTGTGAAATGTTACCTTTTTTGAGGTTTCTAAATAAACTTCCTTTTTTGTAGATACAAGTTGATCAAATCATCCTAAACTATCTTTAAACTATCTTGAGAAGGATGAATAACTTGAGATCAGCTGGGGAAGGAAAGCTTTGCACATCCTTAAGGAATGTTCCTCCTTTTATTTATTTATTTTTTTTTAGCTTCAGTAAGCATTCTGAAGCAGCTTTGACCAGTAATAAAGAAAAAGCTAAGCCACAGTGACTGTGTGTAACATGATGTTGATGGAAGTTCTTGGTTTCCGCCGATACAAATGACTCATCAGTATCAATAGAATTGTGACTTCTAATAATAACGCAGTGCAAGACCTTCACAACATGTGGTTTTAGCCCTAGCTGTTAGTGAAAGGTTGGAAAATATTAGTTTGAGTAGTTTGAACTTTTTTTTTTTTTTTTCTGGTCTCATGATTTCACCCAACTATAAAGTTGTTTTTTGTAGGTGTGATGATCACACTATTGTTTTTTCATGTTAGTGTTTTTAGTTTCGTTATGACCAAGAAGCCAAAGTCAGATCATTTCATCATTTAGAAATCTGTGTAGTAAGCATCTCCTGTCAGGACTGTGTTTTGAGGGAAATGTGGCTGAAAAGCAAATCCTCCCTGAACAGAGAAAGGAAAAAACTGGTACTGACATCAGTCCACAGAGCTGCTTGCTTCCTACACGGCATTGACTGCGGAGGGCTGTGGTATTGCTGACTAGCTCTATTGCCCTGTGAGTCATTGTTAAAGGATTCCAAGAGGAAGGGTAACAGAAAATGCGAGTCAGAGGAAACAGCAGAGTGGGGAAGGGGCAGTTATCACAGGGGGAAAGGCCTTGCCTCATTTCCATGGTCAAGGGGGGCTGCCTGGAGACCCTGAACATCCCAGGGAGTTTCGGTGTGTGTTTTTGTGTTGCAGCCTATTGACTTGCACCTGTACATGTGAGCATTCTTGTTTTCCTGTTTAGTTTTGGTTCGTTTTGCCTGCAGTTTGGGCAGGCCATTTGGGATCAGTATCTTGGCTCTATACCACAGCAGTCTTACCTGAGAGCCTTCCCTTTTTGGATTTTGTAGTGAAGGCAGCTGAATTTCTAGAATTTCCAGTTGTTTCCTTCTGAACTTCATCTTTAGGAATGTTCTGTCATTTGTTTCCTAGTGACTCTTGCTACAATAGCCTTGATCTGGGAAATGAATGCTTAAGAGGGAAGCACAGAATTAGAATTTTGTTAGTTCAGATTTTGTGTCAGTCTTAACCTCTTCCATACTTCATTTTAGACAGATTGGTCTTTCGGGTTTTTTTTTTTTGGCTTTTTTGTTTTTGTTTTTTGTTTTTGCTTTTGTTTTGTGTCCTGCTGTCTTATTAGCATTTTGGATTTTTAATACCAATACCTCCCTGTTACTCTTTTACCATTGTGCCTTGCTACCATGTGGAGTTTCCTTTTGAGCCTCTTTTTCTTTCCCTTTCTTTCTTTTTTTTTTTAAATTTTTTTTTAATGTTTTATTTATTTCTAGGAGAGAGAGAGAGGGAGACAGTGTGAGCAGGGGAGGGTCAGAGAGAGAGGGAGTCACAGACTGAAACAGGCTCCAGGCTCTGAGCTGGCAGTCAGCACAGAGCCTGACGCGGGGCTCGAACCCACGAACCGCAAGATCATGACCTAAGCGAAAGTCTGACGCTTAACCGACTAAGTCACCCAGGCACCCCTTTCTTTCCCTTTCTTGGCAAATGTTTGCATTTCTTTCTCTCTGTGAACATTCATCTCTTCCCACTTTTCTGATTCCATTTGCTCCTGCCTGCATGCTCACACCCCTTTCTCACACTGCTCTTAGACAGACTCAGGCATGCGCACACATGGTTACATTTTTACACGGAAACCCACACGTGCAACATGCACCTACCCGATGCCTCTCCCTGACCCTGCTCTCTGGCTTGTGTAGTTCCTTACAGTGGCCTCAGGTGCTGCTCTTACCATCCTTGACAGCAGCCTGTTTCTGGGAAGGGATGTTCAGGTGGGAAGAAAATCATAAGGGAAGCCAGAACTGGCTTTCTACCTGCAACTGAGAATACATCCTGGGGAGGAGGCTGGGTTCTGAGAAACCAGGACAGGGTCCAAGGGAAGCCAGAGCTTCAGAAGCCAGGAGGGGCATAGGCCAGGCTCAGGGAAATTGGCAAAGGAAGATGAGAGGTTGAGATGGTTGTGCCACGCAGCCTTAAATGGGAGAATCCTGATGGCATCAGAAATGCATCTGACAGGGTGAGGTAGCCGAGAGAATTAGGGGAAGAAGAGGCCCAAAACCCAGAGTGTGAAAGAGGACTGGAATCTTTGAATTGTCTTCTGGCCATTAAAATGCTTATACAGTCTGGTAGGTCTGTGGGACTGTGGGAACAGGTGGGGGAGCCCATGGGACACACAGTAAGGAGTAGCTGCCCCTCTTCGGCCTCAGGGCTCTCTCACACTCCCTGACGGAGGCCTTCTCTATCAGCCTGTGGAGTGCCAGGAACACCTTCCTTCCCAGGTGCCTCACCCCTTTCCTTTCCTTCCTTTTCTCCAAAGACTTTTTAAAAAATGTTTATTTATTTTTAAGAGACAGAGAGACATACTGTGAGTGGGGAAGGGGCAGAGAGAGAGGGAGACACAGAATCTGAAGCAGGCTCCAGACTCTGAGCTGTCAGCACAGAGCCCGATGCAGGGCTTGAGCTCATGAACTGTGAGATCATCACCTGAGCCAAAGTTGGACGCTTAACCAACTGAGCCACCAGGTGACCCCCCCTTTTTTTTTTTTACAAGGATTTTATCACCTTCTGAAATCCCATATGTGTTGCTTGCTTGCTTATTATCTTTCTCCCTCACTATGACATAAACTCAGGGGTTATTGTCTCCTGTGTTCACTGTGGTATTCCCAGTGCCTGGCAAAGTGTCTGGCACTCAGGGTGTTCAATATATATATATTTGTTGAATGAATGAATGAATGAATGAACGGACTCATTGACTCTCCCTCTTTAAAAATCACCTGTGGCTTCTTGCTGCCCACAGAAGTCTAAACTCCTCAGCAGAACTTATAAAGCTTTTTGTAACCTGTTCCCCCTCTTCCATTTCAGGTCTCTGTTACACCAGGATTTCCTTCATGTTGAACTTCAGTTAAGTCCCCCTTGAGCCAGTTTATGTTTTTATTTTGTACAGTTTGCTAATGTATGAGGTATCTATGCTGACTCAAGTTTTTAAAAGTTTATCCTAAAGTTACTTCTTGGACAAATCAATACCTACTGAGGACTTGCTCTTTGCAAAGAACACAATTAGGCACAGGATATGGTGTGTGGGATGCAATACCAGTATAAAATATGTTCCCTGTCTATAGAGAAGTCATTTTATCTTGGAGATGACACATACAGACATGAAGCGTTTGAAGTACAGTGCACAGCAGTATGTGACCAAGGGCCAGAATGAATAGTAGAGGTAAGTATGGTAGGCATTAGGAGAACAGAGTGAGGATTGGAGGACTGGGAAGCCTTAAAAGGAGGAATTGGATCTGTATATGTCCCTAAAATATTTTGGGATTTTCTGAAATGATCTTTATTTCTCTAGTTGGTACCTTCACAATTTTATAGATGTCGTGTTCATCAGCTTCATTGTTGATCATTGTCAGCATAGTGTTCTTTTCTTGACTATTCTTAAGATGTAATGAATGGAAAAATATGAAGGATTCTAAGTGCACACATGCAAAATTCTCATATAACAGTACAAAAAGCTTAAAATGTGTGAGAAGTCCTTCCTTTTTATTATTTGAAAAAACAATGAATATAGCTTCTGTACACTAAAACATGAAAGAGAACTTTTGGAAAAGGTGGGAGAATAGGATCCTGAGCTTACCTTGTCTCATGGTCACATCAAAGCAACAACTACTTTATGCAACTAACTCTGAAAATGACCTGAAGACTGGCAGAACGTATCTTCCTCAACTAACTATAGAGAGGAGGGCCCATCAACAAGATGGGTAGGAGGGGTAGAAGTGTGGTTAGGAACCAAACTACAAACAGGACAGACATTGTAAGCAAGGGGGATCAGACTCCACACTGGCCATCTCTGACTTTGGAGACCCGCACTGGAAAGATAAATGCCCTAACATCTAGCTTTGAAAATCAGCAGACTTAATTAACTCAGGGAAAACCAGAGTGTGATAGGAAACCAAGTCCCTGCCTTTCAAGAGCCAGCACGTTAAATAATTCAGCCTGAGACACAGCACAGAAATAACAGTTTGAAAAGTGCCAGAGACATACCTGAAGGAGCTTTTTTGACATCTCAAAATGTGTGCTCAAGGTACAGGGATCTGTAGGAGATTCCTCTGGAAACAAAAGTGCTAGCAGGCAACATTTTTTTTTGCTCTTTTTCATTCTAGATATCTAGACTGACTTGCAGGAGTCAACTGGTTCTAACACTGTCCATCTACTTTGCTAGCATCATGAGCCCCAGCCTGGCATTCTCCTGTATAGACCTGCCCCACTTAACACATCTGCTTCAGCAAGCATCCCTCCAAACTGGCTACTGCTTCACCACACTTTAGTGTAGGCAGCCTTGGCTACGATTGGTTCCCTTCCAAAGTGACTGCTGTCCTGGGAAGGGGAGAGATAACCCCACACACCAGTAGGCCCATAGTTCCTGCAGTTGGGCTTCTGAGCTGGCCACTCAGGGAGCAAACCCTGACCTTCTGTGCCTATAGCTGTGGCAGAGAGGTTAATCGAAGACAGTTAGACTGAGTGCTGGCTTTGCCCACCAAAGAGGCCATAGCAGCCACAGCCGAGCCTCTCCACAGACAGGGAGAAAACTCTTATCTAGTGTACCAAGAATAGGCAAAACAAGTCATTGCAGCCACCTGGTCTGAAAGCAATTACAGCTTGGTCACTACAGGAGGGAACATGCAGCCCACACAGGGAACACTTTTAGAGTGCCTGGTTCTGGTGACTGAGGTGGGAGTTGTGCTATAGGACACCAGAAGACCTCTTCTAGACAAGGCCACTACTTTCAAGACCAGAAGACATAGCTGGCTCACATAGAAACAAACGCAGTTAGACAAAATGAAGAGACAAAGGAATATATCCCAAATGAAAACACAAGTCAAAGTCACAGTAAAAGAGCTAAGTGAAATAGAGATAAGCAATGTGCCTCATAAAAAGTTTGAAGTCATCATCATAAAGATATTCACTGGACTTGAGAAGAGAGTGGATGAACTCAGAACTTCAGCAAAGACATAGAAAATAAAAAACTAATTGGAGCTGAAGAATTCAATAACTGAAATGAAAAATTTCTCTAGAGGAAATTAACAACAGATTAGAGGATGCAGAAGAACAGATCAGTGGTCTGGAAGACAGGGTGATGGAAAGCAACCAAGATGAGTAAAAATAAAAATAAAAAGTGAGAATAGGTTAAGGGAACTCTGTGATATCATTAAGTGCAGTAACATTCATATTATAGGGATTCTAGAAGGAGAAGAGAAGGAAGGGACAGAAAACTTATTTGAACAAATAATAGCTGAAAACTTCCCTACTCTGGGGGAGGAAACAAACACCCAGGTCCATGAAGTACAGAGATTCCCTAATGAGATGAATTGAAGAAGGTCCACCCCAAGACACATAATAATTAAAATGGCAAAATGTAATGATAAGAAAAGAGTCTTAAAAGCAGCAAGAGAAAAGAAAAGTTATATACAAGAGAAACCCTAAAAGCCTCTCAGGTGATTTTTCAACAGACTCTTTGCAGGCCAAATGGGAAGTGGCATGATGTATTCAAAGTGCTAAAAGGAAAAAACCTGCAACCAAGAATACTCTACTTGGTAAAGTTATCATTCAGGATTGAAAGAGACATAGCTTTCCAGACAAAAGTTAAGAGTTCATCACCACCACACCAGTCTGACCAGAAATGTTAAAGGGAATTTATTAAGTGGGGGTAAA
Organism: Proteles cristata cristata; assembly: GCA_017311185.1. Taxonomy (NCBI): domain Eukaryota; kingdom Metazoa; phylum Chordata; class Mammalia; order Carnivora; family Hyaenidae; genus Proteles; species Proteles cristata. Next base: position 268,658 of record JAESUZ010003777.1, on the reverse strand, counting down.
AAGGCTATAACTAGATGTAAGAAAATTATGAAAGGTGAAAGGAAATAATGAATTTGAGAGGTGAAAGGAAACATCTAGTAAAGTAGTAGATTACTTATAAAGTCAGTATGGAGATTAAAACATATAAGTAAAATCAATTATATCTACAGAAATTAGTCAAAAGATACAGAAATTTTAAAAATGTAAAATATGACATCATATACATAAAACATGGAGGGGAATAAAAAGTTAGTGATTTTAGAATGCACTTAAATAATCATCAACTTAATATAGACTGCTATACACATAGGATGCTATATATGAACCCAATGGTAACCACTAATCAGAAACCTGTAGTAGATACATAAAGAATAAAGAGAAGGGAGTCCAAGCATAACACTAAAGAAGGCCATCAAACAAAAGGAAAGGGCAAGAGAAGAAGAAAGAAACAGAGGAAGCCTGGGTGGCCCAGTTGGTTAAGTGTCCAATTCTTGATTTCAGCTCAGGTCATGATCTCATGATTGTGAGATCAAGCCCTGCATCAAGCTCTACACAGGGCATGGAGCCTGAATAAGAGTCTCTCTCTCTCTTTCTCCCTCTGCTCCTTTCCCCTGTTCACATGCACACTGTCTCTTTCTCTAAAAAAAGGAAAAAAAAAAAAAAAGAAATAGAGAAGAACTACAAAAACAACCAGAAAACAATTAACAAAATGGCAATAAGTACATACCTATCAGAATTTACTTTAAATGTAAGTGGACTAAATGCTCCAATCAAAAGACATAGGATGATTGAACAAATTAAAAAACAAGACCTAAAGGCAGACTGAAAGTAAAGGAATGAAAAGATATTCCATGCAAATGGAAGGGGGAAAAAACAACAACAAGGTAGTAGTACAGACAAAACAACCTTATTTTATTTTTATTTTTTTAATGTTTATTTATTTTTGAGAGAGAGAGACAAGAGTGTGAGCAGGGGAGGGGCGGAGAGAGAGGGAGACACAGAATTCAAAGTAGGCTCCAGGCTCTGAGCTATCAGCACAGAGCCTGGTGCGGGGCTTGAACTCACAGACTGCAAGATCATGACCTGAGCTGAAGTCAGATGCTCAACCAACTGAGCCACCCAGGTGCCCCGAAAAAACAACTTTAAAACAAAGACTGTAGCAAGAGACAAAGAAAGGCATTGCATAATGATAAAGAGATCCATCCAACAAGCAGACACCATAATTGTAAATAACTTTTCACCCAACGAAGGAGTACCTAAATACATAAAGCAAATATTAAAAGACATAAAAGAGGAAATTGATAGTAATACAATAATAGGAGATATAAACACCCAAATGGATAGATCATCATCAATGGATAGTTCATTCACACAGAAAATCAACAAAGAAACAATGGCTTTGCACTACACAGTAGATGGACTTAACAGTTATACATAGAACATTTTGTCCAAAAACAACAGAATACACATTCAAGTGCACATGGAACATTCTCCACGATAGACCACCTGTTAGGCACAAAACAAGTCTCAGCAAATTTAAGAAGACTGAAGTCATATCTGACCACAATGGTATAAAACTAGAAATCAATTGCAAGAAAAAATCTGGGAAAAAAAAACACAAAACAAGGGAGACTAAACAACATGCTACTTAACAACAAATGGATCAATGAAGAAATCAAAACATACATAGAGACAAATGAGAATGAAAACACGACACCCAAAATCTTTGGGATGCAGCAAAAGCAGTTCTAAGAGGGAAGTTTGTAGTGATACAGACCTACTTCAGGAAATAAGAAAAATATCAAATGAGCAATCTAATCTTATAACTAAAGGAACTGGAAAAAGAAGAACAAACAAAGCCCAATATTAGTAGAAGGAAGGAAATAATAAAAATTAAAGCAGAAATAAATGAAATAGAAACTAAAAAAAAAAGATAAATGAAACTAAGAGCTGGTTCTGTGAAAAGAAAAGCAAAATTTATATACCTTTAGACTCGTCAAGAAAAAAAAGAGAGAACTCAAATAAGTAAAATCAGAAATGAAGGAAGAAAATAATAACTGACACCACAGAAATACAAAGAATTATGAGAGAATACTCTAAGAAATTATATGCCAACAAATTGGACAACCTAAAAGAAATGGATTAATTCCTGAAAACATATAATCTTCCAAAACTGAATAAGGAAGAAATAGAAAACATGAACAGACCATTTACTAGTAACAAAATTGAATTGGTATTAAAAAAAAAAAAAAAACTCCCAACAAATGAAAGCCAGGACTAGATGGCTTCCTGGGTGAATTCTACCAAACATTTAAAGAAGAGTTAATGTCTGTTCTTCTCAAGCTATTCCAAAAAATAGAAGAGGAAAGAAACCTTCCAGAATCATTATACAAGGGAAACATCCAGATTACCCTAACAACCAAAACCAAAGACACAACATAAAAAAGAAAATTACAGGTCAATATCCCTGATGAGCATAGATGCAAAAACCCTCAACAAACATTGACAGATTGAATTCAACAACACACTAAAAGGATCATTCACCTTGATCAAATGGGATTTATTCGTGGGATGGGGTGATTAAGTTTTCACATATCAGTCAATGTGATACATCACATTAACAAGAGGAAGGCTAAAAACCAATAATCATCTCTGAAGATGCAGAAAAAGCATTTGATTAAATTCACCATCATGATAAAAAAACTCTCAATAAAATTGGCTTAGAGGGAGCATACTTCAACAGAATAAAGGTGGTATATGAAAAATCCACAGCTAACATCATATTAAATGATGAAAAATTGTAAGTCTTTCCTCTAAGATCAAGACCAAGACAATGATATCCTTTCTCACGACTTTTATTCAACATAATACTGTAAGTTCTACTTGGAACAATCAGACAAGAAGAATAAATAAAAGGTATCCAGATTGGTAAGGAAGAAGTAAAACTGTCATTATTTGCAGCTATGACACTATATATAGCAAATACTAAAGACTCCACCAAAAAAAATACACTATTAGAATCAATAAAGGAATTCAGTAAAGTTGCAGGTGCAGAAATATGCAGAAAGCTGTTGTGTTTCTACACAATGATAATAAAATAGGAGAAAGGGGAATTAAGAAAACAATCCCATTACACTTGCACCAAAAAGAATGAAATACTTAGGAATAAATTAACTATGAAGGTGAAAGACCTATACTCTTAAAACTATAAGACATTGGTGAAGGAACTCAAAGATAACACAAACAGATGGAAAGATACATCATGCTCATCAGTTGGAAGAATTAATATTGTTAAAATGTCCATACTACCCAAAGCAATCTACAGATTCAATGCAATCCCTACCAAAATACCAATAGCATTATTCACAGAATTGGAACAATTAATCCTAAAATTCATATGGAACCACAAAAGACCTTGAATAGCCAAAGCAATCTTGAGAAGGAACAAAGCTGTAGGTATCACAATCCCAGATTTCAAAATATACTACAGGGGCGCCTGGGTGGCTTAGTTGGTTAAGCATCCGGCTTTCGCTTAGGTCATGATCTCGCGGTTCGTGGGTTCGAGCCCCGTGTTGGGCTCTGTGTTGACTGCCACCTCAGAGCCTGGAGCCTGTTTCAGAGTCTGTGACTCCCTCTCTCTCTGACCCTCCCCTGCTCACGCTGTGTGTGTGTCTCTCTCTCCTAGAAATAAATAAAACATTAAAAACATTTTTAAAAAATACACTACAAAGCTGTAGTAAAACAATATGGTACTGGCACAAAAATGGACATATAGATCAATAGAACAGGATAGAGAGCCCAGATATGGTTATTTCTTACATGATCAATTAATCTATGACAAAAGAGAAAAGAATATGCAGTGGGAAAAAGGTAGTCTCTTCAATAAATGGTACTGGGAAAACTGGACAGATACATATAAAAGATTGAACCTGGACCACTTACTTATACCATATACAAAAACAAACTCAAAATGGACTAAAGACCTAAGTGTGAGAGCTGAAATCATAAAGCCCCTAGAAGAAAACATACACAGCAATCTCTTGGATGTTAGCATTAGTAACATATTAATGGATATCTCCTCAGGCAAGGGAAACAAAAACAAAAGCAAACTATTGGAGCTTCATCAAAACAAACAAAAATGCTTTTGCACAGCAGAGAACACCATCAACAAAACAAAAAGGCAAACTACTGAACAGAAGTTTTTGCAAATGATATATTCCATAAGGGGCCACTATCTAAAACATATAAAGAATTTATACAACTCAACACCAAAAAAAACCAAACAATTCGATTAAAAAACAAGCAGAGGACCTAAATAGATTTTTTTTCCCCAAAGAAGGCTAATGGATGGTCAGCAGACACATGAAAAGATGCTCAACATCATTAATAATCAGAGAAATGCTGGTAATCAGAACCACAAAGAGATATCACGTCATACCAGTCAGAATGGTTAGTATCAAAAAAGACCAGATATAACAAGTGTTAGGATATGGAGAGAAAGGAATCCACTTGCACTGTTAGTGAGAATGTAAACTGGTGTAACTACTGTGGAATACAGTATGGAGATTCCTCAAAAAATTGAAAATAGAAATACCATATGATCCAGTCATTCCACCATTGGGTGTTTACCCAAAGAAAATGAAAGCACTAATTCAAAAAGATATATGCACCCCTATGTTTAATGTGGTATTTTAAAAAATATCCAAGATATGGAAGCAGCCCAAGTATCTGTCAGTAGATGAATGGAGAAGGATGTAGTATGCATATGCAATGGAATATTACTCAGCCATAAAGAGAATATAATCTTCCCATTTGCAACAACATGGATGGACCCTGAAGGTATTATGCTAAGGGAAATAAATCGGACAAATACAAATACCACATGATTTCACTTACATGTGGAATCTAAAAAACAAAACAAGTGAATAAAAGAAACAACAAACAGATCCTTAAATAAGAAGAACAAACTGGGGGTTGCCAGAGGGGATGTGGGTAAAGGGATGGGTGAAATAGCTGAAGAGCAATTAGAGGTACAAACTTCCAGTTATAAAGTAAGTAAGTCATGGAGATAAAAAGTACAACATAGAGAATGATGTCAATACTGTAATAATGTTCTTTTGTGACAGATAGTGACTATGCTTATCATGGTGGTGATTGAGTACACCTGAAACTAATATAATGTATGTCAACTCTACTTCAATTTAAAGAAATGAAGAGTGAAAAAATAAGTTCAAAGAAGTTGATGCTATTTGTGGCACACGTGTATGAGACTGGTCCAGTATATGTAAAGAACACGTATAAATCAATAAGAAAAACCCAAATAACCCAATTTTTTAAAAAATACTGTGCATTTATATACTTAAGCATTTCGCAAAAGAAACCCAGTTGGTTAGTTTAGGGATCAAACACATGCAAATTAAAATTATAATAACATACTACACACATTCTTTGGATTGGCAGAAATTTAAAAATCTGATCATACTATGTGCTGACAAGGCTATGGATGAATGGGAGATCTTGTGTATAGCTGGTAGGAGTAGAACTTGATACAATTACATTGGAAAACAGTTTCTTGCTCAGCCTGCTAATAACAGAACCCAGCAGTCTTGGTCCTAGGTATATATCTAGGAAAAATGCTTAATCATGTGCTTTAAGAAACACAAGAGGAGAATACTGAAAGAAACTTTGTTTATAAATGCAAAACTGGAAACAACCCAACACTGGATTGAATTAACACATTTCACTGTTTATGCACTTGTATACTACTAGGCAGTGAGAAATGAGCTAACAACACCACATATAGGAGAGGGTAGACCGAGGCTTTTCTTGATGGTTCAAGTCAAAAATTCTGCCTGGGTTCAAAAGCAGGTTTGGACACTTAAGATTTTGTGATCTTCGGCAAGATTTTAACTCCAGCTTCCTCATTTGTACATTGGGGAAAATGATAGTGTCTATCCGATAGGGTTGTTAGGATTAAATGAGTTAATATTTGTGACATGCTCAGGAGAATGATTGACATGTCACAAGTTCTGTGTGTTTGTTAAACAAAAAAAATGCATACATCAATATGGATGAGTTTTACAAACATAACGTTGAATAAAATAAGCACAACACAGAAGAATATATACAGTATGATTCCATTTTTGTAAACTTCAAAAGCATGTAAAACTAAATACACCATTTAGGGATGCATATATAGGTGATAAAACTGTGAAGAAAATTAAGGGAATGATCGCCACCACAAAAATCAATACAGCCATTACCTTCAGAGGTGATGGAGTGGGCCATGATGAGGAAGGGATCCTTGGGGGTACTGAGGCCCTGGAAATGTTTTATTTTCCAAACTGAATAGCAGTCCCAAGGATGTTCTTTTTTAAAATTAACTTTTTTAACTGCGTGTGTTTTTTGCATATGTGTATATGTATGACATATTAGATAATTTTAAAAAGAATTTTGTGGCTTGTTATTTTCTAAAAATATTTCTGATTTGGTCTGTTTTTTTTTAAATTTTGTAACGTTTATTTATTTATTTTTAATGTTTTATTTATTTCTGAGAGAGACAGACAGCGTGAGCAGGGGAGGGTCAGAGAGAGAGGGAGATATAGAATCTGAAACAGGCTCTAGGCTCTGAGCTAGCTGTCAGCACAGAGCCCGATGCGGGGCTCAAACCCACGAACTGTGAGATCATGACCTGAGCCAAAGTCGGCCGCTCAACTGACTGAGCCACCCAGGTGCCCCAACATTTATTTATTTTTGAGAGACAGAGACACAGAGCATGAGCAGGGGAAGGGCAGAGGGAGAGGGAGACACAGAATCAGAAACAGGTTCCAGACTCAGAGCTGTCAGCACAGAGCCTGAAGCGGGGCTCGAACTCGCAAAACGCGAGATCATGACCTGAGCTGAAGTCGGCGCCCAACCAACTGAACCACCCAGGCGCCCCATTTGGTCTGTTATTTTAACAATACATCAGAGAATGCAAAGCCCAGAGCAACATAATGACATTTAACAGGAATAAAGGCAAATTCCTACATTTAGATTAAAAAGAATAAGTTGTTCAAGTACAGAATCTGTATACCTGCTTGGTGCCAGCGTCTCCATAAGATTGCAAGCTGTCAGTGCAGTATGGTTCTTTTGCTCCTAATGGAAGATGACATCACCTTGGAACCACATTAAGAGGGCTATCCTATTTATTTCTATTTTTTTTTAATGTTTTATTCATTTTTTAGAAGGAGAGGGGAGGGGAAGAGGAAAAGAGAGACACAAAATCCGAAGCAGGCTCCAGGCTCTGAGCTGTCAGCATAGAGCCTAATGCAGGACTTGAACTCACAGACTGCGAGATCATGACTTGGGTTGGATGTTCAACCGACTGAGCCACCCTGGCACCCTGAGAGCTAGCTGTCCAATTTAGATTGGGCAATGTGGTGGTCCTGCTCAACTCTTCTTAGGTCTGGTACCATGGAATACTGTGCCTAGTCCCAAGGGACTGTTTTGAGGAAGATCTTGAGCACAGTGGGAGTGTCCTCTGTAATCAAGAAGTTTAGGGATTCAGAAAATAGTCAGTTCTAACACGCCAATGAAGTGGGGATGTTTAACATGGAAAAGAGATGTAGGGAGAGAATGGAGGTCTTTCATCATTAGGAGGGAAAGGAGACTTCTTTGCTGCTCTCTCCGCAAGTGCAATTCCTGAAGGAAATTTCAGTTTCTAGTTACCAGAGATGCCCAAGCAGAGTCTGTAGGACCTTCCATAGGCTTCACTAGAGCCTGGCTACCTGACACGTAGTGTCTGGACTAGCAGCATCAGCATCACTTGGAGCTTGTTAGAATGCAAAGTCTTATGCCCACCCTATGCCTACTAAATCACAATCTTCATCATATACATGTTAAAGTATGAGAGACACTGGACTAAATGTTTCTAAGACCTCTCTTTATAATTCTTAAGATTCAGTGATTTTATTCAGCAAATTGCCTACTCAACTAAAAGTTATCAATTTATATGTAACTATTAATTTAAATGCCTGATTATAATTAATAATAACTGTAATGTATGTATACGTTAGAGAATAGATCCTAAAAGTTCTTATCACAAGGAAAGCTAAATTTGTAACTGTGTGGTGATGGATATTAACTAAACTTGTTGTAATCATTTCACAGTATATACAGATATCGAACTGCTATGTTATATACCCGAAACTAATGTTATATGTTGATTATATGTTAATTTTTAAATGTTTAAAAAATAAAATGCCTAAGTATTTATATGTATATATAAACTCAAACAAGTATTTGTTGATGAATTAGTTTGAAATGGATTTGTCCATTTTTCTACTAACGTGAAAGTTAGGTTGCTTATGTTTTGGGGCAGCTAATAACAATTAAAACATAAATGTTTTTTCTTTTTAATATATAGTATTAGATTCTTTAAAAATTCTGTTAATTTCTTCAAAATTTTTCCTATATTTATTAAGATTTCCAGACAAGGTTAAGGTTCTGAATACCTGTTAACAATACTCAAGGGGACTCCTGGGTGGCTCAGTCAGTTAAGCATCCAACTCTTGATTTCAGCTCAGGTCATTATCTCACAGTCATGAGATTGAGCTCCGCCTTGGGCTCAGTGCTGAGTTTGGGGCCTGCTTGAGATTCTGTCTCTTTGTCTGTCTGTCTCTGTCTCTCTCTCTCTACCCCTTCCCAACTCGCACATGCTCTATCTCTAAATAAATAAATAAATAAAATAATATTCAAAAGACGTTTAAATAATAAAAATATCTCAGAATACATTGATTTTATATTTAGCCTAATTTTTGCTTGTATGTATTCATATTTTGACCTTATGGGAACCTTCAAAGTCTGAATATTTTATAGTGATTCTCCGCAGTACCTCTTAACTTCAAGAATCTAGATCTGAGATATGGCAAGTAAAATACTTCTACCTTTTTAAAAATATTTATTTATTTTTGAGAGACAGAGAGTGCAAGCACGAGTGGGGGAAGAGCAGAGAGAGAGGGAGAGTGGGAGAATGCCAAAGAGCTTCCAGATTGTCAATGCAGAGCCCGATGTGGGGCTTGCAACTCACGAACCATGAGATCATGACCTGAGCCAAGATCAGAAGTCAGATGCTTAAATTGACTGAGCCACTCATGCACCCCTGCTTTTACTTTTTTTTTACTTCAAAAGACCATGACTAACTTAAGCTTATCTCTTTTTTCCTTAAATATTTTGCTACTTACCCTTTTAACTGCTATAGTTCGGGTGGAATCCATGATTCATTTCATCTTTTTCCCTTAATGTAATTAGTCACTTATTCTTTTGATGTCCATAGCGAAACAAATATTTAACATGATAGTCATAAAATTCCAAAATACAGAAGTTCATAAATGACTTACAATCAGATATAAAATATGCTGCAGTATATGGCAAAAATGAATGGGAAAACATGATCTTATGAATTAAAAATGTTCCTTAAGGCCATGTAACCATGAGTTATTTGGTTTAAGCACATATTTCCCCCTCTGTTTTCTTTTGACATGTAGGAAAAGGAAACTACTTTGATAGTTGGATAAAGTAATATTTGGTGTATATATGTTATCTAGATAATGTATGACAAATGGCTTTACAAAATGATAAAGCACTATAGACATTTTAATAACTTTTGTGCATTACAGTTATGTTTTAATTTTTGTTCACCAGGGTTTCCCCTCATTTTATAGGACTGGCTGTTAAAATAAATCTAAATTCCACCTTGGTGAGAGTCTTTAAGTTTTGATTTCTTAATCCATAAATAAATGTGAACAAGTGTCACCATTTTTCACCATTTTTGTAACTGGCTGTGAGGTGGAAAGCTGGACTTTCCCCCCAGCTTGCTTGCTTGTTTATTCTGTTCATTTATTCATTCACTGTGAATATATACTGAGCACTTCTCTGTGTAAAGCTCTGGGCTGAGTGTTATGAATAAGACAGTCCCAGTGTTCAATAATTTTTAAATTTATAAATTTATTTTTAATCATCATAGCACCTTACTGAATTTTTTATTGTTAGATCACCATTTTAAACACTGAGTAAATATGGATTGATGTTGAACTTAATGGTCTAAAATAAAATTGTTTAAAGTATATTCTTCAATTTTTAAGAGCAAGATTTAGGAAGAGTAGTAGATATTTCTTTTTTTAATTTATGTTTATTTTTTTAAATGTTTCATTTATTTCTGAGAGAGAGAGAGAGAGACAGCATGAGCAGGAGAGGGTCAGAGAGAGAGGGAGACACAGAATACAAAGACAAGCTCCAGGCTCTGAGGCGTGGGGCTCAAACCCATGAACCGTGAGATCATGACCTGAGCTGAAGTCGATGCTTAACCGACTGAGCCACCCAGGCGCCCCAAGTATTCCGTATTTCTATAGGGTTTACCTAATCTAAGGTTTTCTCAGAATGGTTCAAAATCATATGTTCTCTTATAGACTCCAGCCGGTGCTGTCCAGTATGGCAGTCAACTAGTTACAATGTGGCCTTTGAATTTGAAATGTGGTTAGTCCAAATTACAATGTGTTCTAATAATTTCTTACATTGGTTACATGTTGAAATTATAATATTATATATATATAAAGTTAAGTAAAAATACTCTTAATTTTATCTGTTTATTTTTACTTTTTTAAAAAATGTGGCTCCTAGAACATTTTTAATTACATATATGGCTCACATTATATTTCTCTTTGATAGTGTTGGTCTTGACTCTAAGTGTAGAGTGATTGAGAGCTCTCAGAGAAAAAGAGATCAGAACTTAGCAGAAAGTTTGAGAGATGAGAGGCCATGGACAGAATCCACTTAGTCCAAGAAGAAATCCCAATCTGAAAGCCCTACTTTCAGAGATGCCTGCTTTCCTGAACCCACAAAAAGAGCATTGGTATAGCAAGCATTTATTTAATATCTACAATGTACAGACCACTAAGGGAGATTAAAACAAATATCACACAGGTCTTTGCCTTTAGGATAAAATAGCCTACTGAGGAGGTAAGACATGAACCTGTGACTTGTTAAATCATGGTATGAGAAGTAAATATTCAATGCTCTTATCTAAGAACTGTCACAAATGAATGGGAGAGGAACTAAATGGAAAAAGAAAGAAAAGTCACCATGGCCTGGAGGGATGTCCTGAAGGAGGAGTGATTTAACTGAAGAGGGGGTAGGATCCCAATAGGCAGGGGGAAAGGGGCATAGCCAGTTAGGAAGAGGGGTTAGAGTGGGAACAAGAGGGAAAGGATAGGAAAGCATAAGACAGTTGAGAGGTCAGTGATAAGAAGTAAATCAGAGGATTTAGGAATATAAGGTGTAAGTAGAATAAATGTTGCATACCTTTAATTGTTAGGAAGTTCTTCAGAAAGGAAAATTGGTAATACTATATTGTCAGTTACATTTATACTGACATTTGTATGCAGCCTTATAACTTAAAAAATTCTTGGGTAAGAATATCATTTAATAATCAGGCAACAGTAATAAACATTTGTCTATCTTTTTTGCTAAAAATGCACTGTTATGTCATTTGACATTTGCTGATCACTCCATTTTATAGAAGTGAAAGCCAGAGAAGCCAAGACTGCGTAATTAATAGTAAAATTTTGAATTTAGATCTAGCTTTTTAGCTCCATTTTACTATGTTGAGCTACTCTAATTATCACACCTGTAGATCTACTTCTTGAGAGGAGCTAGTTTTATCTTATTTAATTTTAATCTCGAGTATAAATTGAGAAAAGTGCCTATATCACATACATTCATTACACTGATGAATTTCACAGGGTGAATATTGATGGCACTGCGTTCCCAGGTTAAGACAGAACATTACCAATATTACCCCAGAAATCTCTCATGCTACCTTTCAGTGATGACCCCTGTGGTGACCACTACTCTGACTTTTAAAAGCATGGATTTGCCTTGCCTGCTTTTGAACTTTGTATAAATGAAATCTTATGGTATATATTATTTTGTGTCTGGCTTCTTTCATTCATTCAAGAATAGATTTGTGAAATCCATTAATGTTGTTGCATATAATGGTCAATTTTTGATTCTCAGTGCTATATAATACCCTGTTGTGTGAATGTACCACTGTTTATTCATTACGTGGTTCTCAATTTTTTTTTCATTATTACAAATAGCACTGCCATTGAACATTCGAGAACATATCTTTGGATGGACACACATGTGCACTTCTGTTGGGCATGTATGTAGGAGTAGAGTTATGAAAGCAGCTTAATTATTAAATTGTCTTGTAGATACAGCACAAATTTGGCTTTGTGATACTTTTTTGAAGAAAAGTAAAAATTTCAGACTTTTGATATCCCAAATACTGTATGAAAATAAACATGAAGGCAGCCAGTACGAAAAGATCCAAGGTGAAGGAATTTTATTTACTACCTTAACATTTTTGTAAGGGTGAATGAAGAGGAGATAGTACACTTTTTCACCTAGTTAGAATTTGAAAGGGGATGGGGCGCCTGGGTGGCTCAGTCGGTTAAGTGACCAACTTCTGGTCAGGTCATGATCTCACACTTCGTGGGTTCGAGTCCCGCATCGGGCTCTGTGCTAACAGCTCAGAGCCTGCAGCCTGCTTCAGATTCTGTGTCTCCCTCTCTCTCTGACCCTCCCCTGCTTGCACTCTGTCTCTTTGTCTCTCGAAAATAAATAAACATTTAAAAATTAAGAAAATAAAAAGAAAGGGTTAAGATATTGAAATACTGAATTTGTATTACTCGGGTTTCTCTTTTGATTTTACGTTTTTTCTCCGAGAGGTATTCTGGTAGATGATAGCAGAAAATAAGATGAGGTTATTAGCAGGACACCATTATACTAGCATAAAATAAGGGACGAGTAACCAGTGGTATATTTATTGGGGGATGAGGTAAGGAAGTTGGGGGTAAATGATAGGACATTATATCCCAAAATCTATAATGAAAGTTCTCAACATTTTACCAAGCTTTCCTCCACCCCTCTGTCTTTTGTTTAGGGTAAACTGCTGGCAACCAAATTTGCATTCTTGCAAAGAAGACAATTGTAGCTTTGCTAACCTGTTTTTAGGAATAAATGTTAAGGCAGACATTTATCCCAGAAGCATCCTGTGTGACGGAAATATAGTTCTAGGATTTGCCAACACAGAAGACTTCAGTGTCTACCTCTGCAGCTTATTAAATTGGTGATTACTTAAAGATGTGTATTTTATATTTAGACTTAGAAGAATTACCAAACTTCAGCAGACTGGACAGAGGAAGAAAGGCTCTGTTTTTCTGTGCTCTGATTCAGGATGGCCCTAGGCAAGTTACATGGGAAATGAAACCGTGTGGGTAAATACTCCTAGTTTCTTTGACCCCGGTGGACAAAGAACCTTGTTGCTGCTATAAACTTACGTTAGAGTGGAGAATATGACATTAATTTAGGACACAGCTTTTATAGACTAAAAGTTTTGTACATGTATTTGCTATCGTGGACAGCCTTGTTATTCTGTAAAGCCCCTCCTTGTTATTGTGATACCAAATGAAGTGTGATTACTCCCACTTTCTAGAACTGGGTGTATTTTGAATTATGGGTATATGTTTAAAAGTGACACTTTTCTTTAATGCCTGTTGATGTTTTCTTTAGGATTTATCAGTTATGGGTCAGAATTTGAGCCTATTCAATTTTTTGTCTCATTTTCCAAATTAAACATAAAATGAGAGCATGGGGGGAATCAAATTATTTTCAAGTCATATTTGAAGAGCAGGTGTGTTCTCTCATGATTTACAGTGCAGGTGCATTTTAATTTAACTGCTTAAAATGGCGATTAAAATTATTCAAGTGGAACAAAGCAAAGTTTAAAAAATGACTTGTAAACAGTTGCTCTTTTTTTTTTTCTCCTGTTTTCTCTCCACTTGACTTAAATAATGATTTCAGAAGCAGGCTCCTCAAAGAACACTGCTCCAAACAATGAATTCTGTTCTTTCAATAATATCCACCCCTTCATTTGTAGGACAATACGGGGTCCCAGGGCCATAGATTCTCTTTGTCTAACCCCATTCTAAAATGGGGAACAGTCCTTGCTTTTGGACCCAGTGACATACTTCCATTTGTCATTGAACACCAGGGGGAGGAGAATTCCAGCCCCCACAACTCCCCCAGGGTAGCTGACACTCTCCCAGGGGGTTTGCTGCCTCAGCCTTTGAAGTGCTCCAAATATTTGATGTTAAGATTGTGCACTTGTGGAGCCAGTTATCAGGGTTGCGTGGGTGTGTCGAGAGGGGTCTCCCCTTAGCTCAGCTTCAGGTCTTGGTGGCAGAATCTAAATAACACAGGTTACTCATCACAAGTTGAAGATTTTTCCCCCGTCACATTGATGCTTCTGATACAATTTTATACGTTGGCTGATTATGTGTGCGCACTTTGTGGCCACTAGGATGCAGCTGGAAAGTGTGTGGGGGTGTCTGCTTCCTCTGAGGGTGCTCCAGGTGGTCAGGTGGGGGCGGCCGCGATAAAGGTACAGCACCCACTTCCGTCAGCTTGTCTTATGAGTGCCGTCACCCGCTGCCTGAACGCGAGTCGCGCTTCAACCCAATTCTCTCCTTGGGACTTCATCTTTCGCTGCTTCTCATTTGCCTGTTGAAGGTTTATGACTAAGGTTGTGGTTAAAAATTCCCTTTTTAGGTATGAAAAATCTTTCAAATTACTTAGTGTTGCTCGCTCTTTCTTTCTTCTTTCTTTTGCTGTGGACTTTCTGGATTTTGTAAAAATGAATCCTAAGAAAAAAAATCTCAATATCATGTAAGAGAGAAAGGTTAAGTGGATGATGTATTTCCTCATTAGAGCAAAATAAAAGCAGTTCATGTTCTTGGCAGATTGAGTTTGTTAAAATGCATTTTATGATGTAAGCACTGCCAGTTACATTTAGAGCAGATATGCAAAAGCCCATTTCAGAATATTGTCCCAGAATCATTAGACTTGGAAGGTGTTCCTTGATTTGGACTGCCATTCACGTACATGTTGTTTTAATTTCTGCATAGCACTGTCCCTGGAGCTGGGAGAAATGTAAGCTGCCCTTAGGAGGTGTATAGTCTCACTGGAAGGGAGAAGGCATTTATTAATATGCCCAACAAGGTGGTAGGAGGGTAGGAGGTTTACATGATTTCATTCAGTTTTTGAGAAAACCTTATAAATGATGTTCTATTACGACTTTTTTCAGAGAAAGAAGCTGAGCCTCAGGGATATTAAGCCCTGATTTAGGGAGAGCCATAGTAAGGGATCAGGCCTCTGGTGCAACACCAGTGCTCTCTCCAGAGGCTGGGCTGCCCCTTATACTTGGTAATTTAGAGAACAACTTGATTTAGGGACATCCAGTAAGTATTGTATAATCCAGAGGCAGGAGTGAGAGGTATAGCTGGAGTAATCAGAGAAGACCCACTGGCTGTGTGGGAGTTAGCCCTGAGCCTTGGCAACAGGTAGAATTTGTGTAGAATAGCCAGGAGAAGAAAGGGTCACCCACACAGTGTGAGCCAGATGAGAGCAAGTGTGACAATAAAGTGAGAATGGGTACATACTGTGGAGGCCAGTCTGGCTGGGAGCCATCCAAATTTGACAGTAAATGAACACTTTCTGTGCTCCGCACTATGCCACGTTCTTCACATCTTTTAACTAATCCTATCTTCACAGTACTCCTCTAAGGGAGATATTATTATTCAACTCTGTTTTTTGGGATTAAGAGACTGAGGCACCATTAAGTTCAAAGCTCAGCCATCAGTTCCCAGAGACCTAGCTCTTGGTAACTCTGCTGCACTTACCCTCATTACTAGAGAGGCAGGTGATTTTATGAGGTGATGGTAAGGATTCTTAAATTGCTGGGGACAGTGATGGGAAGATCAAAATGTGGCAGCATGTTGACCAATTTAGAAAGAGGAGAAACTGGAAGAAAAAGAGGAGAAGCAGTTATTCTGAGCTGAACAGGGTATGGTCAGGGCAAGTAGGTAGCAAGAGCCAGAGGTGAGATTTAAAGAATCAACAGGACTTGGATGATTGGGTTGAAGAAAGAAGACTCTAAGATTTAGAGCTTGCATGGCTGGGAAGACAGTTCTGTTGAAGAAATGAATGAGGTCAAGAGAGAAGCTTTTTTTTTTTTTGTCCAGGGCAATAGCAAAGAGGGAAGAAATTAAGATTTTTGAATGGGTCAAATATGCAGCAGAGGCCCCACATGCTAAAAAAATGGTTCCATAGAGAGCTGAAAGTAAGGGAGAGGAGTCCAAGGGAAGAGATAGGAGAGAAATGATGCGCTGGAAATAGATAATTTCTCAGAGAGAAACCCAAGGCCTTGAAAAGGGCTCTTAGTCAAGCAGAGGATGGTGAAGGAGGAGCAGAGAACCATGAAGAAAACAGGAGAAGCAGCTAACCAGAGGAGAGAGGATAATTAAAAGAGAAAATAAAAAGCTTCTAACAGTGTCCAACGCTGTAAAAAAGTCAAGAGACACGAAGTGAAAAGGGGGCATAACAAAGGTTATGACCATTAACACCCTGTACGGTAGGCTTGGTGCATTGGAAAGGTGAAATCCAGTTGGACTCAGGACTTTGATGTTGCTGAGTTCTTCCTCAAAGGACCTTTCCTAAGCACTAAACTTACAGGTAGTTCAGTGCTAAGCAGAGTAGGAGCCTGGTAAATACCACCTTGTTGCCAGATACTGCATTTTGTTATGCTAATCTGTGTGATCTAATGCACTTTGTCTTTAGTGCATTCATTCAAGTAGCTGTTTCTGACTGTGGAGTGTTTAGTTGGTCGCTATCTACTGGAGACACTGTTTTCAGGTCAAGATGAAGAAGAGCCTTTGAAGGAGAGCAGGTGAAAACCCTTGGCTTGGAATCCTGCTATAGAAGTTCACACAGCTCCCCACCACATGCTGCACCCCTCAGGGTAGTGGGTTTATTTAATTCTAAGGCTCTTTTGAGGACACTGATGGTTACAGGGAATCCAAACAGTATTATAGCACTGCCATACACACAGGGCTTCTTTTTGTTTTAGAACTCCTTTGTCTTGTAAAGTCCAACTGATAGGAAAATAACCTAAGTTGTTTTTTTCCTGACTTCTCAGAAATCCTCAAAATACCAAAATGTGTCACAGATTTTCCAATGCCTACTTACCCTTTGGTGAGAAACTAGGATTCCCTTGTCTCAGTCCCACAGCTGTGAATCGTAAAGCACTTTATCCGCCACAGTGGCACTCATGGTTATTTACATGTAAGCTACCAGATGTGGATGGAAGTGCACTTCACTTTAACGTTGCTTTAAAATTTTTAGAGAGGAGGAGAGAAGAAATTTGCATTTACAAATGATCCTATTTTTTTATTTTAGCTAGAAGCCTATTTGGTGCTTTATTCTTCTAGCCAGTTTTTCTTGGGAACTAAAACTTGGTGTGTTCTGATTTAAAAAAAAAAATATGTCTGTCAGGAAAACTTAGAAGACCTGGTTCCTAGCTGATGGTAAACTCCCCTCCCCCCACTAGCATAGAGTACTGGTAAGTGAAACTTCAAATAGAGTCAGCTCAGGAAAGTCAGACCCCCACTTCTACCCCCTCGGGCCCCTGGCTTCTCTTTCTTACTGCCTGTCTTCTCTCATCTTTAACATCTTGACTCAGAAGCATGAGAGGGGAGAAAAATGAAAGTCAAGTTAACATTGTTTTTTATCTACAGCTTTGGCAAAGGTCAAAGTGTCTTTGGTTGAACTTATGTCAGTTGGTTTCTGAAGTTGTCTGAGGTTTTGTTTATTCTCCAGTTTCTTAATCTTCACTTGTAAGTATAATCTAGACTTCATTGTTCCGAACAAGAGAACCAGGTAGATCTGTTAGAAATCTGTTCTGGTTACCAGAAGGTTTTCCCCTAATCTCTTTGATATCATTTTATAAGCATATGAATATATGAACATAGTCCAAAAATGTTTAATGAAATTTAATCTCTCATTAGTAAAGTTACCTAAACATAGTATTATGTTTTATCATCCTGAACATCAGCTTTCATTGTTTAATATTGTGCTCTTCTGTTTTGTTAGAATCAGGGACTGATGATTTTATAAAATACAATGAAAGTAAATTATTAGAGGGGCACCTGGGTGGTTCAGTCGGTTATGTGTCCGACTTTGGCTCAGGTCATAATCTTAAGGTTCATGAGTTCGAGCCCTGTGTTAGGCTCTGTGCTGACAGCCCAGAGCCTGGAGCCTGCTTGGGGTTCTGTGTGTCCCCTTCTCTCTGCTCCTCCCCGATCACACTTTGCCTCTCCCTCTCTCAAAAATAAATAAATGTTGAAAGTTTATTTAAAAAGTGAATGATTAGAAAAATGGAATTAAAAAGACAAAAATGGTAGCCTAATTAATTTTTTTAAAATGATCATAGTCAATAGACATAAAATAACTCTGGCAAACAGCTGCAGAAGTCTCTATGTATCTACTCCCAGTTTTGTGTACTGGGACAGGAGTATGCAGACCCCACTCTGAGTTGCACTGTCTTGGGGAGAATATAGACCATTTCAGAAGGCTGAAGATGAGTCTGCTAACCTCAGTACACACCCTCAAAGTCGGTTTTGGGGGAACTGTCACTTTCATATTTCTTGCATATATGTTTGTCACTCATAAAAGCCAAGAACAGAAAAAAAAATCTTGTTTATTTAAACTTTTTCTACTCTTAAAAATATCACCAGGCAATATGTGATTGTTATGATATTTCAAACAATATAAAGATGAAAGTACATTGTCTTTTTCCCCATTTCTCAGATTGTTTCTTTTCTTATCTAACTTATTGTTTCTTTTCTTATTCCTTCTGTTTCTTATCTTTTCTGTAAAATATATAGAAATATATATATATACACACATATATACAAGGTATTTTTCTTCTATAAAAATGAAATCCTAAACAGTTATCTGCAGCTTATTTTTTTACTTCATATTCTGTTACATTTTTCCTTATCAACAAATACATATCTAATACCTCTTTTTGATGTAAATCTAATGCTACGGTTACAGTTGTACCCATAGTTTATTCAGTTATTCCTCAGTTGATGGACATTAGTGAATGTTTTGGGTTTTTTGTCATTCTTAACAACACTGAAGTTAAAATTTATGTACATATATTCTTATGTATCTGCTTTGGTGTTTGAAAGACAGATTCCTAAAAGCTGAGTCAAAGATAATGCCAGGTCACATTCCAAAAAGGTTGCATCAATATAGATTCTCACCAACAAACAATAAAAGTAGCTGGTTACCTCACTGCAACCAGGTATTAGGAATCTTTAAAAAATTTCCCACTCCATTGGATGAAAAGAGATCCCTAGTTGTTTTAGTTTAAAACCCTGATTACCAGAGAGATTACAACTCTTTTCATGTGCTTAAGGACCTGCTGGATCCTTCTATTTAATTTTGAGGGCACAAACCACAGTAGATTTGTTTTGTTTGGTCTTTTAAGTACCAGCTTTTCTGTGTATGGTGTACTCAGTGATTTGGGTTTACGTTTGTTTTAGTGGGATAGAGAAGATAGGAAGATGACAAGGTTGTAGTGTTGAGTTTTGTTTTCTTCAGATGGCTTAGTTCTCATTTTCTTTCTCTAGCATTTTTTTCTTCAAGATCAACTTACAGGAAATCCGTCTCTATTTGCGTATAATGTAAAAAGAGCCCAGGGTGGGGCATCTTTATGGCTTGGCATACTGTACATCATTATTCAAGACTGCCCAAGAAATGTGTGTTCACATATGTACAAGTTTTTTATTCAAGTAAATTCACATAATAGAAAAATTAATCCTCTTAAAGTATGTAGTTAGTGTGCAGGCATCACCTCTATTTAATTGCAAAACATTTTCATCACCCCAAAGGAAACCGTATATCCATTAAGGAGTCCCTATTCCCATCATTCTTCATGCCCTGGAAATGACTAATCTTGCTTTTTACTCCTATGGATTTACCTATTCTGAATATTTCATATGAGTGGAATCATATGTAACTTTTTGTGCCTGACTTCTTTCATTTTAGCATAATGTTTTTGAGGCTCATCCACATTGTAGCATATATTAGTACTTTGGTCCTTCTTATGACTGGATAACATTCCATTGTATGCCACAGATATACCACAATTTGTTTACCCGTTCATCCATCAGTTGATAGACATTTGGGTAGTTTCCACCTTTTGACTATTGTGAATAAGCACACATGTAAATTTAGGCTTCAAGTTAGTCATACAGAGGGAGGTATGAAGGACAAGGAGAGTAGCCGAGAAGAGCCTTCCACTGGGTCTTCTAGAGCTTTCTTCTCTCTTGGTGATTGGTCATTTACAGGATCGTTAGAGGGCTGGGTCGGCCTTGGGGTCAGGTTGGGAGTTTGTGTTCATTTAGCTTTGAGAGCTGGATTAAATTGGAACACAAAGCCCCCCATTCCCACATGCTCTGGATTTTAAAAGGAACTTCTTTCCATTTCTAGGGCATGGTTGCTTGCTTTTCCCCCTCGGGGCACTGTATCCCTCTATCCCTAGTGGGCACAGTGACTAGGAGGCAACATTCACAGCTTTTCCTTCTATGGTGGTTACCTCCTCCTCCAGCATCTGGCTTGGAGCCGTGGAATGTGACCAGAGGGAGGAATTGTGCCCATGTTTCACTTGGCATAAGTGGCTTCAGTTCCCAGATCAGCAATCTTGGTTGAGTTACGTACCTCTCAGTTTTTCCTCCATAAAATCAGGTTACTGATACTTCCATCATGGTGAAGTAAAGAGTTAAGTGGGGTAACACCTGAGGAGCACTGTTACTCTGCCACATGGTAACATTTGATAAATGTTCAGTTTCCCCTCTCAGAGGTTCTTTGTCCTTTCCTGCCCAGTGCCTGTAACATTCCCTACTCCACGGTGCTGCAGTAAGTATGTAACAAGATAATATGCCCAGCAAGGTTCCTAGCACCCTGCCTGCCACATAAGTAAATACTCACTGTAGATAGACAGACAGGTACCTTACTGTCAATTAGTATTTCTCGTTTAGGAAATGCCATCTAGTTGATTACTAGTGGATTGCTATACTCTAACTGGTAGATTTCACCTGAGTATATTGAGTTGTTCTAAAGCTTTGTGTTTATTATCATAAACATATCAGGCTAATTAAAAGACAATCATGTTCAGGATAGACTTACGTAGCTAAGATTCTGATGTGTGAGTTAGGAATTTAGCATCATGTTAGCACAAGTGTATTTTTTAAAAACCTGTGTTTATATCACATTGTTGCATTTCAAAGAAGATATAGAGTGTACAGTGTACGCATTTGGAATCTGACCCAAGATTTTAGGGCAAATGGAAAGTGATTTTAGAAGAAAATAGTTGAGAGGAGCAGAAACTCCACCACCCTGCCCTCAGCTGTGTAACAAACACACTCATTGAGGATGAAGTAGATCACCCCAAAGTGCTGGATGCAAGGAAATGTTTAAAATGTTTTCTTGTCATAGATGCCAGTGTAGTTGCAGTAGGAAAATAGTTCATGTTTTGTCAGATATGAAGCACACCTTTAGTTAGTCTTTTGTTTCTCTGACCAAATCTATACTGACTAGAATAGCAAATCTCTTGCATATGCATTTTAGACCCAGCTACAATTCTGAAAGACTTTAAGAATACTTATGACACTTACATTTTTAAAATTAACAGGTCTAACGTGCAGAATCCCCTCTCAGACCCTCATTGATCTCCCAGGCATTTCCCAGGAGTCACTGGTGGGTGCTTGGGAGAGGGTAAACAAACCAGGCTCTCACTGGGAGGTAGAGACTAAGAGACCCTGAGAGGCCAGCTTTCGGCGCTTTCTGGAGAGAAATGCTTAGACTGTGGATGTGTTCATTATGCCTCTCTACCTCCATTCCAGACTCAAATCACAGACACTTCCAGGATGTGCAGATTCAATCAATATCATGCCTGTAGAAGACAATCCAATGTGTCTTTTGTCAGTCCTGGTAATTTTTAGCACAAGGTCCCTCAAGTTTTAGACTTGTGGTGCTAAAATATTGCATTTCCAATTTGAAAAGCTGGAACCCATTAGCAAATTTATTTTTTTAAAAACACTTTTTCTTTCTCTTTTGAAAAGTTCAAATGTAGAGGGAAGATGACAATAACATAAGGGAACATTTCCATACCCTAATTTTGCATTCACCAGTTATTAGTACTTGTTGTTTTATCTCCTTATGTATAGTGTGTTGGGAAAAGGGGTTAATTTTTTAAGAACCATTTGAAAGTAAGTTGCAGAGCTCATGACATTGTACCCCCATCATCTCTGAAATTAAGAACATCTTATATGGGGCGCCTGGGTGGCTTAGTCGGTTAAGCGTCCAACTTTCTCTTAGGTCATGATCTCACGGTTCGTGGGTTCGAGCCCCGCGGCGGGCCCTGTGCTAACTGCCAGCTCAGAGCCTGGAGCCTGTTTCAGTCTGTGAATCCCTCTCTCTCTGACCCTCCCCTGCTCACGCTGTCTCTCTCTCTCTCCTAGAAATAAATAAAACATTTTAAAAAAAAATTAAAAAAAAGAACATCTTATATAACCACAATGCTATTAAAAAGTAATTTTTTTTAAGTTTATTCATTTTGAGAGAGAAAGAGAGCATGTATGCACATGAGAGCAGGGGAGGGGCAGAGAGAGAGGACCAGAGAGCATTCCAAACAGGTTCCACACTGTCAGCACATAGCCCGACATGGGGCTCAATCCCACAAATTATGAGACCACGATCTGAGCTGAAATCAAGAGTTGGATGCTTAACCAGCTGAGCCACACAGGCACCCCTATTACAAAGTAATTCTTAATTGAAAACTTAAGACAGAGGGCAAAGAGTAAAAAGGACAAGAGATTAAACAATTCTGAGATTAAATTTGAAATGTGTGAGGAGGAGAAATACAGTGAGATAATTAGAAATCCTATTTGGTTTGTCAAAGGATAAATTTTGTACATACCAATGAACCACCCAACTGATGCAGGTTTTTCCTAAATAATTATTTTGTTCAAGTAGTTTCTCCTGGTGCTCAGAAGCCATTGAGTGCTTTGGCTAGGGTTTTATGCGTTTCAGCCTGTAAATGCATTTTTTAGTATCATCAATCTAAAACCTGAGAGGTCACATCTTACACTGTGGTTATGAGCAAATTTTCGAGGGAATTTGTGTCATTGCATTGAGAACATGGGACCTTCAGTTATTACAGTCAAAAATGTTTATAAGGGGTAGTTGGAGTAAACATGGGAGTACTTTCCTAACACTGCACTTAGATTTGAGTAAAACTGATATATTAGCACCCATTTTGAAGAATACTTTTACTGGCCTAGCCAAATGTTAGGATTGATGTCATCACATGACTTTTTGCAGATGTGGGCCTCAAGAGTCAGCTCCAGGAAAAATGTTACTCTTATAAAGCTGAACAGCAGGGACTATGTCAAGTGGATGGTATATATAAGCATCACTGATTTGTGTATTTTGAGACAAAGATATACATTTTCTTGATACCATTAGCTCATAGAACATTAAATAAATTAAAAGCTTTCTTTGGACTGGTTCCTTGAAAACATCTATCTTTGGCAGGATTTAATGTTTTAAAAGAATTTTGTTTGGGGATTTATTTTTCAGATTTAAAAAAAGCCATTTTCACTAAGTTTTGAGTTGGAACCATATTAAGCTGTCTCTCTGAAGAAGTACATCATGCATCATCATGTCAAGAATGAGAAAAAAATGTGTTTCCTTTAACAGCAGTAGATGTCATAGAGATTGTTTGACCCATGATTTTTTATGAAAAGGTTCATTTTCAGTAAACTCTGGTATTTACCAAGTGCACTGAATGTGGTAACTGGCCTCCCACTGATCAGGTCGGAGGGATATGCATTCCAGAGAATCTGAAACGGTGTGTTTTATCTTTCATTTCCTTTTTCCTTTTACTCTTTTAGTATTCAGTGGCCATGGAGATTTCTAATTTTAAATTCTTATTTACATATCAAATTTACAAGCTATGACTTTTAGAATAATTTTTGTACTGTGTTCTGTGAGCAAATTACAACAGCATTTAATGTAAAATGCATGTGTAGTTTCTTGTGTATCAAAGCCATGCTTTTCCTTTGCCTGGCGTAACCATCTCCTGTTTCCAATTTGTTAGAAAGTTCTGTGTGAAATGTGAACTCTGCTTTACACAATTACTAAGAATGAATTCAGTCCCTTGGGATAATAGCCTTTGAGCTATCTTCACTACAAGTCTTCTGTAGAGTATTTGTATCTTTCTCCTCTAATGCCAAGTAATCACTTTTTATATGTAAATTGAAGATATCACTACTTGAACTGGGCCACCAGTGAGGGCATGTAATGGTGATTGGCATCATAATAGTTTTTGGCCACTCTGAAAATTTTGTTTTTAAAAGGGAAATTTTATTGGGCCAAACTCAAGATGGAAGATTAGATTTGTTCATCATTTATTCTTGTAGTCAGCAAACATTCATTAAGTGCCTGTTTTGTGTCAATGGTGTTCAAAAAGGAACAGGGTAAAATTGCTGCCTTGGAATCCTGTGTCAAGTGTCATGAACAGGTACTCACCTTATATGAGCCCTTCAGTGCTCTGGGGTGGGATTGAGAGGATGGAAAGGGGCCCCTCAACACTGATTATTGAAAAATGTATAGTAAATTTCCCTAGTAGGACAAGGGTGGTAGAAAGAACTTTCAGGGCAAAAGGTATGTACAAAGCCATAGAAACATAAAACATGAAACATGTGTGAGTTACAGACAGTTCAGTATGACTAAAGTTTGGAGACATAGAGCAGTGGAGGAAGAGCAAGCTAAAACATAAATGAGAGCCTAATTATGAAGGATTTTACATATCATTCCAGGGAGATTGACCTTTATCCTGTAGGCAGTGGGGAGCCACTTATCATGATCAAATTTGTGCTTTCAAAATACTGTCTTACCACTATGAAGGGTACGGACTGGGTCAGAGGTCAGAGGATCAGTCACTATGTTCCTACAGAAGTTCATGAGACAAGTGATGGGCCAGTGACTGTCGGGATCAAGACCAACAAATGATGGTACTAAGAGCCAGTTAAGAAGTAGAATCCTCATAATATGGTGACTGATTAAATATAGATATTGAAATATTGAAATAGAGGAAATAATTGTGGACAACTCCCAGGTTTCAGGTTTGGATGACTGCATGAGTGATGTCATCAGTGAATGGGTACTTAATTAAGTCATGAGAATCATCAGGTTCATGTTCAAGACAGAACAGAGAGAACCAATGGTAGAAGCCATAGGAAGTGGACATTTAAGGAGGAGGAAAATAAAAAGAAGAAATGAACTTCAGGGAGGACAAAAACCTAAGCATAGGGTATCTCAGGACTCAGTGCAAGAGTTTCCAGAAGGAAGGAGTGACAGGAGTGTTAAACACTTCAGAGAGGTCAAGAAAAGATTCCAGGATATGTCGATTTGTAGGTTCATGTAATCCTAGTAAAGAGCAATTGGTGAGCAATTAAAAATAAAAAATGAGGCAATCCGCTTACACCATTCTTGCAAGAAACTTAGATGTGGAGGGAAGGAGAACAATAAGGTCAAGGAAATTTCTTTTTTTAATCTTAGTTTTTAAGGTTGAAAATCTTTAGTATGTTTACATAGATAGAATCTGGAAGAGACAATGAAAAGGAGATCTGAGGATACATACTAGCTGAAACACATGGAGAGATTGGCTTTGGACCAGAGAAAGATCAACTCTTGTTAACAGACAGGAACAAAGGAAGAAAGTCAAGGTGTGGATATTGATTTAGAAGAAAGGAAGGAGGGAAAGGAATGTAGGACTTGAAAGTTTGAGGACTATGATATCCATAAATATGAATTGCTCAGATGTGTAGCTGGGACCAGCAGGGCCCAGGTGCTGCCCCTCTGGAGCCGTGTCTACATTGGCATTGGCATTAAGGCCACACTTAGCCCCCTGTCTCCACACAGTCGGTGACTGAACACAGTGGGGGCTCCTATTGCGAGTTCATTCCTGTGGGATGCAGGATCTTACTGGTGCGCCATGTTGACTTGAGAAATCCCATTGTCTGGATCAGACCTTGCTTGGAACCGTGTTGCAGTCTGAGACTTTCTAATCCTCCCCTTCCTTCCCTCTCTGTATCCACAGGTGTGGTCTGAAGGACTCATCAGCAACTCTTTTGTTCCCACCCCTAATAAATGTTTTGTGTTTTCTAATCCTGTCTTGGTGTTTACTTCTCAGTAGACCCAAACTAATGTAAAAAGCATGGTTAAAATTTGTGTATTATTAAGGTAATGCTAGCTGCTGTAAAGTTAATCCCTCCAGTCTCACTTATTTAAAACAAGAGATGGTTTCTTTCTTATTTGCATAACATTCAAACTGGGTATTGATGAATGATAGGTGGCATTCCTCCCGGAGTCCTTCAGGAATCTAGATTAGTACCATTTTGCAGTTTCTTCATTTTCAGTGCATGGCTTCCATAGTTACTGTGCTTGTTTGTGCACATCAAGAGAGAAGGAAAGGAGTTCCTAGGTTGCTCAGTTGGTTGAGCTTCCAACTCTTGATTTTGGCTCAGGTCATGATCCCAGGGTCATGGTATTGAGCCCTGCATCCAGCTCTGCACTGAGCCTGCTTAAGATTCTCTCCCTCTCATTCTCTCTCTCTCTCTCTCTGTCTCTCTCTGTCTCTTTCTCTCTCAAAAATAAACCATTAATTAAACTTTTATAGAAAGAGAAGGAAAGAACATGGAAGATCACACACAGAAGGATTTTATGCACCAGGCCTGGAAATTAACATAATCACTTTTGCTCACAGTTCAGTGGTAGAACTCAGTCATATTTCACCACGGCTGGGAAATATGCCATGACCTACTTGTGTGCCAGCAAGAGGAGGATATAAGCTTCGTAAAATAGCCTCTGTAGGAAATGGGAGGACCAGCTTAGTAGGGGGACCTGAAAGTACTAAATCCTACGATCATGTGATTTATCCCCCCCTAACAACTTCAACACAGCTTCACAATGACCTGTGAAGGAACTGAGAAAATAGGTTGGGTTAATTCAGAGTTTGGAGGTTCTACTCTTATTTCAAAAATGAATGGTTTTAAAAGAAGAATAGGGCAAGTTTCCATTGGTGAAAGTCTTTTCAAAATTTCCATACATTTTGGATTGATGTGAGAAAGTCCTGGTTGCAACATATGTTACCCTGTGGGTTGCTGGCTTTAGGTCCTGCACCTGAAGAACCAGCCAGGATTTGCTTCTTCCTTCCGTCATGTTGTACCCTCCTGAAGCTGAGCACTCCAACAGAATGACTTCTAGAGAAAAGAAGATTATGTTTCAGATCCTGTGGAAGTACTAATCTTTCAGATATATGATTTATCTCATAACTTTCTCCAACATGGATAAATTAACCCTGGTTTTAGTTAGTAACCTTTCCTACCTGCTCTGCTGACAGTGTGCAAAACTTTCTTGCAATTTTTGCCTTTGCAGATTATGCTCATTTTGTTTCCTCTGCTTAGAGTTGACTTTCTTCTCCAGTCCTCCTTTCTTCCCTTTAATCTTTGACAGTCAGAATCCTAAACCTCCTATACTCTCTGGCCCAGTTCAGATGACACCTCCTCTACTGTTTCCTCACATTTACCACAGCTAAACACCTCTTCTTTCCTTGGCCTCCTTGGGTGTTGGTTTCACCATTCGAGTGTCACTTGGATGTCTTGTACATACTTGTGTGTGAGTCTTTCACCTTCTGGATTTAAAACTCATTGATGATGGAACTGTGAATTTCTAGTACCACCTACCCCCTAGTGCAGTGTCTTGCACAGAGTAAAATTTTAGTAAATAAGTGTTGAATGAAAATGAATAAATTTTGCTGATTGGGAAGAGGCAATAGTAGAAAGATAGTGAAGTTCACTTTGGAAAATCAGTCTTGTGTGGCCACAAATCACATGAGGATTATAAAAGTTAAAAAAAAAAACACCTCAGATAATGTGTTAGAAGGAAGGGAATGATTTATAGTGATTTCTTGTAACTCTAATGGGATCATAGGGATATAGTTCATATTATTATGGGGGGGGGGTGCTGCTAAACAAGGGATCCAAAGTCTATGAAGGCTATATCCAGTCATCTGATTTTGAAAAAGCCAATTGATTGGGAACCCACTATTTTTATAAACTTGAGTTATTTTGGAATATTAAGGGAGGCAAAGTGAGATTTTGGTTGACTGTGGAGAGTATATGATATGTTAACACTCAGGAGACTTATTTTGAATTTGCAACATTGCAATACCTCCTCAGTCCTTTTAGAATATATGTAAAAATATTTGTAAGGGGAAAATAATGAACTGACAAGAGACTTCTTGATATAGCTAGAATGTCTCATTGCTACTTTTTAATAAGTCTCCTACCAGATTGATTTCGGTTGTTACTGTTTTTTTTTTAAATTATTTTTGCTGTTTGTAGTTGTTTATTGTAGGATAAAAATCCAATAGGAAATATTTCTTAAATATAAGGTACATTATAATTATAGGATATAGACAGTCTATAGAGGGTAATACTCCTTTTCTGCTCTAGGTCCTGTATTTTCTTAAAACCAAAGATATTGTCAGTTCAAAGATGAGGAGAACAGTTAATTAAATCTCCCTTCCTCTACTCAGTTTGCAAGGCATTACACCATTGGGTAGTCCAAGGGGCTTATACACGTCAGATTATGTTATCACTGCTCCCTAGGTTAGTCCACTTCATTTTATTAGCATGATTTAATATATCAGTTTTCTTTATATTTAGTGAATATTCAAGTAATTTTGAAAATATCTAAGAAGACTCAGACTCATTTGTTTTTTCATGAATAAATTATGCTCTGTACTTAATTGAGTCTGTCTGTAGGGAGTGTTTATTTCTATTCAACAACCATTTGCCACGTTCTGCACTAGATATTGAGATTATGGTATATTGATTTGCTTCTCTGTCTGTATATTTCTAAGATGTCTTATGTTTTTGGTTTCATTTCTGGCCCTAGAGTTCTTTCACCTAAGCTCTTTTAGCTGGCTATGATTTGTTACCAAATTGCCTACACTTAAATTTTTATGAAAGGATATACATATTTTGGAAACTATTTTTTAGGATGATAAATGATAAGCTAAAAGTAAAGATATATTGAAATACTGTGTTCAAAAGGTCTTTTGGAATAAGAAGTCTTTGTATATTAAGAGCAACTTGTGCCATAATCACTGTTAAAAAATAGTTTGGCAGTAATGCTTTTATTTATTTCTATGTACACGCTGTGTTTGACAACAGAGAAGTCCTTGATGATGACCAGGGCTTCTGTGTGGCTGATTTTAGGTCAAATATGAAATATATGGTGTAACTACTGTGGTGTTTTCTCTTCCCAGTAGGTGTGGACTTATCTGTGACATGTATTAAAAATGCTTTGACATCCTTACTTCAGCTTGGGTAGAAAGGAGCCCTACAATAAATACATGATGAAGAAAATCTGTTGGTGCAGCCCCAGGCCAATTCTTGGTGCTTGATTTCATGAAGAATTTGACACTTTCCCCCATATAGTTACAGACTGTTAGGGCAAGACCTTATATACCTTCAAGTTCAACATTATCCAATACAGACACCTTGTCTGAGGGATCATAATTTCTGTGTTGTAAATGAGTCTAATTATCAAGTCTCATGGCAAATCTTCAGTTATTCAGTTAAATACAGAACAGTAATTTCTGTATAGTATAGCATAGCATAGCATAGCATAGCATAGCATAGCATAGCATAGCTAGCATAGTAGTTCCTTCATTATCCAGGTCTCCCTTTTCTTCACACTCTCCACTTGATGAGAAGGTGTCTTAAAATGTAGTGAGCAAAATTCAAAGCTATTCCGGGTGAATAGTTCGACTGGAGCCAAGTATATTGAGACTTGGATTTCCTTGGCTTTGAGAACAGTACCTTTATTAATGCAGACCAAAAGGGCATTTGGGCATCCCTGTCACACTGTCTTTATTGAATCAGGAAGCTGCCAGACCCTATGGACTGATTGTGTAGAACCTTACACTGAATCCTAGTAAACTTGACCAAATTCATTTTAGTACATATTAAACCTTGCAAGAATCCTGTTTCTGTCATGCCTGTTACTGTGTTTTCATACCTACATGTCTTTTGGGACTTTCTTTCAGTCATTGAAGAAAATGAGCTAAATGCAGGCCTCTGTCCAGAATGATACACACTTACTTTTGCTTTATATAGAGTCTAATTATTGTATCATGTGTGCCTGGGTAAGCTGAAGGGTAAAGCCAGAAAAAGGTATGCTCTCTGATAGCATTGCCTCATACACCTTGGGAGACCTAACACTATCAAAGGAAACAAAATGGTTTCCACTGGATCCTGGTGGGGGCCCACAGCTGTGAGATGTGGATTACAGGTGGGCAGTTGTGTGTGTGTCTTGGTTTGCCTAAGAGTGTCCCATTTACTCCTCTGTCCTGGATTAATTGATCATACTCTCTTTTGCTCATCAAGTGTTCCATTTAGACAATACAGTATGTATTCACCCTAAAGCTCTGCCTTTGCTGAGTCTTTGTATTAACACATGATGTTTTTTAACTGACTTTCTTTGGTTTGGTTCAGAGCCCTTTTCATGTTCTAAGAAATTTTGATTACAGAAGGTGATGTTGTAGTCTTCATCTAATGTGACTGGAGGAAAAAAAGCTGCCTGGCACCAAATTATGTTGGTCTTTGTATTATTAAATAAGGATCCCTGGAAGTCTGAAAAACAATGCCTCACCTTAATTTGGGCTTTAAATACTTGATGTTTATGTCTGTCCAGGTTGATACTTCAGTTTTGCCATGAGATAGTGCTGCTCAGACCATCGTTGAAAGTTTGATGCTAAGCACAAAGTATCTGAACATAGTAGATTCTAGAATTATTTCTTTTCTCCCCCCGTTCCCCTTTCTGTCTTCTTCCTGTCCTTCCAAAATCTATGGGCTGTACTTTCTCACCTCTGGAAAAACAGGCCAGAGAGTACATCCTACATCATCACTGTCACCTTCCTACATCAGGACAGATTTACCATGTGTCCTCATATCGCTCTGAATAACCTCTGTAAATTATAGAACAAAACTAACTTTCCATAAGAATCCCAACAATTGTTATGAAGGCCCCTGCCTGGGAAGGTTTTCTCACGTGCTGTGATGTGTATTGCACCGAGGGGAAAGTTGCATCTTCATTAGTTACCCATGACTTAGTCCAGGTGTCACCTTCTAGGTTAGGAAGAGAGAGAGGGCAGCCGAGCACAAAATCCTCTGGTGACACATTCGGTTTTTAAGGGAGAGAAATTCTGAAACCGAAAGGGTTTTCTTTTTTTATATGACTAGCAAAATAGTGTTGATTAAGACAAGTCAAGCAGGTGCTGGGGATGTGCTAAACTATTTAATGGTTTTCAGAGTACTGAAGGGCTATTTTTAAATGTTTCTATATTATTCTCAGCCAAGCTGCTGGATGAAAAGTACAAAGGGCTAAAAATATTTACAGTTTCAGTAATGTCTGTTTTAAAAGAAACCATCCTGTGTGATTTCTTTTTTCCATTTGTAGGAAAAGAATATTATGGCTTCAGAGAGAAGTGGTCGGAAGCAGTTTGTTCAATGCTTAAGGTTTTAGGAAGAATAGCTATCAAAAGAGCAGTAAGTTGGGTTATAAATCACCAAGCTTTTAAAAGCCAAATCAAGAATGAGAACAGGTGATCACAATTACTTTTACTATTACTGTCCTGTTATCACTGTTTTCATGCTATGAACTGTAGTTCCAGTTGAGAACGGTATTGCTTTTCAAAACTATTGAATGGATTTAGGAGACAAGGTGCTGGTGTCAGACCACTTGTGTTTGTATCTCAGCTTTATCCCATGGATATTTGATCTGGGATATGTTGCTCAACCTCTCTGTGCCTTAGTGTACACTTCTGTAAAATAGAGATAATAATGCTGTCTCCTAAGGTTGTTAAGGTTAAATGAGTTCTGTTTAGAATAGAACCTAGTGCATGTGAGTACTCAGTAAATACTGGCTCCGTCCATTTTTGTCCTTTTAAAATTTTAGTTTGTTTTTTAATTGTTGTAAAAAACATAAAATTGACCCTCTTAACTGTTTTTTAAGTCTATAGTTTTATGGTAGTAGCTATATTTATGTGGTTGTGTGACAGTTCTCTAAAACATTTTCATCTTGAAAAACTGAAATGCTTATTATTTTTTAAAAGCTGATTTTCCTTCATAGTCAGCTCCACAGCCATGTGGGTATAACATGAAAATTCACACTATCAAGGTGGGAGTTTAGACTGTTCTCTTCACTGCTGTATCATGAGTGTTGAGAGCCATGCCTGGCCTGTAGCAAGGGCTCCATCAATGTTTGTTGAACAGATGAATAAATGGATGGAGAACAGTAAGACTTCATTTAACAAACTAGAGGTGTTTTTGAAAAAGTATCTTTAACGGTAAATACATTTTTTTATAAGTGATCCTGAATATGCATGGAAAATTGACTCTTCATCAAGTGAAGACATCTAAAGTAATAGCTATTTCTTAATTATTTATAAATTCTAATTTGGGCAGGCTCAGCTTAAACTGGGAAAAATAGTATACTTAGTGTTGACATAGTGAAATGAAAAAGGGTATGTTAAGTGATTTGTCTGAAATTTGAACAGGACTTACTGTACATTTTCTAGCATTTTTATTCTCTTTCAGATCTGGCCACCAGACCTACTTTTTCCCTAGGCATATGTGAGTCATCTTGTTCTTGCTTTCAGAAGTCAACGATTCAGGTCTAGATCAGTGTTTACCAAAATTGGTGGAACACTACCTTTCCACTGAGAGTAAGCATCACCTTTTTTTGGGTGTTTTAAAAGAAGGTCAGCTGAATATTGTCTAGAAATGGCCCAAACTCTGTGGGTGGGGAGAAAGGAAGGAAGAACATGTCTCTCACTTAAAAACCTACCACCTATGAAATAAATTATAGTCTTGTTCTGTGGAATTTTCATTTAAATGATCAATTCTGTTGGAAAAATGTAAATTTTTGACAAGGTTTATTTGCTTCTGGATGAAATATTTAGTGTTACTTTTTATTGCTACACCATAGATTTTGTTTTTATGACCTTAAAATGTTCCAATGAACATTCTATTTCATATTTAAGTATTACCATGAGATTGTAGGCACAAAATGTGGCTTACACAGAGGCTTACTTCCTTCTCCCAAGGAATAGGAACCCTGCATTGCTATGGACTTTGTAGTCCTGGTGGGGGGGGGGGGGGAGGGGGGATGCAGGAAACCATATCACCTGTCCAGATGTTTATTGGGCCTCATTCCAACACAATGCCTGGCTATAACCAAAAGCAAGAGTGCATATTTCCTTTCAGCTGATATTTGGCCAACCCTCACTCTGTTCCTGTGGCAGAGACAGTCACCCCATCTTCCAAGAGATAGCATGTTGAGTCATTTCCATTATGATTCTGGCTTGTCACCTGAACAGTGATGAAGAAAAATGATCTTACCTAATCATTTGTCCCCATGCCACAAGTAGAGTTTACCTCTGAATCAGAGACCATAAATCTTCTGAAAGGTCTCTGTTGCTTCTGTTACTAATATTTTTGTTTTCCTCTAATAGCAGCAAACTATGTAAAATCTTCCCTATTTTTTTTTAAACTTTCTTTCAATTCCATACCTAAAGAGGGACAAAAAACAAATAAAAGGACAGTTGTATGGTCAGCACCCTGAGGACAGTAATAGTGAAGTCAGCTCATGCTACCCCTCACCTACCCTGCTCTGGCTTCCTGTCACACAGAGAACCCAGCCTTCTCCGTGGAGCCTACAGGGTTCTGCTGACCCAGCCCCAGCCATGCTTCTCAGCTACTCTGACTAGAGAACAGGCTCTTCCTGGTACTGCTGCTTCGGCCTAAAATGCTCTCCCCAACATTTTTTATTTTGCTTTCACTGGCTCATCCTTCAGCCTTATCTTAATATCACTTTCTCAGAAGCCTTCCCTAATCTCCACCCTTAATGAGCAACCCTACTTCATATTTCCCCTTACTCTTCTTAGCCCTTATTAGAATTTTAGTTACATATTTATTGTTGGGTTTGTTTATTTAATAGTTTTCTCTCCCATTCGATAATATACCCCATCAGCATCATGGCTGTTTTGTCTGCTCTTTGTAATACCCAGTAAGTCCCCTTTGACTGAAGGATAAGGTAGGTGATGGTGAATAGAAAGGTATCAGACTGCAAAAGTGGGAATGAAACTTTTCTTGAAGTTCAGAAAAGGATGATTTTAATTATCTTAAAGCAGTGATTCTAATATTGCTGTCCAATAGCCCTTAAGAAATTAGTACTTGCCTAAATACATTGCGTACCTGAGGTACTGTAGTAGTCCTCTCCAAATGAGAGTTAAAAATTGCATACTTTTAAACACTATCCATGGGAGCACCTGGGTGGCTCAGTTGGTTAAGCATCCGACGTCAGCTCAGGTCATGATCTCATGGTACGTGGGTTCGAGCCCCACGTCAGGCTTGGTGCTGACAGCCCAGAGCCTGTGGCCTGCTTCGGATTTTGTGTCTCATTCTCTCTCTACCCCTCCCCCACTTGTGCTCTGCCTCTCTCTGTCTCTCAACACTAACTAAATGTAAAAAAAATTATTTTAAATAAACAATATCCACGTTCTTCTTATAATAGAACACAGGTCAGTAATTTATTCCTGATCTTTAGTCTTTATCAAAAAGGAAACATAGTGAAAACAAACATTTTTATAGTGCATTTAAAGAAAGCTTTCATAAACTTTTAAGGTTAACTTTCTTCTGAATACTTCTACATGCTCTACCTAATAATTTCAAGGTAAATTTCCATTTTCTTGATCAAATTCTTTTCAACTGCCACATTGGTGTTTGAGCAGAAGTAGCCTGCTTTATGGAGTATCTGTGTTCCTAGAAAGTTTGTTAGGAAATGTGATTTTATAAATCATATGTTATATATTATGATACACTTGATCATCTTTTACTTAAAATAATCCTTCAGTAAATCCATTTATATCATCTAGTTCATCTTTTATAAATAAAGTACCCATTATTCTTGACTTGCAGGGCAACCCTGAAAACAGTAAACTAAGTGAATGATGCTTTTTCAATCTATATATATATATTTTTTAATATTTTTATTTATTTCTAGGATAGAGAGAGACAGCCTTAACAGGGGAGGGTCAGAGAGAGAGGGAGTCACAGACTGAAACAGGCTCCAGGCTCCGAGCTGGCAGTCAGCACAGAGCCCGACGCGGGGCTCGAACCCACGAACCGCGAGATCATGACCTAAGCGAAAGTCGGACGCTTAACCGACTAAGCCACCCAGGTGCCCCTCAATCTATATTTTTTAAGAGAGTATGTGTTGTTTTGTTTCAGGTGAACATGTTAGTTAATATACTGTGCTGTGTCAGCCAGCCAGTAGGGAGGGGTGGGGGGAGGCAGAGGAACCTCAACACTAACAAAACTTATTTTTTCTCTTGTATGAAAACTTGTTGAAGCTTGTTGTAAAGAATTCTGAGCAGCAATTGAAGGGTGAACCTGAGGTTTTCAGATTAACTTAGAAGAAATTGTTTTCAGTAGATGACACTAATAGTAAAAGTGGGACAGTATTTAAAGTACATATTTCATGACTTTTAGAAATTAATCATCTCCATTGACACATTAGACATATAAAAGCACAGCAATTTATTCTGCTTTATACCCATTCTGTGAAGACTGTTTAAAGGATAAGAGCATTTGGCTGGGGCGCCTGGGTGGCTTAGTCGGTTAAGCGTCCGACTTTCGCTCGGGTCATGATCTCGCGGTTCGTGGGTTCGAGCCCCGCGTCGGGCTCTGTGCTGACTGCCAGCTCAGAGCCTGGAGCCTGTTTCAGTCTGTGACTCCCTCTCTCTCTGACCCTCCCCTGCTCACACTGTCTCTGTCTCTCCTAGAAATAAATAAAAAAACATTTAAAAAAAAAAAAAAAAGGATAAGAGCATTTGGTAGAGGCAGAGAAAAACAATAAAATTGAAACCCAGAGTTTATGTACATTTATGATTAATTATAACTTAGTGGTTCCTGGCGCTCACCATTCTAGATTGAGGAAAGGATCCTCTGTTCATTCTGTTCCAACAATAATCACACAGACTCAACCTACCAGTTTATCACTCCAATTTAACTTCTGTCATTTCCTTCCCACTTCTCTTCCCTTGATGGCTTCTTTAACTGTCATCCGTTCCACCCCTCTGTGTCTCGTTATTCTGTTACTGCAAGCCTCCTGTCATGGAATGAGAATCTGGGTCTGGAGGCCCTTGCAACAGATTCCTGGAGAGCAAGACTTTAGAGATTTTTCTCAATTCTATTTCCAACTCCTAAAAATATCTTTTTAATTTTTTAAATGTTTATTTATTTTTGAGAGAGAGAGAGAGACAGAGCATGAGTGAAGGAGGGGCAGAGAGAGAATCTAAAGCAGGCTCCAGGCTCTGAGCTGTCAGCACAAAACCTGATGCGAGGCTCGAACCCGCAAACCACGAGATCAAATCACGACCTGAGCCAAAGTCGGATGATTAATCAACTGAGCCACCCAGACAGCCCCTAAAAAAACTCTTTTAAGCTCTACACTCAATGTGGCACTTGAACTTATGACCCCAAGATCAGGAGTTGCATGCTTTACTGACTGAAGCTAGCCAGGTGCCCCTAAGAAAAAATTTTTTAATCCAAATACTGAAGATTTTTAAAATTCATACTTCTCTTATTTCAAATTCAAATTATTTCTAGTCGTCTCATTCCTAGGTCTAAAGTTCATCTGTGTAGGAATGGAGGTAACTGAACTAGCGAATGATGTAAATGAAGATATGAAGGATATACTTTCCTAACTTAAGAGAACAAATTACGTTCATCCAGTTCAGAAATATCCACTTATCTTTAAAAAATAATTCTATTTGGGCCACCTGGGTGGCTCAGCTGGTTGAGTGTTCCACTCTTTTTTCTTTTTCTATATCTGAGAGAGACAGCATGACCAGGGGAGGGTCAGAGAGAGAGGGAGATACAGAATCCAAAGCAGGCTCCAGGCTCTGAGCTAGCTGTCAGCCCAGAGTCCGACACAGGGCTCGAACCCATGAACCGTGAGGTCATGACCTGAGCTGAAGTCAGACGCTTAACCGAATGAGCCACCCAGGTGCCCCTTGAGTTCAACTCTTGATTTCAGCTCAGGTCATGGTCTCACGGTTCATGAGTTCGAGTCCTGCATAGGGCTTCACACTGTGAGTGTGGAGCCTGCTTGGAATTCTCTCTCCTTCTCTCTCTGTCCCTCTCCCACCCTCTCTCTTTCAAAATAAATAAATAAACTTAAAAAAATGAATTATATTTTAAGGAGGAGTTTGGATTGCTTAAGCAATTGTTTTTAGCAGTTTATTAAAAATCACTGAAATTCATTTTTAAAACAAGCCGTATACAGTAGTCTCCCCATATCCATGGTTTTGCTTTCCACAGTTTCACGTACCCAGACATACTCTATCCTCAGAAGGTCAGTAGAAGCCTGACACTATGTCACAATGCTTATGTCATTTCCTTTATTTCATCTGCTCACATAGGCATTTTATCATCTCACATCCTCACGAGAAGGATGAGTATAGCACAATAGGATATTTTGAGAGAGGTAGAAAGAGACCACATTCACATAACTTTTATTACAGTATATAGTTGTGATTATTCTATTTTATTTTTAGTTCTTATTGTTAATCTCTTACTGTGCCTAGTTTCTATATCAGACTTTTTCATTGGTATCATATATATAGAAAAAGACGTAGTATTCAGTACTATCCATGGTTTTAGGCATTCATTGGGGGTGAACATACCCTTTGAGGATATTCTATTAGGCATTGTTTTATCCTTCATGGTGTTGCTTGTTTAATTTCAACAGATTAAGGAAGATTACCTGGAGCTAAAAAGATCTATGAGACTAGATGAGGGCTTAAAGGAGATAGGAATAGCTTCTGTTGAAGAGTTAAATGCAGCAGGTGAACATGGGATATACCAGACAATGGTCCCTATAGCACAGGCAGCATTTGTGAGACACAAGCGAGAGCACATACATGGACATGTTTGTGTGTACATGTGTATGTATGTGGGGGCGGGGGGTGACAATATAAACACATGGAGACCCCAGAAGCCACTGATTACGGGTCTGTCCATGCAGTGTCTGTTCACAAGATTTCGGATCCAGCCGTTATCCAGGGGCTCAGGGTCAGGGCTGCCGTTGCTGAGAGAAAAATTGGAAAAAACCACAGTAGCACCACTGCTTGACTTTTTAGATCTTCAGCTTCTGATTTTGGAAAATGGAAGCAATAATATTAATTACCTTATGGGGTTATTTTGAAAGCTAATTGAAAAGATAGATGCAAAGACCTTAGAATAGCATCTGGTGCATAGTAAGTATTTATAAAATGTTAGCTATTACTATAGTTACATGAAAGTAATAAAATGGTATTTCTTTTTAAATGTCCTATAGCTGATTCAGTTCTACAGTTATTTCAATTCAGTGACATTTTACTACATTGTACGTAGATGATTTCTAGAGGTGTTTTTCGTTTGCTTTGTTTGTTGGGGGTGGGGTACTGTTTGAGTTGTAAATCTGTTTATGACAAAGAAAACAATTTAAGGAGTGCCTGGGTGGCTCAGTCCATTGAACATCTAACTCTGGACTTTGGCTCAGGTCATGATCTCTCATGTGTTTATGGGTTCAAGACCCGCTTTGGGCTCTGTGCTGACAGACTGCTTGGGATTCTCTCTCCCCCCTTCTCTCTGCCCCTCTCTCTTCATTCTCTCTTTCTCCCTCTCTCTCTCTTTCAAAAATAAATAAACTTTAAAAAAGTTTGTGGGAAAGAGGATGCAGTAATTATATTAAGGTAGGTGTAGAAATAAGAGATGAACATTATGTAAAGACCATAATACTAGTCAGAAAATGTCTCCATTGGAAAGATACAGTTTTCTTTTGTTAATGGGACAAAATTTGTATGATTTAGAGCCAAAACAAAAACAAAAAACAACAGTTCAACCATCGAAGTGGTTTCTGCCATCTTGATCATTAAACATTTTCTCCAAAGCCTAAACTACAGTTTGTTAATGTTTCATTGAAGATTACAACACAAATTAGTTTATTTTTTTTTATGACATATGAATATATTTTATTTTTTTTTTTCATTTTTTTTTTTTACAAATAGTTTATTGTCAAATTAGTTTCCACATAACACCCAGTGCTCATCCCCACAAGTGCCCTCCTCCATGCCCACCCCTCCTCCCCCACATCCACCAGTCCTCAGTTTTTGTCAGCATTCAAGAGTCTCTCATGGTTTGCCTCTCCCCCTTTCCCCCACTATTTCCGCCCTTCTTCTCCCCCTTGGTCCTCTGTTAAGTTCCTCCTAATCCTCCTATACGTGCAAACATATGATATTTGTCCTTCTCTGCCTGACTTATTTCGCTCAGCATAACACCCTCAAGGTCCATCCATGTTGCTACACATGGCCAGATTTCATTGTTTCTCATTGCCATGTAGTATTCCATGGTATAGATAAACCACATCTTCTTGATCCATTCATCTGTTGATGGACACTTAGGCTCTTTCCATGTTTTAGCTATTGTGGAGAGTGCTGCTATGAACATTGGGGTACATGTGCTCCTATGCATCAGCATTTCTGTATCCCTTGGGTAAATTCCTAGCAGTGCTATTGCTGGGTCATAGGGGAGTTCTATTGTTAGTTTCCTTAGGAACCTCCACACTGTTTTCCAGAGGGGCTGTACCAGTTTACATTCCCACCAACAGTGTAGGAGGGTGCCCGTTTCTCCACATCCTCGCCAGCATCTAGAGTTCTCTGATTGGCTCATTTTAGCCACTCTGACTGGCGTGAGGTGGTATCTCAGTGTGGTTTTGATTTGTATTTCCCTGATGAGGAGGCGATGCTGAGCATCGTTTCATGTGTCTGTTGGCCATCTGGATGTCCTCTTTGGAGAAGTGTCTGTTCATATCTTCTGCCCATTTCTTCACTGGGTTGTTTGCTTTTCGGGCGACAACACAAATTAGTTTAAAAGTCAAATGGAATTATTGACTTCACAAAAATAATAATTGCCCTCTTAAGAATTGCATAAAATTTAATGACTAACAAGGGATTTTAAAGACAGTCTTCATAAATATTACATTTTTTTGAAGCTGTAGAAGTGATTTGCCCAAAATTAGTAGCTGGAACTCCCAAATTTTTCAGTCAAATTATTTATAAGTTTGATCATACTCTGAAAATTAACTGTCCTTCACTTAGATAGGTCACAGGTAATGTTCTAGGACATTTATTACTGAAACCATACTCCACCCCCTACAAACAAACCAAAATAAAGCAAAACAAACTAGTAGTGTTTCCTAGTCACATTATATAGATAGAATAAGATACACTTTGGTAGATGGATATTTAAATGTTATAGACAGTAGTTTGGCAGTTTCCTATATAGGCTGATCATACAGTTCAACAATTGCATTTCTAGATATTTCCCCAAATGAGTGGAAAACTTTTGTCCACACGAAAACCTTCATAATTATGTTTATAGCAACTTTATTCATGATTTCCAAAAACTGGAAGGACATTAAGAGGTGTCCTTCAGTAGATAAATGGATAAGTTGTGGCACATCCAGACAATGGAATATTATTCAATGAACTATCAAGACATGGAGGAACCTTAGGTGTATATTGTTCATGAAAGAAGTTAGCCTGAAAAGGCTATTTACTGTATGATTCCAACTACAGGAAAGGCAAAACTATAAAGACAAAAGGAGCAGTGGTTGTCTTGGGCAGGGTGATAGGTGTAGCACAGTGGACTTTTAGGGCAGTGACACCATTCTGTATAATTTTATAATGGTGGATAGATGGGACATAATGCATTTGTCAGCCTGCAGCACTGTGTAATACGAAGAGTTAACCCTAATGTAAACTGTGCAGTTTAATTAACAATAGTGTGTTAATATTGATTCATCAATTATAACAAAAGTACCATACTAATGCAAGATTTTTATAACAAGAGAAACTGACAAGAGGGGTACCTTTCTGCTCAATTGTTCTATAAAAGTAAAACTGCTCTAAAAAAAAATAAAGTCTACTAATAAAAATACCAAGTAAATTTTAAAAATAGCTTGTAGTTAGATACAACAGAATCATATCCCAAAGGAAACAACAAAACAAAACAAAACCTGTGTATAACTTCAGTTAAATAATCTCCCACCTTGTATCTCTAGTTGTTTTTAATATGTTTTCATTTACCTTACATTTCATCTCATCAACCTGTAGCTAGTAATGGGTGGTTAAAAAAATAAAAAGTGAGCTTGGCAATTCTCTGTGGCACACAAACATTTCAAGCTGTGAGGGGCAGGTAGAGAGCAGGAGAGCTGCCCACCCTGTGAGTGTGACAGGTTCTCTTCTTCCTGCCCACATCCTACCCCTTTGCCTTTCACCCTAGCTTTAGCTTTAGCTGGGACCCACCTGGTTTTGACAGCAGACAGGAACTGGGGGTGAAGAGGGGGCCCGCAACCTAGTGTGCTTTTAGCATTGTGCTAAATGCTTTATTTTTGTGTATCTTTTAGACCTCACAGCAATTCCCATTTTGTAGAGGAGAAAATGAGATCACAAGAGGAGAGAAGATCCATATGCACAGTCTGACCGCAATTGAGCGCTAGGAGAACTTGAATGTGTGTGAGTCTTTGTCCTCACCTGCCCCCCACAACCAGCTGTGGGATAGGTGAGAAGACGAGCCCTTCGGTGAGGTGGGTCCTAGTCAGTGTGCCATTTAAGTGATTGAACAGCAGGACTTGGTGGTTTTAGTAAAACCACCGCACAGACCAGCAGCTGCCTTTGGGTAGTGTCATCTTAGCACTTTTAATCCAGTATTAAGTGATCCATTAGTACCACTTTTATGTATCTATTATATATTATATGAGAACCATAGTTACATTTAATCAGTTCCTAATTTCTAGTCTCTTAGAGAAAAGTGACAGGGTTCAAATGTAATATCTATTTGGCTTTGGAAACAGCATTATATTATTGTAGTGGGAGTTAGCAGATTTAGCTTCTTAATTATGTTTGGCTGGAGGCAGTATTAACATTTGGTTGTCTTCTGTAGCCTGCAAATGTTTGTGATGCAAAAGATATGGACTTAGTTCCCGGCAGGGTAAAGCTAATGTGGTAGTCAGTGTTCACTCACACTAATCCACATAGCAGGTAATCTACATGCTGATGGTTAATAGTTGCTTTTGTATAGACTATGGTTTTGAAAGTCAGTCTGCTTTCTTATTTTGCGGTTACTATGTAAGACTTTCGTACTACATAGCCACTTACTTAATTTGTGACTTTTGTAAGGTTCTATTATAGTGGGCAGTGGGGAACAATAATTACTTTTTCTTGTGTTCTTTTTCTTTTGTGTGCGTTCTTTTTTTTGATATAAAAATTTGTAAGGCAGACAGTGGCAGAATATTTAAAATATTCTAACTAAATATTATGGATTTAATCCTAGACCAGAGAAAAATATTTTCCAAATGTTTGAAAAAAAATCATTGTTACATAAATTATATTTAAAATTCATGGGGCGCCTGGGTGGCTCAGTCGGTTAAGCGTCCGACTTCGGCTCAGGTCATGATCTTACAGGTTCATGGGTTCGAGCCCTGCATTGGGCTCTGTGCTGGCAGCTAGCTCAGAACCTAGAGCCTGCTTTGGATTCTGTGTCTCCCTCTCTCTCTGACCCTCCTCTGCTCATGCTGTCTCTATCTCTCTCTCTCTCTCTCAAAAGTAAATAAAACGTTAAAAAAAGTTTTTAAATAAAAAAATAAAATTTGTATCATTTAACTTAAAATTTTTGGATTTAGTTACTTTTGCCTTCTTGAAGCATAAAACATTCATTGATCAGAGAATTATTTTATAACCTACTTTACATTTTTTATGAAGGCAAAATAAACTTTTGAAAGGATTAGTGTGTGTGTTTTAAATTTTTTTTTATAGTTTATTTATTGTTGAGACAGAGAAAGACAGAGCATGAGCCGGGGAGGGACAGAGAGAGAGAGGGAGACAGAATCTGAAACAGACTCCAGGCTCTGAGCTGCGAGCACAGAACCTGATGCGGGGCTCGAACCCACTAACTGCGAGATCATGACCTGAGCCGAAGTTGGTCACTTAACTGACTGAGCCACCCAGGTGCCCCAGGATTAGTCTGTTTTAAACTTA
Organism: Proteles cristata cristata; assembly: GCA_017311185.1. NCBI lineage: Eukaryota > Metazoa > Chordata > Mammalia > Carnivora > Hyaenidae > Proteles > Proteles cristata. The sequence continues at coordinate 225,451 of JAESUZ010003777.1, read as the reverse complement.
CTAATATTTAATAAAAATCATAGTATTAAAAAGCATAATATGTTTTCATTTGCTCCAAAATATTTTGAATTAAATTTATTTTTGGCCTAGTATGTAACGAGGACAAATAGAAATTTTTTTAAATTTTATTTATTAATGTTTTCTGAGAGAGAGAGAGAGAGACAGAGAGTGTGAGCGTGAACAGGGGAGGGTCAGAGAGAGAAGGAGACACAGAATCAGAAACAGGCTCTGGACTCTGAGCTGGCTGTCAGCACAGAGCCTGATGCGGGGCTTGAACCCACGAACCGTGAGATCATGACCTGAGCTGAAGTCATCGCTCAACCGACTGAGCCACCCAGGCGCCCGCAAATAAAACTTTTTAAGGGTAGGAATTCTGTGACCTGTAAGATTAATTTTTATGTTTTTATTTTACTTAACAAGTCTGAAATTGTAGTGGAAGTTTGCTCTGGGGTTGATTCACTTGTTTGTTTTGCTAGTGATCCCACTACCTGACTATTCTTTGTATGGTGGTTTTTTTTTTTTTTTTAATTTTTGGTTGTCAAAATATCTATCTATCTCTCTATTTTTAGATATATTTATAATAGAGAAACAAACATGACATTTGATCCTACCAGAGAGGACCATCATCTCTTAGTCATATAAAGATAAGGTCCATCTCTTAGTCATATAGATAAGATTTATGTTGTAGTAATATAAAGTGATAGAAACATATGGTTATTTGCAGATATTAAAATATGTACATCCATCCATACATATAGTTTTAAAGCAAGTAGAGAACTATAAATCATTATATAGAGTGGCTATGTCCCTTTAATGTCTCATCGGGACCTTGCCGTAATTCTAGAGCCAACACCTGGCTCAGGTTCACTCATGCCATTTTCAGTTGATCTTTCTCTTGTTTCCTTTCCTAGTTGACCTTCAAAACAGAAAGTTCATAGTCTCTTCTCAGATGTTAATATGATTTACTTCTTAGGTCTAGAAGTCAGGATTATTGCTGAATTCATTGTTTTAAAGGGGTTGACGTTCTTGATTTATTGCCAGGACAGTCCCTGCTGACACAACACTGAATCCACTAACTCTTATTTTTAAGATTTCTGGGTTTGTGCCTCATGGACATCTTAGATCCCAGAGTAAGCAATTGTTAGGCTTGTACCTGGCACACCCCATACATATTGGGTTATCTATTGATTATAATCCACATATCATTGCAGCATTGATCAGAAACACCCCAACTGGAATTTAGTCAAAAAATGCCATTTAGTGCCGTTACTAACCTGGTGTTTCTTTAAAGATGGTATTTGAGCAAGTGGTTGTTACACTTTGCAATTCTGATCTTTATATTACAATGTATACATTTTCTTAATTTTCAAAGTAGGAAGTGCGGTCTGTGTTTTATAGGGCTCTAAGGCTCCCAGCAAGTACATTATTAAATATAAATAAAAAGGAGACACCTGGTGAGCTCTGCATATGGCAGTATTACAACTCTTACTTCCTCAAGGAGGAAACACATCATCGTTTCTCACAAGATGGGAAAGAGCCATCTTATCATAGAAAAATGAGTTACAAGTATTAGTTTAATTAAAAGCAATTTACCAGAGTTGTTATCTAGTTAGTTGGCCCAGAGAACATGAGCACCAATGGTTTGAAAGCTATCATGAGCCTCTCACAAGGAAGACCGACCTGGTTTCCTTAGATTCTTTTAACACCCTACTTTAGATTCTTCCCAGTATGAAACAGTGGAGAGGCAGAGAAAGACTTTAAAAAATCAACTTATTAAGAATGAATTTATTTCTTTATAGATATTAGTAAACTAAAAGTAGAACTAGTTTAATTTTTTAAATATAAATTTAATTTTAGGTGGACATCAGCAGTTGTACTATTGTAGGTATATGCAAATACTCTACAAAATTTAATATTTTATCTAAAGGCACAACTCCAAAAAAGAAACCTATCAACTTGTTTCTATGGTAACCATTATTGAAATATGTTTAGCCACTGTATGTCTTCCTATAATTTTTGTCTGAGAGTTTCAGGCAGCTCATTAAATATACTTTCTTATCAGAGAGATAGATGGCATAGATGGTTAGATAGGTAGGTAGGTAGATAGGTAGGTGGATAGATAGATAGATAGATAGATAGATACAGAGTTAGGCAGACAGATAGACACAGAAATATAAATTTGTATATTTTTTTCAATGGGGATTTCAGAGTGTTATAAATTTCCCTTAGATTCATATTGAATATGGCTTCATCCTTATGCATGAGTATATTTGGCTAAGAGACAAGTTCATTGTTTTATAAATTTAGTTTAAGCTGATAATGGAACAAGGTCAGTTCTGATTTCTAAGAAAGGGATTGATCTTGTTTCCTAAATGGTTTCTGGTATTTTTATCTGGAACAGTGGGATTCAGCACATGTTGATTTCTAGAATGACCAGTGTCCCTTTAAAATTAAAATTCATTTGACTGTCCCTACAAGACCCTGTATGGAATGTTTGATGTTCTCCTTTGTCCCTTTTCCACCATTATCTTTGATATTCACCAGGCCATGAGTCTCTGCCCTGGTGGAGTTCTGACCTGGATTTAATAAACCCCTTTGTGGCTCTTCTTTCTTGTCAAAGGTTGTATGTGGTAACTACAGTAGAAATCATAACTTATTTATGTAGAGATCTCAGTATTTCCCAAGAGGTTCATTCAGAAGCACTGACTGCTATGTAACCAGTGAAAACAGAAAGGGATTCCATTGCATTTTATATTTAATATAAACTAAACAGTTGGTTTGTTTTGAGAATTCCCCCCCCCCGCCTTTCAAGGCCTGTACCATCACATAACAAACAGATATGGTCAGGTATTCTTCTGGTGATGTAAAATGAATGCTCACTGAAAGTATTAAAGTTAAGACGGGGCTCATGGCATGTATCTAGTTAAATTCAAAGGGAAAGCATTTTGGAAGGTAAAGTGGCAGGAAATAGGTACTAAGGAAATAAAATTACACTGGGCCTGACAATGGGGGAATTTCAATTAGCCCACAAGGATGACAGAGAAGCCAAGATGTCTCTGAGCCTGTTAAATCATTGTTGGTTGTAATAACTTTTATTTTTATTTTCATTTTTTTTAATGTTTTATTTATTTCTAGGAGAGAGAGAGAGAGAGAGAGAGACAGCGTGAGCAGGGAGGGTCAGAGAGAGAGGGAGTCACAGACTGAAACAGGCTCCAGGCTCTGAGCTGGCAGTCAGCACAGAGCCCGACGCGGGGCTCGAACCCACGAACTGCGAGATCATGACCTAAGTGAAAGTCGGACGCTTAACCGACTAAGCCACCCAGGCGCCCCGGTTGTAATAACTTTTAAATGCTTGGGGAGCAGGAATGAATATTTAAATAAAGGGTCCTTTTTCTGTATTTTCATGTTCTCCTAGACTCTTGGAATAAGGGCGTTGGCACCACTGGGTCATGGAGGATGGTTTTTCAGTTTCACAAATGCCACTGACATAGTGCAAACACATGTAGTCTGCAGTTTTTAAATCTGTAGTCTTCATTCCTTCAGAAAGTAGCTGGTTAGTGGTAAGTCCACCATCCTGTCCAGTGGAGCTGAAATAGAATAGCTTTATGGACTACAGTTGCTCCCATTTTGTGGAATCCCAGAATCTCCCTTTCTTACTCCCTTCTTTATTCCTTCTGTATTCAGGCTTTGCCATTTCTCTTCCATGTAAACACAATAACCTCTTTATTGGCCTCCCAGTTTCCACATATGGTCGCCTTGTTCATCTGGCCAACCAGAATGATCTTTCTAAAGGCAAAATTGAGTCTTGTCATGACTTTGCTTAAAGTCTTTCCAAGACTTCTCTTCTTAGCAGAACATATTCCTTTGCAAAGCACCTAATATCCCAGAGGGTCCAGGACCTGCATATCTTTCCAGTTTCCTTCCTTTACCCCCTTTATTCCCTCTGTATATCTCAAGTGCTTTGTGCTGAATGCATTAATTCTTTCTGGGTTTTACCCTGCAGGCCTGAGCTCTCTTACCTTCCTCACTAGACTCTAAGCATCTTTTTATTGTATTTCATTTCATTTCACTTCACTTCATTTAATTTCATTTCATTTCACTTCATTTCATTTCATGTCATTTCATTTCGAGAGAGACAGAGACAGTGCAAGTGCGGGAGGGGCAGAGAGAGAATCCCAAGCAGGCTATGCACCATCAGTGCAGAGCCTGACATGGAGCTCAGACTCAAAAATCATGAGGTCATGGCGTGAGCCCAAACCAAGAATCAGATGCTTAAGCAGCTGAGCCACTCAGGTGCCCCTAGACTCTAAGTCTCCTGAGGACTGTTTCTTGCTTGTGTTTATGTATCCAGCTTCTAGTATAGCACCTGAGGCATAGTTGGTGCTCAGTAATAGTTTATTATATGAATGAATGAGGGAGTGAGTTAGTGATTATATCACACTGGAAGCATGGGTGAAGGAGAAGCTGCATTTAATTAGTATGTAAAATAGCCTTGAGTTGAAGTTAATACAGATTTTTTTTAATATTTCTTTATGTTTGAGAGAGAGAGAACATGAGCAGAGGAGGGGCAGAGAGAAAGGGAGACGGAGAATCCAAAACAGGCTCCACGCACGCTGTCAGTGCAAAGCCTGGTGTAGAGCTCGAACTCATGAACGGTGTGATCATGACTAGGGCTGAAGTCAGAAGCTCAACCGAGTGAGCCACTCAGGTGCCCCTGAAGTTAATACAGATTTAAACAGAGTGAGGCTGGCTGGCTGTTCAGGGTGGGCTTCACAAGGACATGGCCATGGGAGATAGCATGGGACAAAAATTAGTTTTATTAGTTGATTTAGACAGATGTGACTTGTAAGAATTGACTTATTAAATTTATGGCAGGTTAATTCACAACTGAGATGTTCTTGTAATCTGTGACAACAAAACAGAGGTAAATCAGGCAGTGTAACTGACATGGGTTCGTTTGCTCAGGTCACATCATCTCGGTCAGTAAGTCCACTCAGAGTGCCAAATATTACAGCTTGCTAAGTTCAAATATGTGTAATTGAATTCCTTCTAATTGTCCATAAGGGATTTTCTATCAAGCTGGATTGTCTAGAAGAATGATTCTTCTCCTAATGAAGGGTATTTCTCTCTAGATCAGTGACTTTCACACGGTCTTTAACAGCAGCCAGAACAGCTCCACCAGTTAATAATAATAGCTATCATTTACTGAATGTTTACATGAGTCAAGACCTGCTCTAAATGCTTTCCACATAAACTCGATCCTCACAACCCTATGATATAGTTAACTATTATTACCCTATTTCACAGACTACAAAACTGAGAACAAAGATGTTAAGCAGTTCATCAGGAGGGACCTTATGAAGGGAGCTGGAATTTGAACTCGTATGGTCAGACTCCAGCACTTACTGACTCGCCTTTCTAGGCAGGCAGCCAGTGTTTCTTGTGTTTGCTTTATGTTACTTAAAATTTAATTCTCATTGCAATTCTTACAAATGGGATGTATTCACCAAGACTTCTTTGGGTTCAAGCAACAGACCAACTGAAACAGAAAAGATTTAACTGTGTTATATGACTGGCTCCTGTGATGGGGGCCCCAGTTGGTGTGGACGGGCAGCTCCTCACATAGGAAGTGGAGCCAATGAGGGACAAACAAAAATCACATGAGGAAGCAGAAGTTTAGAGAGGCCAGCTTCCTTGCCCAAGGGCACTCAGCTCGTGAATGGCAAAGGTGGAATTTGGAATTGCACTGCCTGCCTCCCTAACCACTCTGTGTCCTCTTTGATTTGCATGAACCCTCTGCTAACTGCACACCCTTCTGCCACTTCTTTACCAGGTTTTAATGTCATTGACCAAGATGTCTCTTTCTTTGCTTCATTTTGGTTCTCAGGACACACTGTGGTCGCGTTCCACGAACCTGGCTGTTCCCCAATGTAGTATGCATTGCTTTATTTAATTCTAAATGGGTTTTTTTGGCAGGCGAGGGATAGTTATGTAAACAGTTAAATTCACTAATAATTTTACTACTTTCCACTTCAGAAGGTGAGCTTTTTCTGACCAGGCCCCAAATTCTAGAGAAATCTTACTGAAGCCCTGTGACCAGACCAGAGCTTTTTCAGGCTAAGGTTTATGCAAAACATTGGCCTTCATGGAAAATTTGGTTCTTGCTCACTCGGGTCTCAGTTTATGGAAATGTTCATCAACTCCATCAGCGGGTCATAGATATCATAGAACCATGGAAGGTTAGCTATGTTCTCCCTGTCACCTTGCAGTCCTGCTGTGGAGATCCTTAGCAGGGAGAGTGACCTTGGAGGAGGGCCTATACTCTGCCCTTCTGAATCTGTTTATGAGGAAATGTCAGTATTTTCAGCATGTGCCCTACCACTGATTGAAGCTCTCTGATCCTCGATGTGTTTATTTTTTACGTGTGTTCATCTCTACATCAAAAACAGAGGAAGCCACAGGAAATTGCTGCCTGTATTTCCAGGAAATGTAACTACTTCATCAGCTCCCCAGTCCACACAGCCCAGAAGAGCCTGGTGCAGAGGCACTGGCATCGCTGATGAAAGCGGTCATACGGAGCCAGAGAGGGTTCTCATTCTGCTACTCTGCCAGCAAAAGCCTGAAGAAGACAGGCTCTTGAGACTAACAGGAAAACTCTAAATCTGGTTCTTTTTTTTAAGTTTATTTATTTTGAGAGAGAGAGAAAATGAATCCCAAGCAGACTCGATGCTCAGCATGGAGCCCAACGCAGGGCTCAAGCCCACGACTGCAAGATCACAACCTGAGCCACTATCAAGAGTCAGACGCTCAATCAACTGAGCCACCCATGGGCCCCTTTTTTAAAATTAAATGTGGTTCTTTAAACACTCAGTTTCTGAACATGTAAATGCTATGTGTTAAGTGAGGCATCATTCCAAACCAGACTATTGACCAGTCTTCACTCTCTCTGTGCAGCTGTGGTACCTGCCACCTGGCCCACAGGACTGTGGCTAGTGCCTTCTCTGATCATACAGAAATGAAGTCATCCTGGGAGGTTTCTCATATTAGCCTGATGACGATGATGATAATGATGATGATGACAGCTAATGTTTATTGAGGGTAGACTGTGGTATGCCACACATATTACTTAGGACCTTATGTGTGTTATTACATTTAATCCCCACGTAGACCTCAAGAGGTACTTTCTTTATCACCCGAACTGTCAGGTGAGGCACCTGAGACTCAGCTTAACATCTTGTCTAGGATCACACATCCAGTAAAAGATACAAAATTCAAACCCAGACCTATGTAATTCCAGGCCAGCACTATAGTCAAGTAGATTTTACTGGGAGGGACACAGGGCAGGCAGCCTGTGTGCATGGGCGATGGAAGCAGACACAATCCATCCAAATAGGCTGAAGATTTATACCCAGACTTGTATCTGCGTGGTGACACTGTCACATGGAAAAAAGGGTTGGGTGGTAGTCCAGTAAGTACTTTACCATAGAGAATTTTTGTATCTTCTGGGCATGGGCCAGTATCGTGAGGATAAGTCTCTTCTCCCTACCCGCCCCTCCCCCACAAAAGGTGGCTTCTCAGCTCGTCATGGTCCAGCCTCCTACTATCGCTTTCTTCTCTATTTCAGCTTATAAATTCATATTGTGATTAAAACAAGTATGAGAAATGGATGTTGTTTCGGCTTCTCTATGAACTGAAACAAATTTTCATTTAAGCATGAAATCTCCCATCTCACAGATCAAAGAAATGCTCTGGAAGAAAAGCACCTATAAATATTTGAGGCTTAATGAAGGTTATATATTTAATAATATATTTAAATATATATTTAATATATTTAATATAATATTTAATATAATATATAAAAATATATTTAATAATTGCCCACATTATGGCAAAAAATATTATTTTACTCCAAAGATACACCCTAGTTAGGCTGATAACAAAGAGTAGGAAAATGAGTCTAGAAATTAATAAAAGATATCAAGAAGACCATTTCTAGACTTGTTAGAAGCAGGCCATAAATGTGGTTTTAAACTTTCTGGCAGCTATTGTGAAGATAGAAAAAGAAGCATAGTGGAAATTGACTTTAAAAACCCAAAAGGAGACAAATTCTCCTGGAAATTGAACAGAAATATCCTTTGCAACTCTACACAGGTGTTGGTTTGTATTGCTTTATAGCTCTTGACATGCAGCCTCCTGCATTTGCTTATTTTTAGGATTAAAAAACCCCACATGGTGTGATTTATCATATGTCTACTTCCAGATTATTTCAGTGCCGATAATCTGGTTTATGGATTATCTATGTCTTCGTTTCTTTTTCCTTCTTAGCCTGCGTGTTCCTCTCATTTTTCATCGGCATTTCCGATAAATGATAAGTAGGGGGAAAATAAACACAACTCTGGCAATAAGTTTTGCTATTTACAGAGGTGATATTAATGCTTTTTTAGCTAATGGGAATTTTAAGAGAGATCTGTCTGCATCAACCTACTAACAGAGCTCCTGACTATCTTAGAATTCAACCTGCCCCTGTGTGTGCTTAGGGAACCCTACCTGGGCCACAAGGTGAAGGCAGACAAGAAGAGAGATCTGCAGAGGTTAAGTTTGACTTAATTCTACTTAAGGTGAAAGTCACTCCTGGTGAATTGATGTAGAATGTGAAAAGGGTGGAACTTGTATTTGTTGGTTAGGGCTGCCATAACAAAGTACCACAGACTATGTGGCTTAAACAACAAAAATTTATTTTTCAACAGTTCTGGAGGCTCGAAGTCCTTGATCAAGATGTCAGTAAGGTTTCTTCTGAGGTCCTCTCCTTGGCTTACTGATGGCTGAAGATCACATGATCTTCCCTCCGTGTGTGTCTATATGCTGATCTCTTCCTATAAGAATACTTATCATATTCGGGGAGCCTGGATGGCTCAGTTGGTTGAGTGTCTGACTCCAGCTCAGGTTCAGAACCCAATCTCATGGGTTCAAGCCTCACACTGGGCTCCCTACTGACCACTTTAGATCCTCTGTCTCCCTCTTTCTCTGCCCTTTCTCCACTAATGCTTGCTCTCTCTTGCTCTCTCTCAAGAATAAACATTTAAAAAAAAAAATACCCATCATATTGGATTAGTGCATACCCTGGTGACCTCATTTAAACTTAAATGCCTCTTTAAAGGATCTGTCTCCAAATACAGGCACATTTTGAAGTCCTGAGGGTTAGGGTTTCAACATATGAATTTGGGGGAACACAATTCATCCCATAACAAACTGTTGCTTAAAACAAGATATTTGGATTACCTGGACTTTAATGATATGTATTTCTTTTTTCTCTAGTTATAAGGAATTGAAAGTCTTGCAAGGCACCCTTGTTGTATCTTTATGTCCTTGAAAAGCATGGATCACAGGGTGTGTCTGTGTGTGTATCTGTCTTTTGGATCAAATATACAGTGTCTATTGAAAGTTTGAAGATAAGTGTGTTTCTTCCTGTTCAGAAAATAATAAAGTGTATCTTTCAGTAGAGTTATTTTCATTTCCAGAGCTCTCTTAAATATTGACTAATGAAGTAAAAATAGAGGAAGCCTGGCTAAATAGCTTGTCTTCCAAGGCAGCCCAATGGACTTAGAATACACAGTGATTTGCTGTATCTTTGAAAACAGAAGCAACTAGAGATCTTTTATTATTGGCTATAACAGCAAATGACATCTCTTATTATGCTTGGCAGCTGACCTACCAAATTGCATTTTAGTTGGTTGTTCTACATGAGATAGTAGGATCTGAATAGTCTAAAGATGAGAATTTACAGCCCTGGGACATGGGATATCTGACATCTAGGGGTTGCCATGACAACTCATCAGGATGTTGCTTTGTAATCTTTTGGATTAGGTTCTAGCCTAGGGTCACTGGATTGGAATTGGAGGGGGGATTGGTGACAGGATGTGGATGTTGTACCTTTACTAAATGGTATTCAATTTGCAGTTCAGTCATGTTGCTAAGGTCAAGTAGAAATGACATTGAGGGAATGTGTTTAAATTCTTCGAAACCTAGACAAGGTCACATTTATCAGCGAGAATATTCAGATGGAGTGGTCTGAGACTCAGCAGCTGAAAGACAGGATTTCCTGTCCTAGGTTGGTGGATAACAAACAGGCAAATATTCTTTAATATATACACACCCATGAACAGTTATATGTAAGTGAAAATTTAGGAAATTAAACCCCTTTTACAGTTGTCTTATGTTATAAAATTGGAACTGAACATCCCCAAGAAAACAATTTGGCCACAAAGCAAACCACAGCTGCTTTCTAGTGTTCCATATCCTCCATCTCAGGCGGAAATGGCCTGCAGGGTGTGGAATTTGGACCAGGGAAGGGAATTGGGCAGAGTAAGGAAGGAAGTGGTTGGAAAACAGGGCAACACATTCCTCATCTTATGTTGGCTTTGACCACACATACCACATCTCCTATATGATAATGCACCTCTCGGGCATGCTTCTTGCCAGGGATGGTCAATGGAAGGAACCTGGAAACTAGAGAGCTCTGCTCTGAAGTCTGATCCCAGTTCTGCCACTAACAGCGTGATCTGGGACAAAACACATTTCAATTCTGGGTTCCCCTAGGAAGTGAGGGTGATGAGTTTCCCCTAGATGTCAAGTTCTGCTGTTTATCATCATGTGGGGTAAGGCCAGGTCTCCACATTTTTCTTCTTTGCCATTAAGCCCACATTCCCATCAGTACTTTGGAATAGAACTACCACTCCATGCTTGGTGGGGTCTCCTAGTAATTAAGAGAGAGCAAACGGATTCTTCCCCATCCCCATAATTTTTTAGATCTTATGATTGTGGTTTTCTGAAGTAAAGGCTGCCATACAATGAAAAGAGGATGAAATCTTCCTCGCTGCCAGTGCCAGTTTTCCCATGACCACTGTCCTCAGCATCAACTAGCTAGTTACCTGCTGCATGTTTCTATATGGAGACAGGTCTAAGCAATTTACATACATCATGCCATTTAATCTCTATGACAAATACACATGTACATGTATGTATGTGATATTTACAAAATTGAGTGTTTGCTGTGTGCTAGGTGTTACGCCAAATGCAGTAATCCAGTGAGGTGGATAAATGGATTGTCAGTTAGCCTCACAACAAATGTGTTATCCATTAGCTCCATTTTTACAAATAAGGAAACCGAGCCATAGCTAGTAACTGGTGGAGCAGGGATTTGAGCCCAAGCTGTATGACCTCAGATTCCTTTTTCATAATCTTTCTGCTATTGGTCCTCCACATTCCTATGACATAACAGTCACCTAGGAGGCTTTTAAAATATATGGATCCTGGGGTCCCTCTGCAGACCAGTCGGAATGTCTGGGGCTGCAGCCTGCATTTGCTATGCATATATGCAGCCGGGCTAGAACAGCTCAGCTAGAACACTAGGTTATTTGGTTGGGCAGTTGCCTGTAGCCCCGTAGCCAGCAGGTGACCGGCCTAGGCCTTGCACCAAGGCTGCTTTCTGTAAAACCAAATACCCTGACAGCACAATGGTCTACATCCCAGTTACTAGTGTTGTTAACAGGGCTTGTACTTACCATCATGCTCAGTTTCTCTTTCCTAGTCTAGATCCCAAGGCTGCAAGTCCATCTAGATCTTCTAAAAACTGTGTCTTCTTATTTGAACCAAAGTAATGATTTCCCACTTAAAAGTATCAAAATTTACTTTGACTCACCACCATTACTGTCTTTAATGTAAGTGCTTGTGCCCTTTTCTCATTGAGCAAAACCTTCACTAGCAGAGTCTAGACAGTGGTTCCAAAATCTGGATACACCTTGGAATCACCTAGGAATCCTTAAAAACTGGCTGCCTGGTCCACACCCCAGACATTCTGATCTTATTAGTATGGGATGTGACCTGGGCGATGGGATTTTGAAAAGCGCTGCAGATGATTCTGATATGCAGCAGAGTTTGAACCACTAGTTTAAGGACTTGGTCTGTAAGTTCACAGGGGTGTTGACTATGGAGTCTACTCTGTGGACTGAGCTCACTTTTCACTGTCTCCTTTTGCACTTTAGCCAACATGATCAATTTGTGTTTAATTCCACTCAGCTCCCTACCTGACCCAAAATTCTACCTCGACATCAAGTAGTGGTTTCTCCCCACAGGTTGTTCTTCTGCTTAGGCACTTGGAGTGATATTGGTGACATGTCTGTAAGATGCCTTTGTAAGATTCTCAGCCTCATTGGACTCTTACCATCACTGTGCCATACACCTTTTTGTCTCTTTTTAAATTGTTTTACCTTTTCAAACACTTTTATGATTTCAGTACATGTTGCCTTTTTCTTCCAAGAGCAAAATAAGCACCTCTTTCACATAGCACTTAAAAATAATAAATCACTTGTGGGTCCTTTTCCCAAACGGCTAAAGCATCAGATTGACTACAGGGAGACAACAGCTGACATATCTGTGATGCTTGACAGTTGATAAAATCTTACAGATAGCATTATGGTGGAAAGTTGGAGATCACATAGGGAAGATATGACTCAGACCGTATCCTCAGAGAGTTTAGAAAAGTTTAATTCATTTAACCAATTGGAAAATAGAGTTGGATTATAAAAGCATATTAAAGTAGAAGGGTCAACTTGTTGGCAAGTTCGCAGATATATTTGATTAATCTAGAAATTCATTGTGCCATACATACTAGATCTTAGACACAGATTTATAAGGTGAGAGAGATGTTGTTTGGTATAGGAGACAGGCAATTTGTGAGTGGAACAACTTCTGGCAGAGGCTGGTAGATAAGAAAATGGAGCACTGGTGACCATGGGGCCAACTAGCTAGGAAGGTGTGAAAGGTGTAACCCTGGGTATGGCAGGTGATGAGGAAGGATTGCTGAGGTAGAGCTAGTTGTGTGAGGTTTAATAGCAAGAGTATTTAGGAAGAGCTAAAAAACATAGGAATAGATATGCATATTAGAAGGAGTTCTGTTTTTCTTTGTGCAATTGTTGAAATCCAGTTGGTCTGTAATTGTGTTGGTATTATGGATCGCTGAACAAGGCTGGCAGTTTGGGTTGGTTTTTATGCTTTTCTTGAGGGAGAAGCTTTTGAAATTAACTTTGCTCCTTTAGGTTTAAAAAGTTCCCCTTCTGATGTCTATGTCTTGCTGCTGTAATCCCCAAGAAAAGAAAAGGAGGTTAGGATGCCTCTCTTTTGAAATGGAAGGGTCAGAGCAGGCAGGGGGCTGTCACGGCTATTCTCTTTGTTCAGGAATTAGAACATGTGAGCAAATGGTTCCACCCTCATTTTGTGAGCTGTTTTCCTCCGATATTTCCTAATTTTTCCCATGACGTTTCAGCCTGTTTCTTCACAAGATTGTAAGGCCTGAAAGACCTCATTGTTTTCCAAGAGTGCGAGCTCGTGCACATTTGCTGATCTGGCCGGCTGGGGTCTGCGTGTGGGTGGGACATGGCTGAGGGATTATGCCGACTGGAGAATGTATGCAGCTTATTCCTGGTGGTAGCACACACTTTTTGTGTATCAGGAGTTTCTGGAATGACTTTTTCTTCGTAGATGGTGCCGTGCTTTTAAAATACTTTCACAAACTGCAGTCTGTCCTGGGTGATAGAAATAGGGCCATTCTCTTAGGCTAAGGGTAGTTTCTTAATGGCAAATCAAATGGAATTTCACTTCATCTTCAGATAGATGAAAACTTTTGTTCTTATAATACTCACTCCTTGATGTCCTGTCCTGGATTTATATGAGCTCTTGGAATGGCAGCCCTGCATATTCTAGATGGCAAATCCCAATCATTGCATGCTTTTGAGTGTCCAAAATATTAATTATAGTAGGAGGGGAAAAGCAATAGCAGAGCAACCCCAGCTACAAAGATAACTAGATTTTAAAGGAAATTGGGGTTTAATATTAATAAGGTTATTTTTTAAATGAAGTTAATATATTGTCTTAATGTTAACTTCTGAGGAATTAGGATCTGTATTTGATTAACAGTAATCTGCCACTAGAACACACTACATATATATCTCAAATAACACTAACATTCTCAGTCAGATTTACAAAGTTCCCCATCATTTTCAAATGTTCTCAGTGATGGGGAGCCTGGGTGGCTCAGTCAGTTAAGCCTCCGACTTTGGTTCAGGTCATGATCTTGCGGTCTGTGGGTTCGAGCCCTGGATTGGGCTCTGTGCTGTCAGCTCAGAGCCTGGAGCCTGCTTCAGATTCTGTGTCTCCCTTTCTCTCTGCCCCTTCCCTGCTCATACTCTGTCTCTCTCTGTCTCTCAAAAATAAACGTTAAAAAACAAAAGAATTGTTCTCAGTGAGGCAGTGACACTGGGACCTAAAGTCAGTGTTGTGAGTTGATTGCACACATCTCCTCACAACACCATGTTCAGTGAGTCATGTTGGCATTTCCAGTCATGGTGGGAGTATTTACACCATGGAAATCCGCAAACACTACACATGGGAGCTCTCTGCCATCAGAGCCTGTTTTTCAACATTTAACAGCACACCACTGCTCATAGTGGAATTTAGAAGTTAAAGAGTCTTCTCCTGAGGCAAATGATGTAGTGTTACCACTCAGCACAACAGTCAACATGAACTTTTTAAAATATAAATCAGGCCATGTGGCTCCTCTCCCTGAAACCCTCCCATGGCTCCCCATTTCACTTGGAATAAAAGTCTTACTGTGGGGGCCCCTCGGTGGCTCAGTAGATTGAGTGTCCAGCTTCGACTCAGGTCATGATCTCATAGTTTGTGGGTTCGAGCCCCATGTCGGGCATTGTACAGACAGCGTGGAGCCTGCTTTAGATTCTCTGTCTCTCTCTCCCTGTGCCCCTGCCCTGCTCGCTTGTGCTCTCTCTCTCTCTCAAAAATATATAAACATTTTTTAAAAATGGCCTGAAAGCTGTCTATGCTCTGGCTGCCCTGCATCTCTCTTTCCTCACTTTCACCATTGCTCTCCTGGCACTTGTGACGAGACCCTGATCTCACCCCTGTTTCTACAGAACAGCCTAGGCCTGCTTCTCTTCTAGGACTTTTCTTCTTTTTTTCTAAGGGCAGTGGTCCATAGACTTAGTGTGCATCAGAATCACCCCAAGGGCTTTTTAAGACAGACTGTTGCTCACCCCTCCTGCATTTCTGAGTCAACTGCAAGTGTTAAGGTGATGCTGATGGTCCTGGGACCGCACTTTGAGACCCACTGCTCCAACCCATCTCCTCTTGGTTTAACCCTTACCTCCTTCAAGTCACTGACCGCCTTTTACCTCCTCACCCACCCTGACCATCTTATTTAAAATTAAAAATTTCTCCTCCATTCCATTTCCATTTGATTTTCATTGTACTTATCACTTTATAACAAAAATAACTTGTTGTTTCTTATTAGTGTTTAATGTCCATCTCCCCTTCTGCTAGACCCTAAATTTCATAAAAGTAGGAGTTTTGTCTATTTACTTCACCTGTGTATCTCAAATCTTAGAACAGTGCCTGGCATATAGTAAGTGCTCAGTAAATATTGTTCAGAGAAGCAGTGAATGAACAACATTGAGAAGTGAATAATGTATCTCAGGTTTGGGTCCCAGCTGCTTTAATTCTAACTCACCAGAGAATCTTAAAACAGTTTCTGCAGTATTGTTTCTCAGCTTTGCTTCTTTTAAAATAATGAGGGATAGTATCTGCTCTTGTCTAAAGTTTAGGAATGCCCTGATGATCTTTAAATAGTAAGTGCACCAAATTGTTGCTCTTAATTTTACATTTTAACCTCAAAGACCATAAGCCAGTAGTCTTCAAACTCTGGTCTGCAGAAGTTACCTGGCGATACTTGAGCAGCTCTGCAAATGCTTAATTTGTCCTTCATTTTTAATATATTTTAAACAGTTTTTATAACCATAATAAAAACACATTTATACACGTTACATGTAAAATTTTTACACATTGGAACCACCAAGGCATTGAATTGGACTATCAAGTTAACCCTAAATTAAGCATTTTCTGCTGTTTTGGCTTATATATTTGAACTTCTTATAAATTAGTCATTGATAAGGAACTTCTGTACCAGTATTTTTCAGATGCCAGCCCAACATGAATTGAACAAGCAAATTCCTCTTGTTAAGCATATGTAGCACAGTCAATTCCATGCCAGGCAGGAAGTGGGGGTCTCTGTTGAGCGAAGGCTTCTGTGTGGATCAATGGCCAGTTGTACAATAAGTAAGCCAACCATACATCACTTAATGAAATACATTCTGTTTATTTAAAGGGTTCTTTATACCCAGTCTACATACTGGATGCTCCTTGACCGATTATTGAAGAAATCAAATAGTTGTCAGATTATCTTTAGTGTTAAAATTTGAAATAAAAAAAATCTTAACTACTGCAATTTTTCAAGCTTTTGGGTTACTGTGAGGCATATCGCGAGATTACACAATGAATTGCTAAAGAACTGGTAGCAATAACTATCCCTTGCTATTCCAGTCTGTCCATTTCCAGAATATGGATACAGAAATTTCCCAGAGTGAATTCCAGTAGAAAAGGATATAGTGTTATTCTTGTCAGTTTGGTTTCTAAGTTTCAGACAGTAAGTAATAAGAGTAGCAGATAGCAAGACATTTATCTGAAACTTTGTCTGACTCTGTTTGATCCCTGAGTTGATAGAGTAGGGATTCAGACAGTGAGTGATAACTGTAGTTATCTGTGAATTTCAGGATGTTCTGAATACTGTGCAACCAAATACAAACTCAGAAGTAAATTATATGCTGCATCAGTTTTAAAAGTCATTTATTTCTTTTTCTTGCCTAATTGCTCGGGGTAGGACTTCCAATGCAATGTTGAATCAAAGTGCCAAGAGAAATCATCCTGGTCTTGTTCATAATCTTAGAGGAAAAGATTTCAGCTTTTCACCATTGAGTATGTTAGCTGTGGGCTTATTATACAGTCTTTGTTGTGTTGAGTATGTTTCCTTTATATCTGCTTTGTTGAGAGTTTTGATCATAAATAGTGGTTGAATTTTATCAAATGCTTTTCTGCATCTATTGAGATGATCATATGGTTTTTATCCTTCATTTTGTTAATGTGTATCACACTGACTGATTCATGGGTGTTGAGCCATTCTTGCATCCCTGGCATAAACCCCACTTGATCATAGTAGATGATCTTTTTACTGTATTGTTGAATTCAGTTTGCTAATATTTTATTGAGGATTTTTGTGTCTTTGTTCATCAGGGATATTGACCTGTCATACTCCTTTTTTTTTTTTTTTTTTTTTTGTGGCTTCCTTGTCTGGTTTTGGTATCAGGGCTTCTTAAAATGTTTGGAAGAGTTCCTCCCTGTTCTGTGTGGTAGAAGTGTTTGAGAAGGATTTATATTAATTCTTCTTTGAATGTTTGGTAGAATTCACCGTGAAGCTGTCTAGTCCCAGACTTCTTTGGGGAGAGGTTTTTGATTACTGATTCAGTCTCCTTGGTGGTAATTGGTCTGTTCAGATTTACTGTATCATCATGATTCAATCTTGGTAGGTAGTATGTTTCTAGGAATTTATCCATTACTTCTATGTTGTCTGTTGTAGTATCTTATGATCCTTCGTATTTCTGTGTTATCCATTATAACATCTCCTCTTCCATTTTTTATTTTATTTGAATGCTCTCTGGCTCTCTCTTTCTCTGTTGAGTCTCCCTAAAGATTTGGCAATTTTGTCTGTCTTTTCAAAGAATCAGCTTTTAGTGGTATTGATCTTTTCTGTTGTTTTTTTAGTCTCTATTTCATTTATTTCTGCTCAAAATTTCATTATTTCCTTTGTTCTTCTTTTTCTATTTTCTTGAGATGTAATGTTTCTTTGAAACATTTATTGTTTCTTGAGATAGTCATTTATCATTATGAACTTCCCTCTTGGAACTGCTTTTGCTGTATCCCATACATTTTGGTATGGTACATTTCCATTTTCATTTGTCTATAGTTATTTTTAAATTTTCTTTTGATTTTGAAAAAACACACTGGTTGTTCAGTAGCTTGTTGTTTAATCTCCACATGTCTGTGAATTTTCCCATTTAATTTCTAGTTTCATTCCGTTCTGGTTGGAAAAGATGCTTGATATGATTTCAGTTCTCTTAAATTTATTAATGCTTGTTTGCAGCCTAATAAATGATCTGTCTCAGAAAATGTTTCGTATGTATTTGAGAAGAATGTATATTCTTTTTCTTTGGGTTGGAATGTTCTGTAAATATCTGTTAAATCCATCTGATCTAATATGTCATTTAAGGTCAATGTTTTTTATTGATTTTCTGTCTGGATGTTCTATGCATTGAGTAAGTAAGGTATGAAGTCCTCTACTATTATTGTATTGATGTCTTTTTCTCCCCTTAGATCTGTTAATACTTGCTTCATATAGTTAGGCACTCCTATGTTGGAATCATATATGTTTACAGATGTTATATCTTCTTATTGGATTGAGCCCTTATGTAACACCTTTTTTGGTCTCATTACAGTCACTGAGTTAAAGTCTATTTTATCTGGTATAACTATAGGTACCCCAGTTTCCTTTTGTTTGCTATTGTATGAAATATTGGAATATTGTTTTTCATCCCTTCATTTTCAGTCCATGTACATCCTTACATCTAAAAAGTGTCTCTTGTAGGTAGCATATAGATGGATCTTGTTTTGTTATCCATTCAGCCACTCTTTATCTTTTGATTGGATATTTCAGTCTATTTACATTTAAGAACACAGTATTTGGAAGCTCTAGTCAGAGCAGTCAGGCAAGAAAAAGAAATGAGTCATCCAAATCAGAAAGGAAAAAGTAAAATTATCACTATTTGCAGATGACATAATATTATACATAAAAAATCCTAAACACTCCACCAAAAAACTATTAGGACTAATAAAAGAATTCAGTAAAGTTGCAGGATACAAAATTACTACACAAAAATCATTGCATTTCTATACATAACAAACCGTCAGAAGGAGAAACTAAGAAAACAATCTTATTTACAGTTGCATTAAGAAGAACAAAGCACCTAGGAATAAATTTAACCAAGGAAGTGAAAGACTTTTATATTGAAAAACTATAAGATATTAATGAAAAATATTGAAGATGACACAAATAAATAGAAAGATATTCCATGCTCATGCACTGGAAAAATTAATATTGCTAAAATGTCCAATACTATGCAAAGCAGTATACAGATTCAGTGTAATTCCTGTCAAGATTCCAGGTATTTTTTTCTCCGAAATAGATCAAAGAATCCTAAAATTTGTATGGAACCACGAAAGGCCCCAAATAGGCAAAGCAGTCTTTTTTTTTTTATTTTTTTATTTTTTTATGTTTTATTTATTTCTAGGAGAGAGAGAGACAGTGTGAGCAGGGGAGGGTCAGAGAGAGACGGAGTCACAGACTGAAACAGGCTCCAGGCTCTGAGCTGGCAGTCAGCACAGAGCCTGACGCGGGGCTCGAACCCACGAACCGCGAGATCATGACCTAAGCGAAAGTCGGACGCTTAACCGACTAAGCCACCTAGGCGCCCCGAGGCAAAGCAGTCTTGAGAAAGAACAAAGCTGGGGGCATTCTACTTCCTGATTTAAAGCTATATTACAAAGCTATAGTAATCAAAACAGTATGGTATTGGGATAAAAACAGACACATAAATCAATGGAATAGGATAGAAAGCCTAGTTGGCCAGTTAATTTACAGTAAATATTTGGATATTTGGTCCAAAATTTTGCATATTTGGTCAACTAATTTACAATAAAGGAGCCATGGATACACAACGGAGGGAGAACTATCTTTTCAATAAATGGTGCTAGGAAAATTAGAAAACCACATGCAAAGGAAAGAAACTGGACCCCTGTCTTACACCATACACAAAAACTAACTCAAAATGGATTAAAGCCTTAAATGAAAGACCTGAGGCCATAAAACTCCTTAAAAAAAACATAGATAGTATGCTCCCTGACACATGTCTTGATGATTTTTGTAAGTTTTTTTTAAATGTATTTGTCTGTTGTGAGAGAGAGAGGGAGCATGAGAGAGTGAGGGAGGGACAGAGTGAGAGGGAGGAAGAGAATCTCAAGCAGGTTCTGCACTGTCAGCATGGAGCCCAATGCAGGGTTTGATCTCCTGAACCAGGAAACCATGACCTGAGCTGAGATCAAGAGTCAGATGCTTAACCAAGTGAGCCACCCATGCATCCCTTGATGATGATTTTTCAAATCTGACATCAAAAGCAAAGGCAACAAAAACAGAAATAAATAAGTGGGACTACATTAAACTAAAAAGCTTTGGTACAGCAAAAGTCACCTTCAACAAAATGAAAAGGCAACCTACTAAAAGGGAGAAAATAATTTATAAGTCTTATATCTGATAAGGGGCTAATACTCAAGATATATAAAGAACTCATACAATTCAATAGCAAAAAAAAAAAAAAACCCACAAAAAACATTTGATTAAAAAATGGGCAGAAAATCTGAATAGACATTTTTCCAAAGAAGACATAAAGATAGCCAACAAGTACATGAAAAGATGCTCAACATCATTAATTAATAGGGAAGTGGGAATCAAAACTACAATGAGATGTCACCTCATACCTGTTAGAATGACTATTATCAAAAAGACAAAAAAATAACAAGGGTTGCCAAGGATGTGGAAAAAAGGAACTCTTGTATACAGTAGATAAGAATGTAAATTGGTGCAACCGTTATGGAAAACCATATGGAGGTTCCTCAGAAAATTAAAAACAGAACTACTGTATCATCTGGCAATTCCACTTTGGGTATTTATCTGAAGAAAACACAAACACGAATTTGGAAAGATATATGCACTGCCATGTTCATTGCAGCATTATTATTACAATAGCCAAGATATGAAAACAACCTAAGTTCCTATCAACAGATGAATGGATAAAGAAATCATTCTTAATATGTGTGTGTGTAAAATTTATTTTCAGTGAAATATTATTCAGCCATAATAAAGGAGTGGCATCTTGGCATTTGCAACAACATGGATGGACCTCAAGGGCATTTTGCTAGGTGAAATAAGTCAGGCAGAGAAAGACAAATACCAAGTGGTCTCTCTTACATGTGGAATGTTACACAAACAAGCAACTCCTCATAGATACAGAGAACAGACTGGTGGTTGCAAGAGGTGGGATGGGTAAAATGGGTCAACTGTTGTTTTTTAATAAGAACATTTTTAAGTTACTTAATAAGCCTATTACTATCTGAAAGCCCCACTCCCTGTAACTCTAAAGTTCTACTGACTATATCGTAGGAAATAGTTATAAGTTATAGTTTATGGAACATTTTGTAGACCTTTACACATCCTACTAATAATATACTTAATACTTCATTGTAATTTGTTGTCTGTCTCTCACATTCTGTTTAGCCCCTTGAAAGGAGCTGGCATTAGCGAGCATTCATGCCAGTTGCTGGCATTAGCGAGAACGTGGTGAGTCCTCAGGACGTATTTATTAAATGACATTGTCTTCCACAGCAGAGGGAAGGAGGTTTGAAAGGAACAACATAACCTCGTATTAAATACACAATCAGGAACTTTTTATACTAAGCTCAAATTTTAGCACTAAAAAAATCTATTTGATGGTTCCATGATTTCTTCTCTGTCATCTCTCATGTCCAGTCATTGGTAGTTTTCTGAATGCTTTCTAGAAATGTTTTTGGACTCTGACCTGTCCATGCCTTCCTACTGCCATTCCATGCCTGGTCTCAAGTGTCATCCTTATCTTTATCCATTGCTTGGACTGTGGAAGCAGCCTGCAAGCCTTTCCCAGACCTAGTCTTCGGTCTCCTCCACAGTGTCGCCTCAGTGTTCCCTGCAGGTTTTTTCGGCCCACACTGCTGCAGGGTAAGGGGGAAACCTGTACTGTCCAATATAGCATCCATTAGCCACACGTGGCTACTGAGCTCTTAAAATGCAGCTAGTCCAAATTGGGATGCAGCTAGATATGAAACCCACACCCTATTTTAAAGACTTAGTGAAGGAAAAAAAAAGTAAAATATATCATTAATAATTTTTATATTGATTACATGTTGATGTGGTTATATTTTAGATAAATTGGGCTAAATAATGTAATATCAAAATTAATTCTCCTGTTTCTTTTTATATTTTTAATATTTTTAAATGTTTATTTATTTTTGAGGGAGAGAGAGAGTGCAAGTAGGGGAGGGGCAGAGAGAGAGACAGAGTGTGAAGCAGTCTCTAGGCTCTGTGCTGATAGCCCTGACTCAGGGCTTGAATTCATGAACCGTGAGATCATGACCTGAGCCAAAGTCAGATGCTTCACCAACTGAGCCAGCCAAGCGCCCCTCCTGTTTCTTTTTATTTCTCTAATGTGGGTACTAGAATATTTGAAATTATGTGTTTGGTTCCTCTTACATTTCTGTTGGTCAGTGCTAGTCCTAACTGTAACATGACATTGAAAGTTTCTTATAACCCAGCCTCAGATACCTCTTTAGCCTTGTATCCCAGCCCTTCCTGACCTCCTCAGAATTTCCCTTAACTCCCAGATCTCACCAGTCCTATTTATACGTGTGTGTATGTGTGTGTGTGTGTGTGTGTGTGTGTGTGTGTGTGTTTCATATTCTGTTCCTTCTTTCTGAAATGTCCTTGCCTTTCTTTGTTAGCTCTAAAAATCCTACTCAGGTTTTTAGGACCCAATTTAAAAGCCCCACACTGGTGAACTGATGCCCTGTTTCCTCAGAGTTCACTACTTCTCCTCACAGCAGAATCTTGGTGCCTCCATTATTGTGCTGACCTTGCTCTTCTGCCATGAGATGTCTTCTTAACCAGGCTTCTCAAGGGAGAAGGCTGTACCTTATTTCTGTCATGACCCCTGAGGGCATTACCTGGTGTGTATTAGATATTTAATCGACATTTATTCAAATGTATGAATTAATTTAGTCCTCCTGCTTCACACACCACTATTTTTACATTTATCCAGCCTTGATCATCTGACCCATTGGCCCTGGAAAAAATATTAGATGTTGAGGTGGACAGCACCTTTCAGCCATAACCCCAATTTCAGATTTTATGTTCAATAAAATGGCCTCTTTGTCCTCACTGGTTGACTTACAATAATTAAAAAATTATATACTTGGGTTTATGAAATCCATGGATATTGTACTGACTAAGGATAAAATAACAGTGTAAATAACATTTCTACTATTTTATTTATAGGGATTTCATATAAGATTTTTTCAGCTGAAGATTCTACTCCTAAACAAGATTGAAAGTCACTGTTCTAATCCTAAATTTTGTTTACATTTCCATCCCAAAGGTTTCCTTTTGTTTTTGATGAGGATGTTTGTAGTATCATGTGAGCTCATATAGAGTAAGACTTCTAAAGACTGGCTGCACAGTAGGCACAGCTGGGAGGCTTTCAAGAGTACTGATGCTCAGGGGCGCCTGGGTGGCTTAGTCGGTTAAGCGTCCGACTTTCGCTTAGGTCATGATCTCGTGGTTTGTGGGTTCGAGCCCCGCATCAGGCTCTGTGCTGACTGCCAGCTCAGAGCCTGGAGCCTGTTTCAGTCTGTGACTCCCTCTCTCTCTGACCCTCCCCTGCACACGCTGTCTCTCTCTCTCTCCTAGAAATAAATTTAAAAAAAAAACATTAAAAATTTAAAAAAAAAAAAAGAGGGAAATAATGAGCAGAAAGGGAGCTAGTCAGGTGAGCACACTCAGGAAACAATATCCTTCCCCAACCTACTATCAGTCTTGGATCACTTTTCTCACCTCCATTATTACCTCCTATCTTATAATCACATCAGTCTCCTAACTGGTCTCCCTCTCTCCTAGAAATAAATAAAACATTAAAAAAAAAAACTTTTATTTAAAAAAAAAAAAAAGAGTACTGATGCTCAGACCCACTCCTAGGGATCCTGCTATAATCAGGCTGGGGGAGAAGGGTTTAGGCACTGTCTTTACGAAAAGCATAAATATCTCTTAATAAGTTGGTTCCACAAGTGCTTAAAGAGCCAGGTAAACTATAAAAACGTTGGGGGCACCTGGGTGGCTCCCTCAGTTAAGTGTCTGACTCTTGATCTTGGCTCAGATCATGATCTCACAGTTGTGAGATCGAGCCTCACAACAGGCTCTGCGCTGGACATGGAGCCTGCTTGGGATTCTCTCTCCCTCTCTCTCTCTCTCTCTCTCTCTTCCTCCCTCCCTCTCCCACCAAAAAACTGCCCCTCCCTGGCTTGTGCACTCTCTCTCTCTCAAACAACAAAAACAAAAAAACACCTATAAAAATGTTGAAGTTTTTAATGGATCATTTTCTTTCCTCTTATTTAATGATATTGTGAGTAAAGGTAACGTTATTCTTAATGTATGATTTTAGGGTCAAAAACAAAATTTAATTAAACCTAACATCTGTGGACAATTTTCTGAGTTGTCTGAAATTAATATTTCCCATTTCTCTCATTCTCTAAAACCTACATGCTGCAGAATTTTAATGTCCCTTATTGGTAAAAATAGCTAACCAAAGATCTGTTTTAGATCATGTTAAGAGAACTGACAAGGACAGTGAGTATAAGGAGATTACCCAGGTAGTGGCCTCCCTGGCATCCGTGTTAGCCTGAGTAAACAGTACTCCTGTGACACAACCTTGATAGCCTTGCCGCACTGATAAAATCAGACATTCTGTTTAATCACTTTTTAATGATATTCTTCCTTTTGTTCTTGGTATGTGGGAAACTGGCACTTTTTTTAAGTCGTGGGAAAGAGTTAACTTCAAATTCCTAATTCAGTAAAATGGGTTAGTAACGTACATATAATTCTTGTGGGGACAGGAGGAAAAAATTACCTAATTTCTGTTTATCAAAGGTCTCTTCATACATTTTTTAAAAGTTATAAAGTACCTGCAATCTTGAAAGGAAGAAAATCTGACATAAATACTCTGGTGACATTCAAAGAAAATCCTATGAATTCTGACAGCATGCTCCATGTCATTGGTGTATATTGTTAAAATGCAGATGGAGGAGCACCTGGGTGGCTCAGTCACCTAAGCCTCGACTTCAGCTCAGGTCATGATTTTGGGGATCGTGAGTTCAAGTTCTGCATCCGGCTCTGTGTTGGCAGCTCAGATTCTGTGTCTCCCTCTCTCTCTGTTCCTTGCCTGCTCACACTCTGTCTCTATCTCAAAAATATAATAAACATTCATGGGGCTCCTGGGTGGCTCAGTCGCATAAGCGTCCGACCAGCTCAGGTCATGATCTCACAGTTTGTGGGTTCAAGCCCCATGTCGGGCTCTGTGCTGACAACTAGCTCAGAGCCTGGAGCCTGCTTCAGATTCTGTATCTCCCTTTCTCTCTGACCCTCCCCTGCTCACGCTCTCTCTCTCTCTCTCTTTTAAATAAATTTAAAAAAATTTTTTTAATTTTTTAAATATAATAAATATTTTAAAAATTTAAATGCAGATGTAAATAAGCACAAGTTTTGCAATTCATCAATTTGTTGAAATGGCTGGCCTTTTAGGGAAAAAAAGAAAAAAATATACATGTGGGATGGAATCCTTTAGGGCATAAAAAAGGAATACAATCTTTTAGTTAACTTGGTTATTTGCAGTCGGTATGTCATCTGTGTAAGACTGATGTCATGCAGATTGAATGCAGAGGCAAACTTGGTGTGTGTGTGTGTTTGTGCATGCACGCGTGTGCTTTAAAGCCCCACTCCCAGAATATGAAGTGAGTGTGAAGGGCACCACAATAACCCTGGATCTGTCAAGAATGTACCTATTTTTAACAAACTGGATCAAGTGTCAGCACTCAATAGGAGATGAAGAAGTGGGCAGAGACTGTGTTCCACAGATCCAGTGGATGGTAAACGGCCCTCTGGCGTGTTTACAGTACAGCTGTGCTTTCTTAATGGCTCTGCCGCTGCCATGCCAGGTAAAGTTTTCTTTGCACGTGATGAATGGCAAAGAATTCTTTAGCCGAGGGAACCAAAGGAGCTGGGAGGAGGAAAAGGGAAGAGAAGAACGGAAAAAAGAGAGAAAAAGAAACACGCAGCTCCAGAGGGAGATAGTCTGTGCTTTGCAGTTGCTTGTGTGGATAGAAACCAGATGGTAAGCTGGAACACCCGCTTGGCTATCTGAGGAGCCAAACATATGGTTAATGGTCGGGAGAAATAGCTTTCAGAGCCAGGGCTTTGCTGACTGCTTCATATTACAGATTGTTACAGTGTGTCATTACATTGCCAACCTAAGTGCTTAATACCCACTGCGGGCGCTGGGCATACACTTACAAGAAGGACTTTTAGCTCTTTGCTGGCTCTGAATCCAGAAGTGACATCATAGGGAGGCTTAAAATGTCTGGTGTTGGGAGGTAGGGAGAAGAGTAATTCTGTAGTGGAAACAACATTTTTTTTTACAAGCCAAGCTTTCACTCCACTGAACTCTACTGTTTTTCTGAGAACCTTTTTAAACAAGAATCTTTCTCTGTCTCTCTGTCTGTCTCTGTCTCTCTCTCACACAGACACAGACACACACACACACACACACACACACACACACACACACACACGTTCTGACACAGAAACCTAAAGCACAGGCCATGTGCCCCCACCCCCAAACCCAGTGGACTGGACACCCCTCTTTCACCTGGAAGCCACATCACGGCACTCACAGGGCCTGCATTTGAAGTTTCTGTTTGGGAAGCTTTAGGCAACAGCAGGCCTGTGTTATCTAAGGAACTGCTGAGCCCATTCATCTGCTTTTCACGGCCCGCTTCCTTTTATTTTTAGCCAAATCCGTCAGGCCTGACAGGCGGGTAATTCGAGCCAGAGAAAGGGCAGAGCTCCAGGTCCTTTCCACAAAGCAATTCTTCTCCTCCCTCCTGGGAGGGCTCCAGACTTGGCCTGCTTCAGGCAGATGGATTTGTTGAGTCATGTGAGATCATTTACACAAAAACACAGTGAGGCAGTGGAAATTAAAAAAAAAAAAAAAAAAAAGGGTGGGGGAAGAGGAGGAGGGAAGCCAGGGGGAGTGTGTGCTGCCGTGGCTGCTGGGAGCATAGGAATTCTGCAGCGAGGCAGCTAGACTGAGGAATGCTGTAGATTCATTTGTGTATAAGGTAATGTCTAGTTTACACAGCGGGGTGGAGCCAGGCCGGGGAGGCTCCTCAAACTACTTGCCTGTATTTAAAAGAAGAAGGGGGTGTGGGGAAACTTTTTCTTTTTCTCTTTAAAGCAACACCCACCAAACAAAGACCACACTGTTGACAGTGTTGGGTTCCAGTAGCAGTAAACTACCAACAGAACGATTTCGAGAAAATGAGTTTGCTCTGTGATGTAATACAAGTTTGCTTTGTCGTGACTCCAGCATGACTGAGGCAGAAGGGGAGGGAGGAGAGGAGAATTGGAACAGGACTCTTGGTTAATGGTTTCCAGAGATTATTTAGCAGGACTTGAGTGGAGGGAGGAAAGTGGTATAATTTGGAGAATTACTTCGAGGCGTACCATAATTGTGGTAGGTAAAATAAAGTCATTACTATGGCTTCCTTGCTCAAGAGGAATTGAGCAATGATTTTGAAATGCCACGGAAGGTATCATTTTTCCCTACCACAGTATTCCTACTCCTCTGGCTTCTGGAACATTAAAAAAAGCCCAACTCTTGCATCATAGTAAACAGTATTAACAGTTAGTGAATCAGTTTTGTTTACTTTTTATACCACAAGCCTCTAAAACATTCCATTAAAAATTTGTCTTCTGCTCATTCATGAAATTCTTTCTTCTTCTTCTTTAAATTTGCTTATATGCATTAGCTGTACTTGGGTGTGGATTTTTCCTTCTCTTACTGGAATAAAAGAGTTCATGAGAGAATAACGACTGGGTTATCTAAATGTATGTTTTTATACCAGATGTAATGAAACAGTGCTATGTAGAGCAAAGGGAATATTTTGAAACAACTTCAGAAAACTTAGAAATAGGAGAATTTCAAAATACATACCACGATTATTTTCATTGTGACACATTTCTGCACATCTGCATTTATTTTGAGCCCTACTATGCACCTGTTTTCCTTAGCCTCCCTAGAATGTAGGTCACTATCACTACGGTTCCTCATACCTTGTTGATATATCTTTTTAAATTTTTAAATGTTTTTACTTATTTTTGAGAGACAGAGAAAGAGAGAGAGAGAGAGAGAGAGAGAGAGAGAGAGAACGAGTGGGGGAGGGGCAGAGAGAGAGGGAGACACAGAATCCGAAGCAGGCTCCAGGCTCTGAGCTGTCAACACAGAGCCCGACGCAGGGCTCAAAGCCACGAACCGTGAGATCATGACCTGAGCTGAAGTCGGACGCTTAACCAACTGAGCCACCCAGGCGCCCCCTCTTTTTGATACTTTAAAAGTTGAAACATTCTGCCATTTTTTCCAGACCTAGATACACTGAGAATATATATATGATTATAGTAACTTAGGTCATAAATTCTTTCCTTTAATATTTACCGTTGAGTTATGATAGTAAGCACTCAGACACACCTTTACCTAGAATAAACACAGCACTTACAATGAAAATAGTCTAGTCTAATAGGGTATCTGCTCCAGTATCATCCAGGCAGCTCTAATGATCCAGCTCTGATGGGTTAAAGGCAGTTTTCATTTATTTTACTTGAAGAGAGAATTGGTGAATTTTTGCGGTTGTTAATTGTGCACATTTTGTCTATAGGATAGCAACATTAGTGTTATGTGATTAAGAGTTGTCATTATTTTGGATGACCCTGACTACTTCTCTGTGCTATAAATAACAGCATCTAAAGTGAAGGCTTTAAAAACAGTGATGTTGAGATCTTTCTTAGGACTCTTCATTAACTCTATAATATCCTTGATATTTTAAAAAAGGATATTTGTCACAGAAATTTAGTGAATATCTTACAACTGAACATGTATGTATGTTGCTTAGATAAATGTAATCACTATAAACACCTCTATGATCTGGGATTCTGTTTTTATTTTGAAATGGGAGCCTTTTTGTTTATAAGTTCATTAAAAACTAAAAACTGTTTCTGTAAGGGAAAAAAAGATCTGTCGTTTAAACCTATCCACATCCTTGAGTGTTCCCTCTACGTCAGGGTTTCTCAGTCTCAACACTGTTGACACTTTGGACTAAATAATTCTTTATTATGGAGGCTATTTTGTGTATGGTAGAATATTCAGCAGCATCCCTGTCCTCTACTCACTAAATGCCAGTAGCAGCCTCTCCCCCCAGTCATGACCAAAAAAAAAGGCTCCATGCATTGAAGTGTCCCCTGTGGGGCAAAGTCACCCTGGCTCAGAGTCATTGCTGTATTCTTATTTTGGTTCGGAAGTTCACTCTTCTCCTCATGATTTTCGCACTCATTTACTTCTGATACTGAATTCAAGGTATAAAGTACCATTTTCCCCTCTGGCATTTATCCTAAAAGTGGGAACCCCAAATTAGGTAAAATTTTCCAAGGCCTCAAGCAAGGGTATTTTGAAGGGAAAATTTCCCCTACAAAAGACCTAGAGTTTTGTCACACAGAGCAGTCTCTCTCTCTCAGAATTCTGGCCTTAGCAGGTGGAACCCTTCAAGGCTGCGATGCAACTTTCCCAGAGCTGTTCGAGAGGAAGTGGCCCCACCGACCGTGCCTGGGGATGTTGACATAAGAAGAAAGGGAACTTCTCTGCAAGGACCGGAGTAGGGAGCCTAGGCCACGAGTTCAGTGGCACTCTGCAGGCTCTCCGCCTTCATATCTAGCCCCAGAAAGAGGGAAAGGCAGCCACAACAGTTCTTTCTCAGGAGCAAAGCAGACGTCCTCCCCATCCCCGATGGCTGTGGTCTCAGAAGCTGGAACTCTCGTTAAACAAGGAATGCGGAGCTCTCCACAGGCTAAGGCAGGCATAAATTTCCTCTGTTTGTTTTGTGAGGACTAGTGTCGACTGCTGTAATGAGATCAGAGGATACCCCAGGGACGAGACCTCCAGGTCGGCTGCTGGAGCTGTTTTCTGTGGCTGTTCTCTTGGCTGCTGCGGAAGAACGCAGTGACTCCACAGGCTTCGGGTTATGATGCGAGGAGGCGATGGTGCCCTTGTTTCACTCCTTGCCGTCTTGCCTCTCTGAGGCTGCCGAAACATCAGCGTGCAGTCGTCCAGTTCTAAACCATGGAAGAGCACATGGAAGGCAGATTCCTTTCCTCTGGGCCGAGGACACACCGAGCTGTGTGTGGAAAGTACAGCCTTGTACGGGGAAGTGACTGCCTCCTTGGGAAAACGCCTGCACTGCTGATGCTGGCCACTTGTCCCTCTCTCATCACCTGGGCCACTCTTATGCTCATCCTTACGTAGCGTCACTCTACAATAGAAGAGTTCAGGTGTGAGTCACAACAATGCAGCATGTGCTACAAAGACCACATTTCTGGCTCCAGCCTGAATTATTGCCAAATGGCTACATAGGGGACCCTAAATACAGCAAAATTGACTTTAGGGAACCCCAAATTGAATACTTCTGGAAGAACAGTATATACTAAGCTAGTGCAGCCTGACCCCCTTCTAGCCCTCTATGCCCACCGCACCCACCCAGAACAATCCCTAGGTATGTTGGATAAATAAGAAAATTGTGAGAACCTACAAGGGAAATTCCCACGTGCCAGAAGATATTGATGCCACAGGCCTGTAAGTGATTCAAATCTGCCTGTGGGCTCTAGATTCTAAGGGCTGTGATGTTTATGCTCGCATGGGAACTGTTTGCCAAAGGGGACAAGAAGAATTCCCCCCCAGAGCCTGTGTCAGGCTTTGAGTGTGTGTGTTTGGGGCATGGGGATAGGAGATGGAAATCCAAGGTTATACTGTTTGGATAGCTGTGGGGTCTGTAGTTCCACCATCTGCAAAGTATGGCAACTTCAGTTGTTTTGACAAAGACACTGTACTGGTTTGAAACACTGAAAGCTGTAAGGCTGTGGTAGAAGCAAACCTCAGATCCCTCTGGAAAGGTTAACAAGCCAGGATGTGGGACATCCTCACGAAGAACAAGCCACACTAAGGAGAGGCTGGCATTGGAAGGTACAGAATTAGAACCTCAAGAAAGCAGAGATTAACAGTGAATCCCCAAGACTGCTTTCAACAAGGTCCCATCCTGCCAAATTGAGCTTTCTTCTGAGGATTAATGAAAATTTCTTCCCGGAGGAACAAGGCATTACACACAATCTGGCTCACTAAGCAGATGAGTTTCAGTTGTAAACACTAGCCCCCCAGAAAGGCAAACGCCCCTCATTACACTTATCCTCAAGGTATTCTTGAGAATATTTAAATTCCTTCATTGGGAACCTTTTATCAGAGAGATAGCTGGTCTCCTTGAGCTTCTATAAAGAGCTACCTTTCTAGCAATTTCCCTTGTTCCTTTTTAGTGGGTCATTCTGAAGTAACCCGCTAACAAAGCTTTGTGTTAAATTATTTCAGCTTCTCAGCAAATCACAGGAAATGTGTTTGCCTGAATTGTTAAGCAAACCCCCCAAGGGAGAAGGAAGGGATTGTTTGAAGGTCTCTGGGATTCTTTCAGAGTAAAATCAAAGAAACACGGTAGTCAGGCAGAGTTGGTAAACCATCTTAGGTGGGTACAATTTAGCCTTCTCAGGCCATGGTGGACAAATGGATGGGGGATTGTGTAGAACTCTGGACAGCCACCAAGTACAATCCATGCAGTGACATGCACTATTGGCAAACATGAACTGAAGATGCCAGAATTAAAGCATGATCCTTTGTTAATTAATAGGGTGGTGAAATCTCTTATGTTCAGTTTTTTCTACTGAGGCATGCAGAGGGTACCAAAAAGTGCCCTCTTGACTTAAACATGATGTCGTATGTCTCAAGAGAAAATTCTTCTTTTTTTCAAATATTTTTTAACATTTATTTACCATTGAGAGACAGAGAGACAGAGCATGATCATGAGGGAGGCAGAGAGAGGGGAGACACAGAATCCAAAGCAGGCTCCTGGCTCTGAGCTGTCAGCACAAGCCGAACATGGGGCTTGAACTCCCAAACCATGAGATCGTGACCTGAGCCAAAGTCAGACGCTCAACCAACTGAACCACTCAGGTGTCCCCAAAATTCTTCTTTTTAATACTTAATAAAATTAAGTCTTTTCTTCTTGATTTAGACCTGGCTTCCTTCTTTTAGTCTCAAAATATTCTGGCCAAATGAGTAGATTATACATACTGACATTAAAGCATCAGAAGAAGATAAGCGGAAATAGGCTCATGTGGTGCCAGATTTAAAGAAGATCTTCCTAAACATTTGTCTTGGTTAGAGCTGCTATAACAGAATACCATAGACTGAGTGGCTTAAGCAACAGTTTATTTCTCACAGTGCTGGAAGCTGGGAAGTCCAAGAGCAAGATACTAGTCCGTTTGGTCCTAGTGAGGGGTCTCTTGCAGATAGTTGACTTCCTGATATGTTCTTACATATCAGGGAGAGGAGATGGGTGGAGGTGGGATACACACATGCAAATTCTCTGGTGCCTTTTCTGACAAGGGCATGAATCCCATTATAAGAGCTCCACGACCTCATCTAAACCTAATTACCTCCCCAAAGCCCTGGCTTTAAGTATCGTAGCACTGGGGATTAGGCAATACATGAATTTTGGTGGGGGGACGTGAACATTCAATGCATAACAACTTTTTTTAATAACATTATAATTACATTTTTCATGTACTGAACAGCTACTATGTAGGGTGATAAGATAGGTGGTGGCTGTTTGGGCATAAGAGAGATAAGGTATCTTCCCTTGGAATGCTTAGAATCCAGTAGGGTGATTGAGAGGTAAACCCCTACCTTCAATTACAAGCAGAATGAGGTAGCGCTGAATAGTGGGGAGAAACAGAGGATGGGAAGGGTCTTATCTCTTTTTAACACTATACATTAGGTACTCTCTTCATGTTATTCCATTGATCTTCAGACAATCTGAAGAGATATAAAGAATTTTCCCCAGTTTTGTGGACAAAGGAATAAAGACTCAGGGTTAGTAGCTTGCTGAAATCACATGTGAAGAGTCAGAGTAGATACTCAGATGGAGTGACTTGTCCCCCAAGTCAGTCCTTGCCCACTCTCCTGAAGGGCTTGCCGTGCCCAGTGAAGTCACATCGGTACAGACCTAGGGGGTCAGAGCCTGCTTGGGATTCTCTCTCCTTGGGTTTCTCTCCCTCTCTTTCTGCCCCACTTGCACTCGTATGCATGCTTTCTCTCTCTCAAAATAAACAGTTTTGAAAAAAAAGATATTCCTAAATTACTGGGGGACTGAAATTGACCCTTTACGAGTGATAACCATTACTCTAATCATTAGATGTCCTTATGTACGATTTGATGAAGTGGGGGAAGCCCTCAGCACGTGTGCCAGAGGTAGTCCTCTGAAAGCAATGGACACACTATCACGTGGTGCTCTTACTGTGCCTTGTCTGGCTCTCAGAGCAATATTTTGTGCTACCACCAGTGACTCTCTTTACAATTTATAATTCTCTCATTTCTATTCCGTATCACATTTCTTGTTGAACCATTGGTCATATGCTAGTTGAAATTTCAGAACATTAATTTTCGAATTGTGTAACCCATCCTTGGGGAAGAAGGCCTCTAATGATCCTTGATGGGAAGACACTCTTGTCCTTCTGGCTTGGGTTGTTTGTTTTCCATGGCATGTTGTGAAGGCAGGGCTTCGGGGACAAGGCAGATTGGCAAACGCTGTTCAGTATCTTGGGGCAAAACAGTGTTACGGCGTGTTTGCTGCCTAAATGTGAGGGTGGCAAGGATACCAAGGTCCTGAAGAACTAGAGACATATATTTGCTGTGACTTTGAGGATGGAGAGAGGCCTGTAGGGAGCTCTTCAGGAAGCTCTGCTCTGATCCCCCTGCCTCTTTTTCAGAAAGAAAGGAAGGAGCCAGCCACATGGGAGGTGTGTGTATATATGGAGAAGGGGACAGGGGTCCATTTGTTGCTTTATCTTTGGATCCTTTAATCGCAGCACTGTGCCCCTTATTGTGGAAGAGAAGGATTGGACTTAATGGCCTTAAAGTGTATCCAGTCTTATACAAGGATTCCGCCCAATTGAAGGCTGTCAGATTTCACTTCAGAGACATGTAAATTACTCCAACTCATAAAAGCAGGGGTGGGAGGGCATTAGGCATGTATCTCTCATCTGTTTGTTGGATTTCCCAAGCTCCTAAGTCCTAGTTTTAGAGAATTTCCTCTACACTTTTGTCATCTTGCCTTTTCCCCTTTCTTTCTAAACCCTGTTTGTCTTTCTGTGACTTTGCTTAATCCTTCCTCAGAAGTTCTCAAGTCCGCATGCTTGAACCCTCTGCCTAGGCTGCTGGATTTGGTGGTGGGAGGGGAGGAACAAGAGGCCATTCCACAGACTGATGTCAGGGTGCATTATACCTAAAGGCCAACAAGACCATTTCCCTTGTGAGTGATCTGCTTGCTCCTATTGGTCTGTTTCCCAAAGGAGTGCCTGAGCAACCCAGCTTTGTGTTATACTACAGAAGCCTTTTAGAACGAATGTCTAGAAAGGGGGTGTAGGAGTTGGCGTGGGCAAAAAAGCCCGGCTCATCATACTCCATTCTGTATTGGCAATGAGTATTAGTTGCATTTTCAAGGGCCAAGAAATAGCACTACACACACACACACACACACACACACACACACACACACGCAATCGCACACACACGCACGCACACACACACAAACAGCCTTTGACACGTTTAAGGTGTCAAGAGTAAGAGTAAATACTCTAAAAAGTACTCTCATTCGAGTAAGGAGACTACAGTAAAATTGGCTTATGCTATTCTCACCATACCTCTATACCACATTATCAGTGATCCAGGGAAAATAGACTTTTCTCTGTGGTAGGTGGAGGCTGGTGGTAAATAAATAGTGGAGAAACAGGTAAGCCCGGTCTTAACTTGACTCCAGCCCCACTTGCTGACACCCAAAGAAGCCAGAGGATGTGGTGCCGTCACGAGGAGCCTGAACCTCTCCGTCCCTTCTGTTAATGAGGACCTGGCTGGTGAGGGGCGCTTGTCTGCATCACTGAACTTGTTCCAAGGTGTCTTTGTTTGCTTACCTGCCTTTTTGTTTTCTTTTCTCTTTGTAGCCTTCACCTTTTCTGTTCACTCTCTCTTTGATCTCTTCTTCTTCCCCTATCTCTACTTTTCTGCTTACTCACACTCCTACCCACCTGGAAAGATGAATTACATTTCATTAACCTTTCTGAAGCCTAAGGTTGACCACAGGCTTTGTTGCCCATTGAGCCAACTCTGTTAGGATCAACCGAGTAGAAGTCCCACGTTAGCTTCTAGGATCGACGTTCTCCAGGCATTCTTTGAAGGTATCTGTACTTGCCTTTTGTTTAGTATCACAGGAGTCCAACTTCAAGAATGATTAAAAAGAAACATTGAAAAATAGAATAAAGAAGAAAACTCCCTTAATTCCACCATGGTAACACAGGTATCTTTTACCCTAATGCTTTACATTTAAGATTCACTCTCCTTTTTTAAGCTGTGGGTTTCTCTAAGCTTCTAAATGGAATTGCCTGCAGAACAACCAGGTTCTCTCTGTTTCAAAGGAGATTTAAAGTACTTGATAGAACAAGGCCAGTCTTTTTGGTTGCTGGCCAGAAGTGAACTGACCCAATTTCTAAAACTGTCATCTGTTTGCTGAGGTGTTTTCTGTTGGTGATGTGTGTGTGTATGTGTGTGTGCATGTGCATGTGTGTGTGTGTTATTAGGAGAGGTTTATTTTATTTTGGGGCTTTGTACATATTTTAATTCTCTAGTTTCTTGAAATGAAGTCACTTCCAGCCAGGGTCTACTGCCTATGACAGCATGACTAAGAAGAATGCTTTTTCTTCTCTGAATCTGGTTTCATCATTTAAAAAACTACCACTCAGATCAATAGCAATACTAACTGAGAGTATTAATACAAAAGTGCATTGTATAGTTTTGAGACTATATAGCCGTAAGATACTCTTAACAGTATTTTTCTAAAATATTTACAATGCTGGGCATATATATTAAAGATTTTCCTTTAAAAAAACCAAAGGCAGCCTGTAATGATTATCAACATTGTGTTTAAAATTCTCTGTTAACTCCATATCATCTTAGGCTCTGTGAGTGAGTGCAAGGAAAAAAGTCTATTCATAATTTTTATTAAGAACTCTCTATGTGACTAATATTTCCCTCAAAGAGTTTTTATTTGACTTTGTTGTATAACCAATATACATGAAAATGATAAGAACACTTGGGGTACTGGGATCACAGGGGAGAGTCCATAATTGCTTTAGTGTGAACTATGTACCCAAGCTCTGAGGGAGGGGGGATTGTGGCATGATTGGAGCTGGGTGGAATTTCCTTGGGGAAATTGTGTTCAAGAATCCTTGTCTGTTTGTTATTATCTTCTTGTGCCCACCTTTCCTGTGTTGATACCAATGTGTACATTTGAATGGGACTGTGACATCAGACATCTGTGCGAGGCATTTGGACAAGTTTCCCAGTTACATTCTGGGCTGTAGTTTTTAAATGTATTGAATTAGGTATATTAAAAAGGAAACCACGTGTGTAGAGTTCTACTTTAAAACAGAAATGTGGGGTGCCTGGGTGGTTCATTTGGCTAAGTGTCCAAGACTCTTGATTTCGGCTCCGGTCATGATCTCATGCTTAGAGAGATTGAACCCCATGTTGGGCTCTGCACTGACAGTGTGGAGACTGCTTGGGGTTCTCTCCTTCTCTCTTTGCCTCTCCCCAGGCCATGCTCTTGTGAGCACTCTCTCTGTCTCTCTCGCAAAATAAATAAAAATTAAAAAGTTCTTTTTTAATAAAACAGAAGGGGCACCTGGGTGGTTTAGTCAGTTGTCCGACTTCAGCTCAGGTCTTGATCTCACGGTTTGTGGTTTGAGCCCTGCTTCAGGCTCTGTGCTGACAGCTCAGACCCTGGAGCCTGCTTCAGATTCTGTGTCTCCCTCTCTCTCCGGCCCTCCCCTGCTTGCACTCTCTCTCAAAACTAAATAAACATTTAAAAACATAAAAATAAAACAAATGTATTAGTATCTGCTTCTGGAAACTCAAAGAGTAAAAGTTATATGCATAATTTTCTTTCAGTCATTATAAGATTGATTAGAATTAGATACTGAATTTTCTTGACTTTGAAGCAGCAATTACCCAGGCATCAGGTACATAAGGGGTGTTTAGATGTATTTAGGCTACAAAATCAGAAATCCAGGATCTCTTCATGTTGTACGTCATTGTTAAAATATGTTATTGCTATGACTGAATGTGGTATTTTCTTTGGAATCCCTGTGTCTCAAATAGTCAGGGAGTGATCTGCAATTTCCTCTCCCTATCTTCTGATTTGTAAAAGAAATTTAATAATATGTTCACAGAATATATTATTTTGTGTGGAGTATGAGTTTATCTTTTGAAAATATAGATTACAAAGTCGTTTTCTTAATGGTGAAAGATGTTCATTTAGAGAATATAGCCTTGGACTTCTCTGTGTCTTTGATTCAGCAGACATACCAGGGCCTCATGTCATTCTCCAGTAGACAAAGGCTGAGTGCTAGGAACTAAAGGTGATTATGTTGAGTGGGATTATTACTACTTTTTTCTTTTCGTACTGAACATTCTCTATATTGTTATTATATTATTATTAAAAATTGGGGTCACCTGGGTGGTTCAGTGGGTTGAGTTTCCGACTCTCGATTTCAGTTTAGGTCATGATCTCATGGTTTGTGAGTTTGAGCCCTGCACCTGGCTCTGTGCTTGGGATTCTGCTTGGGATTCTTTCTCTCTCCGTCTCTCTCTGCCCTTCCCCTGCTCGCTCTCTCTCTCTCTCAAAATAAATAAATCTAAAAAATTAAAAAATAAAAATAATATATATTTTAAAGCACTGCAGTTGCATGAAAACCTGTAATTCTCGTCTTTATAAAAAGGTTCAGATATATAAACCCTTCCTAGATACAGACAGAAAAAGAACACAGAAATAAGGTGATTACAAGGAACCTTACAATGTTTGTTCTTCTATCAGATTCACCCATAGACATCTTTTAAAGAAAAGGCTCCAAGTCTAATTAAGTGGTTGAAGATATGTTCTTTCTTTACTTTTCCTTAATATTTGATAAAGTAAGAACCCTGGAGTGGCACAATAACTACTTTACTCTAAAATGTAACTCAAGTGAATCAAAAATTCTCCCTAAAGAACCAATAGCATGGATAAAAATAGGGACCCTTATTCCATTTGAGGGAATGTTAAATCATCTGGTTCATTTGGCTCATGTAAAACTGACCTCCTGGATTCCCTTATTGTAGGGCCTCTGTGGAAGGTCCTGTCTATTGAGCTCTGACTGTGGTACAACCAGTCTTCAGCAAATGTTTGTTCCTTTATTCCTTGTAGGAAGCAGGGAAGGCATTGAGGTCTGGCACAAAGTAAGTGGTGCTCACATGCTAGATCCTTTCTCCTCCCAAGAACACCCATGCCTGAGCCAGAAACTCTTAAATAACTGACCTCTCTGGATTATTAATCACTATATCCTCATTATCCAGCTCCAAGTAAGGACTGAGAAAATAGTAGTTGAATGAATATTCTTGTTCCTGTGTATCTGCAGTCACTCTGAGCATATAGTATCCAGCTTTTCCTTGGCCACTGGCATGTCCAGTCTCTATGACCTTAGTCTTTTGATTTGACTCTGTAAACTTTTGATGTCCAGTATGGTAGCCACTAACCACATGTAGCTACTTACATTTAAATTTAATTAAAATCACATAAAATTTAGAATTCAGCCCTTAGCTTCACTAGCCATACTTTAAATGCTCAGTAGCCACATGTGGCCAGTGGTTACCCTATTGGATAGTACAGGCATGGAGCATGGTAGAAAGTTCCACTGGACACAGAACTGCTCTGTGTCTTCCTGAGCGCCAGCTGATGGATTTCCTCTTTGTGTTTGCAGTGCAGCTGTCTGCTTCAGGAAGTGAGGTCTACAGCAACGAGGAGAATCTTCCAAAGCTGCCTCGCACTGTGACATGTCTGAGCCCTTGCTCCAGTCCCTGCAACATGAACAAGGTAAGAGATACTTTTGGGAATCAGTCTTTGTGTCTTCTTTATGGTACCCTGATTTTTCTGGGTACATAATGTGTGAGGAGGTTGCTTCTCCTACCACAAACATTCCAGAGGTTGGAGAGTTGTATGACCCCAGTGAGTGGTATTTATTGGCAGGGTCACATGAGGTGGTGGCCATGCTGCAGTTGTGTAGTCTTACAGATATGTCACTGTATTTATCAGAGGCTTCTGGGTGGCTGAAATACTGGCTGTTAATGTAACTGCCTTGGTATGAATGTTGGAAGATTATGACTCTGGAGCCAGAATATCTGGATTTAAATATCAGCTCTTCCAGATGCTAGCTTTGATGACCTTGGTCAAGAGGCTTAATTTCTCTGTGCCTCAATTTCCCTATCTGTAAAATGCTGATGATAATAGTACCTACCTTGTAGGGTTTTCAGAAGGATGAAATGAGTTAATATGTGCACAATAGTAACTTAATATAGTACTTATCTACATTATAAATTTGATACATTTGATAATATTTGCTGTTGTTTTTGATGTGGGGGATACTGTTGTCCCTTAGACATTGATGCAGGAAAGTCTTAGGTGCATCTGCAACATTTCCATTTATTCCTTGTTTGACTCAGCAAGTAGCATGGATTACCAGATGGGCACTGAGAGATGAACAATGAATGGGGCTTGGGTTTTGCCTGCAGCAGGTGACAGCTCGGGGGCAGTGTGGCTAGTGGTTTTAACGAAATATGTACCAGAAACTCTGGAAGCACAGAAGAAACATCTGACTTTGGGAAATGTGGAAAGGACAGTGACATTTTGAGTCAGATCCTGAATGATAAATGGTCATTTCTTGACACAGAAGTAGGGCAGGGCATTCCAGGTGAAGGAAACAGGCTATGTTTAGGCACAGAAGCATCTGAGAAAGTCTGGCGTGTATAGAGAACTTGGTACAGCAGGACATCTCAACTTCAACACTGTTAACATTTGGACTGAGTAATTCTTTATAGTGAGAGGCTGTCTTCCACACTGAAGGATGTTCAATAGCTTTCCTTTTGTCCCACTTTAGTTGTGACAACCAAAAAAAAAAAAAATTACACATTGGCATTGGCCAATGTCCATCCCTTGGGGGGACAAAGATACCCCTGGTTGAGAACGACTGCATTGGTGGAAGATGGTAGATATGAGCCCAGAGAAGGAGGTAAGTGTCCAATTCTGAGAGCCACTGAAGGACCTAAAACAAGGGAGAGACATTTCCAGAGGTCTATAAGAAGAGGTAAATTATCATATTAGCTATAGATTGTGATGGAGTTGGACAGTGCTTTTAGACACTGTGGGCTTCAAAAGGTATTATGGAATCCCTAGGCTTTAGAAGGCCCATTTCGTATGTTGAGATTCTTTTACTAAGAACCCCATTCCAGCAGTAATTTTTCTCATGGCCGTTTGTTTAGCCTTCTCTGGATGGCTGCATAACTCTCCTGGAAGAGACCAGAAAATAATAAGCAATTGTTTCTCAGAGATTTTCATTTGGCAGAGTTAAGCCTAAGAGAAGGAAACTTTGTTTCCTCCACTCCACCATTGCCTTAAATATTTACCTTTAAGCAGTCTTTGAGAAGAGATCTCTTGGAATACTGGAAAGTAGACAGGTATTCTACCCCAAGGTCATGACTGGAGGGTGGGAAAGTGAGGGGATTCATCACTGTGGTCTTTGCAATCCTTGGCTTCTATTAGTTAGAGTTTGGTGTACTGAAATACTAAGACAACTCTTGGGAAATCTCTGATTGGCAGGCACAGCTTGCTATGATGGCCCTGCCCTGAGTTTCTCCAGAGCAACTCAAGACCTGATGTCATGGTTTGGCTCCTGATACACAGCTGGGAACCAGACTCCTCAGACATTTCAAGTGTCTCAATAGGTGTGTCTGTTGCTTTTGGGAAGTTATGTTCTGCCTAAGTGGCCCAATGAATGCTTTATTTTATGTTATTTTAATTTAAAGCAGTGATTAAGCATGATGTGTAACCTTCATAGGTCAGCATTTTTCTTATGGTTTTCTTGGCATAAGACAGAGAATAGATCACCCTCTGGGGAAGAAATAGATCTTCTCAGTGTAAGTAAAACCAGACAATCATCTCATCAATTAGGATATGTAAGTTAGAATGCTGGAAATATTTTTGTGGGTGTGATTGATTTTCTAGGTAGATTTGTTCCTAGAAAGTTGCAGACATTTTAATTGTGCACTTTCCACTTATTTGGACATACACTGTAATAATTCTTTTTTCCTTCCCAAACCCCTACTAGCTTATGGGACACTTTAACTGAAGAGGTGACAGGATGCAGGGTGGCACAGTAGTCTAGGGTTGGGTGTAGTTGCTGTGAAGCGATAGGGCAATTCTGATCACAGTGAGGCATTAACATCTGCCGCTCTCTGGGGTTATTTAGAGATGAGAGCTCTAAAAACAACAGGAATGGCCCCCATGGCCACTGGTCAAATGGATTGCCCCTTTGTCTGACTAATATAACCAGGCTAACCTGATAGTGAACTGCTGTCCACCAAGTACGGCCATCATTACTCATCTTGAGCTTCTGTATGTAGCAGAGTCTGGGGACACACCAGGAAGGTTACAATTCCAGCCCTCAGACAGCTAGCACACTGGTGCATTAGTTTATACATAAGATTGATACAAAGTAGACAGTGAATACCCTCACATTTATTCACCTTTTTAATATTATAAGCAGGCTTTAATGGTTGTACATTTTGGCTTCATGTTCTAGCCTTACATGTTAAAGGAATTATGGGTACACAAGTTTTCCCAGGGCACTTATTCTCCCTGGCTCTCATGCAGTTTTGAAGATGCATCTCTCCAAGTTCTATACTCTCCATAGATCTTTTTGTAAGAGCTGACTTTCCAGTCTTTATATTGATCCAGAACTTTGTGATCAGGGTTTAACTTTAAATTTTGTAAGAAGTTTTTATCTTCTCTACTTTCTCAGGCATTCTCTTGTTAATATGTATAAATATAGCTTTTATAATACAAGTTTTTGCTAGTAAAAAGTACTAATGTTTTTACATGTGTGTTATTTACATATCATCACGCTGTAACAAAAGGATTTTAGTGTGTTACTTAAAAAATCATAGCCAAATGGGAGGCAAGTTAGACAGGATGGGACTTTGTAGAGGCAAACTGGGCAGGATGACATATTCAGTACATACCACTATGTTAGTTCCCAAAACCACACTAACAGGAACAGTGTTGTGCTCTTGAAAGATATCTCTTCCTAGCAGCAACCTTGGAATTACAATTTTAAACTCTTTCCCTCATGGTCGTCATTTTCACGAAGGCATATCACATGCTGTTGTCTGCCTTGAATTTGTGAGGACACCCCATCTGATTGAAAAATAATCGATTTTTCCGTTATTATACAGAATGCTGCCTCCCCCCACAGTGAAAATGAATCTTCTTGAGAACGGTTTCTTCCTTCTTATGCTCAAATAAAGCCAGATCTGATTGCTGTTCCTTTGGACAAATGCCATAGCATCAAATGAAGTAGAGTAGTATCTCTTATCTCTCTTGGTGGGTGGATGCTACTGTTTTGCTTAATATCTGCCCAGCAGAATTTTTTCTCTGAATATTTTACTGTGCCAAGTTTGAGGCAGTTTCACCTTTACACTCAGATCACTATCTCTACAGTCAACTAAAGAGTAAAACTGAAATTTAGTTTCTGCCTTCATTTAAAGTTTTTCTTTCTTGGCACCTCCTTAATATGAAGCAGTGAAATTCAGAGCTCATTACCCCTGGCTCTCTCCCCCACATGACTCTTCTGGATTAAACCTCAGCTCCCCCAACACCCCATTACCAAGTGTGTACCGTGTACCATGCACTGTGTTTACAAAACATCGATGAACAAACAAAGGTCTTTGCCAACCAGGGCTTCTGTTCTTCCCAAGGTAAGGAGAGTCATCTTATTTCAGAAGTTTTAACATTTCAACATACACCTAACATTAAAAAGCTTTCCCTTTTAAACTTCTTTCACTTGAGCGAGTTGACAGAGCAACTGGATGTGATGTAAGGAATTGGTGACTAATAAACATAGAAGATTTTCTCTTCCCTTCTCTAGGACACTCCTGGTGGTTTCACCAAATGGCCCATCTATGTTCAGTGTGTCTCCACCCTCATTTTTTGCAGGCAATGGCCAAGTCCCCTTTGTGGCAGACTTTGAAGAAATATTGC
Source organism: Proteles cristata cristata (assembly GCA_017311185.1). Classification (NCBI taxonomy): domain Eukaryota; kingdom Metazoa; phylum Chordata; class Mammalia; order Carnivora; family Hyaenidae; genus Proteles; species Proteles cristata. The sequence goes on along the minus strand of JAESUZ010003777.1, from coordinate 182,209 downwards.
ACACATCTAAAACCAGGGACATGGAAGAGAATGCAAATAAAAATTAAGAGATCTTGGAATAAGGAAGGCCTTATTAATTACTAGTGGCAGAAATTATAAAGGAAGAGAATGTATTTGACTATAGCCTCAAAATTTCTTTCCACCACGAGGCATTCTGAACTACTCTAAAGACAAAAGACATTCCAGGGCAAAATTTACAACATGTGACAGACTATTAACTTAGCTAATCTAATAAGACTTCTTACGAATTAATAAGATAAAGATGATTACTCTCATAGAAAAGGGGTAAAGAACAGAAAGGGAACAATAAATGAAAACATATAATCAATAAATAACTTAAGTAAGAAAATGCTCAACCTCAACAGTTATCAAAGAAATGCAAAGTACAGCAATTAAGTGGCATTTCCTATCTATACAATTAAAGAGGATTTGTAAAATGTACTCAGTGAAAGTAGGAATGAGACTCTCAGGCTCTCAGACACAGAGAAAGAACACATTTCTCCAGGGAAGTTAAACAATGTGTATCAAAGCCTCAAAAATACACATAACCTTTTAGCTTAGAAACTCCACATCTAGAACAGTTACCCAAAGACAATTGCCATGGATGTGTGCAAAAACTGAGCTAAGGTGTTCATCACACATTATGATAATAGTAACTGTAAAAGGCAATAATTGTGGTACGGCCATACCATAAAAATACCAGGGAGGGATGAAGGAATATCTAATGACATAAAAACGTGTTTTAAATAAATTGTAGAGAAGGCAAGTTATATAACAATGTGTATAATTTTATCATTATTTCATTTTTTAAAAACATACATGTCTGCCCACAGAAAAGAAGGTTGTAGATACATCAAATATTATGAGCATTATCTTCTTTTTGTCTGTATGTTCTAAATTTCTTTGGCAATGTACATTCTTTCATACTAAAAATAACATAAAAAGGCATTAAGTTATATTTAAGATATTAACTTCACTGTGTTTTTAAATATGCATGATAAAAAGGCTGGAAGGATATTGCCCAGAATGTTGGCGGTGTTTCTCTCAGAGGGTGGGTACATGGTATGTATTTGTTTCTTATTTTTAAAAATATTTTTCTGTATTTCCAGCTTTCCTACAATAAGTAGTAGTTGTATATGTGATTAAAAATCAGAGGGACGCCTGGGTGGCTCAGTCAGTTAAGTGTCCGACTTCAGCTTAGGTCATGATCTCCTGGTTCATGGGTTGGAGCCTGCTTCAGATTCTGTGTCTCCTTCTCTCTCTGCTCCTCCCTGACTCGTGGTCTGTCTCTCTCTCTGTCTCTCTCTCTCTCAAAAATAAACTTTTTTAAAAATCAGAAAAAAGTAAGGATTTTAACAATAAATATCACTTTAGTTGTTTTGCATTTGAGGAATGGATGAAGGTATTTAGTGGATAGATGGGAAAAAAAGAGCCCTTGTGAAAAACAGAGGTTTGAACTTGGGAATGATTCTATTTGACATATTACCAGAAAAGACTTTTTTTAATGTGCTAATGGTTTGGGGGCAATAGTAAGTAGAGAAATGCTGTAGAAAAAGATACTGTCCTTTGATTCAGTGACTCAAAATTTTTACATGGCATCTTACTCAGTATGTGTCATTTCTTCATCCAGCTCTTCAAAAGACTTTGCTGATGTATACAAGTTTAGACCAGTGGTTCTCAAACTATGGTTTGGGAACACCTGGGGAGCCCATTCACAGGCCACCTGCCTTATGAAGGTCAAAACTACTTTCATAATAATATTAAGACTTTTCTGGGGCGGGGGGGGAGGGCTTTTCCACTCTCTCTTGAGTATACATACAGTACAGTTTCTCAAGAGGCTACACAGCATTCAATGACATTCATCCCTGAGATAGCTGTTGGGATATATGCTTGTGTGTTCATGTTCCAAGATACCTCAGTTTGTGTTTTTAATATGGTGAACATTGCTAGAAATAACTGACATAAACAAAAGTCCTTAAAGTCTGCAGTAATTTTTTTAAATAGTATATTGTCAAGTTGGTTTCCATATAACACCCAGTGCTCATCCCCACAAGTGCCCTCCTCCATGCCCATTACCCCCCTTACGCTCCCCCCACCCCCATCTGCCCTCGGTTTGTTCTCGGCATTCAGGAGTCTCTCATGGTTTGCCTCTGTCCCTCTCCCCCACTGTTTTTCCCCTTCTTCTCCCCCATGGTCCTCCGTTAAGTTCCTCCTAATCCTCCTAGTCTGCAGTAATTTTTAAGCATGTCCTGAGATAGGAGTTTGAGAACCGATGAGCTGGACTATGCCTATGCCCTGTATTTGGCAGTATTTATTCTTTTTTTTTTTAATATTTTTTACTTATTTTTTGGGAGAGTGTGAGTCGGGGGAGGGCAGAGAGAGGGGGACAGAGGATATGAAGCAGGCTCTGTGCTGACAGGCTGACAGAGCAGGCCCAATGTCGGGCTTGAACTCACAAACCATGAGATCATGATCTGAGCTGAAGCTGGCTGCTCAGGTCTGAGCCACTCAGGCGCCCCTTGGTAGTTCTTATTCTAAGTAGAAGCTGGATCCTGGGCTCTGAGCAATAAGTGCCCTGGACATTGTAACACATCTGTTTTCACCTTCTATATCTTTAAGGAGAAACTGCCCCTAGTCCTTATTTTAAAAAAGAAAAAAAGCATTTACAGAGTTTGTGAGGCAAAATGGAACATTGTTGCTATAAGGCCAGTGTAGTACCTATGATGCATGTAAGTCAAATTCTGCTAAATGTGGGGTGTATAGAAATGATGAAATTGGACCTCTGTTCTGTTCCATGTGCACCATAATGAGAGATTCAGTGAATTTTTAGGAAGAAAACAGGAATATAATTCCCTTTTGCGAAGTATGGGAGTGCAAATTCAATGTGGTATAGTAGATGGTTGTTTTGATATGAAGTAGGAAATAAAACAGATTTAAAAGAATTAACTGAATATGTTTATGCATATTTGTTGGTAAAATGTGTGCATGTATATTACTTGTTTGTGCTTGTAAATACAGATAAAACATACGTGCTATTTGAGAAATGCTTCCTAATATATGTAGAATGATCTCTGGATATAGTCATTTTTACCGTGGAAGCAACATCAACATTTATATGTCAGTACCAAGGCCTCGTCTCCTTTCTCCTTAACAGAAACACATTTCAGTTGGTCTCTTAGGTGCACAGCTGACCTCTGAATGTCAGGGAAGCTCATGATGGAGCAGTGGTCGGTGCCTATTCTCTGAGAAGCAGTCTTCATAGTTCAGGGTATACGGTGAAAATCTGAACCTTTCTGTCCAGAGAATTTGAGCATCAGATGAGTAATGTGCACTTGGAGCTAGAAGTCAGCGCCAGACCTACATAAGGCCATGGGCACCCACTGAAGGGTTTATGTGGATGTGACAGTGCCTTGACTTGAGAGTGGAGGTGTCAGTGGCCTGACTTAACAGCTCCCAATCGTGTCAGAAAAGATTAAGTAGCATTTGAACAGGTAGGAGGCAAATTAAGGCTTTGGAGTGGAAAGGCTGGACTTTTGGTTTAAGATCATAATGGTCCCACAGCAGGAGAAGAGATATATTTTGACATGACTGTAATATAACTTCAAGTCTAAGAGGCCTCGTTTTGAATCATGATAAGCGCATTGAAATGTGGCCATAGTTACTGACCATAAAACAGGTTTCACTTGAAGGAAAGAGGGTATTCAATTTCACCTTGTTTTTTTCAGTGGTACTTCACACACATTGTGATTGTTGGTTTGGGGATCTTATTCATCCTTATTTCTTGAAGATTTAAGGAATAGCTCCTAGGATGTTCTTGATTATAACAAGTTTTACGCTTTTTTCCTCCTTAATTGATGAACTGCCCCATGCCAGCCTTCATGTAGAGCTTTAATTAAATGTTGACAGAACTAGTGAGTTCTCATCCTGTATCACCATAGTGAACTAAGCCCACACAAACCCACAGTATAATTAGACAGGTCCTTTGGACACGTGATATGTACTGTGACCTCTTTCTTTGATGCTGGTGGTGGCCAGCTCCCTATAACAAAGGGGCCAGTGGATTCTGGCCTTTGTGAATCTGTCTTCCAAGTCCTCAACCCTGCCCTTTTTCCCTCAATTAGTAGGCCTTAATGGGTACAATTAAGTTACATCGTATTTAGTTAATTGGTGATTGGAACCATAACTATTTAGGCACTTAATCTGTGGCCTGTCCATCTTTAGAATATTAACAAACAAGTCGAGTTGCCTCATGTTGCAAACATCTCCTCTCAAATGATGGTATTGCTATGCATAAGGGAAAATGCATAACTGAGAGATTACTTCCAACCCAGCTTATTAATTTGAGTACCTAATACTTCAAATTGTCCTTTTTCCCCCTCTGTTTCTTTGTGGTACATTGGTCTGGCAGCATGTAGCTCTTTGCTCATATTCTTTCCAGTTCCCTTTTTTATCTTTTGTCTCTGTAAAATAAGCCTGACACCATTTTCTGTAAGATGTTTTCAGGGAACATAGTGCTTTTGAATATATGTGCACCATTGGCTCCATTCTTAAAAACCTCATAATGTGTGATAAAATTAATAAATGTACTAGAGAAGGAGAGGTGCCTGTTTAGAGTCTAAAAAACTACATAATTTTGCAGACATTTCTCAGTTAATGTTCAGAAGACATATTTCTAGTCTCTCATAAATGACAGTGTTTAGGTTTCAATGAAAACATGTAGATTTTACTAATCACAGTTTGTATGTTCTTCTAGGTTATTTATTTCATTTTCCTTTTTTATGGAATAGTTTTATAACTTCTGAATGCCCTCAGATTTTCATAAAGTGGCATTATCCTGAGAGGCAAGTCTCCATTAGACATAAATATAAGCACTTGATTAAGATAACCAGCCCTACCCAGAGAGGTAAAGTGTCATCACATGGTCACAATGATTGATCAAGGAGCACCTGTTAATTAGTTCAGTAGCATAACTGCAATGAGTTTTGGAGGAAAACAAAGGTTAGTTGAAATTAGTAATATCTGCATCTTTTGTTTTTCCTTAAACCCATAAACAGTTTGTTGTGACAGCTCTAGGCCGGGATTATGGCATTTTGGATGGGGTCTGATTATAGCTAAAAATAGATGTGTGTATTGAAAATCAGAAGAATATGAAACAATTGAAATTTTGTGAAAGACTGATGCTGGTTCATTGTAATAATTTCCCCAAAGGCACATTAGTAATGCTGCTAAATACAGACTTTAATAGACTTTAATAGTGTGTACTTTAGAGGCCTGATACACAAAGGAATAATGTATAAAACATTCATTATGGAAAATTGCTACCTTTTTTATTTAATAAGAAATCTGTTGAAACAAAACTATCGTATTGCCTATGGCATTATGTTCCTGGGTATTAGCAGACTGAAGAATAATTGCTACCATCTTTTACATTTTTTTTTACCTATTCTAATCAAGTTGCAATCATATTTACTTATTTGCTCCATGAATGAAAATGGGAATTTAAAAAAAAAGTATTTGCATTGGATGGACGCTTGTTCAAATTGTGGCTCAGTCTCCCCTTACCTATGTAATCTTGGGCAAGTACCTTACCATCAAACTCCATTTCTTCCATTTGCACACCAGGGATTCTTCTACTTACTTTGGAAGGTCATGGTCAAAGAAGTTAAATGTTGATGTCGTGAATGCTCCACATAATAGGCACTCAATAAATACTTCATATTATGATTACTGTCTACATCTATTTCTCTTTATATTGCTTGTCTCTATGGATGACAGTGTGGGGGGAGCATGAAGGGGGCAAGAGTAAGAAAAAGCAATTAAAAAGGAGCCTCGGTAAGCAGCTCTGTCGCCAAGCCTTGCATTGGATTTCAATTTGATTTTAATGTGCTGCTGCTGAGAGCCATGCTGTTGAAAAAGAGAGAAGAGTTGGAAGCAGATGCTCCGGGAAGAACAGTGGGGCATTTATCTCTTTTAATGAGATAACATCATTAGAGTGACAAAGTGCAGTGAATCGATACTCGAAATGGACTGGTGCTATCTTCCCAAAGTGTGCCGATTGTTATACTTCACAGCCTTAGAATTTGCTGAATCATGAATTCTGTCTTCTCTGTTATTGGAGCCACCGACTTTGATCTCACCGAATGGGTCCATACCTTAGGGAATCCCCACAAGAGGAGGAACACGGACTAATTGGATAAATGAGAAAAATCCAGGGTGATTTATAAGTTGCCCTGTAATCAGGGAACCTCAGAGAAAGGAGGTGGGTCTTCTTTTTTTCCCTTTGGCTTTAAATGGCCGTGCATCCTAACTCTTATCCCCTCTGCCCGCTCTCCTTGCTCTCTGTTTGCTTCTTGGTGTAGTGTCAGAAACACTAATCATGTCAGACTGTGACACTGACAGCCCTGACATTCACAACAAAGAGACAAGGAGAGAGAGAAAGAGAGACCTTGGAGGGGGAAGGTGAGGAAAAGCTGCAGGGGAAGTAGTTTTTTCTTGCACATAAAACCCATAGCTGCAAAACCACCAGTGTTCTGGATATATCACATCCAAGGAAAATTAAGGAAGGAGCGAGGTGAATTCTGATGGAGATAAAATTAGGCTGGGAAGATTTTGTGCTACTATATTTTCCCTCTTAGGTTTCAGTGTGTTGCCTATATTATAGTTGGCTGTGGCTATAATTTCTTCTCACCAAGAAAAAAAAAGCTATTAAAAGATTTCTTTCCCTTTCCCTACCCTAATTTTTCTCTTTGAAACAAAGCAAAGGTAAGCACGGATCTTCGCAGGAAGTGTGTGCTCTCTAAGGTTTTCCACTGACCAGATTCCCATGGTTTAATCTGAACAATAGCTGCTTCAGGAAAGAAGTCATCTGTGAGAGATGTTTTCTGACCGTGACAAAGCTGACTTGGGAACTGTTCAGTGTCATCCCCGCGCTGCCTTACCTTGGCCTCCCCAGCACCTGCCAGCTGCAGGAAATGCTTATGTTACTGGGCAATTTGGAAGGGGGCTGACTATGGCCAGGTCTTCCAAACACCCCTGAGGTTTCTCTCTCCCTCAGGCAGTTTTTTCCATTTGGAGTTGTTCTGGTGAATGGTCACAGGTCTCTGTCTTGGATCAGTCATGACCTGGAAACCTGCTGCCACAGCTCACATGTGTTTTGAATCCAGATGCTGCGATCTAAATTGAGCTCTGAGCTCAGGCTGAATCATCCTAGCTTTTCTGTAAACACAAGAACCCAGCTGCCAGCTCAGCTTTTGAGGTATTTTGAATTAAAACTGTCTTCGCTAAGATATCATTTTACTTTTTCATCACACAAGGAAAAAAACATAATAAAAAAATGGAAAGTGATGTATTGTGCCATGTCAGTTACCTTATCATAAAGGAAGTATGTTTTTGGTCTGTATTTGAGGACAAAAGGTGTTGGTTACATAGTGACTTCATCTTTGGATTTATTACAAATAATATTGAGAACTCTAGAAAAAACTAAGACCTCATTCTTGTCCTTAGTACCCAAGTAAAACTATACACTTGGACCACTTGGAAGAAATGCCCATCTGAGGCATGGAGGAGGGCACTTGTGGGGATGAGCACTGTGTTATATGGAAACCAACTTGACAACAAACTATTTGTAAAAATAAATAAATAAATAAATAAAAAGACAGTTTATGTTTTAAAAAATAAATAAACAAACCATGATAAGCATTAAAAAAAAGAAAGAAATGTCCATCTGAATTTGTAAAATAAAAAAAAAATTAAGTGACTTATAACATAATTTACACTATGTATAGCAACCTTGACATTGTGGCTTATTTAAAATTCTTGAGGAAATTCTGCTTCTACTGGCAGAGGAGAGTACATTTATACCCTGGGGAGGATTTGGGGGAATTACCCCAAAATATCTTCCTGTAAACTCACAATTTTTTTGAAGTTCCTTTTTATCCTAAGAATTTACATGGATTTTATATTCTCTGTGATGTGTCCATGGTGTTTTTTCATGTAAAATAACTTTAAAAATTACTTGCAAGTTAAATTATTTAGTTAAATATTGTATCAGGTAATTTAGCTGTTATGATGAATAAGCCATCATAATTCATGGTTTGACACCCCAAAGTTTCCTTTCTTGCTAACATGTCAATCCAGTGTATGATTGACACTTTAGCAACTCACCAATTCACTTCTGGTCAGTGAATTGCTTTTATTCAGCAGTTATTCAGGAATCCTGATCTCATACTCCTCCCATCTTTTGGCCTCCCCATCTGGGATGCTGTAACAGAGTACAACAAACTGGGTGCCTTAGATAACAGAAATGTATGGTCTCACAGTGCTGGAGGCTAGAAGTCCAAGATCAAAGTTGAGCAGGACTGGTTCTTTCTGAGGGCTGAGAGGGAAGGATCTATTCCAGGCCTCTTTTCCTTGGCTTGCAGATGGCTGTCTTCTCCCTGTGTCCCTTTGTACTGTCTTCCCTCTATTCTTGCTGTGTCCAAATTTCCCCTTTTTATAAGGACACCGGTCACATTGAATTAGGGCTCACCCTATTCCAGTATGACCTCCTCTTAACTAATTACACCTGTAATGATCCTATTTCTGAGTAAGGGTACTTTCTGATGGTTAGGACTTCAACATGTGAATGTGAGGGGTGGGGGGACGATGCACAGTTCAACCCATAATGTCATCTATGGGGGCTTTTGATTGTCTACATCTGGCTGGTGGAAGAGAAAGAGAGCACAAAGAAGGAACATTCACTTTTTAATCACCATGGCCTTGAAGTGACTCCGTATCTTTTCTCTTCATATTCCATTGGTGAGAGCCAGTCACATGACCCCAGCTGATTACAGAGGGCTTGAGAAATGTAGTCCCTGGCTGAGTAGTAACTGGGCTAAGTGGCTTCAGACACTAGTGTGTACACCCGAGCCATCTCATCTTCCTAGGAAAAGACATCTTTGTGTCCCATTTCTTCCAGTGCTCCTGAGCATGACCATCATAGGGCACTGAAAGAGGTTTCCAGAGTATCCAAGTTTTAAAATTCCATTCTGCCATGGCTTGGAATGCTTTTCAATCAGTGGTCCAAGTATTTATATACAAATGAGTGCCTAAGGCTTACTGTTTTGTTTTCATAAGAATCTAATATATTCTCCAAGGAATTTTATTTAGAGTATTAATGGGCACCTTGTTTTCTATATGAAACTAGTGAAATCCAAATTAATGAGGTTTTACTCTTGGCCAAAAATTTAACTTGCGGTTAGAATGATTTTCTACAGTACAGTAACTATTTTCTTGTTACATGTTCTATTATTACTGAAAAATGATATGCATCAAAGAAGGGAAAAAAGGATATTGTGAGTGCAGAGGACAATTATATAACTTGCTGTACCTATCTCAAATGGCTAGACTTTAGTATTTAATTATAAAAGTCTTGTCTCTTCTATCAGGTTAGTCATTATTTCAAAAGTTGAACGTGGGTTTTATAAGTGACTAAGTAATTGCTTTGTATGTTCCTTTTCAATTACAGTAAGAAGTCATGAATTCTCTACATTTAGAACTGCTAAAAATTATTTAGATTTGCCTGTTGAATAGGTTTCTTCTAAAAAAGGACTCAGGAAAAAAATTTCCACTGTAAATTTTTGGCTTCTCAAAGTAATTTGTAAGAAATTTCCCATGAAAAAGATACTGATAGCAATTTGAAAAGGATAAGTAGAATGCAGTCTGAAAACTTGGTAGGTAGTATGAAAACACATTAAAACCACCAAAGCATAATATTTAATGTAGGCTTTTAGTCATGAAGCTCCATGTCAAGAAACCATTCTCTTGCTGTTTTATTGTTCTAGTGCTTTAAAACACTGATGTTATCTAAAGACTTAAATAAACTTATCAGTGGTACTATAGATTTCCTTTTGGTCAAAAAACATGACAGTGGTACTTTAGTAAAGATAATCACTTGAATGATAACCTTTTAATTTTTAGTAGTAATACTTTTTAATATGCCAAAATAGACTAAAACAAGTATTGGAGTCATTTTAAGAATGAATTAAATTCTCATTCACAGAGACATTATAAATTCAGACTGTGGAAAAGGGTGTAGGATGCAGTGTGTATCCTTTGTAGATTTTTGATAACTAATCATTATTTCAATTTGTTATAATAGACTATATTGTTGCTAATTTTCACAGCCAATTTGCAAAACTTGATATTATTCCCACTTTACAGATGGAGGCACTCAGAGATGTTTTAGTAATGAGACCAATATTGCATGTCTAGATATAGAAGACCCAGTCTCTGAATTCAGATCTTACTGACTCCAAAACACAGGCACATTTTCATCTGTCACATAGCCTTGTAGGAGAATATTTGCTGAATTGAATTTGAACTATATTAGATGAATTTTCTAAGCTAAAAGTAAAATGCAACATCCCAGAATGAATGTTTAGTTTTTGAAAAAAAAAAAAAATCCATTTGCATGTGAACAAACTAATGTAGCAGTTGGAAATTAGTTCCATCTGATCATTAAAGCAGGTCTCTAGAACTTGCTAACACTTTAGTTAGTAGACTACCACTTCCTAAATAAATGAGCAGTCTATATATGATTCAGAATACTTCTTAAACATCCATTATGTGACTAACAGAGTTCTTTAGAACTCAAGTTAGGTTCCTGAAAACTAGTTTCTAATTCATGCTCTCACACTTACCCCCTCTCTGAATGTGCCAGGTTAGGCAGGTTTTATTGATTTGCTGAGGCAAACACAGAAAAAGGTAGCCTTGAACCAAGGGTGGGCCTGGCCTGAGGGCAAGATAAAGAAAAGCTGCCTATTTTCTAGTGACAAGCTCAGCTAGAACCCTAAGATAAAAGAAAGGTGTATTCCTCTGAAAACATTTCACCTTTTCACCTTTCCTAGCAACATGATAAGCCTGACTTCTGATGAAAAGAATGATTTGGAGTTTTGAGGGGTGTCTATATCATTTTCAGTTTCATGCCATTTAGGCTGTTCAGGGTTTCTGTGTGACTGTGGCCAAGTCACATCACCTGTTTGAAACATGTATGTATGAGGAAGCAGTGGGAGTAGATCAGGAGTTGGGTGTCTGTAAAATGCTAAGAATTGAGTCCCATATTTGGCATGCATATACATTTTTCTGGAGAGAATGGCTCATGGCTTATTATTTACATCATATTCTCCAGGGCTTCAGCACACAAAGAAATCTATAGGCCAGATTATCTGTGAAGTCTATAGGGACTGTAGCATCCAGTTTTCTATATATTTTATCGTGCACAGGCTATCATGGACAGTATAGATGAGAAAATCTGCATTCTGTCAATCTACAGTATGACATGTAAGGGAAACTTGGAGTATTTTTATTGTAGACTACTGCTTCGCTCTTCTCTAAGGGGAACATTCTGTGCGTTGTATATGTTCAATAAATGTTGGTGGATGCTGACAAAATTCTTTTATTAGCAGAATAGTGGATTAGTTAGAAATGAGTTGTGGTGTGAATGAACTTTTTTTTTTCCGGGCCTGAACATCTTTTGTAGTCATCTGCAGTGATAATTTAGAGAATCATTTAAAATAGCACCTTTTTAGAGTGCCTGGGTGGCTCAGTCAGTTGGGCGAGTGGCTGACTTCAGCTCAGGTCATGATATCACAGTTCCTGAGTTCGAACCTGCATTAGGCTTTCTGCTTGTAAGTGCAGAGCCCACTTCAGATCCTCTGTCTCCCTTTCTCTCTGCCCCCCCGTCAACTTTGTACCCCCCATGCGAGCCTCTGGCCCCTCCCTCTGGCTGTCCCCTCTGTGCGTGTGTGTGCACACATGGATCTCTCAAAAATAAATACACATTTAGAAAATAAAAATAAATGAAATAGCACCTTCTTATTTGGAATCTCAGTTGAAATGTTATGCCCAAAGGACGTGCAGAGTTCCTAGAGTGATTCCCTCAGTGAGGAAGCAGAGGTCCAGAGGTGTGATGCTCTGCATTTGCTCCTGCTTCAGTTCTTTTGTGGTCCTACCTTCAATGTGAGCACGTTGTCCTGCCAGAGAGCCTTCTCGTGTGTCGTGGCTCAGCACATTCACCTGCCTGAAGCAAGAAGCCTGTTGCTCAGCAAATAAATAGAGGGGAGAATAAGAAAAGCACTCTAGCACCTCCTCCTTTGCTAGGGAAGAGAAAGAATTAAAGAGCATCCCTGTCCAGCTATCCAGTTTGAATCTAAAGGAAGTCTTTAAGGAAGTCCATTTTTGAAAGTGACTCATACATTCACTGTATTAAAACAACATGCTACTGTCTCCAAAAATTCCAATTCCTTTAAAGCAAATAAAAACACCACTTCTTGGAGGCTTAGATATGCCTTCCAAAAATTTGTGATGTTACCTACATTACTTCTCTCCAAAAATTGTACTTCTATTTTTTTTTTTTGTTGGTAGATTTTAAAAATTTGCATTTTACTCCTTAACGTGAATGTCTACGTGTATGCATGTGTATTGCAACCATTTACTCTCTCAATTTCTGTTTAAAGTTTAGCTGTGTTTTCTTTGGAAACTTTGTAAGAAGAGAATAATAATGGTAGGCCACAATAATGTTATTTGTCTTCAAAGTTGCTACGAATAATCACATTAAGATTTATATTTTGGGCCAAGTCTGCAGTACAAATTCAGAGGGAGGCAAAATGTTCACAGGTAGCCTGATTTTATTTTGGAAACTAATTTTATTTCATTATTTATTTATTAATGCTAAAAGCATACTCTGAGAGGCTCCTTTTTTATTACATTATTATTTTTTTTTTCATTTTAGGACCACCACTTCTTATTATAGCTATTTAACATGAAACGTTCATGAGTATAAATCACTTTTTAAAGTTGTCTGAGCTGGATTGGTAGTGTGAGGTAACTATCAACTTTTTCAATAGGAACAGAAAAAAAAACAGTAAAATCTTAACTATATTCTTCAAGTTTATTAAGATAGGTTTACAAATTAGCAGTATCTGTTTTAGTCATGAATGAGTACACAGTATGGCACATCATTTTGTATGATGTATATTTATATATGTATTTTTAACAGAGATAAATATATTAGGGCCCAGGTACCAAATAATGAACACCCTCAAAATTTGAATTTCAAGGAACAGTGGCAGAAAATATCATCACTTGAAACTGAAACTCTCAAACATCAATATAAAAATGGTTGAGATTAGCTATGTGTAAAATTCCCAGAAGGTAATCCACACTTAGACAAGCCCATGGCCTGTCTACTCATTTCTTGATATCCCATCAACACAAATCAAAATAAATGTAGATAAGGTTAACTCAACTTAACATTTTGGAGATTATAACATGTTAGTATCAGAAAGCACACCCTTGGCTTCCAGTCTGTGTGGCAGCCGCCAAAAGAAGTTGGAGAACCTGAAAATTGTAGAGATGTCCCTGATTGTTGCAGACCACGTCTATTGCCAGGACGTTTTAAGTCCATAGGTTTGAGGACATCAACCAAGGATCACTCGGTCCCTTGCCGTCTCTTCTGGACTTCATTCTTTTCCCCAGAGACCCCTGACCTCAGCACTGAGGACCGGGATCTGCCAAAAGCTCCCATGGTCCTCTGACTGTATGACCTCAGGTTGATGCCCTGAGCCTCTCCAGGCCGCAGCCTCCTCAGCCTGAACATGTATACAATAGGTACTTCAAAGGCTTGTCAGAAGAGTTAAGTGAAATCGCTAATGTGAAAGTGCCTAGGACAGATCCTGACCCATGGTAGGCTCCCAGTAAATGTTTTACTTAAATAATAATAATAAACTTGCCCCAGTATTATATTCTTCTGGGAAGTTCTATTTCTCAGTGCAAACTGATAAGCATTCCAAGTAATCTGTCAGTCTGCCTTTTATGACTCTGGTTAGGACGAACAGTCTTTATGTGAACAGATACAAACAATTTCTCTTTCATGCAAACCTGAGACCTCAGTGGGCCTAGCCTCCTTGTGACCTGTGAGCTGAAGGAGGAAACCTCCAAAAAGAGACTGTCTGAGGCATTTGCCTGGCCTCTACTTAATTCCTACAAAATGGATGTTAGTCCCTGTCAGAATTTTGCAGATTGGGTTGAAGAGTTCCATGTGTGTGTGCACGTGCGTGCGCATGTGTGTTTAAATAAGACCAAGGAACTAAATATATGCATGTACCGTAGCAAATGAAAGAAATATGAATCCCACTCACAATATATTTTTCAGATGCTGTTAACCGGGTTTATTTTTACTTTGACAGATACTTCCGTTTAGGGGGTGCTTTCCACAGGCAGATTGTATTGTGCAATAGAAAATTCGGTAAATTTTGCCTCTAGATTTCCTCCAGATCTCTCAGGTGACCACACCCAAGCCTCAGTATTGCCACGTTCTTAATAAGAGACATGAGTTATTACTTCAGTAAATAATCTTAGTTTCCCTCAGGAGACTTTTGTTGGCAGAATTCGTAATCCTTTTTAATAAGACATTGTACATAATATAGGGGAAGACCAACTATGTATATGCAGCAGGCTCAAATTAAAAGTGATACAATTACATTTATATCTTACTTTTGATTTCTGACTTCATTAGCTCCCTAAAGTCAACATTCCCTCCTTAGTGGTTAATAGTTTGTACCCTGGGCATCATCACCTGGGTTCAAATCCCAGCGCTGCTACAGAGGAGCTCTGACATCATGAACAACTACCCTAGCCTCTTCCTAAACCTATCATCTCGAAAGAACTGATGGAAACACCTACCTCCTCGGGCTTCTTTGAAGATTATATTAGATTGTGACCATATAAATGTAACATTAAACCTCTGGTGAAAAGTTGATAAATTAGCCATTATGATGGGGATAAGGGAGGGGCAATGACAGAGTTCTCAAAAGTGACTTTTCTGATTCAATTTAATAAACACCTGGGATTTCACATGTGCCTGCTTGTCTATTTCATGATAACCTTGAAAGGAACTCACTCATTTGGGCCAAATTTGATACAGTGTATTTTAAGTTTCTAGTAAGCGTATCAACTCCAAATTGTGACAGTCCTTATATCTTCTTGCAGCTACTACACTAAAAAAATAAAAAGCTATTATTTATAGATAGCAAGGTATATCTTGAGAGTGACTTCAAACGTTACAGTAACCTTGCTTATATTCTGGGGGAATCTTTAAAGAAGGGATTTGAGGGGTCTAGAAAGCACTGTAAATGGAAGCTTCTTCATTGTTTATGGCTCCAGTGTCATACAAGTGGTTTGACTTAGTTTTGTTTGGGTTTGGTTTTGTTTCTTAAGTGGGAAAACTCTTTTGTGTCTCTATTTTATATTAATTCCAGGGGCTGAGTCAGTGCTGAATACAGTAGTTGAATTAATATTGAAATCAAACTCTAAACTAATCCTGAGGATTACATCCATTATGTAACACTGAAGTGGACTTGAACAGAGAAAATTCCAGTACTGTTTCTCTCTCTACTTTAAATATAGTAGAGGCCAGTCTTCCCTATGAATGTACATGCTGTATAAAAAGTCATTGTTTTAAGAGGTTTCAAATTTGGAGAAAGGATGTATGTTCTTTTTCCGCGTCTCTGTCCAGGCATCAGTAACAGTAAGGAATTTTCCAAGCTGGCTACCAAAGTGAATAAGAACCAGGTGCATTTGTATAATCATTATAAAAATTATGTCCTATCTGCATTTTTAATTGAGCCAAACACTGCACTGAATTAGATATAGCCTTTGCTCTCTAGGAGTATAAATGTAAGACAGAAGATACTAATGGGTGTGTACATGAAGAGCAATTCATGTTACCATTTTATAGGCATCATGGATGGTTCTATTTTGTGTCTTTGAAGCCACCCATTCATGTACCATGTCAATTCATTCATGAGATAAGTTTTTAATTAAATACCTTGTGTTTTTCTATTAATTTCTATAACTAATGCAAGTTCATTTAGAAAAAGTAAAAAGTGAAGTAGAAAGAAAAAACAAAAGTCACATATAATCCTATCACCTAGAGAAGACTATCCAGTGTCTTAGTGGTATTTTTGATGTATCTTTTAAAATGTATCTATATATTTTACATAACTAGGATCTATGTATGCAGTTTTACTTTGTGCTCTTTTCACTTACCATATATTTGCATGTTTTCTATTAAATATTTTCTAAAACCTAATTTTAGCAGTGTTAAGATTGAGTATAATTTGAAAGTTGAGACTCCAGCTTCTCATCCCTGAAGCAGTTATTTAATGTATAAAGAGTCAGAGGACCAATCTAACTGTTCACCAGCCCATCCAGACCTGTTTCCAAAACAGCTATTGTTCACGTAAAGTGGAAACTCACCCGGTTCTGCATATTTCCTCGGGCTGGGTTGTTGTTCCGTGTCTATCTTTCCTCATTGACTTATCAGGCTCCATGCACACATGCACATTTGTTTATAGCAGTCTTCCTGATATGCAGTCACGGCGTGGGTTTTGGAAAACTGCCCAGTTACATACCATTCATACCAGCTGACATTCAGCTTCTGGTAGCTAATTGGGTACTCTTACTTAACTCCTTCCATCTCCAAAGAGCTTACCCTATAGAGCCACCAACCACAGAACTAACACACCCACTAATTATCTGGGTGTTTATATTCACACACATATGAAAAGAGGCATATTGGCCCAAGCATTGTTAAAAGGATTGGGGTCACTTGTAAATATCACCAAATCTCTGTTTCCCACCCCCTTAGTCACACCATAAACAACTGCTTGAGTCCATATTCCTTCAAGTTTAAGATGATGCTTCTTGAAGCACCTTGGAAGCAGATGGAATTTGAAGGGGTTTCTAAGGAGTGACAGAAACCAGTCCCCACCTCCCAGAGGATAGATGTGCTGCCCTGGCTGGGATTCACCCCTTGTGTTAGGAAGAGTTGCTTTAGCAGCCCTAAACCCATCCCCTTCAGAAAACTTCATCTGGTCCTTCCACTTTCCCCCAGACGCCTGCCCTTCCTCATACCTCTTCTGTTTCTTGTGGAGAATGAGCATCAGAAGAGAGAGCCCAGGCTGGCTAAGTAGTAGCAAGGGAATATGAAGAGGCAGATGGAGGGAGGTTATGCAAAGTAGTAAGATTGCATATGAATATTGGATGAGGTTCAGAATCTTTCCATTATCTCTGCAAACACTCACCTTTTTTTTTCTCCAGAAAAGATTTTTACTCCCTTACATCAAGCAACCTTCCTTATATGCAGGGATCAAAAGAGGAAATATTCACCATAACAGCATACCAGGAAGGGGGGAGCCCGGATACAGAGATGTTAGAGTGACATTCGTTGTATTTACAAATATCTCCACTGAGCATGTTTCAATGGTTAATCAGAGCTTTCTTGCCTGGCACTTGCTAAAATGATACCATTATCTTGCTTGCTGTTTCAGCAGTTCCAGGAATGCCTTGCCTGTGGGTCAGGGTAGTTGGTTTCATATAAACAATTCATAGGAGCCCTTTATAATTTCAAAAAAGACGGGTAAAAAGAGAAGCAATAGCTATACAAGTTACATGGGGGAAGAAAAGAAATTGGCAGCGTTCCTCTCCTAACACAGACTCTGAGAGAAGGCGTTTTCTGCCACCTCTTGTGATTAAATAGTTTTTTCCCCCCTCCAACCACACTGAATTTAGTTTCTCAGGAGACTAAGGCAACTTTGCAACTCCTGTGGGAGACCATGAGGTACAGACTTAATTGCTTCATGGATGATGTGAAGTCTTGGAATGAAAACTAGCCATCACTCATTAACTTGTTCAGCTTAGTAAACCTTGACAGCCAGCAGAACTCAGCCAAACATCCTTGATTATGGGCAGCTCACAGAGCCCCAGGAGTCGGTCAGGATGAATTGTGGAGTTGAATGAGTTAACTTCAGTGCATCAGTTTCCTCTGTTTGAACTTATCCTCCTCAAACCTAAGGATGACTGAAAATGGGTTAACCACATGCTTTTCCTGCTTTCAGTGGTAGCAGTAGGAACACATAAATGTCCATTTTCTTAACTGGGAGGCTGTTCGCTTTTATGGACAAGAATTATCACATTTTGTTAAAACTTTTTGGCTTGCTTAAGTCTATTGATGCTCTATAATAAGAGACAGAGGCATTATTAGGTAGGTTCGACTTTCAAAGATCTTGTTTTTTGCAGCAGGGTCATACAGTGAGCATTTTGATATGGGCGTGTAATCAAGTCACAAACTCCACTAATGATCTACTGCAAAATCAGTATCAAAGTAAACATACATCAGGTTACTTGATTTTCTGTTTGCTCCATACCACAGATCAGATAATGTCTCTGAAAGCAAATGCATTCAAAATATTTGAAAATGTATTTTCAAGGTATTTGAAAAGTAAAATGTCAGCCATTATTATTTCTGTATATAATCTCACACTTGGGGGAGTGCCTGACTGGCTCAGTCAGTAGAGCGTGTGACTTTGATCTCTGGGTTGTGAGTTCAAGTCCCATTTTGGGTGTAGAAATTACTTTAAACAAGTAAAAAATAATAATCTTACACTTGGGAGGTAAAGGTTGGTCTGCACTGGTGAAAAGGCATTCTATACGTGTATACACATGCACACATACACACCCTTCATATCCCAGGTGTGGTTTCACACCTAAAGCCAACATTTGAGGGGTGCCTTGCTGGCTCAGTTGGTAGAGCATGCGACTGTTGACCTTGGGATTGTAAATTCGAGCCCCACATTTAGGTGTAGAGATTACTTAAAGCCAACATTTGAAAGGAGATTTGGAACTTTGGGTAGCTTATCCTGCTGTTCCAGAGTTGGAAAAAGGCACAAATGAAGATATACCTAAATAGTATCATCTTTCCTAGTAGAGATTTAGTTAGATATTATTTAAAGGCAAGATCCTTGTCCCTATGCATAGAAGATTACATGTTGATGTCCCTGTATCTTGGACCTATTATTCATTCACCTTGTGTAATAAGCTCTCAGTCTCACGGTTCCACGGAACTGATATTTTATTGAAGGCCTTTGATGTGCCAAACACCATGCTCACCAAGCACTAGGGCAAGGTGAGATTGAGAAATGGTATAGAGATAAGTAAGACACTGTACTCCTGGGAGTCCAATGGGAAGGTCAGCCTCTAACCCCATAATCAAAGCAGAGGTAAAAAGTGCTGAGAGATGCCTGTCCTAACCAGTGTGGGTGGACAGAGGTGAAGCAGTTCTGCTGAGGAAGTACAGGAAAACCTTGATGCAGGAAGTGGCATTTGAGCTACATCTTGAAGATTGCAGAGGAGTTTCCCAGGCAGAGAAAAAGGAAGGGGATTCCAGAGAGAGGGACCAGTGTGTGACAGGCCTAGAGGAAGGAAGTGCATTGCTTGTTTAGAGATTGTCAACATGTTTCCACCTCTAATTTATTTAAGACAGGGGGGAAAAAAGTGTCTTTGACTCAGAGATGAACAGATCAATAAGAATTTCATAGCAGCAATGATTAAAATTATATATCTATGGAAACAGAGGGCTGTGAAACATCAGCATCAACCAAATGACTTGTAACTTAGCTCTGTATACAGTATCAACCACACTGTGCTAGAAATGAGAAGTTTGAAGGACAGTTGTTTTGAAAAAGCTCCAGAGGTCCACGAGTAATGGTCTGGAGCCCCATCTTTTTTTCTTTTGTTTTGTTTAAAAGAGAGCAAGAGAGAGCAGGGGAGGGACAGAGGAAGAGAAGGAGAATCTTAAGCAGCCTCCATGCTCAGCACAGAGTCTGATGCGGGGCTCAATCCCACCACCCTGAGATCATGCCCCAAGCTGAAATCAAGAGTCAGATGCTCAAGTAGCTGAGCCACCCAGGCACCCCTGTAGCCCCGTCTTAAAGCTGCCAGTCACAAGGCTAGTGAATTTTGCCAATGTGATCCACGGCCATGGTAGTTCAGAGTGCAGCCACCTGTTAACTGTTAGGGTTCAAGTGGTTCAAAGCCCAGGCTCATGGTCAGAGAGACTTAGATACAAGTTCTGGCTTTCCTCCTGTTTACTTAGTGTGGCAAATTTCTTCCTTTTTTTTTTTTAAGTGTAATTTTATATATCTCTATAATACAAGTGATTTTCTGTAAGTGTTTAAGTGTAATGATAGCATATATTGTATACATTTTAGTTCCCTTTTTTTTAACTTTTCTTTTTTTGCCTGGATGACTCTCTTTTTTCTCCCCTTTTTCCCACTTTAACTGCCTGGATGGCCTTCCATATTTTTTCCCATTTTTATATAATCAGTTATATAAATGTACAGTCATAGAAACACACAGCATACACGTAAGAACAGAGGTGGGGTGGGGGAGGTGGAGATTGTTATTTTGTTTTATAAAAATGAAAACATGTTATATGGGGCATTCTCAAAGCATAGGTGCAGTTTTAGTAACTTCAGAGTCATAATTGCTATACGCTTACAAAAGAAACGCTTAAATAATTATTTATGTTTATTTTACACTTATTTTTGTAAATTTTGAATAACACATTTTATTCTTAATTGTTTTGTGCACAACAGCTTCTTTTATGTTGAATTTTAGTAAGAAATATCAACATTTTGAAATTATAAATGATTACTCTCATGTTTTTGTAAATATATAGCATTTATACTTCTGATATTACTAAAGTTTAAAAATGCACTAAGATGTGTGGAACTCCCTATTACATTTCTTTTTATATCTTGCATTCCTCAGAAAACCTTGTTGAAATCTCTTCATTCAACTGATAAAGCTCTAATTCATTCTTTTTAGTGGCTACATAATTTTCTATAGAATAACTATTATAATTTATTTCATAGTTTATTGATGAAGATTTACCTTAGTTCTCCCCCCTCCGCTTTTTTTTTTTTTTTTTTTGCCATTGTTAACACTGTAGCCATAAATGTCTTTGTACATGTCCTTACAAACAAGTATTGGTAATTCTTAGCATTGGATCCAGTGTAATTTAAATTTTAATGTATGCAGCTGTAAATGGCTTTAGTTGATTTTATTTTTAATGCCTTAGGTTATACAGTTAGACCACAGTTGATCCTTGAACAGGATGGGGGATTAAGGGCACCAGCCACTCCCCCGTGCAGTCAGAAGTCTACATGTAACTTTTGACTCCCCAAAAACTTAACTACTACTGTTAAATAGCCTACTGTTAACTGGAAACTGTACCAATAATATAAGTAGTTGATGAACACATATTTTGTATGTTATATGTATTATATACTGTATCCTTACAATAAAATAAGCCAGAGAAAAGAAAATGTTATTAAGAAAATCATTAAGATAAAATACATTAACAGTACTGTATTTATTTTTTAAAAAAATCTGTGCATAAGCAGACCCACATAGTTCAGATTCATGTTGTTCAAGGGCCAACTGTATTTGAGAACTCACATGCATTATCTTATTTAATACAATGACCTTTGAGGTGCACAGAGTAGATATTATTGTTCCCACTTTACTGATGAGAAAATAGAGGCACAGAGAAGCTGAATGGTTTGTCATAGTTACCCAGGTATAAAGTTCCTGACTGTAGTCTAGAACCAAGTCCCATCTTGAAGAAGAGCCTTGGAGCCTTTCCCTACCTAAATTTTGGTTTTCATAGATGAGCTAAATAAAAGTCTTCAAAATTGATCGAATAAGAGAAGGACACAGACCTTTGGTTAGTTATGCCACCAGGAGAGGGCAGTAGTTGAAATACATTTATTTTCCTAAATATTTGCACTCCCAGGCCATTTTAAGGGACATATTTTTATTTATTTATTTTTTGACATTTGTAATGTCTTGATTTTAGTTTAGGGCTACTTGTTTGATCACTGAAATCTTTATTAAGATTTGATGGTTACATTTCATCAGTGATCAGTTTTGCCCCATACTTAAAAAAAAAAATTCAAGCACACAATAGAGTATATTTCAAAGGTTGTGAAAGAAGAAGTATTGTTTCTTTGGTTCCTTCAAAGAACTTCTTCCCTGTTAGAATTCTGACCGTTCAAATTCCAGTTTTGCAAACTTAACTGACTGTAATGCAGGGCAGATCACATACACTCCGTTTCCTTATCTGTACAATGAAGGAATATACCTGCTTCCTAAGCCTATATTAGGGGGTTATAAATGTGCTCCCCCATCATAGCATGGAGCTCAGAGCAAGGGCTTGGAACATGCATGTGCATGTGTGGTCCATCCCCCATGTGGAGCCAGGCTGATCCTGCTTATAGAAACATATGAGAGTTTAGCAATGTCTCCGAGGAACACAAGGGGTGGGATGTATTTTTTTTTCATAGGTTTCGTCCATACTGTTGCCAGAATGCAAGTCAGCTGGTGTGCATTTTGTGCCCAAATCAAGTATTGATACAGCACAACTCCTTAAGTAAAAGTGAAATTATAGGAGGGCTCATGGCCTTCATAGGTATCATTTTTTTGAGTGACAGGTGTATAAACCACAGTGAATACTTTTGTTCCTGCAGGGGTTTGATTGAGAGGAACAGCAAAAAGAATTTTGGTTTCTCTTCCTCCAAGTGAACATTATTTTCTTAGCTGTCTTTTTTGGGAGATGGGAAGGAGTGGTTACTTAAAACCAATAGTGTGTGCAAACAGGAGCGACAAGAGTAGTTAGCTTTTACTAACTATATAGCTCATAGACAAGCCCCAGAATGGTGGCTCGGGAGACATCTGTGAACAAACAGATTTTTTTCCATTCAAAAATGTTAAGAATCTTTTTGTTTCTAGCAGGAACAGCTGTAGAATTTAGCTGTTTGTAACATGATGCCTGAGTGAGGGATGATGCTTAGATGTAGTATATTAATATCCAGCATGCCATTTTAGATAATAGTAAGGTGGCGAGGTACATGGAATGAAGCCAGGAAATTCAGTTACAGCTGACATTTCATCCTCTTCGAGGCTTGTGAAAAGGCCACAGCTAACTTTGCATTTCCCCAGGAAGAAGGGTGTGGAGGTTCTGTTGGTATCACACCCTGCACATTATTTAAACACAGGGCTGCTCATTTTCTCTTCTGCGAAGAGTGGCTACAGAAAGTGTGTCTTTGGCTGACTTACTGCCAGCATGCTACTATTCCGGTCCACGGCACCTGTGGAAAGGGAGAGTACAGGTGCCTGCTCTGGCCTAAGAACAAGAGTGAACATTTTCCTGACCCTACCCAAAATGGCTTCTGGCATTCTTTCTTCAGGAACAGTTTTTCAAAAAAGGAGGAGGTGTTTCAAGGCCAGTAACTAGAAAGGGTACCTAGATTTATGATCCAGAAGACTTTCTTATCAGCTTTAGAGTGTTGTAAGAATGTGAAGTCAAATCTGTTAAGTGTGGAATCCTCCCCTGTGAGGCAAGTATGGTCTGGAGAAAGCCTAGGGTAGCCGAGTCATACTGAATGAGTGCTGGAAGCAGGGAATCCTGGGGTTCTGATGCCTCCTCCAGGACTCTGCATAAACTTTACAGCCTTTAACTCAGGGCATAAGTTGGGTGAGATCTCATGTGACCTGTTTCACATTTTATGCATTACATCTCAACCAGAGATACAAGATGTTAATGTAGGCAGGGGTGTCCGAGAGACCCAAGTTCTAGCTGGAATTACTAACTGGAAGATCCTGGGGATGTTAACCCCTAAATCTCAGTTTACTTGTTTCCTTAAAAAAGGATGATAATAGATAGTTCATTAAATTGTTGTGGGAACTCAGTGTGGTAACATGTGAAAAGTTTGGTACAGAGTCTAGCATACAATAGACGATAACTCTTTATGGGCCAGGTGCTGTGCTGTGCAGACGGGAGACATAAAGGAAAATAAGATGCCATCCCTGCACTCATGTAGTTTGCGGTATAGTTAGCAAGACAGACATACAGATAAATACAGATGGATAAAGCAGTGTGTGTTCAGTGAAATGATAGCAATAAGGTACATAAGGAGTGCAGAGTAGAGTGATTTGGGAAGCCTTCAGAATAGAGGTTTCACAGATTTTTGAAGATGAGTAATGATTTTGAGGCAGGCAGGAATTTTTCAAGAAGAGAAAAGAACATACAGCATGCTAATGTATAGACCTATGAAATGATATTTTAACATTAACATGTGAATACTGATATAGAGGTGCAGTTGGTTTACAATGCTGTGGTATAAAATATATACACAGAAAAGCCAGAAAGGCGGACATATTCTAAGTGGCTTGGAGGCTATTGGATGTGAGGATAGGTCAATACTGAAAGGTTTTTAAGCTGGGAAATAATGTGGTAATATTTATGTTCTGTGAAGATTGCTCAATGGACAGGTGGAAGAAGTATTAGAGGAAGGGGAACATGAGGGCTGGTATAAGATAATGAGAGCAGTGAGTCTGGTGTAGGTGACTGGATCCTGCCACCCAAGACTGATTTGGGTGGGGGATGGGCTAAATGGGGGGTGGGCATTAAGGTTGGCACTTGTTGGGATGAGCACTGGGTGTTATACATAGGTGATGAATCACTGGAATCTACTCCTGAAATCATTATTGCACTATATGCTAACTAACTTGGATGTAAATTACCTACCTTAACTGTAGATATCCAAGATAACTAACCTGGATTTAAATCATATGAAAACGGATGGATTTGGAAGGGTAGGTAATGAATACCATTTGAGATATTTTGTAGGGTATCCAGATAGCTGGATCATTAGTATAATTTTAATTATATTGGCAACTTTAAAACATTCCTTTAAAACTTTAAAAGGAAAACTTTTTCTCATACTGATCAGCTCATTATTTTTGCCTGAGCAAAATTTCTCTCCAAGAATTAACTTCTAAACAAAGAGATTAGGTCTTTTCCACTGAAACGTTGTTTTTAAGTAAGAACTCAACCTTTCGGGTATTCCTTACTAAATGTTCTTTACTTATCATTTGTTTGTTTGTTGTTTTTCTTTTGTCTAATACAGGCAGTTATGGAAACACATTTTACTTATGTACCTTTAAAACCTATCAAGAGAATGGTGGTCTCTTCACAATATATACAAATACCAAACATTACATTGTATACTTGAAACTAATATAACGTTGTATGTCAGTTATACCTTAGTTAAAATTAAAAACAAACTAAAATAGCCAATCTAGAACATAAAAACCCTACTAAGAGAGTTTCTTATGATTTCAGTGTATTAGGAAAATCATTATACAAATGAGGACTCTAAACTTTTCTATAATGAGTAAGAAAAATAAATATTTTAAAGTTTAGGTATAGAAAAATTGCTTCCTAATGCTTATCTTTTCCTGAAATAGTATTACAGTACCTTACACATTTTGACAGAGTTCACTCAGGTTTGTTTACTTCTTTAAATTAAGAAGTATACCATTTGGAGTACCTAGCTTGTTCAGTCGATTAAGCATCCTAACTCTTGATTTTGGCTCAGGGCATGACCTCACAGTTCATGAGATAGTGCCCCACATAGGGCTGTGCATTGACAGCACGAGCCTGCTTGGAATTCTTTCCCTCCTTCTATCTCTGCCTCTCCCCTGCTTGCACATCTCTATGCTTTCTCTCTCTCTCTCTCTCTCTCTCTCTGTCTCTCTCAAAATAAATGAATACACTTAATAATTAAAAAAAGAAGTATCCTATCCATTCAGAAGGGACTGCATAGCTTATTGGTACCTTTTTTTGTTTTTTGCTTATTGGTACATTTTAAACAATAAAGTAAATCCACATTTCTTTTACTCATTGCAAGAACATTATCACTACTATTTTGTCTCATATGTATCTCTCTCCTTGATCACTTTCTCCTCTCAACCACTTTCCTAGATTTTGAGATAATCACTCTCTTGCCTTTCCTTAGTTTTACTACATATGTATATATCCCCAAACACAGGGTGCCTCGGTGGTTCAATCGGTTAAGCGACCGACTTCAGCTCAGGTCATGATCTCACGGTTCATGGGTTCAAGCCCGTGTCGGGCTCTGTGCTGACTGCCAGCTCAGAGTCTGGAGCCTGCTTCGGATTCTGTGTCTCCCTCTCTGACCCTCCCCTGCTCACACTGTCTCTCTCTCTCTCTCAGAAATAAATAAAACATTATATATCCCTAAACAGTATACATACTATTTTAACCTTCATATAAATGGAATTATACTGATTATTTTGTGACTTACTACTGTCAAAACGTTATGTTCTCAGATTTGTCCATATTGAGGTGTATAACTTAGCTCATTTTTATTGTATCATATTTTTTGTACTTATTATGTGACTATTTAGCCATTTCACTGTTGAAATGCTGAATTTTATTGTGTATACAGTAACCTTATTGGCTTCCTTATTAATAAAAATAATTTGTAGATCCCTTAGAGTTTTCTACTTAGATTTATATCATCAGTAAAAAATGATAGCTTTTGGGTTTTTCTTCCTTTCCAACCTATATAATGTTAGATTTTATTTTATTGAATATCTGGCTAGCGATAAAAGTGATAATAGCAAAGTTTACCTTTTCATGGACTTTATAGGCAATTACTTAAAACTTTGTCCTTGAGTATGTTTGCTAAAAGGTTGTTTGATAATACCCTTTACCCAACTGAAGAAGTTTCTTCCTATTCCTGGTTTGCTAAGAGTTTTAATCATGAATAGTTGTTACATTTTATTGAATGCTTTTTCTGCATCTCAAGATAATCATGTGCTATCTACTTTAATTTGCTAATGTGATGAATAACTGATATTGAAACAACCTCACGTTATGGGAATAACTCAAATTTAGAGATGTTATTTTTCTTTATAAATTTTTGGATTTCAATTGCTACTATTTTGTTCAAGATTTTTGCATTTTTATTTACAAACAGAATTGTCCTCTGTTTAGTTTTTCCTTGCAATTCTGTGAATTTTAGTTTTAATGTGTTTTGAAGATGTTGCTAGGCATGCATTATTATATCTTCCTGTGAATTAAATATATTTATTAATATGTCACAACCCATGTATTCTCTTTGCCCAAAATTAATTTTGTATGGATTTAGTTTGCCTAAACCAGACTTCTGTGTTGGTATTTGCCTACTATTATTTTTCTCCAACTTGATTTTTCCAAGGACACAAAAGGTTTTAGATCTGTCTCTTATAAATCACGTAACTGAATTCTTAGTACCTGTTAAGATGTTATTTAAATACAATAAAAAGTCACACATTTTAAGTGTACAGTTTGATGAATTTTGATAAGTGTATATAGTCATGTAACCATCACCACAATAAAGATACGGATCATTTCCATCACACCAGAAAGTTCCTCGTGCCCTTTTGCAGTCAGGTTCTTTCCCTCATGTCTGGCCCCAAGAAACCACTGAGCTGCTTGTGTCACTACAGTATTACCTCTTCTAGAATGTCATAGAAATGGGATCATACAGTAGGTAGTCTTTGTTGTTTGACTTCTTTCATTTAGTGTCATGCTTTTGAGATCATCCATGTTGTAACATGTGTCAGTATTTGATTCCTTTTTATTTTTGAGTGTCATTCCATTATATGGATATACCACAATTTGTTTCACCATTCGCCAGTTGATGGGAGATTTTCGTTTTTCCAGTTTTTGGGGCTATTATGAATAGGGCTGCTAAGAGCATTTACATTCAAGTGCTTATGTGAACATGTTTTCTGTTTTTTAATTAAATCAGAAAGTCATTGTCTTTTAACTAGAAAATGTAGTGCATTTCCAATGTTTAGTAGATTGCATCAGTTACATTTGCATTTTCAAACGAAAAATAATAATGCATTTGTATTCCTTTTGACCATCTTCTTTTCACTTTCTATTTGTCTTGCTTTTTCTGTGCTCTGTTTTTTTCTTTATTGCCTTAATTCGGGTTAGGTGAGATTTGCCTTGTTTTTGTTTTTATAATTCCATGTTCTTTCTCCTACTAGTTTGGCAATTGTACACACTGTTCCCTTTCAGTGCTTACCCTGGAGATGTAAGCATCCCATTTAACTTAATGAAGGCTTACACTACACAGTGTCTTCCCTCTTCTCCCAAACCATTCTTAGAATTCTTTAATTCTAATTATTCTTTTTAAATCTAATATACATTGTTATCCAGTTTCTAGTTTTATCTTATTTTTATATTAGATATTATTACATTTTATATACAGTCAGCGTTTGTTTTACACAGTTCATATTTATGTCAGTATAGTCACATGTTTACCATTTGCTCACCATTCCCTCTTTCCCTCAGATCTCTTGCTTGTCTCTGAAGTATGTCATTTAGAAGTTCTTATAGTGAATGTTCTTTGGAAATAAACTTTATTTTTTGTTAGACCAAAAATGCCTTTATTTGCCTTAAAAAAAATTTTTTTTTAATGTTTTATGTATTTCTGAGAGAGAGAGAGAGAGAGAGAGAGAACGTGAGCAGAGAGAGACACAGAATCCAAAGCAGATTCTAGGTTCTAAGCTGGCAGTCGGCACAGAGCCCGATGCCGGGCTCGAACCCACGAACCATGAGATCATGACCTGAGCCGAAGTCAGAGGCTTAACCGACTAAGCCCAGGCGCCCCTATTTGCCTTTTTTGTGAAAGGTAGTTTTGCTAGGTCTATAGTTCCATGTTTAGTATTATTTTCTGTCTGTTGTAAATATGTCTTCCCCAGATTTCTTCTATTCAGAAATCATCTTTCAATCTAATTATCACCTAGCCCTTGTAGGTAGTAGGTAACCTGCTGTTTCCTCTGGCTGTTCTGAGGATCTTTTTTGATTATGGTGTTCTGGAGTTTTTACCAGGCATTATTTGGGTGACGATTTTTTTTTTTTAATCACCCTTGGGATTCTTTTGGCTTCCTGAATTTGATGATTGATAGTTCTAGAAAGTCTCAATTATACTCATTTTATTTCTTTTTCAGGCAAAGTTGGTTTTTTATTCTTCATTGACATATAGTTGACATACAATATTATATTCCTTTCAGATGTAAAATAAGTATAATCGCTTCTAATGCTGCCTTTCCCTCATTCTCTTTATTTTCCTTCATACTCTATGCTCCATAACTTTTAATCTTTTTTTCATATTTTCATCTTTTTTTCAATCTCTATACAAGATTACATTTCATTTCTTTTTATCTGTCTACCAAATCATGAACTGTTTTTTCACCTGTATCTGATTTGGTATTGGACTCACCCATTGAGTATCTAATTATGATTGTTGTATTTCATTCCTAGAAGTTATTTTTGGTTCTTTCTCAAATCTGCCTAGTTATTTTTATGTTATTCCTTTTTTCATGTTTTTAGATCCTTTCTTTGTTTAAATACATTAAACATATCTGTTTTACATTCTGTATCTGATACATCCAGTATCTAGAACCATTGAGGATTTGACACTGCAGTTTGTTTTTTCTTACTCTTACTCATGACAGCTTTCTTGTTTGTGTGTTTTGTGATTTTTTTTTATTGTGAACTCAACTACTTGGAACTCCACGTAAGAAAATTCCTTGACATTTAGATTTAAAGTTCATTATTCTAGAGAGTCTTTGCATTTGCTTCTGTCGTGTGTTTGAGGGCACTATCACCCTAGGACTTTTTTACCCTAAATGTTTATGTTTAAGAAAGTACATAGAAGTTCTGATCCCAAACAGTACAAAAGTGGGCTTGGAATTTTCTTTTTTTAATTAATTAATTTATTTATTAGTTTGTTTGTTTACTTATTTAGTGAGAGAGAAAGAGAGAAAATGAACAGGGGAGGGGCAGAGAGGGAGAGAGATAATCCCAAGCAAGCTCCACGCAGTCAGCACAGAGCCTAAGGCTCGAATCCACAAAGCCTGAGATCATGACCTAAGCCAAAACTAAGAGTCAGATGCTTAATCACCTGAGCCACCAAGGCACCCCTCAGCTTGGAGTTTTTTGAAGAAACTTTTCCCCTTGTCTCTCCATTCCTATCACTAAGGCTTATCCTTTCTTTCTTCTGTTCCTGGGAGATTTTTTTTTAAACTTACCCATTGAGGAATTTTACCTTTCAGGAGCGTGAGCATTAAGCTTGTTTCCTGTCCCATAGACTTTTTTTATCTCTTAAAACCCCCACCAGGGATTGGCTTATGTCTCCAGAGTACATATCTTCCTAGCTTCTAGTCTTCTCATCATTTGTGACCTTTAACAATTACTGTTACTTTCTCGAAGTTTAGCTGTGATTTTTAAAAAATGTTTTTAATTCACTTCAGCATTTTTAGGTATTCCACATGGACTTGCCATACTTTGGCAATCAAAACGTCTCTTTACTTGAAAGTTAAAATGTTTTCCACAGGGAAGCCGTAAAAAATTAGTTAGATCCTTGTAGTTTGTGGATTTTACCAGAATCAAAGGTTGACTTTGATTTTCACCTGCAAAAAAAAGCACTACATTTTCACCTGTAGTTATTTTGCATAAATGTTAATGTTCACTTAAAAATATTTTTCCCATCTATGGCCCTCTAAAATGGAACTATAAAAGGTCTTTAAGAATTAGTCACTCATTCACTTACTTTTCAGCAAGTACTTGTTGAGCCCCTACATTTTGCCAGGCTGTTTTGGGTGGCAGAGATAGATTAGTAATTGAAATAGACAAAAACTCCTTCCCTTGTTGAGCTTACGTTCTTGCTGGAAGAGAGAGACAGTTAAGGTAAATAGACAAAGTATACAGTATATTAAAATGTGGTAAGTGCTGTAGAGAGTAATTAGACAAGTAAAAGATTGGAGGATCTTATTCTTTTTTTTTTAACGAATATATGTAAGACTCTTGGGGCCATTACAATTTAAGTTCATGCACATAGTTGCTTCAAATATCCTACTACTGCAGCATTGTTAATTCTAACTTCAATTTATAAAGATTAAGTTGAAATTGACATATACATTTGTAGACATTCCTAGATTGGAATAATAAATGTTTTTTCATAATTCATGGGCATTTCGTTAGTAAGAAAGTAAATGATTAGAAAATATTGACCACAGTAGCACCAAAACTTTAAAAAATCCTCAGGTTTTAAAAATAGCTTTAAACTAGAAAATTTTCCTGAGACGCCTGGGTTGCTCAGTCAGTTGGCTCAGGTCGTGATCTCACAGTTCATGGGGTTAAGCCCCACATCAGGCTCTGTGCTGACAGCTCAGAGACTGGAGCCTGCTTTGGATTCTGTGTCTCCCTCGCTCTCTGCCCCTCCCCCTGCCTCAAAAATAAATAAATATTTTTTAAAATTTAACCTAGAAAATTTCCTTTGTCTTCACCAACCCCCACAAGGGGTAAAACAGACAAAACACCAACAACTAACTGCCAAGGAAGCAAAATATCTGTTATACTACTCAGTTGGTTCTTAAAATCCCAGTTGGTGAAGCTATAAAAGGCCTTTCATTTCTTTAGTGCCAAAACTGACAAACCAGACAGAAGTAACCAGAAGGGAACAAAGAGCTCAGTAGAGACCTTTAAAGACAGTGGCCAGGATACCAGGGGTGAATAGCAGCAGGCACTGCTTTAAAAGGAGCACCATTAATCCGGAGGATGAAGCCCTGCAGACCAAGAGCAAAGGACCATTTGCAGCTCAGTTCCCACAAGGGCGTGACCATGCTGTGTTACAGGCACATCAGCTGAGAGACAGAGAGTCTATTGTTAAACAATTGTAGTGACTACACACAGGAAGTCGGGGGAATGTCTGGGTCAGTGTCCTGACACCGCTGACTTCATCAATCCTATCTGTGCAAGTGTCAGGGAAGGATTCAGAATAGTAAGAATTATTGCAGAAGGTTATTCAGAAATGAATATCATTTCTCTCATTTAAGGCATCATCCAAGATATTCTTGCTTTTTTTTTAAGGTTTTGTTATACATGTCACATAGTTGGGGTTTCTTTTAAATTGAGGTAAAATTGGTATATGACAAATTAGTTTCAAATGTGCAATATAATAATTCAACTTTTGTATATAGTACAAAGAGATCACCACAATAAGTCTAGTCACCATCTGTCACCATGTAACTGACCCCCTTTACCCATTTCATCTACCCCACCACCCCTCTCCCTCACCAGTCTGTTCTCTGTAACTATGAATTTTGTTTTGTTTGTTCATTTGTTTTAGAGGGGACGCCTGGCTGGCTCAGTCAGTAGAGCATGTGACTCTTGACCTCAAAGTCCTGAGTTCACACCCCACACTGGGCATAGAGCCTACTTAAAAGAAAAATCAGGGTTTAGACTCCACATATAAGTGAAATCATATGATACTTGTCTTTCTCTATCTGACTTATTTCACTTAGCATAATGCTCTCCGGGTCTATCCATGTGGTCTCAAATGGCAAGATTTACTTCTTTTTATGGCAGAGTAACATTCCATTGTATATATATACCACATCTTTGTCCATTCATCTATCAAGGGACACTTAGGTTATTTCCAATCAAGACTCCAATTTTTAATGTAGTTTATGCTTAAATTTTTCTAAGAGTAAAAATTGAGGCGAATAGAATATCCATCTTTTTTTTTAGAACAAAAAACTTTTCACAGCAAGAAGACAGCTGTCTGTGAACCAGAAAGGGCTCTTCATCAGATACCTAATCAGCTGGGGCCTTGATCTTGGACTTCTTAGCCTCCAGAATAGTAAGAGATAAATGTTTGGTGTTTAAACCAAAGGGGGAAAAAACTTCTGAAAATATATCAATCCTTTTAATGGTTTTTCTCATTGCAAAAAGTAACAGATGTTTATTGGGAAAAGGTTCAGAAAATCTTTTTTTTTTTTTAATCACCCGTAATCTGAGAAAAAGCAGCTGTTAATATTGTTATATATCTGCAGTTCCCAAGCTGTATGCCAAGGTGCTCTGGGGCACCACAGCAAATTCATGAGGTTGCCGCAGGTTATTTTCCATTGAGGGAAACACATCTGTCCAACACCATTGGAGGTAATTCATAGTTTCAACATTAAAGATCAGACTGCATTCCTTTTGATGACATCATATCTTTGCAAAAGCGGATTTTCAATGGCTGCTAAGTTTTTAATGATAAAAAGTGAGTACCATGTGAAACCCACTATGAAACAGGAAATGAAGGAAATGGTATTCAACCTGATCCCAAGATCTGAAGTTGTGCATGACTCAACAGGTGCACACACTCTATTAATAAGGTTATTTAAGAAGGAAAAAAATAATACTTATCTTTTAACTTATGTATGTTTTTTTTCAAATAGCTACTAAGTCATTAAGGCATAAATACTTAAGTTGTTTGAACCTAACTACTTAAGAGACAGCACTGTTTGATACTTGTTTTGGTTTGGAAGCACTATCAAAAAAATTACTGAGACTCTAATAGCTTCCAGAATTGTTTGGGAACCTCTAATATATATCCTTCCAGAATTTTTCCCATGTATATCATATGTATTTGTGAAACCTTTTATTTTTTACTTAACAGTATATGGTGGAAATCTTTTTTTTTTAACATTTCTCTTTTAATTAATTAATTAATTTATTTATTTTACAAATAGTTTATTGTCAAATTAGTTTCCACATAACACCCAGCGCTCATCCCCACAAGTGTCCTCCTCCATGCCCATCCCCCCTCCCCCCCACATCCATCAGTCCTCAGTTTTTGTCAGCATTCAAGAGTCTCTCATGGTTTGCCTCTCTCCCTTTCCCCCACCATTTCCGCCCTTCTTCCCCGCCTTGGTCCTCTGTTAAATTCCTCCTAATCCTCCTATACATGCACACATATGATATTTGTCCTTCTCTGCCTGACTTATTTCGCTCAGCATAACACCCTCAAGGTCCATCCATGTTGCTACACATGGCCAGATTTCATTGTTTCTCATTGCCATGTAGTATTCCATGGTATAGATAAACCACATCTTCTTGATCCATTCATCTGTTGATGGACACTTAGGCTCTTTCCATGTTTTAGCTATTGTGGAGAGTGCTGCTATGAACATTGGGGTACATGTGCTCCTATGCATCAGCATTTCTGTATCCCTTGGGTAAATTCCTAGCAGTGCTATTGCTCGGTCATAGGGGAGTTCTATCGTTAGTTTCCTGAGGAACCTCCATACTGTTTTCCAGAGGGGCTGTACCAGTTTATATTCCCTATGGTGGAAATCTTAATGTAGGTCTGCATCATTATTTTAAAATCAATAGTCTCCTGTTGCTTGACTCTATTATTTTATTAAGCAATCCACTAGATTGCTAGAAGCTTAGCAAAACATTATTTGTATTTCTTAAATGTTTATTTTTGAGAGAAAGAGCAAAGGTGGGGGAGGGGCAGAAAGAGAGGGAGACAGAGGATCCAAAGTGGGCTCTGAACGGACAGCAGAGAGCCCAATGCGGCTCAGACTCACGAACTGGGAGATCATGACCTAAGCTGAAGTCAGACACTTAACTGACTGAGCCACACAGGCACCCCAAAACTTTATTTTTATAATCAATGGTACAGTCAACCTCTTTGCACATCCCCTTTGTTTACATATCCAAAGTGTACATGTTGTTTACATGATTTCCTTAGGTTAGATTCCTAGAAAGCAATTTGCTAAGTGAAAGAATATGTACTTTCTTATGCTTTGATATCCAGAGAGAGAACACGCCAAATTGCCCTTTCAAAGGGATTGTGCCAATTTTTTTCTACCAACTTTTTTTTTTTTCAGCAAAAAGAAATAAAGCATTGGACACCTCCCAACCATGGGAACTCATATTTGTGAACTGGTCAAGGGGGATCCTCTTCCCCAACCATTGAATAAACCATTGAGTAAATGATAGTGCTAGTGAGAAAGCTGGGGAAGGTCATACCTGCCCAGAGGTTTTGGGAACCACTATAGGCTGAGGCTCCAGCTAAAGTCCTAGGCATCCAATAGCAACATCCAAGCAGATGCCCACCTAAAGAACAGAAAAACCATTTTTCGGGAAACCTCTTTAGACTTAGGTTCACTAACTAGCTTTTCCAAACAACACTGTACTCCCCCAGAAAGTCATATTGCACTGCATAGCTTTCACCGTACCTCTGTGAGCAGGAGTAAGTGATCAGAATAAAAGTTGACATCAGGAATTTTTTTTTGAGAGGATAGATTTTGGGGTCCAATGGAATCCTTCATGTCCCATGGTCCTTAGCATATATATTTTCATCTATAACCACACATGTATCACTTTTTTTTTGGGGGGGGGAAAACTTGTCAGAGTAACAGTTTATTTTCTGGTTAAAAAGAAGCTGAGAAATTGCCTTCAAAGAATCTTCAGATTTTCTTAATCACTATGGTAGGTGACAGAAATGCACCTTCTTTCCTGCTTTCTTTTTTTTACAAATAGTTTATTGTCGAATTCGTTTCCATATAACACCCATGCTCATCCCCACAAGTGCCCTCCTCCATGCCCATCTACCCCCTTCCCCCCACATCCATCAGTCCTCAGTTTGTTTCTCAGCATTTAAGAGTCTCTCATGGTTTGCCTCTCTCCCTTTCCCCCACCATTTACCCCCTTCTTCTCCCCCATGGTCCTCAGTTAAGTTCCTCCTAATCCTCCTATACGTGCAAACATATAGGACTTATTTCTCTGCCTGACTTATTTCGCTCAGCATAATAACACCCTCAAAGCCCATCCATGTTGCTACACATGGCCAGATTTCATTGTTTCTCATTGCCATGTAGTATTCCATGGTATAGATAAACCACATCTTCTTGATCCATTCGTCCGCTGATGGACACTTAGGTTCTTTCCATGTTTTAGCTATTGTGGAGAGTGCTGCTATGAACATTGGGGTACATGTGCTCCTATGCATCAGCATTTCTGTATCCCTTGAGTAAATTCCTAGCAGTGCTATTGCTGGGTCATAGGGGAGTTCTATTGTTATTTTCCTGAGGAACCTCCACACTGTTTTCCAGAGGGGCTGTACCAGTTTACATTCCCACCAACAGTGTAGGAGGGTGCCCGTTTCTCCACATCCTCGCCAGCATCTAGAGTTCTCTGATTTGCTCATTTTAGCCACTCTGACTGACGTGAGGTGGTATCTCAGTGTGGTTTTGATTTGTATTTCCCTGATGAGGGGATGCTGAGCATCGTTTCATGTGTCTGTTGGCCATCTGGATGTCCTCTTTGGAGAAGTGTCTGTTCATATCTTCTGCCCATTTCTTCACTGGGTTGTTTGTTTTTCGGGCGTGGAGTTTGGTGAGTTCCTTATAGATTTTGGATATTAACCCTTTATCTGATATGTCATTTGCAACTATCTTTCCCCATCCCGTTGGTTGCCTATTAGTTTTGTGGGTTGTTTCCTTTGCTGTGCAGACATGTATCACATTTTGAAGAACTACATTCAACTTCTACATAGGGCTGGTATTTTCAATCATAAGTTATCAAGGAGAAAGGTATATTATGTGCTTAGTTCTGACGCTGGATATACAAAGATACATGACATATTTTTAAAATATTTCTATTTTAAGAAAACTCTGAAGCCCATCAGCTGTCTGGGAAACTAAACTGCATGGAAAGGCTCATTCCTGAGGTATGAATGGCTGCAATTTTTTGTAATGTCAGATGATGGTACTGTGTATTACTGTTTCTGAATGTATTATCTTTTCTTAATGCAGATACCTTTAATCTTGACAGATAAAATTTTTAAACAATTCAATTTTATAATTTTATAAACAGTCTTATTAAAATAGCACTTTAGGGGCACCTGGGGAGCTCGCTCGATTGAGCCTCTGACTCTTGGTTCTGGCTCCAGTCGTGATCTCAGGATCATGGGATTGAGCTCCACATTGGACTCTGCATTGAGAGTGGAGTCTGCTTGAGATTCTCTCTCTCTCTCTCTCTCTCTCTTTCTCTCTCTCAATCTCTCTCTCTCTCTCTAATAAAATAAAATAGCACTCTAGATTAAAGCTGTTTGAAAAAGTAGTGCTTAGGTAGCTGATTCTGAAAAGGTGACTGTATTTTTCTAGGCATTCACACTTTACTTTTCAAAATTGAAGTAAAAATTAATGAGACAAGGTGTTAAGCAGCATGATCCTGCTTAGAGCAGAAAATCTCAGAAAGTTTGGTTTAGAAATATTAAATCTGTACTGTAAATACTCATTACTTATTGCCTTTACCTGCTGCCTTCAAAATATAGTACCAAAAAGCTACTCTTACTTATATCAGAAGTCAAAAGGCTGCTGTAGGATGCTTACTAAACAGCTGCAGCATGGACACCCTTCCCTTCTTTTGTAGATGGAGAATATCTGTTGGAAAGTTCCATGTGACTCTCCACTGCCACCAGATACTTCTTTTTAAGTCCCCACTGGAGAATTCTCCCAAGGCCCGGGGCGTTGTATGTATGTCATCTTGAGAGAAATTATTGAGGGAGGTGAAATTCTGCCTTTCTTTGTGACTGGTATACTTCCAAGAAATAAGCTTTTGGGGAATTTAGAAGAATTTGAGGCCATATCAGTAATTTTTATTTAATAAACATGGTGTTCTTTTGTTACTTTTTAAAAGAAACAACTACAGGGGTGCATGGGTGGCTTAGTCAGTTGAGTATCTGACTTTTGATTTTGGCTCAGGTCATGATTCCACAGTCGTAGGATCAAGCCCCACGCTGGGCTCTGTGCTGAGTGGAGACTGTTTAAGATGCTCTTTCTCTCTGGGCATGTGGGTGGCTCAGTCAGTTAAGTATCTGACTTCAGTTCAGGTCATGATTTCACAGTTTGTGGGTTTGAGCTCCAAGGCTCTGTACTGACATTTCAGAGCTTGGAGCCTGCTTCGGATTCTTTCTCCCTCTCTCTCTGCCTCTCCTCCACCCCTGCCCAGTGTGTGGTCTCTCTCTCACTCTCCCTCACCCTCTCTCTCTCTCTCACACCCACACATATATACACACAAATAAATAAATAAATATTAAAAAAATTTAAAAATAAAAAAAGATTCTCTCTTCTTCTACCCCTCCCCCCCCCACTCGCTCTCTCTCTCACTTTTTCTCTCAAATAAAAAACAAAAGTAGAAGAAACAACTACAGATCTGCCTTCAGAGCACTGGACATGTTTACAGATTTAAGAAATGTGCCAAAAAGTGTGCTGTGGTTATGTAGCCCTCATCTGTCATGCCCAGAGCAGAGTTCCTTCAGAATAAAAGAATGGGCAGCTTCAGTGATGTATGGATAGCTGCTTAACCCTCCAGGTTATAAGGACATCATACCCTTATCATTCTTTGCTTTCTTGTCCTAAGAAAATGAAGATCCATATTAATGGACAGATGTTTGGTCTCTGAATTTTTTTGAAATAACCAAGAACATTATTTCTTTTAACCCCCACCCTTTTTATCAGATCTTCACCAAATTTATAAATCTTCTGATAGGTAAGAAGATAAATCCACTTAAATAAATCCACTTTATACTCATTCATTCATTCAGCAAACATTTGTGGAGTTCCACAAGTTCTGGGCTACCCAGATAAGCAAGACAAATATGGTCACTACCCTACCCTTAAGACGTTTGTGATCGAATCAGGAAGCTTCTGAGAAAGCCAGTGTCTGAAAATTAAGCAGTAAGTGCTATAGAGGGGATTCAGGAAATCTTTTGGAACAGAGTCCCTGAGCTGAGCCCCAGGCTCAGAGAAGCTTCCCTACAGAACTCCTGATTAGCCTGAATCTTAAAGGGTGAATAGAGGTCAGAGTACTCATATTGTGAAATCTAAGAGGAATAAATTTATCTGGACAGATGCTCACTTCTTCCAGCACACGTTTTCAGACCTGTAACTACCACCCAGGTGCTAATTGGTACCATTGCCTAGTGGCACAATGCCTTCAAATGATTCCAGAGTGATCCATCATGTCTGTGGTTGGCACGCTGGTCCACTAACCATTATTGGATTTTCACCTGTTACTTTTAGCAGTGGAAAGGTGAAATTTGAAGCATTCTCATCTTTTCTTTCTCTCTTTTCTTTTCTTTTCTTTTCGTTTCGTTTCTTTTCTTTTTTTAAAGAATAATGCCAACTGATGATACTAATCCCGTGTTACCTAGATTTAACTTGATTGGTTTTTGAGTCAGCCCTTGGATGACTTTTTAATCAGTTGTGTAACTATACTAATCATGATGCTTTGTAAATAAGCACATGTGTACTTTATATTTACTGAAAATAAATTCAGAAGTTCATCATCTGTGATTTGGGGCAAATTATGAGTGATGGTATCAGTCTTCCTATTTGTAAGATTTGATTAACAGTATCTATAATCTATCTAGCAATGATTAAATATTTAATGTTTATAAAATGATTGTGACTTGTTAGAAAAAATATCCTTATTGGGGCCATTGATATGATTTGCAAATCATTAGTACTGATTGAAGGAAAGATCACATTTTTATGCAAATCATGACTTACCTGGCTTTAACTTTTTTTTTTAATCCCAGACTTTCATTGCAAGTATTTTGGGGATCCTTGAAAATATTTATTTTGTTTCCTCCCATTTGGGACCATCCCATTGTCAAAGGGCTGTGTGATAATTTGGCCTTTTCTGGTAAAAGTTTGAGAGCAGAAATCCTTCTCTCAGGACCAATACGTGGTTTTGATTCAAGACTCCAACTAGAGGTTATCTCATATGAGATACTTTTGTCTCAAGAGAGACCAAGTCTGAAGAACAGTAACCTGTCTGGAAATCAGGTGGCCTTTTTGGAATGCTGCACAGAAGCTTCTGATAAAGAGGTGGCCTTAGATATACTGATACTGTGTTTTTTAAGTCTGCAGTATGAAACTCCCATTTAATTTATTTTTCGCTTGAGTCTACTCTGCTAGTAAAAAAGTAAGGCTATTTTTGTAAGTGCTACTTCGAGTACTTACATCCACATCTTAAAAGAATTCACAGAAGAAAAAAAAAAGAATTCACAGAGAACAGTTCATAGTGATAACTGGGTGCAATGCCCAGCTTGTTACAGAATTGTGTTTTAAATAAATCTTTTTATGATAGCTACATTTCAGCTGTACCACAGGGTTCAGCTCACATGATACCTCCCCCCACCACACACATACAAACGGGCTCATCATTCCTTACTTAAAGCACTTGACTTATTTAATTTGTGTACTTGCCTAGTTGTGTATTCTGACCGTCCTTTATGCAT
Source organism: Proteles cristata cristata (assembly GCA_017311185.1). NCBI lineage: Eukaryota > Metazoa > Chordata > Mammalia > Carnivora > Hyaenidae > Proteles > Proteles cristata. Next base: position 142,313 of record JAESUZ010003777.1, on the reverse strand, counting down.
TGTCTGCAGCTCTCAATAAATATCTATGATGACGGGTTCCCTTATGAGGCGACGAATTGTTCTTTTAGGGAGTTGTGTGTTTCTATGGCAACTCCCTTTCTAAAACTTTGAATTTTATCCACATATATTTTACATACACCAAAAACAAGCTTATGTTTAATTTAGAGAGGCTTTGAGTTTTGAAGAAGAGGAAACCGTAGCTCATCAGCAGATGTCAAGAGCACATACAGTTTGTTTGAAGGTTCATTGAAAAAAAATTGATTGTTTTTGTTCCGGACACTTTAACCAAGGACCAACGTTCCATTCAGATAACCTCTTATTGTCAATTTTTCACACTTCTTAGGGTAAAAGTCACACATATATCATGCAGTTTGATATAACTAGAAAGGAACAAAGTAGGCACTGTGTGTGTCTCCACCTCTGTCCCCTTCCCAGTTTTGTACATTATGATGTTGCTGGCTCACTGAATTAAATTTGCTTTCACCGCCCGTTTCCTTTCCTCTCTGTCACTACAGTATGCATAGGCTCTCAGTTGCAGCTACATCTCATCTGGAGAAAATAGGCTGTGTCCCTATTTTGAAAGGAAGACCATCTCCATGGTTCGCTGCCTTGTGTGTGTTAGCTGTCGGGATTCTGGAGGTGACATGGGCTGTATTCCTGAATGATAAAATACATGTAGAAGGACCGTTTCTGAAGTTTGTAGATGATTCAAAGTAATCTGTGTAGTCTGTGAAGGTCTGTGTGTATGAGTTTTACTTGGCTTTTAGTTGTGCTTTTAGGGTGTTTTTCTTCCTTTCTTTCTTCCTTTCTTTCTTTTTACTTTTATGTATTTTCACTCTTTTTTTTTTCATTCTGAAACACAGACTCCGTTTTCTTAAAATCAAATCAACTGTGTGGCTGGGGCTGTTTTGCTTTTTCCACATGTGTTAATTGTTCTGTGGCTTGTTTTGTTTACTGTTTTTGAAGATCTGATTTGCCACGGTCCATGCCTTTCATTCTACTAGACCACGTAGCTGATTTCCCAGTGGGAAAAGACTGCTTTTTCACCGGGTAATTAGTTATCTCATTTCAAAAGGGCCAACTTTCTCTGAGATGACTTTGTCACACTTTAAATGTCTGCTTTGGAGGATGAGAATCCTTTCAGCTACATGCTCATCCATGTGGTAGAAGAAATGCATGGTTAGTCACCATGAAAATTCTTAAGTGTTTGACAGGCAAAAGATGGTTAGTTAAACCGTTTATACTCAGCTATTGAGAGATTATGAGTTAGTTTGTAGTGATAAGAAACCTGTTTAAGAGGTAATATTTTTTTGCAGAAGTGTTTCCGTAAGGAAGTGGTAGTGTTGTTTATTCCTAAAGCATATTTTCATTTGCTGAGAGAGGACTCTGTGGCACTTTACCTTGAGTAATTTCTGTGTAATCTCTTACTAAGTAAGCAGGCACACCCCAAAAAGCACAGAAGTGGACTGAATTTTGCAGTCTCACTCTTGTTACCTCCCCAGAATATTAGTTAACGCCCAAAGGTGTGAAGCCAGGGCTGGGGTAAGATTACCCCTTAGCAGGGTCCCTCCTTTCACGGTGCTTCTGAGCCTTCCTGCACCCCCCAGCTCAAGAACCCTATCTTGTTACTGTACACAAGGAACCCCCATCCAGGTACCCTTTCCCATTCAACCCTGTCTCAGAGTCTCAGGCTTCCTCCACGTACTTTGTCTAGCTGGGCCTCTTCAATTATTTCCTTTCTTTCTCAATCAGGGACAGCTATGTGGCTTCATCTTTCAATCCAGGTTGTAGGTCTCCCGCGCTTTGCCTTGAACCCCCTCCACCCCCCCACCCCCGCCGTGCCCAGCCTTTCTTTCTATGGGATACTCTTATGTGAAGTGACTAGAAGTATTCATTTTGAAAGGACGGGGAATGGCCATTTAATATTCTCAGAGCATCTGGGCACTCGGACATTGTAGATCCCTGTTTTGTGTCAAACTTGATATGAACAAAAAGTCTAAGACTTTAAAAGCTTAAAAATATGAATTTGTTGAGGCGCCTGGGAGGCTCGGTTGGTTAAGCATCTGACTCTTGATTTTGGCTCCCGTCACCATCTCACGGTTTGTGGGATCAACCTATGCGTCGGGCTCTACACTGATGGTGTGGGGCCTGCCTGGGATTCTTTCTCTTCCACTCTCTTTGCCCCCCTTCCCCCACTCACTCTCGTGCACGTGCACTCTCTCTCTCTCAAAATAAACATTTTTAAAATATGAATTTGTTATATCTTCTTCCGTTGTATATAACTCTTATAGTCTGGCTCCTGTAAACCTCTTCAGCATCATCTTACTCCAGACTCACCCTCTGTGTCTGTCCCCATCTGAGGATGGTTTTTGAATGTGCCATATTCACTCATTCCGCTTGTCCACTCCATTTGTTCCCTCTGCCTGAAATGTTTCTCCATCCCTTGTCCCAACAGCTGACCAGTTTTGAACACAATGCTGAAATCCCAAATAACTCCTCTGTGTTTTGAAAATTGTTTCCTTCTACTAAATGCCCCATACTCTGAACTTGAACTCACATTCTTCTTCACCTCTCACCTTTTGGCTCCGCACCCTGTTCATAACTTTTTGGGGCAAGCTCTTCTCTGAGGAGGTTGAGAGTCAGATTAAGTCATACCCAGCAATTTCCTGTTTGTGAGCCTTGAAGCTCTTGAAGACTGCGGGCAGGTTGACAGAACCTGTAGGTGTTTTCAGACGCTGAGCTGATTCATCCCCTTTGGTTGCTAATTCTCCCCAGCTACCGTACCGTCTCCCCTCTCTGGATACTGCACAATCTCTCTTTGTGTGGGGATAAGATTCTCAAGACCTGCCCACTCCATGCATTCTGTTTCTTTTCTACATTTTGGTGAGTTTGTCTTTCAGACCCCTCCTCCATGGTTATGGAATAGTTTCTATACAGGAGGGAAGTTTTGTTTGTTTCTTAGCATTTTTTTTGTGTGGTTTTTTTGTTTGTTTGTTTTTTGCGAAGGCAGAGCTTTGAATGATCCCTGTAAATCTAGGCTACATGTCTGCTACCTTTTGTTTTCATAGACCTCCACCATAACCTAAGAAATGCAGCGTCTTAAATAAATACCACCTTCCAGGCACTTTGGAAGTGAAGACCAAGCAATCACTCATTTCTGTAAAATGCGCCGCTCGTAATAAAATACAGGAGGTGAGCAGCTAGTTAAGCAATCTTTGAGAATAGTACTTTTAGCCATGCCATGTGGAAAAAGTACTGAATTTGTGCATGCTTTCTTAAACGGAGCTACAAATGGTCTACTTTGGTAGTGGGCAAGTAACACAATCTCCAAGGTTCAGAAAATAATCCTGGCTGCCTCAAAATAGAGTGAGATACTGTGAAAGCATTACTTATGCCCAGGGAAGTGCCATAAAAGAAGTATTAATATTATAAAGCTACCAGGCCACCTGGGTGGCTCGGTTGGTTAACTGTCTGACTCGATCTCAGCTCAGGCCATGATCTCATGGGTTGTGAGTTCAAGCCCCTCATTGGCTCTGTACTGACAGTGTGGAGCCTCCTTGGGATCCTGTCTCTTACGCTCTCTGCTCCCCTGCTCGCTCACTCTCTGTCTCTTTCTCAAAAATAAAAAAAAATTTAAAAAATTCTAATTCTACCAAAGACAAATCCTTGTGAGTTATCTTTTCCCACTGCTCAGTACTTAACCTCAGTTTCCCTCTATCTACCTAAAGATATGCAGGAGCAGGTCATCAACTTGGCCCCATATATGCTGGGGTCAGTTCCCCCCTGGAACCTTTTAGAGTGAATAACCTCCTTCTTCTGATTCCAGAATGCCCCCACTAACCTCTGAATTTGAATTTGTGTAACCTTGGTGATTTCTATTGAAAAATATATATTCTTTGTAGTTACTGATGAGGCACCTTCATTGTTTTCTGAGTAAAAGGGTTTTATACAGTATTGACAGCTCATCCACATCTTATTCTTGTTCTGATTCATCAGCTAACATTTTTGCACACCCACTGTGTGCCACACATCGTTCTAGGTGCATGGAATCCATCTGTGAACAACATACACAAAAATTCCTGCCCTCTTGGAGCTTACATCCTGTTGGGGGAGAACAGAAAGTAAGCACTAAAACAAATTCTAATTAGAAGAAGGAAATTGCTTTAAAAAGAAGAAATAAGTAGAGCAAGGTAAGAGGGATGTCTGTTTCAGAATGGAGAAAGGTTGCAGTTTTAAATTAAGTGGTCAGAGCAGGCCTCTCTATTTCTAGTGTCTTGTTGTTGTTGTTATTACAGTGTTGTAATGATTTAATATTGCAAATGAATCATCTGCATAAATTAAAGATTGCTGAAGTGAGAGCAGTTCAGCCGAAGGCTAAATCTAAGTGCTAAATGCTCGAGAAAGCACAGCCAGGTGCACTAGCCCTTGTCTGGCAGCCTCAGGTTATCTATTCTTAGTTTAGTTTCCTTTTCCAAAAATAGCATTTATTTTATATAGTCTTCAAATGGAGCATATCTCTGACACCTACTGCCATGTGTTTATAGTTAAATATAACTAGCTGTCTTTCTTGTAAGACCAAGAGGTTCATCCAAAATGTTTCCCTTTATAAGTTCTAAGAGGGCTCCCCTGGTTGGCTTTCTGGCCCATAACAGTGATGGATTTTGCAAGCCTCCTGGTCCAGCCATGTGGAAAAAAACAATATTGTGGGTAATTTTCCCCCTTTAAACACATGTTTTGTGTTTGCGTTGGTGGTTGTTTGGGGTTTTTGTGTCTCAGGCATGGAGTTTATTATATCCGTATAAGTTATAGATCACAGAGAACCCTTAGTAGAATAGCACTGTGTGTGATCTCCTTGTACACTGCCCCCTTCCCCATGTCTGCCATGCGTCTCAAGTGTGGTTGAGCCTCCTCCAAGTTCGGGACTTTTGTATGTATGTGCCCTCTCCCTGGCCAGCCCATCTGTCCTCCCCTTTCCTGCATGCTGCCTTTGTTTTCTCCCTGAAGTAGCTGAGCCTTGGGAGGGACTGGCATGGCTCTTCCCAATATCTGAGCCTATCACCTACAGACTCTTCAGTGGGTCTCTCTCCATGGGCAGAACCATGTTAAAATAACACATGTTTTCCTTCCTGTCCAGAACTGACGAGGATGGTGCTAGTAAAGAGGTGGACTGGAACCATCAGACTGAATACATCCTGAGCATTGGCTGATGTCCTTTTATTCTTCGCCTATCATTCCCCATTTCTCACTAGATTCGAAATGTGGTGATCCGTGGGAACAAGGCTAGGGCTCTTGGAGAGACAGTCCTCCAGAAGGGCCAGGCAGCTACCCTGGCTCACTGCAAGGTCTTGGGCTCTGAAACTGCCACTCCTTATTCTGAATTGTGCAGTGCATTTGTCACTTCCTGGGGTAAGATGACCTTGAGAAAGTCACATACTCTCATTAGGCCCATTTTCTCGTTTGTAAAGGGAGATTAGTCTCCAAATGACCTTCAACATTGCTTCCACCTCTGATGCTCTTAAAGACATGATTTAGTGCCCTTCTTTTTTTTTTTTTTTAAATATTTTATTTATTTCTAGGAGAGAGAGAGAGAGAGAGACAGCGTGAGCAGGGGAGGGTCAGAGAGAGAGGGAGTCACAGCTGAAACAGGCTCCAGGCTCTGAGCTAGCAGTCAGCACAGAGCCCGACGCGGGGCTCGAACCCACGAACCGCGAGATCATGACCTAAGCGAAAGTCGGACACTTAACCGACTAAGCCACCCAGGCGCCCCTAGTGCCCTTCTAAAAGCTGGTCCTTTTAACATGGTTGGGCTGTTCCACTTCTATACCCTTTATCCTTATCTAATTCTCTCCCATGAGTTCATTTTATCCATTTCACTGTTACTCATCCTCTGTATGCTTTGTAACTCACATTCTCCCAACATGTAGCACATTTCTGCCACTGGAACCTGTGATTGTACCCTGCAAATAGCTCTGGTGTCCTTCTGCACTCCCACCTAAAACACTGCTCTTGTATTGATATCTCTGAGTAAGGAGGTGGGCTGTTGGGAAAAATGTGTTGTAGCCCAAAGTCTCTATATTAAAAGAGACAGGAGCACCTGGATGGCTTAGTAAGTTAAGCATCAGACTGTTGATTTAGCAGCTCAGGTTGTGATCTTGTGGTTGTGGGATTGAGCCCCACGTAAGGCTCTGTGCTGACAGCACGGAGCCTGCTTGGGATTCTCCATCTCCCTCTCTCTCTGCCCCTCCCCTTCTCATTCATGTGTTTCCTCTCTCTCTTTCTCAAAATAAATAAATACACTAAAAAATTTTAAAAAATAAAGGAGAGAATGGAATTATATGTTCTTTTTAGGTTATGTAGCCTCTGATGACCACAGTCAAAATAGATAACTATCCAAGCAGTAAAAAAAGTAACATACATGAATTTGCTCATAATATGAATCCTAACACAAAAGCAGTGGCAACACTTTAAGCATAAATTGCATAGTCTGTACCATGATTTTTTTCAAAAGTTGTCAGCCTCGAAGAGGAAAATATACTCCCAATGGTTAAGAAGAGATTATACTCTAAGTTCTGTAACATGAAGGGAGTGTTAGTTTTCTTTTGCTCAGTGCCTTGTGCCTGGGAATTTTGAAATGATAGGTTCATCTGTGGTATAATCATAAAGTTCCACAGTAAGAATATCAGCATGGAGAAGATTCGTATAAATACATTGAAGCTCCTGGATTTTAAAGCTAAATCCTGTGTCAGGTTGCTAGTCGCCTAATTGCCACAATCTAAAGTTTACTGGGGCGCCTGGGTGGCTCAGTCGGTTGAGCGTCCAACTTCGGCTCAAATCATGATCTCGCGGTTCGTGGGTTCGAGCCCCGCGTCGGGCTCTGTGCTGACTGCCAGCTCGGAGCCTGGAGCCTGTTTCCAATTCTGTGTCTCCCTGTCTCTCTGACCCTACCCTGCTCACGCTGTCTTGCTCTCTCTCAGAAATAAATAAAACATTAAAAAATAAAAAATGAAGTTTATCTATTAGTAGTTCTTTTCTAATTGTTATCAGTATGACAAACATTATTTTTTATATCTATAGTATAATTTACTTCAGGACAATAGACTGAGGATTCATAATCAAAGACATGAATCATGTACCAAAGAAATGACTTCTGGTTCTGGTCCCTCACTCCTCATGTGACTTTGGGGCAAGCCATTTTTACCTCTAAGATAAAGATTCTTTTCCAATTAAATAGAATAATCCTAATTCTAAGTACTTACTCTTAAATAACCTTACATTGTAGAAATCAAATATCCCTACTGTTTATTTATTTGAATAGATTCAAATAAATATATTGAAATTATTTGAAATATATTGAAATTATTGAATATAACTTACCCAACAAGATAAATTATGTAATTTATCTTGAAGATGTATACTTAGAATTAGGATTTTTCTGTTTAGTTGGAAAAGAATCTTTATCTTAGAGGTAAAAATGGCTTGCCCCAAAGTCACATGAGGAATGAGAACCAGAAGTCACTTCTTTGGTACATGATTCTTGTCTTTGATTATAAATTGATACTGATATTTTCTATGAATGCCCATACTCCAGAAAATTATATTATTTTATACATATATTTATTAAATATAACTGCCATTCAGAGAATACTGAAACCAATTCGTCCATCTTTATATGGGGGCGTATTTAATGATGTATGCATTGATGAGGTTCCACCTTATTTTTGAAGACTTCCGAGAAGGAAAATTTCATGACTTCCCTCATTAATCCACTTTAGTGTTTAATTAGATTTGATGCCAGATACTTTTATCTAACTTAAATCTCTCATGCTGTAGCTTAAATCTATTTTTTCTTACTCTGCCTACGATATTAAAAGCAACTAATCACCATTATTCATAATGATATTCGTAAAGTCCTCCATATATTTGAAATGTGAGTACTGTAACTGACAGTAAACAAAGCTCTCAAATATCAGTATAATTTAAAATAGAGAAGAGGGGGGGCGCCTGGGTGGCTTAGTCGGTTAAGCGTCCGACTTTCCGACTTTCGCTTAGGTCATGATCTCGCGGTTCGTGGGTTCGAGCCCCGCGTCGGGCTCTGTGCTGACTGCCAGCTCAGAGCCTGGAGCCTGTTTCAGTCTGTGACTCCCTCTCTCTCTGACCCTCCGCTGCTCACGCTGTCTCTCTCTCTTAGAAATAAATAAAACATTAAAAAAATAAAAATAAAAAAAATAAAAAATAAAATAAAGAAGAGGGACTAGTTTATAATAACTGTAGATGACACAGTAGTATTTAGTTTTGATGAATGAATAATACGGTTAACTAATGTGACTTCAATAAACTAAATGAAAAGCATTCATCTATTAACTCATCCACTTAAATATTTATTAGGCATCTACTTCGTGATATTGTGCTGTGTTCAGAAGTACAAAAATGGATACATCAGAGTTGAGAAATTTTTGATGCACAAGATTTTTTAAAAGTAGAACTTATTAGGTATATTTCTAAGAAATGTGAAGATAGAATAGCCTAATCTATTTTTAAAAAATTTCTTAATGACGAATTATTTTTGAGAGAGAGTGTGTGTGTGAGCGGGGGAAGGGCAAAGAGAGGGAAACACAGAATCTGAAACAGGCTCCAGGCCCTGAGCTGTTAGTACAGAACCCAACACAGGACTCGAACTCATGAACCACAGTATCGTGACCTGAGCCAAAGTCGGTTGCTTAACAGCCTGAGCTGAAGTCGGATGTTTAGCCAACTGAGCCACCCACATGCTCCTAGAATAGCCTAATAAACTAATAAACTGCGTCATTTATAACCATATCTGGAGGTGATGCTGAAAAAATAGTCTAATTATTTGAACATTGCTGTTTATTTTACAGCTGCCCTATTACCAAAATCTGTAATAGGCATCAAAATTCTATAGTGCGTGGTCCCTAAGCCCCTCACCTGGAAGCCCCTTCATTTTGATGTTGATGTTGAAGAGGTACCTATGTCTTCTTGTGTGCACTTGGATGTGTGTGAGCATCATCCAGCATAGGACTATGAGAGGTTTATCACTAGAAATAAATTACAGCAGAGGCAGAAAGGAGAAAGATTTATTCTGAAGCCATTTGATGCTGACCAAGCAATTTGTAACAGATGAAATGCTGATGTATTGCTACAAAGAAAATAATGGGTGTTCTTGCTAAAATGCTATTAGTAACTTTATTGTGTAAAGTGCAAATTATATTCAGCAATTTTTTAGTCCCTTTGTGAGGTGAAGTTGAAGTAATTCAGTGTAGGCTTTGAACAGGAAAAGGACAAAGTAATTAGCAAGTCATAAAAGAATTCATTCACCAAGGTTGGCTGATATTTGAATTCTCTGAACTATAAAGACATAGAAAAAATTGCATTTAAGAAATACAAGATGACACCAGCACTTGTTTAAAACAGAAAGACTCCAAGAAAGCTGATATTGGAACACTGTGTAGAGTTAAGAGTACACCCTCTATTGGTACCCACTGTATGTACAAGACGTTGTGCTAGTCACCGAAAGGAGAGTAAAACTGAAAAACATGGTCCCTGCCCTTAAGTACCTTACTGTCTGATGACAGGAATAAGATAATTCCAAATGAATTAAAATACATAATCAGGGGCACCTGGGTAGCTTAGTCAGTTGAGTGCCCAACTCTTGGTTTTGACTCAGGTCATGATTTCATAGTTCATGAGTTTGAGCCTGCATCGGGCTCTGTCCTGGCAGTGAGGAGCAGCCTGCTTGGGATTCTCTGTCTCTCTCTCTCTCTGGCCCTCCCCTGCTTACTCTCTATCTCTCTCTCAAAGTAAATAAATAGCATTTTTAAAAAGATTTAAAATTAATAAATAAAATGAAATAAAATATATAACCAGATGGATCAAAATTCCCCTCCCTCCCCTCAGCGATTGTGCACAGTGAAGATGCTAAGGCCTGCCCATTTCAGCAAGACGTGGAGTCTTCCACTGACCAGTTTGGCTCACAGACTCCCCACTGATGTAGCTAAACTTTTCTTGGAACTGTGCTGTCCTCTGAGATGCTTCCCGCCCTGTTTGCCTTCCTTCTTCCTCTCCTCCACAGGGCTGGACCCACATCTCGGTCTATAGGCTCTCCTGGCCCACTCTTGCTCCCTTCTTCAAGAAACATCTTACATATCCAATCCTATGGTAGCATCTGATTCTCGGCCAACTTGAGCCAACATAGTGGCCATAGTTATTGATACTGTTAGATATTAAATAAGGATAAGATTCAAAAGAGAAATTGCAACCATGTTGAAGGCAACTTTGAAAACCACTTTGAAGAATTTGACCTTAATTCAGGGGACTTCATTGAGGGTTTATCTGCTACAAAATAACTTTCAATTATTTGATCCTGCTGCTGATGGAGGATAGTTGAAATAAGGAGACCAGTTCAGAGGGTACAGTGGTTGTCCAATAAGAACCTACATGAGTATCAATCACATCTGTGATGACAGACTCTGTCATATGAGAGACAGTGAACAGAAAAGTTCTGGTGATTTGGATACAGTGGGAGAGAGAGGAACCAAAGATCACTGTGTGCCTCAGTTTCATCATCTGTGATATTGGAACGGTAACATGCCCCGTATCACTCCTGGAATATTGTGAGTAGTAAATGAGCTAGTACATTCAAAAAATGTAGTATAGTGCCTGACACATAAGAACTCATCAAGTGTTTCTGAATTTGTTTGCCCATTGCACCGTGGCAGCCTGGTTCGGTAGCACTTTCCGCAATTGTGAAAATGTTTGTCTGTGCCGTCTAATACCATAGCTGCTAATGATATGAGGCTATTGAGCACCTGTAGTGTGGCTAGTGTGACTGAGAAACTGAATTTTTAGCTTCATTCAATTTAAATTTGAATAGTCACATGTGACTAATAGCTACCATTTAGAAGTATCACCTAAAGCTAAAAGTGCTAAATAAGTAACATGCAGGGAGGTGCAAAATTATATTCTTTTATTAAAAAAAAAAAGCCCATTACTAATATTACTCACTTTTAACTAAGCCTGTAGGCTTGATTACCGATCACCATGGTCAGGGATAACTGTGGAGAAGGCTGTTATCCTAATCAAACCCCTCTGAGATGATCAAAGCAATAAGAAAAGGATGAGAAGACTTAATGTTTTCACTAATCCTGCAATGAGGAAAGTACTTTAGAGCTTGAAGGAGAGTTGATCATGTCTCGCTTTCTGTGAGTAGCTAAGAGGTGGTCAACATCTCCCATTTAATGGAATTTGTACTGTCGGCTGTCCATTTTCCAGGCCAAACGAGAGAAGGTACTGCAGTGCCTGCTGATATGTTCTCCTCCAAATAATAGCCAGGCTAGTGCTGCCATTACATAAGGTCACTTAATGCTTCAACTGCAGACTCTGGTAGTTCAAGAACAACACAATGGGATCTCTGAGGCGTGTATGAGAAGGAAAGGAGCACAAGTTTCTTGATATCTGTAAGAGCAGGATTAAAAGACATTCAGGTGCCTGTATATCCAGAAATAGGATTTTTGAAATGCCTCTCTCCATCCCATTGCCATGGCTCAGGGGGAGGCGGCCTTCCGATTTTCATGACTATATCACTTTGAATGGTTAGTTTGTGCCAGGCTTGCTGTGAGTATCCCTCATGTTATTGACTCAATCCCCGTGTTATTGACTCAACCAGTTGAGATTTTGCTGCCATTGAAGCTCCAGCTGCCTCAGTTAATAAGTAGTGGGAACCAAGGTCTTTATCTCAGGAGATAAAATAAAGGAGACAAAGTGTAGCGCAGTAAAAAGGACTTGGGAATCCAGCTTAAGAGTAAATCATAGCTCTGTTAGTTGCTATACCTGTGACCAGTGCAAGTTGTTTTAACTTCAGTATCCTGATCTGTAAAATGGGAGCACTCGTATTTTCTGAGTTAGAGGATGACATGACTTAACATGAGCCTTTTACATGGAGGTGCTGGGAAAATAAATGTTAGTTCCCTGCTCTTTACCATATCTCCGTATTTCTTTAAGTTCCTATTCATTATTGTTCCAAAACTCTCAACCCTCTTGAACAGCCTCCACTCCCAAATCAAACATGAGTATCATTCCTGTTGTATTTACCTACTCAGACCTACTGGAGCTGTCTTCAACACACTGTTCTCCTTCTCTTGCAGTGGCTGCCTTAATTCCTTTCCTGAGTGTTTCTGAGGTCAGAACCTTCCTGTTCTTTATATATGTTTGGTTTCTCAACTGCCAAGTTAAGATAGTGACTCAGGGAGCTCAAGGCCCTGAGCCCTAGCATTTGATAGGATTCTATACACAAGACTCTCCCCTGATTTTTTTCCTTTAAAAAAAATATTGGTTTTTCTCCTTATCAAAAATTACTATATTTTCATTATAGATATTTTTAAAAAGAAGCATATAAGAAAAAATTACAGCACTCAGATATTACCATCCCTACGGGGTGCATCCTGAATGTATCTTACAATCCTGTGTGTGTGTGTGTGTGTGTGTGTGTGTGTGTGTGTGTGTGTGTAAAACAAAATTTAATTATTATGCTTCTACTTTTTGGTAACGTCCTTCTTAAAAGTCATAATTTCTTGAATATTTCCCATCATTAAATATCCCTCTACAGCATCGTTTCAAATGTCTGTCTGGAAGGCCACATATGGATATATTCTGGCTTATCACTGGACATTGAGATTGTTTCTGCTTTTGTCCACTAGTATAAATAAGGCAGAAGATTATAAAAAGAGCAGCAAATGGCATCCTCACACACATAACTTTTCACACATCCTTGAAATGGAATTACCAGATCAAAAGGCATGAACATTTTTTAAGTTTTTGGTACCATATTGTCAAACTACTCTCCTGAAAGGGTGGATCTGTTTATCTCCTCCCGTCAGTCACGGCCCATGGGGCTTTGACCACCTAGTTCCTAATCAGACCAGTAGTCCTACTTGGGGAGAGAAATGAGAGGAAAAGAAAGAGGGGGAAAAAATGGCACTTTTTCTCGACTCATTGGATCCGGTTCCAATTTTCCTGTGTTTTCAAACTCTCCTTGAAATGGGGTGTCTCCCTGGCTCATGTGGGATTCTTCTTATTTATTGGTTATGTTAGCTTCCTCTGCCTTGTCTAAATTACCATCTTTAAATCAATGTACTGTTTCTTTGAAGTGTTGACCCTCTGGGAAGGGCCTTTTTGCACCTCCGCCTCATCAAACTGGAGAATCTCATCTGTGGCTCTTTCTTTAATCTCATCTCATTTTGCAACAGTATTCTCTCTTTTCTCAGTTATTGGCCTTTTGATTTAATGCTTTAATTTGGCACATAGGCTCTTTGTATCGCTGTTCTGGATAATTCATGCTATTCTACATGGAATATTTCATAAAATTTTTTTGAAACACTGTTTTATGAACAATGTCTCACAGACTCAAAGGATGAACCATTATATTTATTTTGCAGAAATGAAAAGATAAAAAGCTGAGCCCTTGTGATAACTACACGGCTTGATTCTCATCCTTCCAAGTGTTCAGAAGAAAACTGCCCGTTCTCTTCCCCAACAGGATGAGGACAATTGTTATTTTTTCATATCAACTGTCTGAGACATAGGTTGCTGGCTTTAGTAGGTTGATAAGCCCCATTTCATGATTCTTTTTAGGGCAGTGAATACATATGCTCCTTAGTGGAGGAGTCTGTGGGTCTGTGGCAAGAGTCTTGCAGATATGCGCATGCTCCCTCTGGACAATGAAGCTGCGGTTAGAGCACGGGATCCAGGACACCAGGGAGCAGCTGAAGGGAGAAATGAGCGGCTCTCTTCGTGTCCTGTTTCAGCAGCTTGTGGGGAGGCTTATGGTATAGTGATGTGACAAGCTGCGAACAGCAGATCAGAGCAAAACGTGAGGTAATTTAATTGAGGAGCTTGGTGAGAGGACAGCTGAAGAGCAGAGAGCAGGGACGTGGCCGAGAAAGGGCATCTGAGGGACAGGATAAATTATGAAATAGTATTCTGAGGACAGTGTGAAAAGGGTGCTTCCTCATTTCTCTGGCAGTTTAGGTCAATTTCCTACCCTCACATGCTTTGCGAAAAGGGAAATAATTTATTTTTATTACTGCCCCATTCTTGTTATGGCAATTTTTAATATCACATAAAGCACGCCACCCATTTCTATGTAAGGGACTAACTTCCTCTTTTTTCAGGGTTTGGTCTTTACTATTTCTGCCGTAGCCTACCCTTTCGGGAAAAATTCTTTTTTTGTTGTTGTTTTTTGTTTCTTTTTCTTTTAAAGGCACAGTAGAAATGTGAGACTGGGAGCAGGGTTATGCTGTGTTTGCTTTGACTTCTATCTTCTGACATCAGTCCTTTTTGTTTCTTCTACTGTCATTGACTTTGAATTCTGAAATTCTTACATCTTCATTCCCAAGCCACTGTTTTGAACTCATTTTGTACATCATTCCTTATTGTTCACTTTCAGATTATAAGACAAGTGGTGAACGTAACATGATCCAGTTTTCTGGTAAATCTCAATGCAGTATCTGTCTGGGTGCTTAAAAACAGCAAAAGAACTCAAAAATGATTTCCCTGGAAATATGAAGGTGTTTAATTGTTGCAGTTGAAATTATTCATCTGCTAATTTTTCAGTTTTCTATTTCTTTCTGTGTTGAGACCACTTGCCTCTTTAAGTTACATGTGGCCATCGAGTTCAGAACAAGGTTTCGGAAGTGTGGACCATCAGCTTTGGATCATGGGGTAGTTAAAGCCATTTTAGACATTTTGGTCTTGCATCTCATTCTAGAAGACTGTCACACCCTTGCAATGACAGAATCAGTGCCTCAGTATAAATCCATCAACTTTAGTCCTTGAGGGCAGATACTATCAGAAAACAAGGATCACCTCCACCCCACCCACCCACACAGAGTCATGACCTGAATCAGTATACTGAGACTGAGAGTTGAACACAGTATTACAGGTGTCACTCTGTGTTTCTGTGGGTCTTCCTTGGGCATTCATACACAGTGATATGAGAATATTGTTTCCAGCATAGTAAAATTTAACCGCAAATTGACTCTCCCTTAATTTAACCTTTTTTAAAAATTCTTTACCTTTCAACTTTTTGGAATTCTTCTGTGTACATAAGTCTTATTCAGGTATAATTTGTTCCTGATTCTACAATTAAAAAGTTGTTGAAGTCAAAGAGAAAAGGTTACAATGCTTTAGCCACTTGCTCAAGGATATTGGCATTTTCTGCCTATTTCTCCCCAGCTACCTTTTACACTCTTTTTTATTTTTTGCTCAAACCCAGCCATTTTGCCTCTCTATGCAAATCCATTGTGTCCATTTGGAAGACGATATCCCTCTTTCTTGGGGTTACCATCCCTTACAGCTGATTGGATCAAAAGGTCCAGATTAGTCAGAGGGAGACTTAATATGAAGTCATATATTTTAATATGAATGAAAAGTCCTGGCACATCAGTCATATATAAGAAAATGTCATTCCCTGCTGTTTTTAAAGGATATACCTACAGAAAGAGACCCTCTAGGGACCTTCAAAAACCGTGTCAAGCGTATTTCCATCATTCTGAGGGAGGTCTGATTGTGTTTTTAAGTGTCTCGCACTTGAGTTTTTTGTGTGAACTAGTTTTGTAAAAAGCTGACTGCGTGCTAGTTTTTAAACACCTCTTCTCTCCACTCCCCAGCCTCCACATCTTCCTAAGTTTATCTCCTAATGCTTTCTATCACCCAAGCACTTAAACAAGATTGCAGACATTTTCGTCTAAGCTAGTAGCTGTTAATTACCTATCTTTGTCTGTGTTTTAGCACTTAATACTATTTTGACAGGGGTTGCATACTCTGTCTTTCTGGAATTTTTAAAGTGCTCTTATGAGTAATTTGAGAAATTCCAAGTATAGATTAGATGAGCTGTTCTTTCCCTTGCTGTCTTTTTTATTTTATTTTAGAAACATTTAAAGAGGACCCACTATGTGTCAGGCAGCATGCTCTCGTCACTCCCACATACGTTGTCTGATTTAATCTCTTCTTCCCCTGAATATGCACCTTGAATCACCACTGTAACCTCAGTGTGTGTTGGGTTTGGGATGGGGGGTAGGGGGCAGTTGAGGGAGCAGTGAAGAGAGGTCGTGATCTCTCAGTGGTACTCATTTTTATGGGCTCTTCAGTCTACAGGTATGTTGCTAGCTCTCATCTTTATCTGTAGGATGGTAAAATTCCTGGTTAGTTATTGGCTTTCAAACCAAGGATGATGGCTCTCTGGGAAGTCTCAACATGAGTTTGTTTCTGTTTCTTTTCAAAAGCTTGTGTTTGCTCACCTGCATTGCAGGTGAATAGAAGATTCAGCTCACCAAATGGAGCATGTCTGGGAGGATTACTGATTTATTTATGCTTGCTTCTAGAGTATTTGTAAGAAATTGGTTTTATTGCTTTCCTCAGTGGAGCTTACTCACCTAGTCAGGATTTAAATATCTCTGGCCTGTCATTCCATAACAGTGGTGTCCCCTTAACCTGAGGGGTGAGTGAAACCTGCCCCAGGTGCGGCAGGCCCAGCCAGGATCTCCCTTTCCTGCCAGCACTGCTTTCCTCTTTTGTGGCCATACCCATGTTTGGTAGCAGCTGGCTGTGCCTTATTTACCTCAGGGATAACGGTGTTTCACTTTCAACTCTTCGTTTGACACCCAAACTTTAATTTTTCTCTCCCTACTTCCTCCCTCCTTCCCATCCTTCTTACCTACCTGCCTGCCTTCCTCCATTCCTTCTTCATTCCATTCCTTCCACAAACATTTCTAGAGTGCCTGCTGAATACTCAGCACCGTACAAAGTCCCAGGAACCCAGAACTAAATACATAGACCTTTCTTTGTGTTGTATACAAGTAACAAATCGGGTTTCTACAAAAGGCAAGCCATAGGCATACTTTTTTTAGTGAAGGGAAAAATATTCTCTTTAGAGGAACCATCTCTATATTTCCAAATAGAGCAGTTGCTCACAAAGTAGTTACAGGTGAGTATTTTCTAGCATGAAGATTTGGGGACACAACACTCTTCAATCCAGTGTTTAATAAGTACTTAGCCTGCCAAGCTCTTTGCCAGACACAAAATACATAAAGCTAGAGAAGACAGGGTTCCTTTTTCTAAAGACTCACATTGTACAGAGGAAAGCGTTCTGTGTAAGTATATATTAAAGCCTCAGCATGTCACTGGGGTGACATGGAGTGAGAGATTATGAGCATTGAGAAGGGGAGGACCGAGGTTGTATTCACTGCTGTATCCAAAGTTCCTGAGACAGTGCTGGACACACAGTAGACTCTTCGCAAGTATTAGTTAATCAGCCATTGTGTTAGGCTTCAGTCAGGGCATATTAAAGGGAGTGACATTTCAGCTGTTTAATAAAGGATGAAAAACTGAAAATGGTCTAGGACTAGAAGTACATGGCAGAAGATGTGGAAGTCCTTGGGGGCTCACAGGAACAGCATCAGAGTGCTGCAGAGGGAAGTGTTGGAAAGGTGATTCTGGAAAGCACAAGTGGGGCCACACTGTGAAAGAATTGAAGGCTTTTGTCTTTTTTCTGTTGGTCAGCAGGGCAGGAAGACTTCATTTTTGAGCTGTGAAATTACATCAGGTCTAGGTTTAGAAAGGCCCTCTGGCTGCCCTGCCCTGTATAGGATGTCCTCTCAAGTAGGGAGAAACTTGGAAAGGGAACCTGGGAGAGAGTTGAGGAGGGTCCAGGCACAGCAGTCGGTGTGGGAAGAAAACTGAAAGGAAGTACTAACATAGTTCCTGTCCCAGATGAGGCTGGGAGGAGGCAGGGATGACTGCCACTTTTAAAATATTCACACTCCCCCATTTACCTGCTGTTCAGACTTCTACAACTCACTTCATTTCCCAGTGCCTCAGTTTCGGCATCTGTAAAACAGACACAGTTGTATGTACTTGGCAGGATTGTTGTGACAATCGGCTGAGATAATCATGGTCTAAGCACTTGGTGTGGCTCCCGGCACGTAATAATGACCAACACTTATCAAACTCCTACCAAGTGCTTTACACGTACTAATTACTACTTAGGACTCACAGAAACCTAATGAAATAAAGTTACCATTTTTATCCCACAGAGGAGGAAACTGAGTCACACAGAGAGTAAGCAACCTGCCCAAGGTAGCACACCTGAGAATGGGGAGAGGTGGGATGTGAGCCAGGCAGGCAGCCTCCAGAGTCTGCATGCTTAACTGCAGGCTTCGCTGCCTCTGTGTGCTACTGACGGCTATTACCCTTTCTTGAACCATGTCAATTTCTGAGATGAGCCAGTTTCTGGTTCCCTGGCCATCAGAACTGTTTGGGAAGTAGGATAGGAGAGGTGGGGTGACCTTCCTCATCATCTCTCTTCACATTAAACTGACCTGTCCCTGTCACTGACTCATTCCCTCTGGACTGTCTCCAGGCATGGAAATGAATCTGATAAACGAACCTGCTGTGAAGGGGGCTGGGCGGAATAGTAGATGAATGAGTTACCTTTCCAGAAAACACATCTACATTTTAACTAACTTGCAGCTAGCTGTCACCCTAAGGAGTGACAAATTTCAGGCCAATAGGGAATTACTTTTGAGCTGAACTCACACCCCATGGCTGCCTTAGCCTGTCTCTGCTCATGCTCCCTGTGTTATTTATATAGTGTCTCTTCCTTTGCTTCTTTTTTATTCTTTTTTTTTAATTTTATCTATTTTTGAGAGAGACAGAGAGAGTGAGTGGGGGAGGGGGGGGAGAGAGAGAGAGAGAGAGAGAGAATCCCAAGCAGGCTCTGCACTGTCAGCACAGAGCCTGATGTGGGGCTCAAACCCACAAACTGTGAGATCATGACCTGAGCCGAAACAAGGAGTCGGATGCTTAACTGACTGAGCCACCCAGGAGCCCCAACTTCTTTTTTATTCTTAATACTATTTTCCAATTATGACAGTTATTCACATTCATCAAAGAAACTTTAGAAAACACAGGGAAATAAACAGAAGAAAGTTTAAATCTCCCAGAGTAATCTCCTTATCAGCAGTAACCACTGCAGACATTATTATGGAGATTGTCCTTCTAGTCTGTGTATACATGAAATACATCTGAATATAAGGCAAGAAAGAGGTTTCTTTGGGCCATATATCATCCATTATAAAAATGGGTGTCATTTTATGATCAAACCCATACAAACTTTCTCCAGTTATAGACATTCTCTCTCTAATTTTATTTTGAACGACAAAGTACAGTTTGGGCAAAGACTCATTATCCTGAAGTCACTGCAGTCAGGGTACATTTTAGGTCCTTGTAGAAGTCACCTGATGGACTTGCTCTAAAAATAGGTGATGAAATTCAACAGAAATTTTGCCATTCTCCCTGGAAGCATGACCTCACAGCCTGGTTTGGATGCCGTCAAGAACAAGTCTTTTTAAAAGTAACACCGTTAAGTAGTTACATAGTGAAGATCACATACAGATAAGATCATAACACCAGCTTTTATATGATGCAAATGGTTATTTCTCACTGGGGATCAGCTTTCCAGAGACAGCATCACATGCAAAGTCAGAGATTCTGTTGCCATCACAGGTGTTAAGGAA
Organism: Proteles cristata cristata; assembly: GCA_017311185.1. Lineage (NCBI taxonomy): Eukaryota > Metazoa > Chordata > Mammalia > Carnivora > Hyaenidae > Proteles > Proteles cristata. The sequence goes on along the minus strand of JAESUZ010003777.1, from coordinate 122,727 downwards.
CTCAACAGGGATTCTAACAATAATGAAGACATTGGAGATGAAAGTGAGATATCTGGATGACATGTTTTCATCAAATATGATTCCAAAAAAATTACAAATCAATCTATTTTTTATGAATATAATTTGAAATATGAACACGATAAATGAATAAGATAAATCATTATTTCATAGCATTCCTGAAAGTTTATAAGCTCAAGTTAGCAAAACTTTGATTTTTTTCTATTTTTGTATTTCCATTAGTAAAATAGGAGATCTTTTACTTGAGGCTACCTTAATTCAGGCATGCATGTAATGCACATACTTTGGTTTTTAGATAGAAAACAGGATCACACTGTATATTTTGTTTTGTAACTGATTTCTTATACTTTGACTTTTCTATGACTTAATTTTCTTAACCATGTCATTTGCAGTTGCTGCATTAGAATGAATGGACCACCACTTAATTTAACTGGTCCTCTTCTATTAGGTATTAAGGAGGATTTTTTCCTACTTACTGTCATAAATAACTTTGACAAATGTCTACATAGATAAGTGTCGGGGTATATCCATGGCTATTTTTCTTAAGTTAAATTTCTAAAAATAGATTTGCTGGATCAGAGCCTTGCAGAATTTTAAGGTAGTTAATATAAATTTTCAGATCACACCAATCAGTAATACTTTTCATCATATCTTAGGGAATTATTCCATTAATGTCCCCTTGTGGCAGTGTCTTAATTAATTCTGAGTAACTCTTTAGCAAGATCATTTTATTGCTGTCCAAGGTGTTTCTTCTGTCTCTCTCCTTCCTCATGCTCCATGCCACTGGATTAGTATTAAATACAGGTAAGAGGATTTTATGTCTATTGCATTGTCCAAACCTATTGATTAAAAATGTTCGCTACTACTGGGCTCAGTGAGGTGTCTCTGCAGCATCATGCAATATATTACCCCTTTCCCGTGAATGACACTAAATCATTTGAAAATTCCACTGAGTCTTTTGACATAGAGAATCATATAATTTTTCTTAAATGCAGTAGAATACTATTACTTCACTACAGTAGTGCTTTTTATCTTTCTATCTGTTGTGTGTTGCTAAACTTCATGTTATACAGCTTCAGAAAATAAGGAAGTTTGCAAAGCCTTCGTTTTGTCAGACAGGCTGCTTGCTGGTCACCAGAAAACCATCTCCTTGCTCACCAATTAACAGAATCCCTTTTATAGTTTATTTGCTAGCCAAAGAAGCCAATTGCCCCTAGCCACATGTTCTCCAGCCTCTCTGACCATGTGGCTACATCATAGCCAATGAGATGTACAGAGAAGTGTGTGTGTGTGTGGGTGTGTGGGTGTGTGTCTAGGAAGTCTTTTTTTTTTTTTAATGTTTTATTTATTTCTAGGAGAGAGAGAGAGAGAGAGAGACAGCGTGAGCAGGGGAGGGTCAGAGAGAGAGGGAGTCACAGACTGAAACAGGCTCCAGGCTCTGAGCTGGCAGTCAGCACAGAGCCCGACGCGGGGCTCGAACCCACGAACCGCGAGATCATGACCCAAGCGAAAGTCGGACGCTTAACCGACTAAGCCACCCAGGCGCCCCTAGGAAGTCTTAAAATGGATGAGCTATACCCTTCTTCATCCCTTTCTCCAACTTATTCCCTGGAACATAAGTATGAGGGTTGGCGCACCAGCACCATTTTGGACTTGGAGGAGGAGGACCACCTGATAAGACCAATAGAAAGTTGAAAAGCACGTGGGTCCTGATGAGTAAGAAACATCCATACAGTCCTAGACTGCTTGCCCCGAGCTTCTTTTATAGGAAAGAGAAATAAACTTTGTTATTTAAGCCTCTCTTTGGGGGATCTCTATCACCTGGAGCCTGATTGAATCCTGTCTGAAACAGTGGTCTTACCAATCTTATGGCCTTCTATCTTCCTGTTCTCTTTCCTACATGCATTTTCTTTTTCCCTGTCTCATTAACTAAAAGTAATTCCTCAACAAATTCAGAGGATCCCCACCAGTGTGAAAGTACAGCAAAAGATGTGCATGTGGGTCATAAGGACATCATCCAAATACTGCGTTACACAGCCACGTTTCCCATGTTTACTTACAGATACTAGTTGAGGCCTGTTGGTTTCTTGAGCATGCCCTCCCTTCCCCCTCTTTCTTCCAAAAAAAAAAGGAAGGAAGGATGATCATACACAGAACTAACAGCAAATTCTGCTCGATCAGAAAGCAGGCCAGGCAGCGGCGTCCTGGAGCATGAGGCAGCAGTTTGTACCTGACAGCCCCACACGGCACACCTGAGATCTTCATGGGACCTATCTCTGTGCATGTCAGTAAGCTACAGCTGCAGTCTCTACCTTCACCCTCACTTTTCTTTGTAGCAGTATTTTTTTTTAATATTTTATATTTTTTAAAATTTATTTCTGAGAGAGAGAGGCAGCACGAGCAGGAGAGGGTCAGAGAGAGAGGGAGACACAGAATCTGAAACAGGCTCCAGGCTCTGAGCTGGCTGTCAGCACAGAGCCCGACGCGGGGCTCGAACCCACGAACCGTGAGATCATGACTTGAGCTGAAGTCGGATGCTTAACCGACTGAGCCACCCAGGTACCCCTGTAACAGTATTTCTGAGTATTTGTTAGCTTACTCAACTCTTTGACCACACAGCTCAAGGCATGCAGCATTATTTTCAAATATACTTTGTTGTCAAATTGGTTTACATAGAACACCCACTGCTCATCCCAACAAGTGCCTCCTCAATGCCCATCACCCATTTTCCCCTCTCCCTCACCCATCATCCACCCTCAGTTTGTTCTCTGTATTTAATAGTCTCTTGTGGTTTGCCTCCCTCCCTCTCTATATCTATTTTTCCTCCCTTCCTTCCCCCATGGTCTTCTGTTAAGTCTCTCAAGATCCACATATGAGTGAAAACATGTGATTTCTGTCCTTCTCTGACTAACTTATTTCCCTCAGCATAATACCATCCAGTTTCATCCATGTTGCTGCAAATGGCACGATTTCATCCTTTCTCATTGCCAAGTAGTATTCCACTGTATATATATCCACATCTTTATCCATTCATCAGTCGATGGACATTTAGGCTCTTTCCATAATTTGGCTATTGTTGAAAGTGCCACCATGAACATTGGGATACATGTGCCCCTATGAGCCAGCTCTCCTGTACCCCTTGGGTAAATTCCTAGCAGTGCTATAGCTGGGTCATAAGGTAGTTCTATTTTTAATTTTTTGAGGAACTTCCACACTGTTTTCCAGAGCGGCTGCACCAGTTTGCATTCCCACCAGCAATGCAAAAGGCACATAGCGTTTTATATAAAACATTCAATATTATAAAACTTAATTATGAGAAACTTGGCAAGGAATAAATAAAAGGACAGAGGGAAGAGAGAAAAGGGTGGATACAGCTTTAAGATCAAAGGACTCTAGATTTCACCCATGGACATACAGAATCAATGTAAATAAACTTTATCTGGTGACTAGCAATAATGATTTTTTTTCAGTGAAGTCACCTTAAGAGTGGATGGGAATGTAGAGTGGACATATCCTGTTGATTCACCTTGTTAAAGTGTGTGTAGAGGAAGCCAATGGAGCAGAAAGCATATTCCTTCAAAATCCAAAATTAGCCCCCAGGTTCATCCTACTTGAAGTTGGCCAACCATTCTTCCCACCCTTGCTTTTTAAATTTTTTTTTCATGTCTATTTATTTATTTTGAGAGAGAGAGCAGGGAGGGGCAGAGAGAGAAGGAGAGAGAATCCCAAGCAGGTTCCATACTGTCAACTCAGAGCCCAATGCAGAACTCGAACCCATGAACCGTGAGATCATGACCTGTGCCAAAATCAAGAGTCAGATGCTTGACCTGCTAAGGCACCCAGGCAGCACCCCACCCTTGTTATCTTATTATTAAAACATGTGGTATATCAATTGATACAGACATTGAAGTGGGGTATGGGTATTGTGTTTACCATGTCCTCCTTCAGCTTGTATGTTTCACTTCCTGATAGAGCTATTAAGGATTATTATTATTTTTTAAAATAGTTTATTGTCTAGTTGGTTTCCATAGAACACCCAGTGCTCATCCCCACAAATGCCCTCCTCCATGCCCATCCCCCCCCTCCCCCCACCTCTATCAGCCCTCACTCAGCATTCAAGAGTCTCTCATGATTTGCCTCCCTCCTTCTCCCCCACTGTTTTCCCCCTTCTTCCCCCCCATGGTCCTCCATTAAGTTCCTCCTAATCCTCCTATGTGTGCAAACATATGGTATCTGTCCTTCTCTGCCTGACTTTCTTCTCTCGGCATAACACCCTCAAGTTCCATCCATGTTGCTACCCATGACCAGATTTGAGGGTTATTATTTAGTGGCAAGGACTTGGCAGAGCTGGAGGGGGTGAACCTAGAAAATGTTTCCTTAGTTTAATATGTTCTAGCTACTAGGAAGTGTCCTCTAGTGTACTTAATGAATTCACCTAAATTATTCATATTGACTATAGTTTCCAAGCTATGGTAGTGATTTTTCAAGGATTTTTCAAGGTAAAGATTTATGTAGATCTTTTTTTCCCCTAACCATTATATTTGTTTGTATGTCCCTGGTGATTTAAATTGACTCTCACCACCCCGTTCATGTCCATGTTTCTCCCATTTATCTCTTTGGTTATAATCTAGAATGAGCCTTTGATTATGAGATAGCATATCCTGGGCTTCATTGCATATGTATGTATGCAGTATGAGTAGACATCATCACATCATAGATATTAGGGCTGGGGACTCTGAGAAGTCATCACCACCTTTTACATTTTATAGTCACCTCTTAGGGAAATGAAATCATTTGCCCTGACCACACAGAATAGATTTAAGCCTAGACCCATTCACCCTTCCCACTGTTCTACACTTCCTGGCTTTGCAAGACAGCAGCTAAGCTTATTAGAAATCTGGGCATCAAGTCTTTACTGCTTTAGAATTGTCTTGGAATAAATCATCCTGATTGGGAAGAGCACCAGAGAATTATAGAATCCCACAGGCTTCTCAAAGATAATTCTCTTTAAACTGTTCTCGGTAAAAGCCACATTAAAACGTCCAACAAATCATAGAAAAATGAGCTCATGGAATAGCATTTAACCACAAACTTGAATAAGAATCTGTTTGTCCAAAGACAGAACTGTGTTGAAGATATTTTCAAAAGTGTGGCAAGTAGTAAAAATTGGGAGAAGAGACTGGAGCCTACTTTGGTTCTCATTGTTTTTCTGGAAAAGAACAGAGAGATGGTTTAAATCCCATTCTACTTGCCCCACTCTGATTTCCAATTTTTTCAGAATTTGTTCTTTGAAATTCAAGCTACTAGATTAGTGGCATCTTTAAACAGTTGAAAGCCATCACATTTCCCTCAGACACACATGCTTCTCCTCACTCCAGAAATATCTGAAAATGCTACAGAGGTATTTGCAAAGGAGTTGGGCTTACCTCTGAGATAGCATATAGTTTAGAAAGAGCCACACTGTGTCATTTACCTGCCTTGCAGTGGAAGAATTAGGTAACATGTTAGTGTGAGTATTCCTTAGGTAATACTGTGTCTTGGGTTTAAAGACAACATGTGGAAGCCAGACAAGGCGAGCCCTTGTTCAGCCTGTGGCACATTGTTCTCTTCATGGCCTCATCCACACAGGTATTTTGTGTGTTGTGCTGCACGAGGGTCCCAGGATGACGGGGCACACAGAAACGGCCTCACTTTCAGAATGTGTTTAGTCACTCTCCAAGTTCCTTTTTTTTTTTTATTTTTTTTTTTATTTTTTTAAATATTTTTATTTTATTTCTAGGATAGAGAGAGGCGTGAACAGGGGAGGGTCAGAGAGAGAGGGAGTACAGACTGAAACAGGCTCCAGGCTCTGAGCTGGCAGTCAGCACAGAGCCCGACACGGGGCTCGAACCCACGAACCGCGAGATCATGACCTAAGCGAAAGTCGGATGCTTAACCGACTAAGCCACCCAGGCGCCCCTCCAAGTTCCTTTTTAAAATGGGAATCTGGTCGAGGTTTTTGCATATTTGTCGGCTCTGTACATAAGGCCAAGTCTTTCTCACACACTGGCTTCCTTATATCCTGTTTCTTTATAGGATACTGAAAAATATAATAACATACTTAGTGCTCATTTTGTGGTAGAGCCTGGCTGTGGAGTTCACATTTTGTGGCCCCTTTCTTCTGCTGCTTGTTGCTCCTGTAGAACTAATTTTGTTAATTCGTTTAAAAAACAAATCTTAATTTCTAGATCTTTATAATAGACTGGCCTTGGTAATACTGCCTGCTATTCTGTTAATTATTATAAGCTTTGCCTAAATTTACCATAGATGTCCCCTCTCCTTCCTATTTATTAGCCATCTTCCATAACATCTATGTAGAGGGAAGGAGTGGGCCAGAGAAGGAACATTTCTAGAGTGCCTTCTGTGTATAAAGCATTTTATACTTTGAATCCTTATCAGAAAAAACAGATGGGATAAGATTGTTATCCCCATTTTGCATACATGGCGGTTGGGGCCAAGAAGCATTAAATGATTTGTCAAAGTGACTACCACTATTACTGCGGTTGTGATCAGGATTTGAAACCAGATCTGTCTGACTCCAAAGCCAGGCTCTTTCCACACAGCCACATTAACAGTGCATATAATCCTTACATCCTTTAACAGTCCTATTTATCTGCAGTAGAACTAATCTGGAAGGAAGGAAGGAAAGGAAGGAAGGAAGGAAGGAAGGAAGGAAGGAAGGAAGGAAGGAAGGAAGGGGAAAGAGGGAGGAAGGAAGGAAAGAGAGAAAGAAAGAGCAAGAAGAAGAGACAGAGGGAGGGAGGGAGAAAGAGAGAAAGGAAGAAAGGAAGGGAGGAAGAAGAGTAGGTACCTCTGGAAGGGAAGAAACACAGCCTTTGCAACAGCAGAAACGTATTCTGGAGTTACAGCTTGGGGTTGGGGTTATGCTCTCAGGACCTGACTGGTCACAGGAAAGGAGACCCCTCTTTAAGAGTGATGGCTGTGGAGGGGCACCTGGGTGGCTCAGTCAGTTAAGCATCCAACTTTGGCTTAGGTCATGATTTTACTGCTTGTGGGTTTGAGCCCCACGTCAGGCTCTGTGCAGACAGCTCAGAGCCTAGAGCCTGCTTTGGATTCTGTGTCCCTCTCTTGCTCTGCCACTCACAAACTCATGCTCTGCCTCTCTCTCTCTTAAGAATAAATGAAACATTAATTTTTTTTTTTAAAGAGTGGTGGCTATGGAAGAATAATTCAAGAAACCTGGGCAAAGTGATGGGAGAAGAGACAGGCAATAGAGCAGTGGAAAGCAAGGAGCAGTCAGGCTGGAAGGTGGGGAGGATCTGCGGGCAGTAGTAAAGATAAGAAGCATCAGTGCAGGGGCGCAGACCCCAGGGACAGTGGAAGATGTGGGAGCCTGTCCTGGAGCTGCGCATCATCAGTGCTCCACTGGGCATGAGTCCTGAGTTGGCACCTAAATGCTTATTGAGTGAGGGAATAAATGGGAGGAGGGTTGATGTGAGAGAATATAAGGCTTCTAGTAATTTTGATCATAGCATTCAATCCTCTGTTTTAAAGATTCTGACCAGAATTCTAATCAACATCAAACATTCTGTAAAACTTGGGGAAATTTTGTAGCCCAGTGTCATTGGTGCAGTGTCATCGTTTTCTGAACTGTTGTAGACTCCCAAAATGAGTGGATAGAGATGACAGGAGGGAACAGACCTTCACAATGTTTATGAAGAAGAAGGCAGAGATTCTGTTTTAGTTGGTTGTGTTGGGCTGAAGGACAATGACAGCAACGGTAAAGAAAGGTAAAGAAAGGATGAGAAAACTACTTTGAAGGAAGGCAAGTCTGCTTTGGTAGACTTTATTCCCTAATTTCATTCTCATTTTTGGGAAAAGGTAAATGCAGCATGCTACCTTAGAGGCAATAGTGTTGTAAGAGCATGCTCTCCATTGGGAGAAGAGACAAATAATTCAGAAATAAAGGTCCTGTTGAAATTATTCTCAAGGTGTAAATCTCCGGACACGTTTCATACCGTCTGTTCTGTGTCTGCATCTACCAAATATCCCAGTAACCAACTGTTAGAAATCCAAGGTCCCAAGTCTCCACAGGGCTCTACCAATTAGATTGATAGGAAGGAATTGGCCCACCCTTTTCCTCTACCTCCAAGGCCTTGACCAAAGGAAATACCAGTTCTTTGCACACGGCTTCAATTCCACCAGGGCAGACAACTCCCAATTTAGACATAAATTCCAACTCACCTAGCAACCCATTCCTATTCCTTTTAGTTAAGACAATTTGGACTCTGTGGTGTAAAAAGCTTCACTCTGGAGGCCACTGGTCTGGAGATGGTTACCATTCCCATAATTCTCTTGTTCACTGCCTATCCTGCTGCACAATATTGCTGTGCCTGAGAAATGGGACCTCAGAGCCCTGACCATTTGATGTGTACATCCTGTGATCCCAGCTCCACCAATTGTTCCAGGTTTACTCTTGTCTCACTGAACCCCATCTACTAGGAAGGACTCCTACCCATCCATCCTCTTGTAACAGAACTGTTCTCCTCTCTCTTCATGCCCAGATTGATAGTAACCCAAAACAGGGCAATGATGTGCATCATAAGAAAAAAAATGTTGTACAATATGAAATATTTCTAAATAAAAACAGGTTAAAAAGTGAAGGCATATATTTAAAGCATTTAGGGGGAAATGCATTTCTGTAGAGGAATTATTTCTTCCTCTCTCTCCCTTACATCCTGAAATATTGCAACCCCAGAGTTATTACCAGGTTTAACAGAGGTGAGGGTATTTGGCAGTGATGCAGTTATACTTAATTTAGGGTTGATTCGATTCTGTTGTGTCATCCACCCAGAAGGGGCCAGTTATGTCCCTGCTGAGTTCATTCTTGCATTTCATTTAGGTTCCCTTCCCGATTTCACCTCAGGACATAGATAAAAAGAAGTCCTTTTTTTTGCAATTGCTACATGGGTTGTGAAGGAGGAGAAGGAGAAGGACAAAGGATGGGGTGGGCAGAGGTGATACAAAGAAGTAGAAAACGGTCTTCTGGGAGCCATGATAAGTCTAATTGAAGAGACAAATTAACCAATTTACATTTGAATAGCAATAAAAGCAATAAATATTATAAAAGAGGTCACAAGAAGGTACAGTGCTTATCATCAAGTGAGCAATCTAGATCTAGGGCCACAAATTCTCCTGGAGTGGCCAGAGCTATCTTCCTAAAGGTAATGTGCTTTACTTTGGCCATGGTGCATAGCCAGACAGAAGGAAAAAGGGGCATTTCGGGTAGGAAAAGGTTGTATGCAAAGGCATGAGAGTGGGTGCAGGGAGGTTGTGCAGGGCAGAAATGGAGAATAGAATTGGTGAAGTAGGTTGATAACCAAGCTGTTGAGGGCCATGAATAAAAACTGAGGTCTTTCTTTCTTTCTTTCTTTCTTTCGAGAGAGAGAGGGCAGAGAGAGGGAGAGAGGGAATCCCAAGCAGGCTCTGTGCTGTCAGTGCAGAGCCCAGTGTAGGGCCCAACCATGAGATCATGACCTGAGCTGAAATCAAGAGTCAGACACTGAACCAACTGAGCCACCCAAGCTTCCTTAACACACTGAGTTTTTAACTTGCCCCCCCCTGGACGCCTTGGAAGGTCATTGCTATGAATTGGTGGTGGTGTCCTTGACAGATTGGTGAGGGCAGAAACCAGAGGCACAATATCATCAGGAAGTTCTTGTGATGGTGTAGCCATGGGTGGAGGGGCCTGAAGAGGACCCTGAACAAAAATGGTGACAGTAGGACTAGAGAATAGAGATAAAGTCTAGATACACATCAAATGAGTAACCAGGGAGGCTTTGGTGAGTACTGAATATGAATATTGATATATCGTGTCAGGACTGAATAAAAGAAATAGAAATCAGATAAGACCCAAGGACTCCAAGCTTGGATACCCAAGAGAATGACTGGTGGATATAGGAAGGTAAAAAGTATGGCTAGAATATAACCCAGGCTTTTTCTAATGCTTCCATTAGATTTGCTAGAAAAATGATGCAGGGGCTCTAATCAGCTCTATTGCATATTGGAGGAATAATGTTCTGCCTAAGGCCAAAACAGGCAAAAGACAAAGACCTACATAACAGTAGACATACCTGTCAACCCATTGCTTACAACTGGAAGTCACAGCCACTTGGCAGAAGAGTGTGGTTTACCCTCTTTGACTGGGTGAGATGTCTAGGATTTAGACAACTTCCTCTCTTAACACCTATCATTCTGTTTCCGCCATTCTTTCTGCTCAGTTGTAGTAGCATGTTTTCATTTACTTTTTATTAGCTAGAAATGTACCTAGATATTGTCTAAACGAAGTAACCCTGGACGTGGTCATGTCATCAACAGCCCTCTTGACCTCCTGGCAAGAAATGTGTAATGCCACGGAGAAGCAGGCTCTGAAGCTCTATCTCCATTTAATTTAGGAAAGCAATCACTTTCGCCAGCTGGTGTAAGAATAATGAGCTTGATTTTTTACTTGTGAGTGAAGGCAGCTTGCTCTGTGTCCATGGACTTGGCGTTCTCTTTTGTGTGGCAGCTGGCCCACTGACCTCATCATTTGGGTTCCCTGTTCTTGTAGTGGAACCAACACCACAAAAGCAAAATGCTGTATTTTCCACAGACTCATGCTACATGTGATTATTTGTTTACAATGACGTAATGCTTTAAACTTTAGTTCAACCCTCCCAAAAATGGTCACAAATGTGGTGATTTGAAGAGTGAGCTCATGTGTAGAAAAAGGATTGAGACTCTCCGTAACAAAGGGTTAGATTAATAATCACAGACAGTCCTCTGGAGCTCACCTATCTATTCAAAAGTATTCACTGAGATTGAGGCCATTAGAAGAAGAAAGTTTGGTACCCTGGTGGATGCCCCTGGGTCTCAGCAGGTTGGTGTCTTTGAAATACTTTGGGAGAAGCTACTGCATTTTGGAATTGTTACAAAATGAGGAGTCAACGGCACAAAGGTGACCCTTTCTTTTGAACCCAGTCTGCAATGTACAAAGGCAAACGTGCAATCACCAGTAAGAAAATGGCACCCCATACTCTAGTTCAGCTGCTGACACACAGGTCTTGAAGCAGTCTGTGACTGTGGAAAGGGTCACCTACTCTGAATTCATTGAATGTTAACAGTTTGTCATCCACATTACAGAATCCATCTTCATGTGTTGTTTTTTAGGGTCAAACTTCATTATTACTGGTAAATTCTGGCATAATAACCTGCTTCCACTCCCTTTTCCCCAGTCATCATCCCGAGAACCTCCTCCTGGGTTTGTGAGGTCAGGCTAGCTGGTTCCTACATGAAGGTCGATCTGTTCTCAGGAACTGTTCTTCCTATTAAGAGACCACATTAACAGTAATAAATAACATTTAACAGTTTATGCTTCTGAAAACAGTTTTCATGTATATTACCTTATTCAAGACTCACAAATAACTCTGTGAACCAGGTAGCATCAGATTAATTTTATAGATGGGAAAACTAAAGTCAGCGACTTACCCCAGGTCATAGGCGGGGCCGGGATTCTAACCAGATCTGTCTGAGTTCTAATTCCATGTTCTTCTTCCTCCACCACATTCACACGAGAAAAGCCTTTTGCATCTTCAGTGTGGCCCATCATTCCCTTAGTGCTCCACTGCAGTAAACAGGGGGTGCTGGCCTGTGCTGGCTGTTTGCAGTAGATGGTTTACATTGGGAGGAAACTGCCGAAGGCAAAAGAAGGGCACTCATTCTAGACTCAGTTGGCTTTCAGTTCTAGTTCTGCCATTTTTGTTAGCTGTTAAACCTTAGGCAAGTTACCTAACTTCTTTACACCTCAGTCACCACCTTGGTAAATGGGAACAACAAAGCATTTATTCTCAGGGTTGTCGAGTATTGGATGAGACCACATATATAAAAGCACATAATGTGATACCCAGCATAAGGGAAAGGCTCCATCAGTGTAAGTGCTATGTCACTATCACTGTCATTGGCAGGACCAGTGCTTACTAATACCTGGATTTCTTGGTCAGGTTGACTCTCCTGCTGGCTGCAGATAAACACCTGAATACTGGATTCAGGGCAATGCAGGTGAAGGAGACCTCCAGACTCCCAGATTTTAAGGGCACTCCACCATCGCTTGGTACCTCGGTGTTCAAAGCCTTCTTGGTGCCTCTTGGCACCCTGGCAGGAATTCTACCAACTTGGTGTCAGGGAACACTCTGACAAACCTTTAGCAACTTGTGAGGATGACTACCCCATAGCACCAGTCATTTGTATTTGAATTCTGTCCTCTAACACCAAAAGAAGGGGGAGTTTGGTGGTCAAGAAGACGGGGGGAGAATTATGGGCCAGGTAGGGAGGTGAGGGCAAAGCCAGAAAAGCTCTTCCAGCACCTGTGGATCATGGCTAGCATGAGTGAAGATTGGGGGGGGTTCATGTGAAAAAGTCCCTGGGAAGTCAGAGAATTTGCCTGATTTACAGATTTCCCCCAGGTCAGCGCTCTGCTGTTTTCAATAGTTACTTAGATATAGCTTCCTAAAGAAAGCTTTTGTACTGCCCCGTTTTGACATGAATGACAAATTCTGATCTGGAAAGCACAGCTTTAATGCTAAATAGTAATCTTTATTTTCCAAGGAGTGTGGCTTTCATGGAAAGGACACTCTTCTCAACAGGAAATCTCCAAACACAACACCTTCTCTATGCAGCAACACAGCACAGAGCTGAGCTGAGCCAGTGAGTTTGTAGAACATCTTCTAGAGAAGGCCAAATATTTGCTATCCCACCTGGCTTATTTTCTGTTTTTGTTTTTGTTTTTGTTTTACCCAAATTGTCTCAAGGGACTTGAGATAATTAAGTAGCATTGCATTCTTTCTGATTTTTTAGTATAAATCATTTCAAAGCAAGCAAGTCCTATCTTCCCAGCTTCCTCGAAGCCATAGTAAGTAAAGGGTTGTAGTTTTAAAAGGAATAAGGAGATGAATTATTTGTGTCTTGTGAAAGCTGTTATACAAGCAACATTTTTGCTGCTGAGGAGGCATACAAACAGCTCTACCCCAATTTCCACCCTGATGCCTGAGGCTTGCCCTAGAGGGAAGTACTCTTGAAGGAAAAACAACCACTGTGACCAGCTGTAGCTGAGGCTGGATGAGAGGCTCACCACCTCACTTCCCCTCAAAACAGGGATCTGCATTCTTCCCATGCCCAAAGCCATGAACCCTAGAACCGGAAATCTCACCTGCAGGATGGCATTCACAATCTCAGACACGTTTCTTATTCTCCCTTAAGAGCAACTTTGATACGTATGGGCTGGAAAAGAGGGAAAGTGTGTTGCTTTTTTTATCTAAGAACTTAGAACTGTGTCAACACATAAGACAGTCTGTCAAAGCTTTCTGCTGGTGTTGCTGCTGTGAATTAATTTTGAGCATCACTTGTGAGCAGTAAACACTTTTGCAGTGTGAACAACTCTTTGTACAGTAGGAGTTGTCAACAGTTTGCTGTCCCCACTCTAAGAGGGGGAACAAAACAGAAGAGGCCTCCTCCCTGACAACTCAGGTTGGCTGCGGTTTGAGGAGCAGGAATTTGTTGCCACACCCATTTTGTGATCTTGCCTTTTCTTTGGACCACTCCGCTGCTAACTTTCAGTCAGACGAGATGTGATGGCCTTAATGCATTTGCACATCTAAACCACCAGGCATTTGGCTACTTCTTACTATTTAGACTTGGTTCTAGAAGGCATGGTCCATGTCACTTTTTTTTTTTTTTTAATGTGTCAGAGAGAGAGGGAGTCACAGACTCTGAAACAGGCTCCAGGCTCTGAGCTGGCAGTCAGCACAGAGCCCGATGCGGGGCTCGAACCCACGAACCGTGAGATCATGACCTAAGCGAAAGTCGGACGCTTAACCAACTAAGCCACCCAGGCGCCCCATGGTCCATGTCACTTTATAAAAGATATCAGCATTAAAAGCGAGACACAAAGACACGCCACACATGTGCCAAACACATTGACATGAGAGAGATACTTCTTTTACTTCTATTATTTCCTTTACTACTTTCTTTACATTTTATTACTATAAGGCTGAATATTCAATTGAATTTTATTCACACAGTTAAAACAGTCACTTCACTCAGGTTAAATACACATACACAACTGATCCTTGAACAACATGGGTTTGAACTGCAAAGGTCCACTTACATATGGGTTGTTGTTGTTTTAATAAATACTGTACAGTATTGTCCAGTACTGTAAGTGTATTTTATCTTCCTTATGATTTTCTTAATGTTTTCTTTCCTCTAGCATTACCAGAAGAATATAGCATTTAATATACAAAATACATGCTCATTGACTATTTATGTTATCAGTAGGGCTTCCAATCAACAGGAGGCTGATAGTTAAGTTTTGGGGGAGTCAGAAGTTAACACATGGATTTTTGATTGAATGGGGGGGTCCGTGTCCTTCACCCCCATGTTGTTCAAGGGCAGCTGTGTATATATCTATCTATATAGATACATCGATAGATTCATTTTCACCTTTTTGTTTCTTTTTGCTTAAAGGTCTCCATTCTTTTTCCTCTCTGCATCCCTGTCCAAATATTAAGCCTACATTTCTCCACACCTGCGGCAGACCCAAGGCTTCCCATCCCTGCTGCTTGGTGTCTGACAGTAGCACTGAGGATTATCTTACAGCATTGTAACAATGTGCTTCCTTGACTCTGACCCACATTTTTAAGATGTGTTCCAGAGTTTCCTATCCCTTTAAAACCTGTAAGAATCTATTGTGCATAACATTCCCATTCCAGCAGCTACCAAAATCTATTTTAGCCTGCACATTCCCCAAGGTTTGTGTGCTTTGTATGTTTATGTAGGACCTGCTCTAAAGGTCATGCTTCTCTTTTTATCCTAAAATTCCTTTCTTCAGGCTTTATAATGAGGCCCACTCATAACATCCTAAAATGTGTTGAATAAGACTTTGTTCAGCCAGTTCACATCCCACAGGCTGCAACACAGAGGCTGGAGACCTTCCCTCTCCCTTGTCTTCATCATTTCTCTACAGGCCTCCCTCCTTGGCACCTGGTATAGTGCTCTTCCTATAGATGGAAAATGCTCAGTAAGTGAAGGTGATTGATTTGTCTCCATTCACAGATGAAGCTGTAATGACAGAGGATGGCAGGGGTGGATGTGGTGGGTTGTCAGCCCTACAGCCTTATCCTCAGTTTGAAAGGGATTTCCAGGAGTCCTATGAGAAGAGCCTGCCACTACTTAGGTAAAGAGGGTCTGCATGCAAGGTGTTGAGTCCGTGAAGGATGAATCGGTGTCAAATCAGGTCTAGGGTTACTCAGGAAGTGTTAACGACAGTGCACATCCTACAGAATGAGGCATGGGAAGCATGTGCTACTGAAGTGTAGCCAGTAGACTATGGCTGACCCCCGTTTTTTCAGTTGGTTCTGAGCAGTGAAACAGTTTTATACCCAGTGAGATGAATTCAACTGTTCTCTCCTAAAAAAGTGAACACTGGGAGAGGGTTCTTTTTCAGAGGCAAACGCACTGTTTGTCCTGCCTGCCCAGGAGAGTTTAGCTCTACCCTTCCTGACTATAAAAGAGATACTAGAAAGGAAGCCATATCATGCGGACTCCAAAGAGTTAACTAATAATGTTTTTCAAATGGGAATCATCACGAAATGTATGTAACATAAAAGGCAAATGCAAAATACTTAAATGACAGGTGGCATCAGTTGAAAAGGATGTGGGGGCTGATCCCAGAACTGCCATCATCACAGCTGCATTAATTTGCCTAATCACTGGATTGCTGTAACCAGTGTCTATAAATAAACACACAAACTAATCTTTTGATTATCCTTTTTTATGGCACATTTTCTTCTCCCTTCCTTCTTTTTTTCTTCTTCATGTCTTTTCATTGTGATTAAACTGTATTTCTAAACTATGTAATTCTGCAGATTCTACTATAACTGTTATTTTAAATCACCAAAATTACTCTGGACAGTTCACAAAGAGAGAAAGACAGATGGCCAATAAATGTATGAAAAGATATTCAGCTTTTTGATAGGTTTTAGAAAAATTCAGGATGCAAAGAATATCACTGACTTGTCATGTTTAACTATCAGACAGGCAAAGGCTAAAATGATGGGGAAAGCTCCTGTGTTAGGAAGGGTGCGAGGAAGCCAGCATTGACGTGTACAGTCTGTGGATGCAGTATTGTGGATAGGCATCCTAGAATTATCAATATGCACATCATCTGACTTGTCAAATGCACTTCAAGGGATTTACCTGAAAATAATAATGGCAAAACAGAAAGATGTATTCTCAAGGATTCTTATGTCAGCAATGTTTGCAACAGTGAAAAAAAAGGCAAATAGAAATAATCATCAAAAGGGGACTGATTAAATAAATTCTTATAGTTGCTTCCTGTGGGGAAAAAAGCAAGTTACAGAACAAGGAACATGGTATGTTTTGAGTTATATTAAACCAATGCTTGTCAAATGCTTATATGCAAATGCAGATTACTACTCAGGAGGACCTGAGTAGGACCTGAGATTGCCAGTGTTGCTCATCCGTGGACCACAGTTTGAGATGCAAGGTTGAACTGTACACATATACCTATGGGCAAATAAATATGCTAGAAATAAATGCACGGAAGTTTCCACAACATGATGAATCTGTATGATTTTGCTTTCATCTTTGTGCTTTTCTGTATATCATGCATTTATATCAACTTTACATAAGCAATAGAACTGTTTTTTAAGTAATAATTAGCCTGTTAAAAATATGTCTTTTTAAAAGAAGTTGACTTCAGATTTACTTCTCACACTTTTAAGGGAGAGACAGACCACCCAGGACAGTCA
The DNA here is from genome assembly GCA_017311185.1 of Proteles cristata cristata. Taxonomy (NCBI): domain Eukaryota; kingdom Metazoa; phylum Chordata; class Mammalia; order Carnivora; family Hyaenidae; genus Proteles; species Proteles cristata. The sequence goes on along the minus strand of JAESUZ010003777.1, from coordinate 105,844 downwards.
TTTTTAAGGAGGATGGATCATCAGAATCACATAAGAAACTTGAAAAACACAGGTTCTTGGGCATGATCTCCAGAGAGTCTGATTCAGCCACTCTGAAGTGGAGAAATCAGCATTTTTTTGATAAAGTTCCTCAGGTAATTCTGACACAGATTAGGTTGGGCCCTTATCCAGCCTTCAGATTCTTATATATCAGATTTGGGGCCCATGTGTGCATTTAGAAGAGGTTTCTATCTTCTTTCCTGCTTCGTTCTCCTCTCAGAATTGTCATGCTTTGGGGGATAGGGGATGATACTGGTTTGGACACATGAGACTTCTGTTTCTTGAAGTTTTCCTCCAGTCTCCTGATAGGCTGTTCTACCCAGCCTTCTGTATTACTTTTCTAGGGCTGCTGTAAAACCTCACCACAAACTTGGTGAACAAACAGAAGTTTATTCTCTCACAGTTCTGAAAACCAGAAGTCTCAAATCAAGGTGTCCCACTTTTCTCTAAGGCTTTAGGGGAGATTCCCTCCTTGCCTTTTCCAGCTTCTGGGGAGGCTCTGGGGCTTGCATGTTATGTGGCTGCTTACCCTCCAACTCAGCCTCCATCATCACCTGGCCACCTCCTCTGTGTCTTGTGTCTTATAAAGATACTTGTCCCAGGGTTTAGGGCCCACCCTATTAATCAGGGATGATTTAATCTCACGATCCTCACCTTAATCATATCTGCAAAGATGCTTCTTCCAAATAAGGTCACATTCACACTTTGTGGGAGCTAGAACTAAGACATATCTTCTCTGGGGGCCACAGATCAACTCACTACTCCTTTAAGAAGTTCAACAACCATTTTGAAGTTAAGCAGAACATTCTTGATTTAGTATTTTATTTTGTTCTGAGGTTGAGTTTTTTTGTTTTAGTTCCCTTTTTTAGGTATAGCTCTAGGAAGTTCTTCCACGAAAAAAATTGAACGGTTGCCATAGGCAGTCGTTGTCTACACTAGCAATGCAGCTGCATTGTGGAGCTTGGGATTTGGTCCTGGACGATTCCCTTCTTGTCTAGCAGTCTTCCAGCCATCAGAGGGCCTGGGGGGAGCCAAGCACAACCAACATTCTCTCTGATCACATTCATACTTCTTGCCTGTGCACTGGTGGGGGTATGATCTAACATTCATTCCTTACCCAGAGTTTCCTGGGATGCAGAAATTAGACTGAGGAATAAAACTAATGGCAAGGGGTGGGGTGGGGGTGAGGTGCCTGGGTGGCTTAGTAGGTTAAATGTTCAACTTTGGCTCAGGTCATGATCTTAAAGTTCCTGAGTTAGAACCCCGCATCAGGCTCTGTGCTGACAGTTCAGAGTCTGGAGCCTGCTTCAGATTCTGTGTCTCCCTCTCTCTTTGCCCCTCCCCTGTTTGCAGTCTGTCTGTCTGTCTCTCTCTTTCTCTTAAAAATAGGCATTTTTGAAAAAGCTAATGGCTAAGTAAAAATTTTAGGGAAATATTACCATAAGTGTATTGTCTGTGTTTGACTACACTTTGAACAGGGTCAGGGCCAGTCTTCCCCATCCCAGCCTGCAGGGAGAAAGATCAAGGCTAACATGAGCCTAGCCATGTATCCCCATCTTACTGCTTTCAAGCAGTCTCTTCCTGTAAACCTTTTTTTGGTTGTAGCTATTGTTCTGGGAAGGGAGGGTGAAGTGTGTTTGATACCGAGACTGACACAAACCTATCGTTCTTGGTGTTTGACTGACTCGCTTCTTGTTCAATACATTCTACAGGTTTCTCACAGTGTCATTTCACTTGAGGAGGAGGTTTCTCAAAATTGCTTGGCCAGTGTCTGGTCATGCACAACCCCTGGGCATCCCCAGTGAAATGCTTTGAGTCACAGTTTCTTTAGGGTCAAGGCAGAGATGTGGATTTGGCCCATGATGTGCTTTGCCTGGACTTGTGTCATTTCCCAAAATATACAGGAGGAGAACCAGATTAATTAAAGGAAACCTCGTTCATTCATGGTAGGGTTTCTGCTGCCCCAGAATCAAGCTATACATTAGAAAGGTCCAGCTTTTGTTCCTTGGGAGATTCATGTTAATTAAACCCCAATTAACCCAATTTTACAAATAAGTAGGTATCCTCATGCCAGAAATTGAGGCACAAGGCAAAACTAATAACTATGTAAGCAATTTTTACGTGAATAAAAATATTTGACTTTCTTTTCTTCCCTTAAAATACACAAAGGCTGTTTGCTCCAGGATACATATTTATGTGTGTATATGTGTGTTTGTATGTATAGAGATAGATACATACATACATATGCATATACATATACATATGTGTCAAATAAGCATATATATGTGTATGCTTTTTTATTTTTTATTTTTATTTTTATTTTTTACAAATAGTTTATTGTCAAATTAGTTTCCACATAACACCCAGTGCTCATCCCCACAAGTGTCCTCCTCCATGCCCACCCCTCCTCCCCCCCACATCCACCAGTCCTCAGTTTTTATCAGCATTCAAGAGTCTCTCATGGTTTGCCTCTCTCCCTTTCCCCCACCATTTCCCCCTTCTTCTCCCCCTCGTTCCTCAGTTAAGTTCCTTCTAGTCCTCCTATTATATGTGTATGCTTTTAATTAAATAAGCAGTGAATGACTGTTGAGAAAAGTTAGACAATTAAATAACAGAAAAAAGAAGAAACTCCATATTCCTAGAGATTCCCAGGGTCCATGGCTGGTTATACAGTCTCTCTTAGCTAACTTGACTGGGACGAGACATTTTCTGGTTAATTGAAAAATCAGTCAAAGAGTGAATCATTTTTAAAAAAAGATACTTTATTTCTAAGTCTAAATAATGTATTTAATGTAAAGCTACAAATGCAGTTATTTGCCCATCATTTGATGTGAGCTCAAGGCCCTTTCTTAGAGTTTGGATCTGCTGGTTGTAATTCTATGTCATCTTTCATGCACATTATTGCATAATTTCCATTTTCAGCCTCTTTAAATTGAAAGAAGGTTTTAAGATACTTGAAACACAATCTGAGTGCAAAACCTTGTAGAATTTTTATTATTTCCCCAATCTTTCATAGTCATTCATATCTAATTGAATAACAAATTTCCTTCAGCAAGTTGCTTCTTTAATGTCTTTTATTTCACTAAATTTTCAGATCAATAACTTTATTTTTATTTCAACACTCCTCTTTCATTGGCTAACATGATATTTAATAAAATTATGTAATTATCATAACAAATGCAGCTGGCATTAACTGATGGATGCAGGTCCATCAGTTAAGAGACTTTCCACAGGACCCAAAAGTATACAGCCAACTCATCTTTGACAAAGCAGGAAAGAATATCCGATGGAAAAAAGACAGCCTTTTTAACAGATGGTGTTGGGAGAACTGGACAGCAACATGCAGAAGAATGAAACTAGATCATTTTCTCACACCATGCACAAAAATAAACTCAAAATGGATAAAGGACCTGAACGTGAGACAGGAAACTATCAACACCCTAGAGGAGAAAGCAGGAAACAACCTCCTTGACCTCCACCGCAGCAACTTCTTACTTGACACATCCCCAAAAGCAAGGGAATCAAGAGCAAACATAAACTGTTGGGACCTCATCAAGATTAAAAGCTTCTGCACAGCTAAGGAAACAACCCAGAAAATTAATAGGCAACCAACCGAATGGGAAAAGATAGTTGCAAATGACATATCAGATAAAGGGTTGATATCCAGAATCTACAAGGAACTCACCAAACTCCACACCCCGAAAAACAAACAACCCAGTGAAGAAATGGGCAGAAGATATGAACAGACACTTCTCCAAAGAGGACATCCAGATGGCCAACAGACACATGAAACGATGCTCAGCATCGCTCCTCATCAGGGAAATACAAATCAAAACCACACTGAGATACCACCTCACGCCAGTCAGAGTGGCTAAAATGAGCCAATCAGAGAACTCTAGATGCTGGCGAGGATGTGGAGAAACGGGCACCCTCCTACACTGTTGGTGGGAATGTAAACTGGTACAGCCCCTCTGGAAAACAGTGTGGAGGTTCCTCAAGGAAACTAACAATAGAACTCCCCTATGACCCAGCAATAGCACTGCTAGGAATTTACCCAAGGGATACAGAAATGCTGATGCATAGGAGCACATGTACCCCAATGTTCATAGCAGCACTCTCCACAATAGCTAAAACCTGGAAAGAGCCTAAGTGTCCATCAACAGATGAATGGATCAAGAAGATGTGGTTTATCTATACCATGGAATACTACATGGCAATGAGAAACAATGAAATCTGGCCATGTGTAGCAACATGGATGGACCTTGAGGGTGTTATGCTGAGCGAAATAAGTCAGGCAGAGAAAGACAAATATCATATGTGTGCACGTATAGGAGGATTAGGAGGAACTTAACAGAGGACCAAGGGGGAGAAGAAGGGCGGAAATGGTGGGGGAAAGGGAGAGAGGCAAACCATGAGAGACTCTTGAATGCTGACAAAAACTGAGGACTGGTGGATGTGGGGGGGAGGAGGGGTGGGCATTGAGGAGGGCACTTGTGGGGATGAGCACTGGGTGTTATGTGGAAACTAATTTGACAATAAACTATTTGTAAAAAAAAAAAAAAAAAAAGAGACTTTCCACAGGATGTATTCTGAACCCCTCCAAGAACTCATCAGTAAAAACCAGTTCTAAAAGCAAATAGTTTTTAAATGGCTTAAAAGATCCTGCCAAACATAGGGGCCCACTTAGGGACATTAAGATCTTCACCAAGACTCAAAATATTTGAAGGAGGGTTATAGTTATGGAAATACTTGGCTCCTTCTGAAGGGCCAGTAAATACATCAACGAAAATATTGTGAAATAGGCAAGCTTTGCTCTGAGAAAATTGAGCTTAAGAGAATTGGTTTCTTTAATAGTTTATTCTGATAAGGCAGTGTTCTTTTCTCTTAATTTCAAATATGTACAATATAATGAGTGCTCGCAGTTTGATCCTTACTGAGGTAGAGAAAGCAGGTATTTCTTTTCCTGTTCTATGAATAAAGAGACAGCCCAAAGACTGTCCACTCCATGAAATTGGTACCCACCATAGACTTTCTATAGTGATGTTTTGTTTAAATTCCTTGCCATCTTTGTGGTCCTCCCCCACTGTATTTTTAAGTGAGGTCTTTCTGAATAAGCTCTATGTGGGGCATATTTTTCTTGTTCATTGGCATCCCCAACACCTGAAATAGGTGAATGAATGAATGAGAGAGGTAGGTCACACAGCTTGCAAAAGGTACATTTGTGGTTAGAGTCAGGTGTTCTGACTCTTTATCTTGTATCAGTCTATTACATCAGGATCTCCTAGTGTTTTGCTAGCTTTCATGAGTCCTTAATGTTCCCAAACCTGAACAAGACCTATTTATCTAGTCATAGAGTGTGACGAATAATATAAACCAAGATGAGCAACTCCCTGATTTTGACAGACTTAGTGTTTCAATGATAGACAAATCATATATATTATCACACACACACACACACACACACACACACACACACACACACCACAGGCATTTTTATTTTGGGTCTTCAAAATTATCTGGAAATGTCCAAGTTAGTAGTTTCCTTTTTAAGGTGAATGAACATTATATTTTAAGAGATTGCTTTTGCCAGTAACTAAGAACTATTAAATATTTGTTTTATTTAAAACATTTTACCCACAAAGAATCTTCAGTAAATGTTAATTATATCTTTCTAACAACTTTTGCAATTATTGGATAATATCAAATTCTGAATATTTTCAATAAATAATTGCCTTTTCATCTGGTGGGTAATATTATATATTTTTAGAAGGTTGTTTCTGCAGCTGTTCGTCTATTCTGTATATCTAAATTTCAGGCTTTTTAATTTAAATTGATGGCTCATTAAGCCTACATCACAAATCCAGTGGTAGGCTGGACTATCATTAAGCGTGTTTATAACGTGTGCCATGTTTTAAATAATTAATTTTGGATGTTAATATGTTTAAGTTGATTTTTTATATGTGTGGATTATTCTTTATATTTTTCATTAAGTCTTCATATTTTAGTTGTTGATTGAAACTAACATTATTAAGTAAAGGCAGTAAGGGCTGGACCCATAGAAGACCCAGGAAGGATCTTGACTTAATAATCATCATCAATCAACATCATTATCAATGCATGTGCATTACAGGTACAAATTCAGTTTCCATAGCATGTCAGCAAAAGTTCTCAAATGTTATATAGACATGCATATTCACAAGTGTCACATAAAGTCTTGCACATAAATAAAGTTTTCCCATTTTGTATGGAGTCATGTCACATATTTGTACAAAGGAGAATGAAAGATAAAGTACAATATTCAATTTAATTAAAATGTTCTAAATATTTGCTGTGTACCTAGCCTCGGGCTCAAATGCTTCATATGTATTACCTCCTTCAATCCTCACAAAAACCCCAGCTGGTAAATACTATTATCCCCATTTTATAATACTAGAATTAGTGGCGTGTAGTGACTTTTTCTAGATCCCTTGTAGGCACTAAATGGCAGAGCATGGAACCAAACCCAAGTCTGGGTGAGGCCCCAGAGCCCACACTCTTAATGACTATGTGATGCTGCTGCCTGTTTGAATACCCACAAAGAAGACAAAAGATCCTTTGTTCGTTCCACTCTTACTTTAGATACAGTGATTCTATTGGCTTACATTTGTCAGCTTTTCTTAAGAGTGCACACTGGTATTCCTTGACTAAGGCTTTTCCATTCATCAATGCATAGCTCTTGAATTAATGAAAGCTTATGAACATTAGCAGGTCAGTTGTAGCTCATATGTACTGGTCATTGATTTGCCTGTATTAACATTAGGTAACTGTACATAGAATGAAATTATTTATCAAAAATCTTATCGACTGCGAGCTAAATCTTCCACAGGAATAAACTCCCCTGTTGAGACTAGTGATGTACTTAGATGCAATCACATGGGATTCCGGAAAGCTGTTTTAATCACTGGAGAGTAGATTTTCCTGACTTGCAGTCTAGTTGCTTAAAAGAGTTATTTACACATGGACTATTGTGGTTCTTTCATCTTGTCTTTTATCCACAGAGCAAGAAAAACTAGTCAGTATTAAAGAAAGTCACCTGTGTAAAGCCCCTCTTCTTATCCCCCTTAGTATAAATAGCAGATGGTTCTACATCAGGTCCTTTGGTTAGCATTATACTCCTGGAAAATGTCCTCAGGAGATGGCTTTGTTTGAAAATGTACTAGCTTGAATTTTAATTGCTCTAAGGAACTTTACATTGTCTGCTAGACTTCACTGTCCTTTAACATAGCCATATAATAAATGACACTATAATGAATCATAAAAGGAAAATATTAAAGTCAATAATAAACACTAGAGACCACTTTAATATATAACTTTAGATGCTTGTAAACATGGGATGAAGTAGAAGAAAGTGAAGTGAAAAAGATTTTAGAGGAAAAGGGGCTAAACTGATAAGATAAAGAACAATTATTTATTCATGCTTATTGTGTGAAACACCAAATGGAGAGATGTACATTGATCTAAAATGTAGGTACAGATTAGAAATCTAAAACAGGGAGGCTGAAAATAAAGTTCAGGAGTAGGGAAGAATTAGAGACATGAAAGCAAAGAGAAAACTCAAAGCTAACCACATACACACATTTTAAAATGATCTCTTTTGTCATTGATAGGATTCACACATTAGTTCATTTGTTCATTAATTTTGTTATTGAATACCTGTTGTGTCTTAAGTAGCATTTTAGGTGCAAGGGCACAGTGATGGATTGGGGATCATAGTCCTTACCCCTGAGGAGCTTACACTTAGTGGAGGAGACACATAAGTGAGCAGTCATCACAGAAATGACAAAGTCTATGGTTGCTGAAGTGTATAGTATACTGTAGCATTACAGAAGAGGTATACCTAACCCAGACAGAGAGGACTGGCAAAGTTTCCCAGAGGAAGTGCTCTCTAATTTTATGCCTAAAAAGAGTGAGTTATCCAGGTGAAGGGGGCAGGAAGAAGAGGAATTGACTGTGTGGATGCTGAAGAAACAATGCCTGACACTTTCAAAGAACTGAAGCTCACGGGGCGCCTGGGTGGCTTAGTCGGTTAAGCGTCCGACTTTCGCTTGGGTCATGATCTCGCGGTTCGTGGGTTCGAGCCCCGCGTCGGGCTCTGTGCTGACTGCCGGCTCAGAGCCTGGAGCCTGTTTCAGAGTCTGTAACTCCCTCTCTCTCTGACCCTCCCCTGCTCACGCTGTCTCTCTCTCTCCTAAAAATAAATAAAACATTAAAAAAAAAAATTAAAAAAAAAAAAAAAAAACAAAGAACTGAAGCTCAGGACACCTGGGGCTTAGAGTGGGGTAAGAAGAACTGGTGAAAGTTGGGGCTGGAGACAGAGCAGCGTCCTGATCATGAGCAGTCTTGAAGCCATATTCAATTTTTATCCTGAAATTGGTGGGAAGCAGGGAAGTGACATGATCAGATTTCCATGTTGAAAGATTATCTACATTGTAGAAGATAGCCCAGAGAGGAAAAGACTGGTGGCAGTAAGACCAGTTTAGGGACTGGTGAGAAACAGTGAGACTTTGGACCCTTACTTTGCTTCATCTGCAGAAATGGAGTCAAGATGGTAAACATTCATAGAGTGGTAATGTCATCGATGACTTATTTGGGAAGGCAGAGTATTCCTAGTCACAGCTTATCTCTTACCTGTGCATGATGTTTTGCAATATGGAGAGGGCTTTCCTGCATGGCATCATACCACTCATTGTTCCTCAAACATGCTTGCACCCATTCAGCAGATATTAATTAATCACCTATGTATTCCAAGTACTGTCCTAGGTGGTAGAAATATAGCGAAGTGTAAGAAATGAGACCCTTGCTCTTTTGAAGATTCACATTTTGTTTGAGGAATATAAACTATGAACCAGAAATCCTATTAATAAACAAAATAATTTCAGAGAGTGGGGCACCTGGGTGGCTCAGTCAGTTAAGCATTCAACTCTTAATTTCAGCTCAGGTCATAATCTTATGGTTTATGAGATCGAGTCCCACGTTGGGCTCTGTGCTGACAGTGCAGAGCCTGCTTGGGATTCTCTGGGTCGCTTTCTGTCTGTCCCTTCCCTGTTCATTCTCTCTCTCTCTTTCTCTCTCTCTCTCTCTCTCTCTCCTTCTTTCTCTCTCTCTCTCAAAATAAATAAATAAACATTAAAAAAAATAATTTCTGAAAGTGAAGAATGAAGGTAGTAAAATGGAACACTATGATGAAGAAGATGATGTATAGGGAAGCATACACAGGAAGGTCAGGTATAGTACCTGACATGGAGCTAACACCTGAATGGAGAGAAGGACCTTACCATGCTAAGACCTGGGAGAAGGGCTTTCTAGGCTGAGGTAAAAGAAAATGCAAAAGTGTCAAAGCAGACACTATATGGATTGAGGAATGGCCCACAAGCTAAAGTGGCGGGAGAAAGGAAAAGAAAAGAATGGATACAAATGAGGGAAGGGCCAGGCCAGGGCCCAGCAGACCAGAGTAAGGACCTCAGAGTCTATGCTAAGAACAGTACAAAGCCTAGGGGTGTCTGGATGACTCAGTCGGTTGAGCATCCGACTTGGGCTCAGGTCACAACTCATTGTTCATGGGTTCGAGCCCTGCGTCGGGCTCTATGCTGACTGCTAGCTCAGAGCCTGGAGCCTGTTTTGGCTTCTGTGTCTCCGTCTCTCTCTGGCCCTCCCCTGCTCACACTGTCTCTGTCCCTCTCTTTGAGAAATAAATAAAAACATTTAAAAATTTTTTAAAAAAGAACAGTACAAAGTCTAATAGGAAGGTTTCAAGCAACAGAGTGAGGTAAGGAGGGTAGAAACAAGAACTCTCTTTTGGCCATGTTGTGTTTGAGATCCATGTTGGTTATATAGTTCAGATGCTGTGTGGGTAACTGAATATGGAAATCAAGGAAGAGGTTAGAGCAAGAATATAAAAAATTTGGGAGCTCTCTACATATAGGTAACAAAAGGCATACACCTGGGAGTGAGGGTAGTTAAGGAAGAGGAAAAGTCCAAGGTTAGAACCCTGGAACACACTAACATTTAGAGAGGGAGCCAGCCAACGAGCCTGGGAAGGAGTTGCAGATGAGGCAGGTTATAAGCCAGGACAGTGTGATGCCACTGAAGCCATGGAAGAAGTCATTTCATGGAGGAAGTGGACAGCTAAGTCAAATGATGCTGAGAAGTCACATAAGATGAGAAGAAACAATTCGGCATAGAATCTGGAAGATGGAATCACTTGTAACCTCTATAAAAGCAGTTTCTCTGAAATAACACAGAGCCTGCTTGCAACAGGTTAAGGAGAGAGTGAGAAATAAGAAAATAACAGCAGCAAGTCTAGAAACCCCTTTGAAGGTCTTCCTTTGAAACAGCGGCAGAGAAAGTGAGTAGTATCTGGAGATGTCAGTGAATCAAGAAGGGATTTTAAAATGAGGAGATATTAGGGGCCCCTGGGTGGCTCAGTCAGTTGACCATCTGACTCTTGATTTCCACTCAAGTCATGGGATCAAGACCCATATCAGGCTCCACATATGGAGTCTGCTTAAGATTCTCTCTCTCTTTCTCTCTCCTTCTGCCCCTCTCCCCAACTTGTTCTCTCTCTCTAAAATAAAATAAAATGGGAGATACTGAACATGTTTGCAAACCAGTGGCCCAGGAAAGAGAGAGAACTTGATATCACAAAGAGAGTAAGGATAAGTGCAGGAACAAATTCCTTAAGTGAGGAGAAGATAGGATCCTGAGAATAAGAATAGTGATGGATTCCTGATAGGAGGGGGAAGAGTAAGCAAGAAACTCAAGAATGGGGCAGATCATCCCTAATACAAAGGTTGGTAATAGATAACAGTCAAAACTGAAGACATTTCTTGGAGGGGGGCCTCCGAAACAAGAAGGGTCTAGGTTCTACATTTGTTTGGGGATTTTCCTTTTTGCACTTCTTTGGTTTTTGTTTTTTCCCCACTCATCTGGAGAGATGGTAGACGTTCTCTACTGCCCTAGCCTTTGGTTCTCTTCCCCCAGGCTATGGGAAGCAGAGTGCCCACCTAACAGCCAGGTTGTAGACTGGTTTAGCCTCCTCTCTCTGCTCTCCAGTAGTCAGGCTGTCTCCCAGAATCCTGGGGGCATGGTGAGGGTTGGACAAAGAGTATTTGTGATTTCTTCGTGATTTATTTTCAGTAGTAAGCCATACGACTGTAGCCCAGAGTCCACCCATCTGATTAGACACTTCAACCTCTCCTTGTTATGCCAATTATAAGAGGAAACTCTGGAGTTGAAATGTCTCCTTTCTTTTTTTGAGACTGCAGGGATTAGCAGCTGGAGCAAGTAAGCTTGGTCAGGGCTCTATTCCATCCCAAGCAAATGCTGTCCATCTTCCTAGGATGATATTTTAAATATTTAATGATAATGAGTATCAATCATTCCCTTCATTATCTCAGGTTAGTGATACATGACTAACTCTGTGTCATCTCAAGACATCCCCCAGGTGAGGGGGTAGTTTCAGAAAAAAAGGAAGTGAACTGTGTCTGGTTTCGTTATGAGGCTGGAACTTGTGTCAGTCCTCACGCCCCATGGGCAGGACACTGCGTAGAGCAGAAATCCTGAAATATGTTTCATCATTAAACATCCTTTCATCTTAGATAGTTCTCTGTAGGAGAAATAAATAAATGTAGTAAATATTTATTCTGAGTTTCCTCTCGGAATTGACGGAGCAGGATTCATCACAACACACACACTAAGCCAATTCCTAAAGGGTATTGTTTACTGAGTGAGATTTCACTCTGACTGCCCACTGCTTTGTAAGCCCCGCACAATCTCATGATAAAAAAAATCTCTTGAGCTCTGCTCTCTTTCATGTGTTCCTTTGCTGTGGAGTGGATAAACAGACAAAAGAAGAAAAAACAAAGAATTCAGCCTAAGAGAGTTGACATTTAAAAAAGAAATAAGTGTCAAGACCTTATGGTTGCACTGAAAAAAATTACCTTCACAAATAGAGAATGTGGGAAATCAAAGGCAATAGCAATATACGAACAGTCATTAAGGTTTAATTTGTGCAAGCTCAATCCTAGTCATTGTTGTGATGGAGCTGCCCACTTCATTGAGGAAATTTTGATCTGTATGGTAGGACTAAAAATTTCATAGATAACCCTGTCTGCCTCTCACTATTAAAATTATGCTATATTTGAGGTCATATTTTGATGGGTAAGTTGGCAAATATATTGTTGCCTGTTCTGTGGTGGTAAATTTAAGTGCTTAGTTTTCAATTTAGAGCTTACTTTTTCTAAGGATAGTGGCCCAAAACAATGATACAGAACTTCAAATCATATCCCAAGTGAAATTTGAAGGAGGTGGAAAACAATTACCCAGAAAAAAGACTTGGGTCAAAAAGAAATGGAGCCAAGATCACCTAGGTGGTTAAGTGTCTGACTCTTGATTTCAGCTCAGGTGATGATCTCACAGTTTGTGCAATTGAGCCCCACATCAGGCTCTGCTGGGTGTGAAGCCTGCTTGAGATTCTCTGTCCCTCTCCCTTTCCCCTTCCCCTTCTTGTGTGCACATGTGCACCCACTTGTGCGCTCTCTCTCTCTCTCTCTCTCTCTCTCTCTCTCCCTCTCCCCCCCCCACTAAAAAAGAAAAAAAGAAAGAAATGGAGTCATGGTTGCTTCCTAACACATATATGAGTGTTATCCTTCCTCTTACTTCTCTGGAGGGCAGACCAGTGTTTTTAGGCTATAGAGAGACATATTTGCCTCAGAGAGAACTCTCTCATGATATATGTGATGATATTGTGCCTATACTTCTCCAAAATCCACTTGGCTGCTTAGGAGACAATAACTGTTTTCTCACTGAAGGTCAGAATCAGAATCAAACTCAAGCACTTGGTGGTCAGGTCCTTCAGGGTGGATTGTACTGGACAACCCCAAAAATGTCTCTCATCCTGCTGTGGTATTTGAAGGTATTTCTTTCATGGAGAGTAGTGGAGTTGCTTTTCATTAATTATCTACTTGATTAAAATGATGAGCTATTAAAATCAAATAAAACAAGATGGCTGCTTCTCCAAAGCTGCTACTGTTGGTATCTGAGGATAATTTTATGGGACAGATATCTTTGGAATAGTCTAATGTTCCTGAAACTTTAGCTTCAAAATGGGAAAAGATCAGTCTTTATCTGGAGGAAGAACAGAGAAATGTGCTGACCACACACACCAGGACCAGTGAACCTCTATCCTATCTTCTCTCCTCTGAAGATCTGTTGCTTTGGTGGGAAGCTTAGGAGATAACAGGTAGTGCCAAGTTGATGCAAGAAGTTTATTAACACCAGCAGAAAGTGTTGGTACAATCTATGGTCATAATGCATGATAAATCTTAATTCTTTTGTGGCTCAGAGCCCCAAATTTTGGGATTTAAAATCTAGAAATGAGGCCTTTTGAAACAGATTTTGATGACTAAAACCAGGAAACTTGCCCCATCCTTCACTTTTCTTCTTGTTCAGTTGGTAATAGTAGAATTGCCACCCCCATCGACAGCTAAAAGGACTGAAAAACAGGAAGCAACATGAAATGATTTTAAATTACTTTGGGAAACTCCTGCAAGTGGGTGTAACATGTGTGGGCCTATAAAATGAATCATGTTTATGCATTTGATGTATAGCTACTTAATTATTTCTTAATGATCATCCTAACGTTTTTTTCCTGGCTGCATTTGGTCCTTCCTTGACATGTCTAACCACTGTTGGTTTGGTTCCCACTGATACCATCGAGTTGTTCAAACTAGCCACTGATAAATGTGTTACAAAGTATGTATGAAATAAAGAAATCACAAGAGATGGGGAAAAAATTGGTGATTTAAAAAAAAAAAAGTGATTTGCTTAGGTAGCCCACAGCAAGACTCTGATGTATTTGGCTGCAGAGCAGCTAGATAGGAAAAGACTTGGCTACCCTCTTTCAGTACAGTCTCCTCAAAACAACAGTGAAGGGAATCTTTTTGTGTAAACACCTTGATATTCTAAAAGCCCCTTGAAGCCACCTCCACTTCCTCACCCAGAGGGTCAGTCCGTGTCGGCAGCACAGGTGTGTATAACCCACAAGTGCCCACCTACAGTTTGCAGGCTGCAAAGCCCAGAGTTTGATGGCCACCAGGGAGACCTGGCTCTTACATTTGTATGACTAGGAACAAGAAAAGGCACAAATGAAACTCATGTGCCATATGTTTAAACATGAAAATGTTATAAATCAGGCTAACTAGTTGCATGAACTATATCCTGTCCATCTATCTTGACACTGTGACCTTTTCAGAAGGCCAGGTTTGAATTTAAAATTCTTGGACTCCCTGGAATTCCAAGCTAGAACATGGTAGTGTAGGGAGAGCCAGTGTACACCCTGCCCCTTCTTTCCTGTCCCTTCTCCTCCCACTCCCCCTCTCTGTCCCATTGTCCCACACTACAGGGACCTCAGTGCATGCTCGTGGGCAGCCCAGCCTAGACTCTAAGGACCAGAGTTGGTGCGTCCTCCCGAAAGAAGTATCATGGCGTGGCCGGTGCAGGTGCAGCATTGACATTTCAGTCGAGCATTTTGTCAATTTTGCCTGAATCTTCATGTTGAGCCTCTGTTCCTGTTCCAATCTGCATGCTCCATCTCTCCACAAACATCCAGGTCTCTAATTTGGGACCTGAATTTTGCCATCACTCAGCCTCTCCTTTTGCCCTCTCCAGAAAAAGTCACCTTCTTCATAAAATTGTGAGGGATTGTAACATTTGGGGGGAATAATATCACCGGACCCTTGATCTCTGAAGAAGGTAAATCAAAAAGCCTATGGTGTGTGTGGGCCCTCCTTTGCCACTTTCTCAATCATTGACCAGGCCCCCTGACTTCTTTATACCTCCTTGTCCTCATCTATAAAAATGGAGAATAATTAATACTTGTTTCTGACTACTTCACATGGACGTTTTCAGGATAAATTTTTAAGTATATATATGAAAGACAATCAAAATATTCCATCAAGCTCCCTTCTAGTGAAACTTCATTTAACAATCCAAGAAGCTTTTTTATTTAACCAAGAAATATGATTCAAATTTCCCTAAGTTGACAGAAAAGCATGAAATCTGTTTCTAACAGATGTTCCCCATGATCCCCCAAATGTAAACATGTTTGCAAGACGATAGTGAGACAACCTGTTTACACAAGGAAGTACTTAAAAAAGCAAACACAAAAGCATCACCCAGAGCAGTCATTGTGATCAAAGTGCCGTCAATTATTAGGGTGTAAAGGGAACTGATGACTCAACTTAGCACCACCGCGGTCTCCAGATTTCAGTTTCGTAACAGAGTTTCTTTTCAGGAATATTCTTCATTTACACACAAATCCGATTTTCTTTCTAAATGTTTCTCGATTTTTGTCAAACCGAAATACCAGGATCCCTTCAAAAGATGACTCCGATACCCAGATTATGCTCAAAGGAGCATCATTCGGACACATTTTGCCTTGGAGAGCTGGGGCTTTTACGGGCTGGGATTTTGGTGCCTGGGAGGAGGAACAAGGTCTTCAAGACAGCAGCTCCTGGCTCTCTGCTCTTATACCTCCCCACTTAGTCAGACACTGCATAGAAAATCTCAGACTGCGTAGTGGTAGAAAATAACTTTCTGAATCAAAGTGTGATATTTTGATCCGTTCACATGCCTGGGTATTCTGGGCAAATGCATACTTAAATCAGTGACTCATGGATCAAGATGCAAAGTAGGTCTCTGAATGCTGGTTGGCTGGAAATCAGTTTTTAAACCTGAAGCAAATATAGTCTAATATATATATATAATTTGTGTCAAGTGTAGCAGTTTTGCATGAGTAACCACCACTGTCCCTCCAAGAAATGTACATTGGGAGTCTGTTCTGAGTTGGAAGGGTGTAGGTAAGAAGTAGCTACATGAAAATCCATAAGAGGTCTCTGCTGATAGGAAGGTTCTTTTGTAAAGGTTCATTCGAAACCCCTTTAGGATGTGGTTTCCCATTGACACAAAACTTTAAACTTTATTAGTTTGAGAATGGTGAGGCTAGACCCTGTAGCATCCTTACCTAATGATATCCACTTAAATAGACCCAATGGGATAGGCTGAGAACCTGACCTGTCTTTGTAACACCCCTTAGTGGAAAATAGGCTTATGTTTCACAGTGTATCCTGGAGTTCCAGGAATTTACCTCTTCAAATTATTGTATGTTCTGTCAGAGAATAGGAATGCCACTAAGACTATGGTCCAGAAGCAGGAACATCACCCAGTGCCAAAGGAGGAGGAACTACTAGCATTGACTTATTTTTGTAATGCAATTTAAATGTTGAATTTATAGGCTGGGATCTACCTGTGTTTTGGAATACTTAAAAATATTTAAAACTCGAGCCCACAAAAAAGAGAGAAACAGAACTAACAAACAAGATTTCAGGATAGAAGTTCAGTATACAAAAATTAATTGTATTTCTAGAACTAGTAATGAAACACTGAAAATGAAATTAAGAAAATAGCTCCATTTGCAATTGCATCAAAAAGAATTAAATACTCAGGAATAAATTTAACAAAAAAAGTGCAAGACTTATACACAAAACTACAGAATACTATGGAAAGAAATTAAGAACTAAATAAATGGAGGGGTGCCTGGGTGGCTCAGTCAGTTGAGCATCTGACTTCGGCTCAGGTCATGATCTCACGGTTGGCGGGTTCAAGCCCTGTGTTGAGCTCTGTACTGACATCTCAGAGCCTGGAGCCTGCTTGGGATTCTGTGTCTCCCTCTCTCTCTGCCCCTCCCCTGCTCATGTTTTGTCTCTGTCTCAAAAATAAATAAACATTTTTTTAAAATGTTTTTTTAATGTTTTATTTATTTCTAGGAGAGAGAGAGAGAGAGACAGGGTGAGCAGGGGAGGGTCAGAGAGAGAGGGAGTCACAGACTGAAACAGGCTCCAGGCTCTGAGCTGGCAGTCAGCACAGAGCCCGACGCGGGGCTCGAACCCACGAACCGCGAGCTCATGACCTAAGCGAAAGTCGGATGCTTAACCGACTAAGCCACCCAGGCGCCCCTAAAATGTTTTAAAGGAACTAAATATGGAATGACATACAATGTTCATAGATCAGAAGACTTAATATTGTTAAAATGGCAATACTACCCAAACTTATCAACATGCATATTCAGTGTGATCCCTATCAAAATCCCAGCTAGCTTTGTGTGTGTGTGTGTGTGTGTGTGTGTGTGTGTGTGTGTGTGTGTGTGTGTAAACTGACAGGCTAATTTAAGTATCCATATGGAAATGCAAGAAGCCAAAATAGCTGAAACAGTCCTGAAAACAAAATATCCTAGTTTCTGATTTCAAAATATCCTACAGGGATGCCTGGGTGGCTTAGTCAGTTAAGCATCCGACTTTCGCTTAGGTCATGATCTCGCGGTTCGTGGGTTCGAGCCCCACGTCGGGCTCTGTGCTGACTGCCAGCTCAGAGCCTGGAGCCTGTTTCAGTCTGTGACTCCCTCTCTCTCTGACCCTCCCCTGCTCACGCTGTCTCTCTCTCTCTCCTAGAAATAAATTTAAAAAAATATTTAAAAAAAAATATCCTACAGAGTTACAGTAATCAAGACAATATAGTCATAGGACAATGGAATAGAATTAAGAGTCCAGAAATAAATCCTTAGGTTTGTGGTCAAAGTTGTTCAACCAGAGTGCCAGGAATATTTGATAGAGAAAGAATAGTCTTTTCAACAAATGGTGCTGGAACAACTGGATCTTCACATGCAATGAAATTGGACCCCCTACCTTACACTATACACAAAAATTAATTCAAGGGGCGCATGAGAGGCTCAATTGGTTTAGCGTCTGATTCTTGGTTTCTGCTCAAGTCATGATCTCCTGGTTGTGGGATCGAGCGCTTCACTGGGCTCTATGCTGACAGCGTGGAGCCTGCCCCTTCCCCACTTGTTTGTGTGCTCTCTCTCTCTCTCAAAATAAATAAGTATTTTTAAAAAATTGAACTCAAAATAGATCATAAAACTAAATGTAAGAGCTCTTACTAAATGCGAACTAGATGTTAAACTCTCAGAAGAAAATAGGAATAAATTTTTGTAACCTTGGATTAGGCAAAGTGTTTTTAAAATGTAACACAAGGGGCGCCTGGGTGGCTTAGTCGGTTAAGCGTCCGACTTTCGCTTAGGTCATGATCTCGCGGTTCGTGGGTTCGAGCCCCGCGTCGGGCTCTGTGCTGACTGCCAGCTCAGAGCCTGGAGCCTGTTTCAGTCTGTGACTCCCTCTCTGACCCTCCCCTGCTCACGCTGTCTCTCTCTCTCTCTCCTAGAAATAAATAAAAATATTTAAAAAAATAATAATAATAAAATAAAATAAAATGTAACACAAAAAACACAAAAGAAGAAAGAAAAAATAGATAAATGGAGCTTTGTAAAATTAAAAACTGCTGGGTTTCAAAAGAAACTATTAAGAGGGGTGCCTGGGTGGCTTATTCAGTTAAGCATCCAACTCCTGATTTCAGCTCAGGTCATGATCTCATGATTCATGAGATCGAGCCACACATCAGGCTCCACACTGACGGCACAGAGCCTGCTTGGCATCTCTTCCCCTGTCTATGTACCTTCACCCTCTCATGCATTCTCTCTCTGTCTCTCTGTTCTCTGTCTCTCTGTCTCTGTCTCTGTCTCTCTCTCTCTCAAAATAAATAAACTAAAAAAAATTAAGAAAATAAAAAAGTAAACCACAAAATGGGAGAAGATATTTGCAAATCATATGTTGGATCAATAATGGGTATCAGAATATATAAAGAATACTTACAATTTAGCAATCAAAAGACAACTTAAATAATGGGCAAAGGATTAAAAGCATTTCTCCAGCAAACACATACAAATAGCCAAGTGCATGAAAGGATGCTCAATCTATTAGTCACTAGGGAAATGCAAATCACGAGATGCCACTTTACTCTCACTAGGATGGCTAAAGACAGGAAGATAGTAATAAGTGTTGGTGAGAATGTGGAAAAATCTGAACCATTGTTGATTGCTTGTGGGATTGGAACATGGTGCACCCATTTTGAAAAACAGTTTGGTAGTTCCTCAAAATGTTAAATATAAAGTTACCACATGACCCAATGTATTGGTCAGGGCTCTCCAGAGAAGCAAAACCAATAGGATGTACATATATATACACACACACACACACACACACACACACATACAGAAAGGTTTTTTTTTAATTTAAATTCAAGTTAACACGCAATGTAGTATTGGTTTCAGGAGTAAAACCCAGTGATTCATCACTTACATATAACAACCAGTGCTCATCCCAACAAGTGCCCTTCTCAATGCCCATCACTCATTTAGTCCATCCCCCAGCCACCTTACCTCCAGCAACCCTCGCTTTATTCTCTGTATTTAAGAGATTCTTATGGTTTGCCTCCCTCTCTGTTTTTATCTTATGTTTCTTTCCTTTCCCCTGTGTTCATCTGTTTGGTTTCTTAAACTCCACATGTGAGTGAAATCATATATTTGTCTTTGACTGACTTATGCTTTGCATAATACCCTCTAGTTCATCCACATTGTTGCAAATGGCAAGATTTCATTCCTTTTGAATGAAATCCATTCATTAGTCGATGGACATTTGGGGTCTTACCATAATTTGGCTATTGTTGATAGTCCTGCTATAAACACTGGGGTGTATGTGTCCCTTCCAATCAACATTTTTGTATCCTTTGGGTAAATACCTAGTAGTGCAATTGCTGAATTGTAGGGTAGTTCTATTTATAACTTCTTGAGGAAACTCCATACTGTTCTCCAGAGTGGCTGCACCAGTTTGCATTTTACCAACAATGCAAAAGTCTTCCCCTTTCTCCGCATCCTCACCAACATCTGTTGTTTCCTGAGTTGTTAATTTTAGCCCTTCTGACAGGTGTGAGGTGGTATCGCATTGTGGTTTTGATTTGTATCTCCCTGATGATGAGTGATGTTGAGCAACTTTTCATGGGTCTGTTACAGGAAGAGATTTATTTTAAGGAATTATCTCACAATTGTGGAGACTGGAAGGTCCAGAATTCTGCAGGTAGCCTGGCAGACTGAAGACCTAGGGGAGAGCTGATATTGTAGAGTAAGCCCAAAGGCAGTCAGCTGTCAGAATTCCCTCTTTCTTGGAAGAGGTCAGGTCATTTTGTTCTTAAGGCCTTCAACTGGTTGGATAAAGCTTACCCACCTTATGAAGGATAATTTGCTTTACTCAAATCTAATGATTTAAATATTAATATCATCTAAAAAATACCTTCCCAGCAGCATTAAGATACATTTGACTTAATCTCTGGGTACTATTGCCTAGCCAAATTGATCCATTAAAGTAGTCATCACATACAGGTATATATCTAAGAGAATTGAAAACATATGTCCACATTTATTCAACTGTCCTTAAGTGTTCATACCAGCTCAAAAGTGGGAACAACTTAAATATCCACCAACTGATAAGTGAATAAACAAAATATGACATGTACATAAAATGGATTATTATTCAGCCATAAAAAGGAATGAAATATTGATACATATTACAACATGGATGAACTTTGAAAACATTACACTAGGTGAAGAAGCCAGAAATAAACATGGTATCTGGTTCCACTTATGTGAAATGTGCAGAATGAGCAAATCCATAGAGACAGAAAGTACATAAGTGGTTGCCAAGGGCTAAGGGGAACGGGAAATGAAGAATAACTGCTAATGGGGATGGAGGTTCTTTTGGGGATGATGGAAATGCTCTGCTATTAGTCAGTGGTGATGGTTACACAACTCTCTAAATATACTAAAGACCATTGAATTATACACTTTAGAATTGTGAATTCTATGGCATATGAATTATATTTCAATAAACCTGTTAAAAAAATACTTAAGACTTCAAACATATGTGGTCCCAGCTACCTAATGGATAGCAGCAAGGGTTGCTTCTATAATGCAGAACGGGGGTGCCTGGGTGGCCAATCGGTTAAGCATCTGACCTTGGCTCAGGTCATGATCTCACAATACGTGAGTTCAAGCCCTGTATCAGTCTTTGTGCTGACAGCTTAGAGCCTAGAGACTGCTTCAGATTCTGTGTGTCTCTCTCTTTCTGCCCCTCCCCTGCTTGCTTGCTCTCTCTTGCTCTCTCTCTCTCTCTCCCGTGCTTGCTTGCTCTCTCTTGCTCTCTCTCTCTCTCTCTCTCTCTCTCTCTCTCTCAAAAATAAACATTAAATAAATAAATAAAATGCTGAATCCCATAAATGAAGAGCTAGAGAGGGGAGATGGGACCAACCGTTTTCTAGGTAGCTTCTGTGTTTCAAGAACTGTGTATATATCAGCTCATTCAGTTGTTCTTAAAAAAAAAAAAAAACGCCTTACAAGTTGATATTTTCATCCTTATTATTTTATTCTGAGAAATTGAGTCTTTTTTAAAATTAGTGACCAAAGTCAGTCAGCTAATAAGTTAGGATTGGACTCAGGTCTCTCTGACTTCAGGCTCATTGTCCTTCTCCTGCACCATACTGCTGCCGATGAAGAAACCCTGTCCCTGGCTGGACAGACCACATGGCCTGCCGCTTAGCATGATGGGCACATTGTTCCCAGGGGTTGAAGGTATGAAAGCCTGAAGAATACTTTTGGAGAAAAAGCTAAGGAATTAAATACAAAGTAGACATGGTTATGTTAATGGTAAAGATTGTTACATTAATCCTCTCAGATGCTCTAGGGACCCAGTACAGAGGCCTGGAGACAAAGTGAACTCTTTTTTGGAGCTCATTTACAGTGGGGGATTTTCACCTAGGGTCTGTGGGTTCATAGGGGATCCTTTGAACCCCTCCCAGCGTGTGAAAATACTTTGTGTATATGAATCTTTTTCTGCGGAGAGTCTTCGGTTTGTTAAAGGACCTATGACAGGAGGAGGTTTTAAAAAATTAGTTTAGATGTTTCTCTTAAAGTGCCAGGCTAATTTTCTGGCTGTGCGATAGATTGTGTTAAATGGTCTGGCACTCCTAATTTTTGGAATAAAAATGAATTCTTAGTGAATGATCTCACTGCCTGCAGTGCTGTCTGATTCCATCCTGGCATTTGATAGAACTTGTTAGAGGATTAGGTAAGACAGGATGTTGGTACATTTGAGGTCATTAAACCAAGAAGGGAAGGGGGGAAGAAAAGAAGTCTTGCTAAATATATTGTGAAGTTGAACTAAATGCTGAATAGCTAAGGGACGTTCTTTGTGCTCTGTGCCAACACTTTTAAACCCTGCTTAGAAACAGACTGGAGTGGCGGAGACAGCTCCATCTAGATGCAGCACATTGGTAAATGCCTATCTTTCCAAGAAATACTGTTTTACTTGTCCTTTTATGGAGGAGGCATGGAAGACTGTGATTTCCTGGGTTGCACAACATCTTTGTAAGCAAATACAACTAGCAGAGAACCTAGAGAAAAACAAAGGCTACCTTTTCACCTGGAGGCCAGCATTCTCACACTTCTGGTCACAAGACTGGGAGAATCAGGGAGAATATGCCACAGAGAGCCTACTGTATATGAAAGATTTTGTTAGGTGAAATGTAATCCCCAAAACTTATTTTCTAGCTGTCTTTTCCTTCAGTCTTGTTTTGGGGCATTCATCAATCTCATTTTGAATTTACTAATTCAGAAAATATGCTCAAAAATGTACTGGATGAGGGGCGCCTGGGTGGCTCAGTTGATTAAGTGTCTGACTCTTTATTTCAGCTCAGTCATGATCTCATCATTCATGAGATAAAGCCCTACGTCTGGCTCTGAGCTGACAGTGCAGAGCCTGCTTGGAATTCTCACTCTCCCTCTTCCTCTGCCCCTTCCCCGCTTTCTCTCTCTCTCTCTCAAAATAAACAAATAAACATTTTTAAAATTTTTAATATATTGGATGAGTAATGGTGATGGTTGCACAGCAAAATTAATGTACTTCATTCCACTTAACTGTACACTTAACAGTGGTTAAAATGGTAACTTTTTAAAAAATTTTTATTTATTTAAATTCAAGTTAGTTAACATACAGTGTAATATTTGATTCAGGAGTAGAACCCAATGATTCATCACTTACATACAGCACCCAGTGCTCATCCCAACAAGTGCTCTTCTCAATGCTTATCACCTATTTAGTCCATCCCCCCAGCCACCTAACCTCCAGCAACCCTCGCTTTATTCTCTGTATTTAAGAAGCTCATATGGTTTGCCTCCCTCTCTGTTTTTATCTTAATGTTTCCTTCCTTTCCCTTGTGTTCATCTGTTTGGTTTCTTAAACTCCACATGTGAGTGAAATCATATGATATTTGTCTTTCTCTGACTGACTTATTGCACTTAGCATAATACACTCTAGTTCCATCCATGTTGTTACGGATGGCAAGATTCCAACTTTTTTGATCACTGAGTAGTATTCCATTGTGTATATTATATACCACATCTTTTTTTTTCAAGTTTATTTATTTTGAGAGAAAGAGAGAGTATAAGTGGAGGAGGGCCAGAAAGAGAGGGAGAGAAAGAGAATCCCAAACAGGCACCACACTGAGAGCACGGCAGCTCGATACAGGTCTCAAACTCATGAACCATGGGATCATGACCTGAGCTGAAACCAAGGGTCAGACGCTTAATCAACTGAGCCACCAGGTGCCCCATACCACATCTTCTTTGTCCATTCATCAGTCGATGAACATTTGGGCTATTTCTATTCTTTGGCTGTTGTCAATAGCACTGCTGTAAACATTGGGGTCCAGTACCCCTTCGAATCAGCATTTTTGTATCCTTTGGATAAATACCTAGTAGTACAGTTGCTGGGTTGTAGGGTAGTTCTGTTTTTATAAAATGGTAACTCTTATGTTTTGTGTATTTTACTACAATAAAAGCCTGTATCAGATGATAAAGAGGGAAAAACCATTCACCTTTGAGATGGGAATTCCAAGTGCCATTTTGTGATGAGTATCAAGCCCTTTCCTCTGTGTGATATGAGTATATAAGTATTCAGTGAAAGCTTATGTGGGATGAAAATGCTCACTGAAGCACTGTGTCGTCCAAGCTGAGACACTCACTCGCTGGCTGTAGGACCTGGGACATGTATCCAAAGCAGATGGTAAGTCCTCAATAAATGCTGCTTTCTCCTTCCCAGCCTCTCCTCACACCACTGTTTCCTCATCAGTAAAAGGAGGAGGTTGAGCTCAGTGATCTCCAAGGTCCTTTCAGCCCTGAGGATCCATGCTTCATTGAAAAACAAAAAGGAAAATAGGTCTGCAGAACAGTCTCCAGGCCATACAGATAACTGTAGTCCCCTGTGTATGCACATAGCAGCTTCAGCCGCTCTGACTTTCGCTGTCCTCTGCTCCCTATTTTATCTTTTCCTCAGCCTGCAGAGAATCACCCATAAGCGAAGAAAGGGAAATGAAAAGGAGGAAAGATTGAGGTGGCCCAAGACAGAGGACTGGGATGAGGGGCCTGGCAGTGGCGGTCAGGCTGGGCACAGTGCCTACAATACCACGAGACTGGAGTTGGCCCCGATGGTGCCACGTGGTTATGGGTGCCGTGGGATTCTGAGCCAGGGCCCCAAATTCACTGAAGGGTATATGACCACAGCAAGAATAAGCACAGTGATTTTATATAAAGCAGATGGTGGCAGGAACGTAGAGACATTCTCTGTATCTATAGATACAGAGAGAGAAGCTAAGTTTGTCATGCGAGGAAAAGGCAGCAGGTAGCAGAGCCTGTGTGGAGGAGGAAAAGGCTAATGAGGGTACGAGGTGTCAGCTGGAGGGGAGGGTAAGGGCAGATTTGTAGCCAGAGTCTCCAGTCATGGTTTGACCTGGAAGCAGGTGAGATCTGGCTCTAATAAATCAAAATGTAGGTACAACTATATGCTGAGTCTTGGGAGTCCTCCTAGCAAATAACCCAGTCTGCGGTGATCTTGGGGACTTTCGGTGCAAGAGGGAATTGAAAACAGAGTAGCCAGTTACCATCACAATACTGGTGGGCCAGGTGAGAAAATGATGGTGATGTCAGTAAAGATGGAGAGAGATAGACAGACTGGAGATAGAAGTTGAGGTAGAATCCACAACACTTGCTGATGGATTAGATGTTAAGAAGTAAAAGGGATGGGGCGCCTGGGTGGCTTAGTCGGTTAAGTGTCTGACTTTCGCTTGGGTCATGATCTCGCAGTTCGTGGGTTCGAGCCCCACGTCGGGCTCTGTGCTCACTGCCAGCTTGGAGCCTGTTTGAGTCTGTGACTCCCTCTCTCTCTGACCCTCCCCTGCTCACATTGTCTCTCTCTCTCTCTCCTAGAAATAAATAAAACATTTAAAAATTAAAAAAAAAAAAAAGAAGTAAGAGGGAGAGAGGGAAATCAAAGGTAACTCCTAGGTTTTTAGCTGAAACAACTGGGTCAATGGTATTAACTTTTCCTAAAATGGTTAATCATACCACACTTGAGCAACATATGCCTCGACTGTCTTTAAATCCATTGGCCAAACTTGTTGTGGTCCTCACACCTGCAGTGAGCTCTGTGTGGACCTCACCAGCCTCACCTGGGGACAGCATACCAGCACTTTGCCTTGTGTGAGACCTGCCTGTGCAGCTTGGGAGTCAAGGGGCACCTGCCCTTGACAGATGAGGACAGCAGGCATTTGCAGCTCCCAAAAAGGATAGTACTCTAGGTTTTCCTGGCTGATAGACAAAGCACAGGCAAAGCCAAAGTTCTCATTTAAGGGGAAGGAGGCAAATAGCCCGGACCAAGTATCAAACCTGGGAGAAGTTAAGGTGCAATTGATGCCCATCCAAGTTCTCAAGAACCCTTCGCTAAGTTGAGAAGCAGCCCCAACATGTGTACCCATCTGCATTTTGCAGATGAACTTAGTTATTGACTGTGTGATTTCATGGATGATCTTTGACATAAGAATGGAAAATACAGTACTTGAGCCCTAAATGGCACATTACAGCCTGTTTCTGGCATTCTCTCCTTGGGCATTGCCAGGGATAGTCATGGTCTCCTAAGAATGAGACCCAGAGTGAGATTCCTTAATACAGTGTTTTCACTGCTGTGTCCCATGACTGAGGACGGGCATCCAATGCTTTAACTCCTCTTTAGAGAATGAGAGTAGAAAAAAAATTATTTAATTCTAATTAATTCTAATTTAATTCTAATGTGTGAAATATAACCATTTTAGTACTAACGAGTTAATTAATTCTTTTTATACAAATAATCAAATTACAGTAGGACCCACAGCTTTGTCAGGTTACTTTGACATTTTACTAGTAGCATGTGGAAAATTGATAATGTTTCCTTTGGGAAGAAGGATATAATCTCCCCAAATTATAGTGGATGGCAGTGTTGTATAGGAAAGGAGTAACCTTTAGAGTTAGCTGGACACAGATTCAGATTGTATGTCATCCCATCTCCAGTAGTGTGACCTTAGCCAAGCCATTTACCCTGTCTGAGCCATGGTTCTTTCATCCAACAAACAATAATACTTGTAAAAGTCCTAGTGTCGTTCCCAGCACACAAAAGTTTTCAGCAAACGGAACTATTATAATTATTATCATTATTAACAAATAGAGGCCAGTACTTTTTTTATATTATAAAGTCCACAGAAACCCCGAAATTATTTCAGGTTGTGTCTTTTCAACACTTGTTTCTTTTTGGCTTTTTCTTTTCTGAATTATCAATGGCAACTAGTTCTGAAATAGCACCATCCACTTATACTAGAGGTGAAAATTTGGGCAATCCACTATATTCTAGGATTGTAAACATCTTGAATATCAAAGAAGTGAATTTTCTAGTTATAATTCTCCAATAACTTGGTCCCAGCACCTGAAATGTGTAAGTGGAAACTTTCAGAGACATTTTCACATTTTCATCTTAATTTTCTCCATCCTGTCTGAAATGGCTGTGTCTTTCTGGGTTGTAACCAAAAAAAAAAAAAGCACATTTCCTTGCATCACCTTCCCATGCCAGTAGAGCAAAACACAAAAGCCACAAGATCTATGATTCAAAGGTCTTCTTCTGTATACAAGTAACTATTTAAATTGCTTGAAATGTAGATTTTTTAAAAATTCATCTCTGTAGTTTCCAAAAATTAACCCCTTTCTTTTTAAAGCCCTTCTGGCCATAAAATGGTGTGTGACTACTCCACTCAGTGTTTCTGAGTATGAATAAGGACGCCAGAGCCACTCTCAGTTTACATGTTTAACACTAAAGCTGTCACCAAATTTTTAGTAATATTTTATACAGCATAGGACCAGTGGAACATTTGAGATTTGACCTTTCCTAGCAGCTGAGTCTTTAAATGCAATTTGTACTTTGGAACTAAGTTTTGAACTTTTGTTTTCTGACCACTGTAATTTATCTTTCTACTCAATCCAGTAGGAAAAAGTGATGGGACTGTGTGCGGGGTGTGTGTGTGTGTGTGTGTGTGTGTGTGTGTGAATATGTAAGAAACATTTATTAGCCCCCCAAATCAGTAGTCCAACTTTGGGCAGAGCACCAGAGTGGCATTTTAAAGGTAAGAGGTCAAATTGGCTCGATGGTATCATCCTAGTAGGATGCCACTGGGATACTAAGCAAAACCGAGTTATTGAGCTCACTGACTATTTTGCCTCAAGTGATAATACTGTGGAGAGAATCAACCTAAAAACACTGTATCCCAGAGTATGATGTCTCTGTCCTTTTAAATTTAAGCAAACCTGGATTCAGGTTCAAACAAGAACATAAACCAGTTCTAAATGTTTTCTTTGTGTCACTCAAAATTTCCGTAATGTGAGAAGAGGTGGTTAGGAAGGAATTGACATCAGGAGGACAGGGCAGGCAGTATTGGAAATTGGAAAAGCATTAAACCAAACCCCTTTTATGTTTCTTAGAAGTTATGTTGTTGGTATTAGATTTGAGATGTAGATAAAAATACCTCCACCTGCAGTTTCCTAGGGAAAAGCAAATAGGGTTTTGTTCATTACATATCATTAAAGCCACTAAGAAAATCTTAGCTGAAAGTTGAATTGTAGAGACAGAGATGCAATCAGCCTTACTTATACAAGAGGTACCTTCTAGAAACTCTGATCCTTTCACTGCTAATTGGTATTAATGTTCCTTTGCCCACTGCTTGCAGCTCAAGATCCTCTTGTACTTTTATGACTGTTGGTGTAATTAAATACCATTTACTTTTTCTTAGGCTTAAGAAAGTAGGTCCCACTGACTTTTTTCTTTTAAGTAGATTTATGTTTGTGCAGGAGGGAATTACATACAGATAATTTCCCATATCTGGGATATGTGACTTTACTTGTAAGTAAATGAACAGTAATCATTCAGATATCTCTTTTTAAACTTTCCCCAGCTTCTCTAACAGTAAATATGAAGAAATGAAAAAGCCGTGCTTTCATGCTTAGTGTAGCATTACCATATCTACTCACCCACCTTTTCCTAAGCACAGTCCTGTGAACCACTTCAAGGTTTTGTGAGGTCTTCGGAAATCAGTCTAGCTAAGAGACGCCACGAGGGCAGGAAGTGTCCATGGCTCTCATTCACCATTGTTTTAAGACACTTAAGTGGTGCCCAACACCCAGGAAAAGGTCAATAAAAACTTCTTGAATGGGTGTTGTCCCATGGGCTTCTGGAGTTTGAAGTATGTCCAAGGAAACTAGTATGTAAGGCAGCCTGGAGCTGCATTGTCCAATAAAGTGACAACTAATCACATGGGGCCATTTATATTTAATTTAAATACATTAAAATTAAAATTCAGTTCCTCAGTTATACCAAGTGCATTTACTGAGTTTGAATATATGGCTGGTGGCTGCCATATTGGACAACAAAGATATTGAACATAACAGAAAGTTGTATTAGTGCTGGTCTAATATTATTAGTAGAGGCCTAAATTAGTGGCTCCAATCTTTTTAAAGTGAAATTCCCATGTGACCATGATGTGCATTCATAATACAAAAACGTAGCCCTTTCAAATCTGCCCTCCCCCCAACACTGTAGGAATTCAGTCAAGAAATGTGGGCAGCCCACAGAAGTGGCCATCTCTTTGAAACTGAAAGCCAAACAACAGTGGGGCTGTTAGCAAGACTGACATTCAGGTGGTATATACCCATTTGGCTACACTACTTGTTAGTGTGTGAAGTATCTGTACCAGTTAATAAAGAGCTGCTGGCGAGCATGTATTGAATACCTACTGTGTGCTAGTCCCTGGGCTAGCCTGGACATCATGATGAAGATGCACACTCCTGGCCTCCTGGAGCATATAGTCTCATGGGGAGAGCTCAGATGGCAAAAAGTAATAAAACTAATAAATAGGTAGTAACAATACAGTGTGTTCAGTGCCTTGGTTGGGGTATGGAATATTGTGAAAATCATAAGAATAGAGAAATCTGTAATTGGAGAGATTACAGAAGGAATGAAGGAATGGAAGCTAGAGGAAGGCTTTCAAGATGCCCTTTTCAATATTAATAAAAATAGGTACTGTGCTACAATTAAAAAAAAACTGTTCTTAATAGAGAAAGTAAGCCTACTTTTAGAAATGAAAACTAAATTAAAAATTAAAATAAAAATGTATCTATTTTTAGATACATCCCCCCAAAAAAATTAAAACATAAAAAAATAATTTAAAAAAGTAAGGAGCTCCTCCGGTACCTCCCAAGAGGCCCTGGCCATTCAACCTCCCCTTACCTTAATCCAGCAAAATGAGTTTGCTTATGTCAGTCCCATCCCTGGGAGTGGGAGACTGCTCAGGAACCCCCACGCCAGCTCTGGAGGCCTCAGATCAGTGGATGCTGCACTTGGCCTTCAGGAGAGTCTGCTCCCAAATTTTTATTAGGGCTGCCTTATCACCACCATGGCCAAGTCCCAGATTACAGAACCATTGGCCTCAAGAAAACCTTAAAATCATCTCATCCTACGTATACATTGTTACTAAAGAAAGCCGTCACAGACTCACCAGGTAGTTTGTGGCCAATTAGAGATAAAACCTGAGAATCTTCTCTAACTTGGTCCTTTATTTATTTATATTTTCCTTATCTTCCAGCAGTTAGTTTCCTTAACCGTGAAATGAGGATGGATATCTTTATGCCTCACAGAGTTGTTAATAAAAAGAATAATGTTATTTTGTTCTATAGTTTGTAAAAACCCTTTTGTATACTTTCTCATTTAATCTATTTAATTCTCACAAGAGCCTGTGAAAGGTGTTAGGCTCAGAGGCAGTGAATGACCTCCCCAAGGTAACAAAGCTGCTGTGATCATGAAGGTCCTCAGCCCCTTAGGGCTTGGGAAACTATAAGCTCTTTTGTAAATGTAAGATAACATAACCACATAGTATTACTAGTTTTTAGCTTGTGGTATTTTGCAGTTTAAGATTTAGTGACATTGAAAGTGGTAACTTTGTTCAAGCAACTCATTTTTTTTACTTTGATAACGTGCCAATTGCACAGACTTTGGTTCAGCATTAAAACAGAAGTGGGTTGCTTCGAAGTGTATTTTTAAAATAAGAGAATCCAAATTTGTAATTAGCTTCAGAAATGCTGGTTGTGCAGTTTGAGTATATAAAGAGCTTCTGGTAATCATTTCTGTTATTAGTGGTAGTTTATTTTATTTTTTGTATTTTCCCCCAAGCAATTAGGCATTTTGGAAAAAACAAAATATGTTCTTTGAGGGGTCATTTCCTCTATTACTGCTTTATTTTTCACACCCTATAGTCCTGGCATACTTAGAAAATTAACCACATATATGACTGTGGCAAAGAAAAATCATTTTGGAGCCAGTCTACTTACTTGACATCTAATTGTCAGGAGAATGTTATTTAAATTATAAAGAGAAGCCATAGTGAAGGAAATGATTCACTTCTTGATACATCTTTTGTCTTTTGGTCTTTTGATAATTTTGATAGAAACATCCCTTACTTTTAGATAAGATTATTATGAAGATCAACTCAAATCACCCCCAAAATAAAATGGAATTTTTTCCTTTCTTTCTTTGTTTGCTTCTTTCTTTCTTTCTTTTCTTTCTTTCTTTCTTTCTTTCTTTCTTTCTTTCTTTCTTTCTCTCTCTCTTTCTTTCTTTCTTTCTTTCTCTCTCTCTCTTTCTTTCTTTCTCTATTTCTTTTTCTTTCTTTCTTTCTTTCTTTCTTTCTTTCTTTCTTTCTTTCTTTCTTTCTTTCTTAACTTCTTTCTTAATTTCTTTCTTCCTTAACTTCTTTCTTAATTTCTTTCTTTTTTCTCTCTCTCCCTCTCTCCTTTTCTTTCTTTCTTTCTCCTTCCCTCCCTCCCTCCCTCTCTTTTTCTGCACCCTAGCCATTTTACAGTATATAATATATTCTACTATGTAGAAACTAACTTTATAGACAAGGAAAAGAATAGTGTTATTTCATATCATATAACAAAGAAGTATCTCTTCAATTTTTTTTACTAGCATATAAAAATTTTGGCATTCTCTACACCAAGTATCCTATAAGGAGAAAGGGAAAAGAGAAAGAAGAATTATTAGACAAAACTGTAAATGAAAAGGAACTTGGGGTTATGTGCCCTGACTTTATCATTACCAATTTATATACCAGTCACATTTGGGAAGAATGTGTCTGTGTGCGTGTGGTGTTTTTTTTTGTTTTGTTTTGTTTTGTTTTTTCAGTATATATTGTGTGTGTATCTTCAGGTCTTCTCTGTGTATACACTGTTTTGTGTTATATAACAGACTCCCAACTCCCTATTGTACTCTAAGAGATACAGCCTCTCTCCTGTAATTATAGGACTTTCAAAGCATTTTTTATTATCTAAAGTTTTCTTGGATTTTGTTTATATTATTTTCCCTGCTTTGTGCATATGCTAGACAAGGTGCTGACCAAAAAAATGTGGCATTTTTTGTTTGTTTTTGTTTTTGTTTTAATTTTTTTATATTTTATTTATTTCTGAGAGAGAGAGAGAGCATGAACAGGGGAGGGTCAGAGAGACAGGGAGACACAGAATCTGAAATAGGCTCCAGGCTCTGAGCTAGCTGTCAGCACAGATCCTGACGCGGGGCTTGAACCCATGAACCTTGAGATCATGACCCGAGCCAAAGTCAGACGCTCAACCAACTGAGCCACCCAGGTGCCCCAAAGTCTGTGGTTTATAACCAGACTTGGAGCCTTGGTAATGAGACAGTAGGTTTGAATAGCTCTTTGAAATTCCAAACTTCTAATTCCTCCAGACCTATTAGGGTCAATGGTGATTGATGAGTGAGCACATACTTTCAAACTTTACAGCTACCAGTTTTAATACCAGTGCACACTGAATGAGGTAATGCACACAAGGTGCTCATTGGGAACACTTATAAGGGTTAGCCATTATTATTATTAACTCATCTGATTTGACTTTGTCTTCACATCTCTTTCTGCTCTCTGATAGCCATGCTAAGTAGCACCAAGAGGAAGGGAAACACAAGTCCTCAGTAGCCTGGAAGCAAAATTTATCATCCCAGAAATAATTAGCATCTGATTGTCTTCTCGTGATGATGTATGAATTATTTCCATACCCACCCTCCTACCTCTTTCAAACTTAGGACTCCATGGACAAGTGACAGCCTCTCTTTTGCCCAAATCTGACTCAGTCTGATCTAATGAGGTTCCAGTTGATGGTAAACTCACATTAATCCCATTTCTCTTTTGTTGTGTGAAAGACTGTAAGCTATTCACTATCTTCTGTGTAAGAAAAACAAAAATAAAATTTCCTAAGTATGATTATCATTGATTAGAGCTTTGTTAAGATGTATGAGATGCAAGTGTATTTTTTCCTTGCGTATGATAATGTGGGTAATTAAACAAATTAACCAGGCATTCATGCTGTGTTAGGAGTGTAAATTGTTATAGCTTTTCTGGAAAATCATCAAGACCCTTAAAGTTTACACTGGTTGACCCAATAATTATTTTTCTAGGATCCACCTAAGAAAGTATTCAGAAATTCAGACAATCTGATACTCAAATATGTCCCTCAAAGTGTTATTTTCATTAACAGCAGCAAAAAATGTGATTCTCAAAGTTAAATCGTAAAAAAAAAAAAAACCTTTTCTAAGTGGAATATAATATTGCATAGGCATTGAAAAATCATGGTTTTGAAGTGTTTTTACTTGGGGAAAGGCTCACATTTGTATAACACTGAATGAAAAGTAGAAACAAAACTCGAGTTTTTTCTGTATCTGAAAAGAATACTGGTCTGCAATCTTTTATCCCCAATTATGAATCCAAAAGGATTCTAAAACCAAAAGGGTTTCTTGGTAACTTCTTTGGTAGAAAAACCTGGCCTGAACCAATGTGAGATTCTGTTTTATCCAACTTAATAAGAATTATGCATTGGTTTTACTACAGAAATATTATGAAATATGTCAGATTATGGGGTGCTGCTCCAGACCCTGATGGAATATTATGTGATAAATCATAGTTGCATCAAAATAGTTTTTAAAAACCAAACAATTCTGGATTCTGGAACATATACTGAAGCTGAGGAGTTTCAGTTAAGAGGTTATGGAATTATACAACAAAATATCATTAGTGATTTATTAGTGCCAGGGTAACAATTGATCTGTTTTTTTCTTTATTTTATTTTAATTCCAGTTAGTTAACATACAGTGCTCTCTGAGTTTCAGGTGTACAGCATAGTGATTCAACACTTCCATGTATCACTGGTTGCTCATCACAGCAAGTGCACTCCTTGATCCCCATCACCTATTTTCACCCCCCACCCCCCACCCCCACCTACCTTCCCTCTCCTTTATTCTCACTAGTTAAAAGTCTGTGTTTAGGTATTATTTTCTTTACACTTTTCCATATTTTCCAAGTGTTCTACAATAAGCATGTATCATTTTAACATCAGAAACAAAAGTCTTAAAAATAAATACATTTAGGGATGCCTGGGTGGCTCAGTTGGTTAAGCGTCTGACTCTTGATTTTAGCTTAGATCATGATCCCAGGGTTGTGGGATCAAGCCCCACATCAGGCTCCATACTGAGCATGGAACTTGCTTAAAATTCTCTCTCTCTCTCTCTCTCTCTCCTCTCCCTCTGCCCCTCTTCCTCACTCATGCTCTCTCTCTAAAAAAGTTTTTAATAAATAAAATAAATAAAAATTTTAAATATTACATATTTAATAAACATATTTAAGGCATCAGAGAAGCATCTCATTTCAGTTAGAATTCCCGAATTTGTCCTTTGCTTCCCATATCTTCCTGTTACTGTATCCCCATGTGTCTTTTAAGCCAAGGTGTTCTCATTTGTTGAAAGAAAATATTCGTGAGATTGGACATTGGTCTCCAAACTGCCTTTAGGTTTGAAAGGACGCCCAGTGAGGGATGCTCACCTAAGGAAATACTCACCTAGCAGGGCTTCCCCATGGGTAGAACTCAGGCATTATTACCATGGGCCGTTTTATCATGTTCTGTTTATGTGGAGCAGTCAAAAGGCAAACAGCCAGAGGCCCCGTAAGTCAGGAGGGGAGGGAGAAACGTTAACTCGAGACGTTTACTCTGCTAATGGACAACTCTTCCTCTCCCCCCCGCCATTCAGGTGGACACTCACTGACCTGTCACAAGGTTGCCCTGCAAAGCTTTGGGGTCCATGTCTGAATGGATTGCTGGAGTCTTCTCATCTCTCCCTTCGCCCGGTTCCCTGCATCCTAAGACTCGAAGCCAGCACAGAGCCTGGAAAAATTACATGTAAGTTGTGACTGAGGTTTCTTTCCTCGAACCAAATAATGGTATGAATTTTCTTAGATGATAATAACAACTAGCTTAAACCCACATGGGTTACTTTTCTTTTAACAAAGTATGTTGAAAATTATGGCTGAGGAAGGGAGCAGGGATTAAAATCTTCCTATTGGTGCCTCCTTAATGCAGTGGGTCTTTAACTTGCACCAGAATCACCTAGAGGGCTTGTTAAAGTACAGTTGCTGGGCCTCGTGCCCGGAATTTCTGATTCAGTAGATTTGGGGCAGGCTGGGAAGTTGCTGTTCTAACAAGTTGCCAGGTGATGCTGAAGCAGGTGGTCCAGGGACTCCACTTTGAGAATCACGGCTTTAATTCACGTGTAACTGAAAGGATGAACAACAAAGGAAGAAAAACATATTAAATGTACGCTATTAAATGTCACTAAATTAACATATTTAGTGCTTTACTTAATATCTTGACTCATGTCCCAAGAAGAGTTTGTGGGGCGCCTGGGTGGCTCAGTCAGTTAAGGGTCTGACTTCAGCTCAGGTCATAATCTCACAGTTCGTGGGTTTGAGCCTCACGTCAGGCTTTGTGCTGACGGCTCAGAGCCTGGAGCCTGCTTCAGATTCTGTGTCTCTTTCTCTCTCTGCCCTCGCCGCCTCTCAAAAATAAATAAATATTAAAAAATTTAAAAGGAAAAGAAAAGAATTTGAAGGTCCTCTTAGGACTGTCACATTTGTAAGTCCAGCCAAGTAGATGCTGTTATTCTGTACCAGCTTTAGAGTACTGGTCATCCTTTGCCCTTGGATTGCAGCAAGGTCTCTGACTGCTGCCATTAGGCTAAAATGACAATTACAGTCTTTTGGCAGGTACGTATGCTCATCATGTTTGAGATACACTCAAAAGGGAAATCTTTTCTCCCCCAGATTGACAAATATATTGCTGCTTTTATCTTTATTCTCATACACTTACATGGGATGCAATTTACAAACACATGTGGGAAGGGAGCCACATCTCTAATAAATAGTCCAGGTCATCAAGTCCAGGTTCTTGTGGGATTTTAAGTTCTCAGGACTGACATATATTGAGTATCAGCATTAGCTTTGGAACAAGCCAATCACCTCTCCACTGAGGACAAGAACAATTTATTCCATGTTAATAGAAAAACGTGAAAGATTTTGGCTCAACAAATGCACATTTGGATATATGTGAGCATACATGCAAATGTACATATGTGCCTTTAAATATATATGCATTTTGTATATTTCTAGCTTTCATTGTAAGAATTTTAAACATTTTTTCTTTTGTTTCATTGAGTCAATGTGAGTATAAAAATAGTGTGAGTGATGCTGTCCAGGAAATGTATGAGAAATTTCTGGGCATTTTAAATCTGTGGATAAGCATTGTGATTTATAACATTTTACTTGAATATGGTAAATGTTCATTCAGAGGAGAACATACAGCCCTTTTATTAGAACTCTCAGAAATTGAGAATAATCACTGTTCATAAAGTAGTTCTGAAGCAGACATAATGAAGGAGCTTATCTCTTGCCTAACCATTAGCAGATCCAGAGATCCTGAAGGTAGATGTAAGTGCATGTATTTAAAATAAAAAACACAGAATCAGAAAAATAAGGTAAAAAAGTGATAGATGATGAAAGAGTTCTGTAAGGAGTTATTCCAGTGTTGTCTTCTCGGGGCTGCCCAAAGAGGAACATGGCTGGTAAGAGGGCTGATAGAATTGTAAGTAATGTAATTATGTCTTCTTACTCCACCCTCACAAACTATAACATCTCTGTCAAGCACTAATTAGTCATTCTGCACAGCATCCTTTGAAGCAAGCTTTTCAGTTTATGAAGCATCTTCACCATGAGATGGAAGAAGTAGGTTGGATCAAACACTCCTTAATCTCCTTCCTGCTTTGGTGTCTGCAAGTGTCCATGTTTACACATCAGGTATTCCTATACGGTGACATTTGGTGTCAGTTTCATGACTACAGGCTGGGGAGGGAAGAAGGCTGCTCTGACACCTCAGGTGACTGGCCTTAGGTGACTCAGTGCTTGAAGCTCCTGCCAGACCTGACACAGCCTGCTTAAATCACTCCCTGCAGCCTGGGGTGAAGCCCTCAAGACAATGAGTTTTCTAGCGTGTCTCTGCAAAAGTTCTGTGCATGTATGAGGATAAGAAGTATGGGAACCCTGTCTCCTTTCCACTCAGTTTTGCTGTAAACCTAAATCTGCATTAACAAATAATTTATTGAGGTGCCTGGGTGGCTCAGTTAGTTAAGCGTCCGACTTCAGCTCAGGTCATGATCTCACAGTTCATGGGTTTGAGCCCTGCATCAGGTTCTGTGCTGACAGCTCAGAGCCTGGAGCCTGCTTCAGATTCTGTGACTCCCTCTTTCTCTGTCCCTCCCCCACTCACGTTCTGTCTCTGTCTCTCAATAAATAAATACCCATTAAAAATTTTAAAAATGATCATTATTATTATTATTTATTTATTTATTTTAAAAACCTATATACCAAATAGTATGACAGTTCCTAAAAAAAAATTAAACATGGAATTACTGCATGATCCAGCAATTCCACCATTGGATATATACCTAAAAGAACTGAAAACAGAGACTTGGAGAGGGGCACCTGAGTGGCTCGGTCAGTTAAGCATCTGACTCTTGATCTTGGCTCCAGTCATGACCTCTTGGTTCGTGGGATCAAGCCCTACATCAAGCTTGGAATTCTCTCTCTCCTTACTGCCTCTCCCCCATCCATTCTCTCTCCCTCTCCCTCTCTCTCTGTCTCTCTGTCTCCCTCTCTCAATATAAATAAACAAACTGAAAGCAGAGACTTGGACAGATGTTTATATATTCATGTTCCTACAGCATTATTCACAATAGCCAAAAAGTGGAACCAACCCAGATGTCTAAGAACAGATGAGTGGATAAGGAGAATGTGATATATACACACAGTGGAATATCATTGGGTCCTAAAAAGATATGGAATTTTGACACATGCTACAACATAGATGAACTTTGAAGATATTAAATGAGAAAAGCCAGACACAAAAGGACGAGTATTATATGATCCCACTAAAATGAGGTACCTAGAGTTGTCAAGCTTATAGCCAGAAAATAGAATGACAGATGCCAAGGTTTGAGTAGAGTGGAACAGGGAGTTAACATTAAATGGGTAGTTCCACTTTGGGGAAATGAAAAAGTTCTAGAGATGGATAGTGGTGATGATTGTACAACAGTATGAATATACTTAATGCTACTGAATTGTACTCTTTAAAATGGCAAATGTTATATTATATTTCACCCCAATAACAAATAATTAATGATTTTTTAAAATTTATTTATTTATTTATTTTAAGAGAGAGAAAGTGCAAGCAGGGAAGGAACAGAGAGAGAGAGAGGGAGGGAGAGAATCTCAAGCAGGCTTCTCACTGTCATGAGCAGGGAAGGGGCAGAGAGAGAGAGAGGGAGAGACAGAGGATCCTAAGCAGGTTCTGCACTGTCAGCACAGAGCCCGATGCAAGGCTTGAACTCAAGAATCATGACATCATGACCCAAGCACAAGTCAGACACTTAACTAATTAATGATTTTTAGGCACCTCAATTAATTAATCATTTTTTAAGTGAATTTCAGAGATCACTTGCCTTCCAAGAATGCTGTACAGAATAACTACCTGGAGCTTGACAGGGCTGTTACAGTTTGTGAGGGTAGAGTAAGACTAGATGGCTATGTCCCTTATACCTTCCTCAGCCCTGATACTTTCCTGGGCACCCTTTGGGCAAGGGTAAGGGATCTGCAGAATGTATACTTCAGCCTTAGGGATGGGTTTCCTGCCAGGGCAAGGACACATTTGTCAGAAACTACCAAGGAAACTTGCCATAAACGACTATAATCTCTACCAAATGCCATCGATACATATAGAAAAGCTGTTTCACTGTGATGGAGAGAATGTGTACCCATCTGTGCTCCTGTAGTGGGGCTGCTCTGGTTCACCTGAATTGTGTGTTCATGAATGAGTCCAAGTACAGTGTGCCATAATGCACAGGCATATGGCGCCGTGTGCATAGCTGTGGCACATAACAGGTCTTCATTGGTAGAGATAGACATTGGGGCACAAACCAGAGAATATGGATTTGATTATATTATAGCCACAGATTGAAGCCTAGTCAAAAAAAGGAAAAGCTTTAGAAGAAAATTAACAATAATTCTCCTGCAATGGAGCCTCAAATTATTATAATGCCTGTTTTACATACTCCACCTGAAATCTAATCTACCCCTCATCACCAAATGACTGTAGTACCCATAAATCACAGATCAGTTTAGTGAGTCCTGCAGTTCTGTGAGGAATAAGCAGGACTGAACTAAGTTAGTCTATTAGAGCCCTACATTGGGGGGATTTTGCTTTTTATTCTATGTTTCTTGAAAGCTGGACTTGAAGAACTATCAGCAAATTCTCATGGGTCCAGTAGCCATATTTTCATCAGAACTCCTGTATTACCTTCAGACCCTGCCCTTGGGTCTGACCAGGGCTTGCAATTCTTGAAGAGCAGTGTGTAAGGACCCATAGTTCCAAAAAGCTCAGGAACCTCTGTCCTAAATTTTCTCTCTCCTTCTTAAGGACAGAGAAGAAATAATCGGGGGATAATCAAGATTATGTGTGTGTGTGTGCACACGTGTGTATTATATACTATATATATATATATATAAATGCATACATATGTATATATTTGGCTTAAGGGAAAGGTATAACCAATTAGTCATCAAATTTAAAGTGCAATATGTATAAATCAGTCCCACTGTTCCTACCCTGACTTTCCAAACCTGCTTAGAAATGAACTCTCTAGGTGATGGAGAGAGGGCAAAGGTGATGGAGAACAGAGCCAAATAACAAAGGTTTCAGCTGCTAAGATACCAGAAAGGTTTTTTGAACCTTTTGAACCTAGAATTAAAGGTTTTTTTATAGAAAAGAAAATCCAGGTCAGCAAGTCTGCAAAAGAAAAGTCAGTGCTTATTCATCCCTGGCATCCACATGTGGCTACCTGCACCCTAAGCTTCAGTTGAAATGACATAGATATAGAATTAAATCAAAATAAATTCAGCTCCATGAACTCAGAGATCATAATTTTTAGATGGACACACTGACACGGTTATTCCCCAGAGAAGACCAGCAAACCAAGTTACCCAGATGGAATGGCATAAGGTAGAGAATACCCACAAAGATAGACCCTTGGAGGCTCTCCTTGTAGGCTCTCATGTCTCCTAGGAAACAGATTGCCTCGTTCCAGACACTGAATTCATGTTTAGTGATGGCTTAGCTACCTGGAACCCAACAAACCAGAACCCTGAATTAACTAACATTCATACTTCCCCACCCCCACTCAAACCCCTCCTGCACACCCCACCCTGCCTACCGCATACATCCCACTTCCCTTTTTCAGAAATAGAGATTCAGAAAACAAGATAGCTTTAGTTTAGTAGAGATGGAGAATAGACCCTGGAGGATATCAGTAGCTGATGACACTGACCTGCTGAATCATTGAAAATGGTTAAATGTTTTATAATTAAGAAAAGAAACTGCTTTCAAAAGGTTTTCAACAAAATAACTGTCAATTATTAGAAAATTAAAAAAAAACAGTCTTCTTGTCCTCAATTAGTCTAGTTAAAGAGGTTTTATTAGACTTATTTTTATGCCTTAATTAATAATCTAGGGACGCCTGGGTGGCTCAGTCGGTTAAGCGTCCGACTTCGGCTCAGGTCCTGATATCACGGTTCGTGGGTTCAAGCCCCACGTCAGGCTCTGTGCTGACAGCTAGCTCAAAGCCTGGAGCCTGCTTCAGGTTCTGTGTCTTCCTCTCTCTGACCCCCCCTCTGCTCACACTGTCTCTCTCTCTCTCTCTCTCTCTCTCTCTCTCAGAAATAAATAAAATATTTAAAAAAATAATAATAATCTAAAATAATAATAATGATCTAAAACTATTGATTTACAAAAGAAATACATACCATCTTTATTATTCTTGAAAAACTGCAAGTTTTTACCTTTACCACCTTTCTAGTGCCTGAGTTTAAATTTTAGATATTCTCCTTATGTTCATTATGTTTGGAAGTTGTAATATTAATAATATTAAGAGTAATTTATAAAATAATTTTATGAACATATATATTTAGTTCTTAGTTATTGGGAAATGATTGGCATATGGTTTTATTGAGAGGGAGAGAGAGAGCGCATGAGCAGGGGAGGGGCAGAGAGAGAAGGAGAGAATCCCAAGCAGACTCCACACTGTCAGCATAGAGCCCTATGAAGGTCTTGAACCTACAAACAATGAGAATATGACCTGATGTGAAACCAAGAGCCGGACACTTAACCAACTAAGCCACCCAGGTACCCCACCATTGGGATAGTTTTGAAGGCAATTCTTTTGTGTTCTTTTTAAAAAGTTTGTATGATGCACTTATTTGTGGCATTTGGTGTTAGGATTATGTTCTGCTTAAAGCATCACCGAAAATAATTTTTTATTCTCTGCATATACACTAATGGTACAGATAGGGGTAGTGGTACCAGCATGGTAGTGTACATTAATATGTAAATCAGAAGTTTCACATGGTATTGCCTGTGAATCTGCAAATAAACTCAAATATGCATATTATAAAGCTACTTTACCAAGTGGTTATCAGTTGTAGCACAGTTTATCAACTTATTCTAATAATTTCCAGTCTGTTGCTTTTAAGAAATTATTTGTGTGCTCTCTTTTGGATATACCTTTCATTAGCAAAGTGACACCTGTCTCTGAGCATCACACTTACTTACAAGGACACCTCCCCACCTCCATTGATTGTTGTGAGGGCCCTGGCATTTGCAGCTGGAGAGTGCGCAAACCATGGATGATGATGAGAAAGAGCAGTATTTGCAAAGTTCTGGATATAGCAGGCTTTTTAGAGTCCTTGTAGAGCTTAACTAGAAGCTATAATCTATTGTTTCCTGTATTTCATGTCTGATTTGTCGCCAGGCCAGATTATTATACTGGGTTTCATGTATTAAGTGTTTTTAATTACTAGGAAGAGCAAAATCAGAGAATAATTGTTTCTTTTTGTTAAAACAGAAGTAGCTTTGGGGCGCCTGGGTGGCTCAGTCGCTTAAGCAGCTGACTTTGGCTTGGGTCATGATCTCACAGTTTGTGAGTTCGAGCCCCACATTGGGCTCTGTGCTGACAGCTCAGAGCCTGGAGCCTGCTGCGGATTCTGTATCTCCCTCTCTCTCTGCCCCTTCTCCTCTCGCACTGTCTCTGTATCTCTCAAAAAAATTAAACATTAAAAAAATTTTTTTAATTAAAAAAATAAAGACAGAAATAACCTTATTTTCCTGATTGTGAAAGTAATGCGTTTATTGCACATAATATATAAAATAACAAAGAAGAAAATAAATTTTCTATAATCCAACTACCCAGATAAATCTTGACTATAAACTCATACTTTTGTGTATTTCTCCACTTTTTTGAATTAATCAAATAATTCCAAATTTGCAAGCAGTGTTCTGGACTGACTAGCTCCTACAAATTTGGTGGAACTTAGGAATGATGACTTTAGCTATTATTTTCTAGGACAATAATCTCCCTGTTTCTTATTTTTTTCACAAATAACATTAGTCAACTCTTACAAGAACAGATACCTGTGTAGACACACCACTATATTTATCAAGTGGAAATCAGTATTAACTGTTGTGTTTTTTCAGTTTCTGTATCTTGTCAATGAAAAGGACTATTGAGTGGCCTGTAAGATCATAATGGGCCTTTGGAATCATAAGAGAACAATTTAATTATATACGAAATCGTACTAGAGTTAGATCAACTAATTGTGTTCTAGTTATTCAAAAATGTGTTATCAGTACACAGTACGGCAGTTTGCCAGAAATGGGAAAAGTTGGTTAGCCTGATCCCCATCCATAATCCAAACAGTATCTTCTGCTGTAAAATTCTAATTTTATACCTGATGGTGCCAAAATGTGATCCTTTCTTGTGCTGTGAACCAGAGCTTTCCTTCAACTTTGAGTCCTTTATCTCCCTTTGAAAAGACTTCTCTTCAAATTCCTCTGGTGTGGTTTTATAGTTCCTGGGATTGTGCTGATTCTCTGTGCTTCCCTTTGGAAAATGCTAGGACTTTGGATTGGGATGAATCCTAATACATAGCTAAAGTGAGGAAGTATTTTAAGCACTAAAAGAAAACCTTGATTAAAAAATTATGGGGATTCGGTGCCAGGGTTGGTCCGTCAGTTGAACGTCAGACTCTTGATTTTTGCTGGCTCAGGTCATGATCCCAGAGTCTTGGGATCAAGCCCAGCATCAGGCTCCATGCTGAGCCTCTTTGTCCCTCTCTCTGTGCCCTACCCTCCCCCACTCACATCCTCTCCTGCCCCTCACTTCTAAAATAAATAAAATAAAATGAATAATAAATAAAAATTTAAAAAGAATCACTTTCTAAAAAATTAAGGGGATTGTTAAAAGATTC
Source organism: Proteles cristata cristata (assembly GCA_017311185.1). NCBI lineage: Eukaryota > Metazoa > Chordata > Mammalia > Carnivora > Hyaenidae > Proteles > Proteles cristata. The sequence goes on along the minus strand of JAESUZ010003777.1, from coordinate 62,629 downwards.
ATCTGAAAAATGTTGTAGGAATGTTATCTACAAGCCTTGTGTCAGTAAAATAAGAAGTCCATAGTAAGAAGCTGCTAGAAAAGATCTTGTCTTAAAAGAATGATCTGTATTTGTCATGGTCATGACGAGGTCTTATCCCTTATACAAGACTTGAGTTCTTTGAAAGCAGATTCTTCTAGGTTCTTCTCTCTGCATCCCTTCACATTCTTTGTGTCCTTGTTTATAATGGGGAGTCCATATGTATTGAATTAATATTTCTGTGGCTCATGAGTGACAGATGAATGAATGTGCTCAATTCATGTACTGCGTTTTGCCTTCTTGCTACAGAAGTCGAGGGGTGGTTTGATAAATATCCATGACTATTGAATGCCCAAGCTGGCTACAGGTGTGGGGAAGTGGTATACAGTACTTTGATCCTCCCTAGGAGAAGGAGATGCTAATGTGGATAATAAGAATTTGCTTCTTTGTCTTCAGTTTCGGTTTGACCGCCTTGCTTCACTGAGTCACACAGCACTCGCTCTTTGGTGATGGGCATGTCATTTAAGCCTGAGACTGTCCCTTGGACTGTTTATGACATTGAATCTGAATTTCCCATTACATTAACAGCCAGCATTTGTCATAAAATTCCAAGAACACATTAAAAGTTATTTGGTTTGCAGTTGACATTGAGATTAACTTTCTCTAACCTAAACCAGTGAAAACCAAAATGCTCCTCACCACATAAAAGTTTTGCTTTCGCTGTGCTCAGACCCCTCCCACCTTCTCAGAGCACAGTCATTTGGAGCCTAGTTTGGGGGCGGTGTGGTTGTATCTCCGTGGTATATGACCCACTTTTTCGTAACACTTAATTACCTGTGTTTTTACAGCACTAGTCAGAAGGTCTGACGAGAGTGGACTATAACCCAAAAAAGATTTTCTGATACACCTCATCAGGGCTGCTCTCGTACCGTGCGTTATCGGAAGAAGGTGTTAGCTCTGCAGGGCATGTGTTAACTACCAGAGGATGACGGAACATTTCCTCTAGTTTCTGGATAATGAGCAAGCACACAGGTAAAGAAAGATGCCTTTCTCAGAGTTGCCTCCTTTCGCGTCTTAATTATTTTCTTGAATTGACTTTTAAATATTGATCACTACCTGCATATGTTTGCTGTTGAGGTTTGCAGAGGGCTCAGAAGAACAAGCAATTTAATTGGTACCCTGGGACCTTAATCATTTAACTTTTCATTAAAAGTCTAAAGAGAGAGTCATCGAAAATAGACTCTCATCTCTATCCTCCCTATGCCCCTAGAAAACGTCCTCTTCATCAATGTGTTTTTCTTGTTTGCTCTCTAAGTGTCTGTCTCTCAGTATCAGCTGCTTGGCGGGCGCCAAAGCCGTGTGAGTTAATGCCTGGTGAGCTGCCCGAGGGGCAGTGGGAACTGTGAACTGGGCAGGCAGTGAGGGGAATGGGCAGCAGGGAAGGGAGACGGCAAGGGGGTAACCTCCTTGGTGAGCATTGTTCCACTGCAAATTAACGGCAGGTGAAGGACCAGTGATATTGACCTAACTTGGGTAAAATCCTTTCTGACAGCCTGTTGTGCTTTAGCAATGTTTATCTGATACCACTTTTGTTTATTTGAAGAGCTTTTAAGACGCTATTATTGTCTGAAAACAAATGTTGTAAGTATCACCTTCCTGAATGTACAGAAATGTTGGCGGGTGCGTTTCTTTGCTGAAAGTTGGTTGACATGTGGCTCGTGGCAGGGTGGTGCCCTGCCTCACGGGTCACGCTTGCCTGTGCGCTGAATGGCATACCAATGTGGAGTCTTGGAAAATGCCCGTAGATAAGTCAATGTTGTTTTCCCTGAAAGTCCTGATACAGAAAAAGAGTGAAAGTACCAACACTAACTGGAAAAAATGTCACACAATTTAGCCTCTTTGCATCCCTTGTTAGGACAAACCCTGCGTTTGGGTTTTTTACATTTGTGAACTTGTGCGGTAGGTGGAGCAGTGTGGGTGGCCCAGAAAATGTAGCGGTTAGAATAAGATTTTCCATTTATTGCCCTTTGTGCATGGCTAAAAATAAGATTCATACAAATCAGAATATGTAGTGCAAGCACAATCACTCTGTTAATTCTGATGACTGGCTTGCCCACATCTTTGCATCTGTCTGGTAAGTGGTGCATTGGGAAATAAATGTGACTCTGTTTAAGAAGCAAGAGGCAGCCAGGTTTTTGCGCTGTTTGTCTACATGTGCTAGTTTATCAGCATGTTCCCCTTCTGAAGGAAGAAAGACTCAACTCATACATAAACAAATTGTGTTGATGGAAGGTTGAAAGAAGAAGTGATAGAATCCTTGAATCTTTTTTAAAAAAGTAATTGCGTTGTTTGAAATACTCTTTTAAAACATCCATCTTTTTGACTCATTGTTAGAAAGTTGTTTCTTGAAGACTCGCAGAACAGCAATGGAAGTATTTCTTAGTGGTGTTGCCAAGAGATTAGCAAAGCCTTTTGTTTGTGTATTGATGGGGTCAGTGGGGAGGGAGGACAGAATTGTGTGCCTGCCTCCCCTAGAGGACCCTACTTGGACACAGATGTTGGAGGATCAGTTAACCAAGTAAAAACTCCCCTTCATCTGACTGCTGAGTCTACTGCAACCACAGTCAGTGATAATGTGTCGGTTTGTGTCTAGAAGAAACACCAAAGAGAGGTGGCGTCAGCGTTCACAGGGAAATTTGTACCTTGGTGATCCCAGTGATGGTGCTGTCCCCATTCCACGGGCTGAGTGGCTGTGGCATTTCCAAAGAATGAGAATGTCTGCAAGTGTTCTGAGCCTTTCAGTTTGATGTAATTTGCGAAACGAGATGAGTCAAGAGGGCAGTCATTCCAGAAGCCTCTGGAAATCGAAGACTGCAGATCACATTCCTCACTGACATCTCTAACTGAGGCAGATAGGGTGAGCCCTGGTGGTTAAAGCAAGGCAAGAGCTTTGGGAGAAAGGCTCAGGACCAAATCTTAATTCAGCTGCCTGCTGACCTTGATCTGTTTATTTAACCTTTCCTAAGCCTGGATGTCTTTATTTGAAAAAAGGATCAGGGATAGTAACTACATCGTAGGGTGGTTGTGCAGATTAAATGATATAACATATATGAAGCACGAAGGGATGGGGTTGTTAATTCTTATTTGCGCCATTGTAAAATACGGACGTGCTGGAGAATTTTGGGGCATTTGGGGATTCCCCTGTATGCCTGGGGTAAAGATTTGGGAATTAAATGGATACACGATCAGCCTCTTGTTCAATATTTCTCAAACAGAAAGCTATGTACAGGTCATTTATGGAGTAGTTTGGTTCTTCATAGGTTACCGATGCCATCTGGGGGATCATTTCTTTATTTTGCCATTAAATCAGCACAACGTAAGCCTCTCTTTCCTTTTAGGGTTAGTACTGTGTTGAGCATATTCAGTTATTTTTACCTTCTCCCTTTGTTTTTTGTTTAAGCATGGATATTTCAGCTCTAACATCTGTGCATGTTAATTGTAGTACCTGCTGATATACATTATGAAAGAGATAGCACTATTGTATTCAAGGGCAGTTTTAAATATTTCCTGGACAAAACTTCAGGAGCAATTAGCTTCCATGATGGTATAATTCTCTACAAAAAATATTGCATCTGCTATAATTCTGGTTACTGGTCAGTCCTAGAGATGACCAGATACTACTGACTGGCAGAAAACAATTACTGTCACTTTATTCACTTTTTTTTATTTTTAATAAATTACTTACTGTCTAATGGAATGTATATCTGCCCTTCTCAGAGTCTTTCTGCTCACCAAATTTTTCCATTAAAAATGTAAATATTTGGGGTCACATAACTGACTCAGTCAGTAGAGCATGCAACTCTTGATCTTGGGGTCATGAATTCAAGCTCCACACTGGGTATAGAGCTTACTTAATTAAAAAAAAAAGTTAATATGCTGTATATTTCACCATAAAGTCATAATTGTGTGGGCATCACTTGATTTCTTTGGTTAACCTTTACTATTAGATGCTAAGAGTTGGCATCAGACTGTTCCTTCAACCTCCTCCATGACCTTCCTGGGATGCTGTTTTTTCATTTATCAAAATAAAAAAGAAATTTGACTGCACCTTGACTTTGCCTCACCTAGGACCTGACAAGAAGTGATAAATGAGATCAATAAGCTAAAGAATTAGAACATGGTACTGATATAAAACAGTGACGGCTTGGCTTTAATTGATGTATTTTGCTAGTTGGTGGTTGTTGTTGTTATTGCTCTTCTTTTTTTATTTCTCTCCACATTTTTTTCATGGTCTGTCCTGTCATTTCACTCGCAGATATAACTTCTGGCTTGTAATTTACATATCAACATTATCATTGTGGTTTCTGGGGATTTTTTAATTTTTTTAATGTATATTTATTTTTGAGACAGAGCATGAGTGGGGGAGGAGCAGAGAGAGAGGGAGACACAGAATCCAAAGCAGGCTTCAGGCTCTGAGCTGTCAGCACAGAATCCAACGCAGGGCTCAAACTCGCAAACTGAGAGATCATGACCCGAGCCAAATTCAGATGCTTAACTGACTGAGCCACCCTGGCACCCCGTGGATTTTTAATGTTAGTTACCCAACAGACTGGGGTGGAGATGTTTCTCAGGTCAGCTCCACCAGGAAGATCTGTCTTTTATTAGAACAGTACCCAACTTCTTACAGTGTATCCAGATAGTGCTGCTTTTTAAAATTTTTCTGTTGGCTGGAATGGAAGAATGCTTTTTAGGCAGAGAAATCATTCAAGGTAACTTAACAAAGTTCTTGGCAGTGCAGGTATATATAGCTTTAGTCCCCTCCATGAACACATACACTCCCCGTTATCTTTTTCTGCCATATTGTACTTTGCCACACACTGAAGTTTCTGTAAAAGAAGGTGATAAATTAGGCTTTGGCTGTGATTTCCTCCCACACCTTCATAAGGAGCGACAGAGATTCTGAAATCCATCCCATTGATATACCATGTGCATCTTCCCGGATAACAGGCAGTTTTAACCTATCTTTCATGTGCAATTTGAGGGTACTGGCTGGGCTGAGCTCATTATTCCTTTGGTTGAATAATATAAAACATTTGCAATGGAGATTTACTCTAATGATGTATTTTAAGTGCATGTCCGCATTGCCGGTTTAATGCACTCAGTCATGGAATGCTTTAGACTTTATTGCTAATGGATGAATCCTCAGGAAAATCGGAATTTTCAATAAGATTGACATTTGGAGTGAGAAATATAAATCTAATGAGAGCATTTTAACCAAGGTTTGTAATTAGGGCTGAATGGAGTAAATTTGTACGCGCATACTACAGAAGGGCACAGCAGAAGGTGAAATTGCACGCTCTGCCGTGAATGAGGGATGAAGGCTGATGTATCAGTGTCAGGCCACGACACTATGGAGTATAAATGACACTGTCACCGAGTGCTGCACAGGGTACCAGGGGAATTTCACTCCAGTAAATTACATTACTTAGACAGACCTGACGGCATTATGTCGGAATGAGAGGAGGGAAGAAAAGGCTGTCAGCACCAAGTGGAAGATATTACAGTACAACTGGCTGCAGAATGGAAGTCTCTGGTCTCCATTCTACCTGGATATTTTGTATTCTCCTTTGTTAATTAGTTTACAGAAGTTACAGATGTGTACATGTAAAAGCGTATCATGTTTACCTGGGGTGTAAGGCTACGTGGCCAATCATAAGGGAATGACTGTAATAAGCTAATTTGTATAAATTGGTTAGTGTGAGAATCTCTCTCGTTATTTGTAACTGGGTATGTTTGATGTTCAATATAAGTTTGCCCTTCTTTTCTTTTAGTGAGGATTCAACATACTTTATTACAACCTAATCATCATTCTCTCTGTAACATTATTTCTTTTCAAACCCTGCTTTAATAAGAACATATGTTTCTTTAATCCTCTCCTAACACTTGTTTCCTCTCATCACCTTTCCTCCCTAAGGGAAACAAAGTGTACTGGCGCATAGCATTTCGTTTTGTGAAAGAACTCGGAGTTAAGAACAGTCCATTCCTAGAGTGCAGTTTGTGGAGAAAAACTATTTTTTCACTTCTATTTTCTTTCATCCCCCTGCAGTGAAGTGAGGCCACCCCTTTATCGGTCCATCCGCCAGGCTATCTCTAGGGAAGTGTTAGGAGGAGAAAATAAGAGCATTGATTATACTGCTGCCTTCTGAGTCACTGAAGATGTGCTCGTCACCTTTGTCTGGTTTGACCTCCAGTGCCAGTTCTTGAAAAAGCCAATTCCAAGGTGCTCGGCAATTAACACGGTCACTTCTTAACCAGAAAGTAAGTGTCTTATCCTCAATAGATAGAGATTTGAAACAACATCCATTCTGGCTTTCTTAAATATGCCATACTTTGTCCTTAGTGAAATAAACCTGATAAGCATCTCTGATCATGTGTTAGCAGGAAGAACACATCATATTCTGTCAGATGTCTCTGTAAGACTTCCAACTGATGACAGGTTTTAAACAACCTTTCTAAAATAGGACACAAATAGGTAACAGTGACAATAATAATACATTAGACTTGATTTTTATTCTTCCCAAAATATACTTTATCCATATCATCTGAGTGAGTTAGTCTTTATTTTGTAGCCATAGTTACAGTCTTATTTTATTCATCCAAGCATAAAACTTAGAACTAAGATGCTTGGAAAACTAGTTTTGAGGGTGGATAGGAAAAACCTAAGTTAACAGTAAGATGGTCCTGTTTTATGTAAGGTACTGTCTTACATAAAGAATGTTAGTTGATGATTCTAAAATAAAAACTCAGTGTAAAAAGCATGGTATAAAATGCCTTAGTGCCATGTGCTGTCCTCAGCATACAGACTGTGCTTATAGACTTTGCTTTATTTACGAAAGCTGCACAAAGTCTAGGACTCTTTGCTGTATGGGAAATGAGAGTCTATCCCTAAATAAACTCACTAGAATTTTTTTCTTAAGTTTGTTTTGATTATAGTATATGCCTTATATCTCATACACCATCTTACATCTTTTCTTTTTATCCATGACATCAGTTGGGAACTCATAAGTGTTTTGTTGCTTGCCATGGTAGTACACATGCAACATAATTCTTTGTCCTGGCCTCTTGATGCAGCATGCTACCAGACTACATCTTTGAGTTTTTCTGAACTGATTCCTGATGGAAGAAATGAAACAGCATCTGCAATGGAACCGGTTGCGATGCTTCTGCATTCTGTAGAGGTTCCTTTGTTCCTGCCTACCTACCTATGTCTGACTATATTCTCTTCTTTTTCCGACATTAAAATTGGAAAGGGAGAAAGGGGGAGCTCCTTAGGAGATATAGGTCTGCAGAGAATTGTGAGTACTCATTCAGAAGCTATTCTTAGTTCTGAGAAATATAATGAACCTGTGCTTTGAGTCCTGCTGGATCCCCCATTAACAGTGCCACCATCATTACCACCTCTCTGCCTGATTACCTTTTCCCCAAAGACTACTGGTATTTTTTTCCCTAACATTCTGAATGGAGTGTCTTTTCACTCCATTCAGAAACACACCTGGGGAGGAATTGGGTCTGGTTGCCCAGCAGACTTGTCTCTTTAATAGTTTGTTGGGTGATTCTTAATTGTCCTTGTAAGTGTTTCTATTTCACGTTACCTTAAAGTCTACTATGTAGAAGAAACTTTTCTATAGACCTCGATTTACTCATCAGAAGTCAACCCATTAACATTAGCACTTCACTTCCATTATCATTATGGTGTTTCCCAATGACAACCGCTGCCACACACGGCCGTGTTCCCTGAGTTCCCAATGCTGCAGAAAAAGAGACTCTTGTTCTGACTTGATGAGGGAAAAAAATGCAAACAACAACACCAGCTCTACCACCAGAGATCTTATAAAGACGTGTTCAAATGAACAATAAGGTCGTTTGTTCACATATGACATAAGGATATAAGAATTTAAACAATAAGACCCCTTGTGAAATGTGGCAAAATATGCACCACAAACGTTGTGAGGTTCTCTGTCTTGTGGAAGGCAGTTTTTACATGGGCTTCAAAAAAACCCCATTAATGTATAAACCACCCTTTAAAAAAAGAAAAGAAAACCACTTGTCTCACTATAACATTAAAGCAATTTCTGTTCTAAGGAAAGCTAAAATGCATTCATTTAAAGTGCATGCACTATAATTTATTTTAAAAAAATACAGTACTCTATTAGGAAATCCACTGCCTCTTCCCTCCTTCACCTGAAATAGGAAAGCCATCATTTTGTCAAGACACTTCTTCCTTTGAATAATATTTATTTCTTCAAAATGAAAAAAAAATCCTTTAAATGACTTAGATTCCTGATGAAGTTCTAAGGCTTGATAACAGTTCTCAAACCCTCTGACACTGGTGGAGCAAGAGGAGGAAAGAAGCCTGCTTTAAATTGCAATTTTAATTAAATTTACTTTTATTTGAACCCTATCCTTTTTTGCTTTGAGCCTTAAAGAAGGTTTGGCATATTTGCAAACCCCAATAGGGCTATGGCAGAAAAATGCAGAGATCTCCTTGACCTTGACCGCTTGGATCAGGATCTCTGACAGCATCTCAGAATCATTCCTATTTTGATGCTGATGTTTAAAATGTGACCTTCCAGGATAACGGGGAAGAGAGTAGCACAAATTAACTGGCCAGAGGTGCTCCACTGAGCTGGCTCACTGTTAACCTGTAAAGACTTTCAAGTATTTGCAGATGGATATATGTACAACATCCTTGCAGAATCCTCTTAATTGAAGAAATGTTTCATCTCTATCTCTGTTGACAGAAAAGATTGCCTACTGATAATTGCTTTGCTTAAGTGTCTGATAATATGCCAGGAATGAGAGCATTCTGTGTTAGGTCATCTTTAATTATGCATGTACCACCTGTCAGCTCTAAATCAGCACCAGATTAGATCCTCATGGAGTCAGTACGGGGAGGGTTGGGAGGAAGCTGAGGTGATCTCTTTTAGAAGTAACAAAAATAGATGGTAGTAAACATGGTTTATAACCTGCAGGTTTTTTTAAGGAACCTCATCTTCATTGTTCTGGACCAGGCATAAGCTATTGGTACATCTGAAAAATGTTTGAAACCTTGCCCAAGCTACCTCGAGTAAAGATAAATCACTGTGAGAGAAGATGGTAGCCCCATCTGTTGCATTTCCTTTTTGCTCCTTCTCGTCATTGTAAATGAGCCAGGGAAAAGCTCTGAAACATTTTTTATAAGCTATGTGAGGACAGGAAATATGTTAACGATGTTAGATTTCATACATTTCAGGGGTTTTTTCAGTAGTTGGTTGGCTTTTTTTAGAAGGACAAATGTGGGTTGGAAATAATGCTTGTTACCCTCTGTCAGCTTTTGATAGTTTTATTCTCACTTTTCAGGGCTGTTTGGGACTTTCTGGTGGGATGTTTAGGGTTCTTTATGAAAGGTTCCGTTCTCTCTTCTATGGATTTGTAAGAGGTGTTTCTCTTTGTTCACCTGTCAGAGGTTTAAGGGAAGCCTTGAGTTACTGTGCACTTTCCAGAGGAGGGGGCTGGAGGACCGAGAGGCTGAAGGCAGAGAAGGAACAAGCAGAAGGAAATAGCAGGTGGATGAGTTACCACATCTTGAGTTTCTTGAATTCCCCTGCCAAGGTGAGGTTCCTAGCCTGTCTCCGTTCCAGCCTGAGAAAACAGCCTTGGTAAGAGTGTGTGACAAGAACTTAGAGATCCTTAAATGCCTTATTTCAAACATTGCTGGCTAGGGGCAAAGAGCTCTGATCCCCGTGCCGGTCTCCCCGAGTGCCACCATCCACCTCATGGCTCTGAAGGAACCTTGGCTGCCTTCAAATACTTGAGGCACCATTTGCTTTTCTTCCCTAATCAGACAGTCCAGTGACGTAGAAGTGCTGTCTCTGAAAAGAAGAGCAGGCTTAAAATACTTCACGACCATACCATTGCCAGTGCTTTGGCTATTTAACGCTCATTTTATACTTCTGGTACACAGGTGTTAGAAGAAGAATTTTGAACTCCATCCGAAGGATACTTCTTAAAACAAGAGAACATAGTTTATCCTAGGCTTTGACAGAAAAGAACATCTGAGAGGGAAGCAAAGCCAGAGAAAAACTTAAGAAAAGAATTGAAAAGAAACGGTGAGGGTCGGGGAGGAGGGTGGTACTACCGTGTTCTCTCATGCCAGCTCATCTTTGCAAAATCTTTTCCATCTACCTGGAAAGCTGTTCCACTCTCTCCACCTGCTTCACTCCTACTTTGAGTTGTTCAAGCATCCTCTCCAAGAGCTTTCTTTGCTTCCTTCAGGCTGAATTAACTGCTACTCCTCTGCGATCCCACAGCACAGTGCCCGCCTCCTTCACAGCACTTATCATGCCTTACTGCAAGAGCTTGTTATGTATCTCCCTCCCCAACAAAGTGGTTGCTGAAAAAGCTAACATTCTCCTCATTGTGACAGTAGAAGTCACATGCCCAGAGAAAGAGTAGTAACGGTTTCATTGGACTCCACAGTCCTTAGAGCACATTAACTGTATTTTACACCATTTTAATAGTACCTGTGGCAAGGGAAACAGATAAACTTGAGTATACTTCATGAACAGAGTTTGGGAATGGAAAGGCCATCAGAAAGAGTGTCTTACAACCAGTGTGTAAAGGAACTGAGGAAGGTTAGACTAGAGAAAAGAAAAAGAAGGATAGACACAACCACAGTGTTTAGATAGAGGAAAGACTTTGTCACTCTAGCAAAAGCAGAACCAAAAGGTAGAAGTTATAGAGAAAGAGACTTGGATTCAGGACAGTAATTTTCTTGTGGCTGGAACTAGCTAGCAGCAGAACCAGTAGCCCCATTTGGTAGCAATGAGTTCCCCATCACTAGAATGAGAATCATTATCTTTTAGGGCCATATTTAAGAGCTGCTATAAACAAGATTGCTGTACTGTGTGGGAGCACAAACCAAATAACCGTACCATTGTGGGCGGGGGGTTGTTGTTTTTTTTTATTTGAGTATATTTGGCACACAATGTTATATTAGTTTCAGGTGTATAACACCGTTATTCAGCTTCTCTATACTACATTATTCTGTGCTCACCACAAGGGTAGCTACCGTCTGTCACCATATAATACTATTAAAATATCATTGACTATATTCCCTATGCTGTGTCTTTTATTCCTGTGACTTATTCATTCAGTAATTGGAATCCTGTATCTCCCACCTCCCTTCCCTCTGGCAGTCATCAGTTTGTTCTCTGTATTTATGTATCTGATTCTACTTTTTGTTTGTTTGTTTTAATGTTCATTTTTGAGAGAGGAAGAGAGTGCTAGCAGGTGAGGGGCAGAGAGAGGGGGACAGAGGATCTGAAGCGGGCTCCGTGCTGACAGCAGTAAGCTCAATGAGGGCTCAGACTCACACACCATGAGATCATGACCTGAACCAAAGTCGGATGCACCCCTGTTTTAGTGTTTAGATTTCACACTTGGGTGAAGTCATATGGAATTTGTCTTTCTCTGTGTGATTTATTTCACTTAGCTTAATAACATCTAGGTCCATCTGTGTTGTCGCAAATGCAAGATCACATCCCTTTTATGGCTGTGTAATACTCCATTAAATATATATACACACCACATCTTCCTTATCTCTTTGTCTCTTGGTGGACACTTAGGCTGCAGTTGTATCTTGGTGATTGTACATAACGCTGCAGTATACATAAGGGTGCATATATCTTTTTGAATTAGTGTTTTTGAGTTCTTTGAGTAAATACTCAGTAGTTGAATTATTCGATCATACAACCATATGGTTATTTTTAAGGTTCAGAGTCCCCATTCTATGCAGAGTCACAGACAGGATGACCGTGGGACATGAGCCCAACCTCTGTGTGGTACCTTGTTGGTCTGGTGCTCACCCCTCATAGACTCACAAGTTACAGGCTGAAGTCGTGGGTGGAGTGTTGTTCAGGGAGCTGTCTACTTCCTTAGGAAGTCCGTGTGGTAAAATAGAAGGGGCACTAGGTTGTTCGCAGCTCACATGCATCCTGGCCTCTTGCTAGCTGTGTAAGTGTGAGTGACCCCCCTCAAAAGCTTAAATTAGATAAAGGAGTCCTTCATGGACAGCAACATGCTGTGTCCACAGGTGGGTACTTGACCAGAGCCACAGCTCCACCACTGACAACCTCTGAACTCAGTGTTGTCCCCAGCACAATGGGCATAACTGCCTTCCTTGCAGGGTTTCTGGGAGCAGAATGACTAAATGTACAAGCACAGCACCTGCCACAGAGGAGGTATTCCTGATGGTCAGCCTCATTTTACCCTCGGGAGCTGGGAGACTAGGAAAAGGACACCCCACCTCACCTGCCTCCACTGCTCACGTCCTCGGAAGGTTCTCTTTGACCTGCCCCTGAGACTCAACCCAATGCTCATCCCCTTTCCTGTTGCCCCGTCATCTCAACATGGAGCCACCTTCTCTACTTTTTCTTGTTCTTCCTTCCTCTTCTACTTCCATATCTGTAATTTTTTGGTTAAAATAAGAGGTTTTATGCAGGTTGGGGTGGGGAGAATGAGCCCTGTTTCATTTTCTTCTGAATTTGCTCAGTTATTTTTTTAATCTTAACATTTTCCCATCCCTCCATCCCTTGGGCTTGTAGTCATTAATTTGCCAGACACACAGCAGCTGAGTGTCTTTATGACATTGCCAGAGTTAGGAGAGTGTCGTTCACAGAGAACCTAACCCATATATTAACTCAGACAGAGCAAATTGCTAAATAAATAGCTCCAGAATGCCAATTTGATTCTCTTGTTCTTAGCCTTTCCCATTGAAAGGGGGTTGCTGAAACAGAAAAAGCAATGGGCAGGGGAGGGGAACTTTCAACCATTCTACTGAGTCAGAAATTAGAACACTGCTGTCCACATTTAGACAACTCCTTCATCCGTCCAGCCAGCCAGCTAGCCATCTATCCATCTCTCCACTCATCCACTAAATGCTCAGGAAATAGAATCTTGTCTGAGACCCAGCATAAGGTCCTGGGAAGACACTAGGCGAGTGCTAGAATCTCTCCCATCAGCCTGTCTTCTCTCTCCTCTGCTATTTGAGCCACTGGAGTAGTGGCTCATTTCATATGTATTTCTGTAGTCCCAGCAGTCCTCACAGGACCTAGTGCAATAATGCACGAATGACAGTAAAAGCTGCAAGATGGGGGAAGAGAAAGAAGGAAGGAAAATAGTCAAAGGAAGAAAGGAAATTGTATCATATGTAATGCCAGGGGTGTAAGTTGGTACATGCTGTAAGTGCAATTTAATGATTGCAATGAGCATCCAGGGAAACATAGCTACATATGAAATTTGAATAAAGTTTACAGGGAAATGATGCTAATTGGCCTCATCTATGTAGAAGTCAAAATGAAAACTACACACATTCTATAGGTACATCACTTAGAACACACCTTTCTTCTGATTTTTGTCCCTTTAAGCTACATTGCTTGTTATTTAACACAAAAATGCAACTTTACCCCTCTAGTCATTTCTAATTTTTAAATCAGAAAACTGAATTCTTTCCTTTCCAAGGAAAGTTTTAAGAAAGACAATCTATTTTCCTCTATCTCTTGTTGATCATAGTGTTTGGGGGGGCGGGGCGGGGGAAGGGAACATTGACCTCGTGGGAAGAGGATTGCTCTTGTTCTCAAATCAACCAGAGGCAGCCAGTTGGTGGACTCCTGTCTATCGACTTCCGGGTGTTCCTGGGAGGGGCATGAGGAGAAATACCTGCCTTGTGTGCACCCCTGAAACTGTCCTTACAAACAAGTGAGAAGAGATGTATACAAAAGCACTTTAGAAATGAAAGTGCTAGGTATGTAAGGAATTTTATTGTGAAATATAATGATGTCAGTTATATTTCACAGTATATTTATACATTTCTAAAATCCCAGCCTAACACTTGAGGTCATTTTCTGTCTCCGATTTAGTCTCCTGCCAGATTCCACTTAAAGGAAAAGGCAACCGGGCGCCTGGGTGGCTCAGTCGGTTAAGCATCAGACTTTGGCTCAGGTCATGATCTCATGGTTCATGGGTTGGATCCCCGCATCAGGCTCTGTGCTGACAGCCAGCTCAGAGCCTGGAGCCTGATTCAGATTCTGTGTCTCCCTCTCTCTGACCCTCCCCTGCTCATGCTGCCTCTCTCTCTCTCTCTCAGAAATGAATTTTAAGGGGCGCCTGGGTGGCTCAGTCGGTTAAGCATCCGACTTCGGCTCAGGTAATGGTCTCACGGTTCATGTGTTCGAGCCCCATGTCAGGCTCTGTACTGACAGCTAGCTCAGAGCCTGGAGCCTGCTTTCGATTCAGTGTCTCCCTCTCTCTCTGACCCTCCCCTGCTCAGGCTGTCTCTCTCTCTCTCAGAAATAAATTAAAAATTAAAAAAAAAAAGAAATGAATTTTAAAAAACATTAATTTTTTAAAAAAAAATAAATAAAATGAAACAGCAACATCCCAAAAGAAATAATTTCCTTGTTTTTTTCCTGAAAATTCTCTGGACCTTTGTCTAGTCCATAAATATATGTATTTTTTTCATAAACCAATGCAAAGATATTTGAGTTTTAAACTCCACTCCTCTGGGTTTCTAGAAGACCTTGTTCCTCATGCAGGGTTGTGTAAGGCTCAATCCCTACCAGCAGACCTCACAGTCCAGCAGAGGATATAAGACATACATAAATAGCTATGACACAGGTAGCATGTGCCAATTTATTTGACAGGCAGAGCTGAGAGTAAGGCATATCTGATAGAGATAACTAACCTGTTAAGCAAGATAAGGAGAAAAGAAAAACCAAGACACATTTGAGGTCTCTTACTATATTGCAGGATCCTTGAGAACAGGGACTTTCAGTTCATCACTGCTATATTCACTGGTACCTGATGTGCTTACAAATAGTAGATCTTAGTGCATGTTTGCTTGAGGGAGTGTGTTCTGTACCATGTCATGCTCAATTTCAATCTCAAAAGCAGTATTCTCATTTTTAAGCTCATTACCTTGATTCTGTATATAAACGGCTATTTTGGACCCTTTCAGAATTATTCTTACTCTGCAAAAGAAAGCAAACAAATGATGACCTCAGGAACATGGTTTTATGTTCTAGAACATAGAATAAGGAAAGTAATTTTGTTTATGTTTGGAGTGCAAACCAAATACAAAGCTCAAGAAACTCCCTGCAACAGGAAAAGTGGTTTCTGGAGCTCTTGTTTGTGTGTGCAGTTGTGTTTCTCTTTTAGCAGGTTCAATTAGGTAACAGAAACTCTTTTTACCTAGCAACCTACATGGAACAGTGATTTAGCCACTGACATTATTACTAGATTTGCCAGATTCCGACATTCTCTACTAGAATTTATAAGCTCCATTGATGAAGAATTATTTGTTAAATTCTCTCCTGTGTCCCCAGGGCCTTGAACTATGTTTGGCATGTATTTGGTGCTTAATAGTTATTTACTGAATGAATGATCAAGTGTGTCAAGTCTTATGGTAGACTCTGGGGACTAGAGTGATGCGTAAGGGACAGTCTTTGCCCCAGAAACTCCATAATCTAATGAGGAAGACAACACGTGAACCCAATAATTATCACAGAATGTGGAAAAGAAATGATAAAAATATGTGAAGAATTTATTTTCTATTATTTAAGTGTGGTTGTTATCATCTTGAAACAAGAAGTATCAAAGAATGATCAGCTTTTGTCACTGCCCTGTCCTTTTGTTTGATAAACCTTTATCTTAAATTGTCAAACTTCTTGGGAGATAAACACCCATGATAAGCTCCAGGACGCAATCTATGCTCAAAGTTGCATAGAGAATAGACATGCACATCAGGCTTCTAGGTCAAATCCAGCTGCCATGTAAGAATAGACACTCCTGGTTTGAAATTGTTCTTTACAGCATCTGTCCTAGTCCAGCCTCCTTTGCAGTTCCTCTTCATCTCTCTTCCCTCTTAAAGGTTGGTGTTCCATAGCTGCTTACAGTTTTAGCTGCCATGTAAATGCTGAGAACTCGACTATGTCTTATTCCAGGCTCCACTTCCCTCCAGTGCTGGATACTAAACTGCCTTGCTGGATACTCTGAAAGGATTTTATATTCAGTCTGTCCAGACTGGAGCTCATAATTTCACTCTCCTGTTCCTTCTGTCACAAACAATCCCTCTGTATCCACCCATCAGACTTCCCCTACATGCCCTGCATCCAAGGAATCTCCACACCTGTCCATACTAACTTGAACCTCTGCAATCCATGTCCTTCTGTGGTCCCCTGCTTCATTCCAGTACCAGTTGACCACCTTGTCTCCAGCCTTTCCTGCCCCCTTTCATCTATTCTACATGAAGCCAGAGAGATTCTTCTAAACCACAGATATGAACCAATATATTAGAAACTCTTTAACATGGCCTATAACTTCTGGCCCCTGTAAATTTCTCTAGTTTCATCTCCTGCCACTTCACTCCATCTTTATTTCTATGTTCCAGGGGCCTGGCATATTACATGGGTTCCATGCATATTTACTGAATGAACCAGTCAAGCCAGAGCTGAGAGAAGGAAAGGGAACTTAGGTAAGAAACCTAACAAGTGAAGACAGAGGTAGGAATCTGTGTAATGTGTCCAAGAGAAGCCAGGGACTCAGAGAGAGGATTTTGACTGGAGACTAGAGGATATAAGTGGACACTTGCACACCTTGCCCTTTGGCAACACCAAATAATTTGAGGTTTCTCTATGTACCCTGTGGTTTCACACTCTCATGCCTTCCTGCTCTCTTGGACCCTCCCCGCCTCATCCACCTGATGCCCTGGCAAGCCACCTCCTCTGTGAGGTCGCCACTAACCTAACCTCCCTGCAGATGGTCTTTCAAGGCTGAAAGTGCAGTGATTTAGCCACTAACCTTGTACTTTGGGTTTAATAGGTCCATTTTTTACTAGAATGTGGAGACTTCAATGGTGCATAAATATTTGTGTTATTCTCTGATGAACCCCCAGTGTGCCACCACTGGGTCCACACCTCATGTCCAGTCTATTATCATACTCTCCGGAAATGATTTGCATGTGTCTGTTCTTCCCCAACCCCAACCTCAGATGGAAGAAAAGGGACCATGCCTTCTGCATATGTGTATATCCATTCTTTGAAACAGTGTCTGGCATTTGCAAACAAAACTTGGTGGAGGTTCAATGAATGAATAAGCACATCATCCTGTCAGTCCATGTTCATAGTTCATAATGAACTTCAGCTCTGCTGTCTCCCCACCCGCCCACACTGTTCACCAGACATGATCAGTTCTTTCTCCGCAGCTGCCCCCACGTGCCCCCACGTTGCTCTTGCCAGCCCCTGCAGCGGACGTGCATTACCTCATGTCTGTCCTTACATTTGTCTCTCACCCCCATGCCACTCTGCATGCTGTTCTTGGTTTAATCTGTCTCACACATCACTTTGATCACATCATTTGGCTAGTTGAGATCCTTCGCCAGCACCTCATTATTTACTGAATACTTTCCAACGCCTCACCCTGTCATTCAGGCCACTCCGCTACCTGACCAACCTTTACAGCCTCACTTCACACCTCTCAAGCCAAGCTAAATTCCATTGCATTCCACAGATGGGCTGTGCCTTTCATCTGTGTTCTTTCCACATGTCGCTCTCTTTCCCTGGAAAGAGTTTTCCCTTCCCCTACTTGTCAAAACCATACTCATTTTTTTGCTACCAAACAAAATGCTGTTCTCACTCTCAAATTCCGAGTGACTGTTCCAGCCCAGAGCGATTTTCCTTTCTCTACACTATTATAATGCTTGGTCGCTGCCACTCATGTGCTCCCTATTTCATGTTGTTTTATTGTACTAATGGTTCATGTGAGGGGCGCCTGGGTGGCTTAGTCGGTTAAGCGTCCGACTTTCCGACTTTCGCTTAGGTCATGATCTCGCGGTTTGTGGGTTCGAGCCCTGCGTCGGGCTCTGTGCTGGCTGCCAGCTCGGAGCCTGGAGCCTGTTTCAGTCTGTGACTCCCTCTCTCTCTGACCCTCCCCTGCTCGCTCTGTCTCTCTCTCCTAGAAATAAATAAAACATTTAAAAAAAAAAATGGTTCATGTGAGTGCCTACTCTAGTCGAGGCATGATACCATGTAATCACCTGCCCTGTTTATAATTCTACTTTTTATTTCTAATTGTATGATTCTATGAAATTTCTAATTTTATAATTCTACTCCAGCAGAAAATGTCCCTGATTTGTCCAAAGTTGCATAGCTAGTAAGTAAGGGTGGAGGCAGGCTTTGAGCCCCAGTCTGTGTTACTGCAAAGCCCGGACACTGCCCACTCTGGCTGGCTCATAACTTGAGGGGTTGTCTTATGCTTCCCCTCAAGTAGGGAGAGGTCCTGTGTTACACGTACCTTGGTTCCAGGGCAGCATAGATCTACTGAGTTTCCCCATGTGCTCTTGATATGTACCTTAATACCTCTACACAGTAAATGTGGTGTGTACAAATGCCTGAGATGCCCCCTTTTTCTGTTACTGTTTATTGGAGAATATTCATCAGGGTTACTATCCCCACTGTCTCCTAGACTAGTGTGCTTTCTCACTCCTGTTTCTCCTTGCCTAGACTCCACCATATTCTCTGCCACCAAATTAATCTTCGTAAATATCAACTTGGTCACCTTGCTTTAATAACCTTTGGTTTAAAGTCCCATGCCTGACTTTCACGATCCTTTACTTTTTCCTGTCACCCATACCCTCAGTCCAGAATCATATGTCCAGCTATACCTTCTACTTCCCCGCACTCTAAATCCTCTCTTTGCACCACTGATTTTGTCCCTTGAACAGAGCACACAGATTCCTACCTCTCCCTTTAGTTGTGATGTTTGGTTTTTCAACATAAATGCTCTTCCTCCTCCACAGCTCTGAGTCCATTGATTTGTTTGGTAAGTGCACATTGAACCTGGCTGTGAACAAAGCATTGCACTAGGGTCTGGGAACATAAAAAAAATAAGGGGGTGCCTGGATGGCTAATCAGTTAAGTGTCCAACTCTTGATCTTGCCTCAGGTCATGATCTCACAGCTTGTGAGTTTGAGCCCCGTGTCGGGCTCTGCATTGACAGTGCAGAGCCTGCTTGGGATTCTCTCTCTTCTTCTCTCGGCCCTTCCCCTGCTTGAGTTCTCTCTCTCTGTCTCTCTCAAAATAAATAAATGAACATTAAAAAAAAAGAAAACAAAAAATAAGGTACATTGTGCCCTCAGGGAGACCTCAATCTATAGAGGTATATAGACACAAAAGCAAACAGCACAAAGATACTCAGTGACAGAGAAACACAATTGTTTGGGGTAGCTGGTTGCATTCTCCACACCACTAAGATCTACCCAAGTCTATTTTCTGTCCAAAAATAATGTGTCTCTTTCATAAGCCTGTATAACACTAATTACCCTGCAACATGCATTTTAACATTTACTCACATTCTGCCTTCCATTGTTATTTAAGTGTGTCCTGTGCATGGGTTCTCCTTCCACAGGTGGATTTTAAATGCCTTGAAACAAGGTACTTATATGTTTTATACCGGCTTTATCAGTCAATATTTACTATGTAACAAAATACCCCCAAACATAATGACTTAAAACAACAAACATTTATGATTTCTCGCAATTTTGTGAATTGACTGGGTGGTACTTCTCACCTGCACTGGCATGATTGGGGCTGAATAATCTAAGATAGAAGTAGGCAAAAACTGTAGCCCACAGCTCTGCTACTACTTTTGTAAATAAATTTTATTAACACCCACTCCCACCCATATTGTCTGTGGCTGCTTCCACACTACAAATTGAGTAGTTGTAACAAAAGATCATATGACCTACAAACCTAAAATATTTACTTTCTGGTACTTTGAGTAAAAGGTTGCCAACCCTGCTCTAAGGTGGCCTCACTGACATGTGCAGGGGTTGGCAGGCTGGTTTGTCTAGGAAGACCTCACCTGGGATAGTCATTTCTATTTTATGTGACCTCACATTGTCCAGGAGGCTAGCATGGAATTCATTATCTGGTGGTGTCAGGATACCAACAAGTAGCAGGAGAGGCCAACCTTTAATACATAAGCATTTTTCAATTCTGCTTGCATCATATTTTCTACTGTCAAGCCCATAGTCAGGGTTGAGGGTGAGGGTGGTCTACCCACGATCCTGTATTAAAGGAGCAAATTATTGCAGCCATTTGGGGAAAGCAGTCCACCATCCCAGCTTTTTCTTCCCCAGCCACCACTCCCCTTCACCTCTGTCCCCAGTGTTCAGCATTGAGTACATGGTAGATATTCTATGTGCTCTTGTGAAATTGAATTAAGTGCATAAATTGAATCTTTGAAGACAGTGGGTACAACTGAATGTTATTGTGTAGCTGTGATGTGCCAGGGGCAGCCACAGGCCCTGCCATACAATGATGAACAAAACATGCAGTTCCTGTCCTCAAGGGGCATGCAGCCAAACATCGACTCTTTATGTCCTGTCCAGCTGTGAAATGGATTCTCTCTTAGGTTCTTCCTAAGGATCTTTAGTATTTAATTATGCCCCATCTTTTCATTGTCCCCTTTCTACCCCTATGCCCGTGCATTATCTGGACTTCACAAGCGTACACATGGCCTAATTTAAGATGCCCCTGCTTCCAGCCTCTTCTTTCCCTTCTCCCTAAACATCACCAACCAACTGATGTTCCTAATGTCCCACTTTCATCAATTTGCTCCTTGCTCAAAAACCTTGTCCATTCACCAAATAGGGCTCAGACTCTAATATCCTTAATATGCACCCCAACACTGTGCCTAAACCCCTTCTTGCCTAGACCCCTTTCCCTTCTCTGAGTATACACAGTGTGTCCATGTGTCTCTTCCCAGATGTACCTTTTGAGATACTACACATCTGTCAAAGCTAGGCATAGGTACCACCTCCTCCATGCTGCTTTCCTGATTACCCTTATTGAAACTAATTTCCTCTTCTGCACTCACAGAGTACTGAGCTTGGAATGCAACTTAAATGGCACATATCCCATCCTGTCTGGCACTGATTTATCCCCTTCATGCATCACATCCCTACTTGAGATTAAAGACCGGGTCTTAATCACTTTCATTTCCCCCAAATGCCCTGCAGAGAGGAGCCTTTTAGTAAAATCTTGTTTTATGAGTAAATGAATAACCGACATTTAGGTTATCACTTTTACCATTTCCTGACTCTTATCTGACATATCTCTAAGAGGCCATTGATTTAAGTATAATATTTTAGGGGCGCCTGGGTGGCTCAGGCGGTTGGGCATCCGGCTTTGGCTCAGGTCATGATCTCACGATTCATGGGTTCAAGTCCCACGTCAGGACTCAACAGCTAGCTCAAAGCCTGGAGTCTGTCTTTGGATTCTGTGTCTCCCTCTCTCTCTCTGAGCCTCCCCTGCTCATACGGTCTCTATCTCTCTCTCAAAAATAAATAAAAGACATTTAAAAAAATGTTTTTAAGTATAATATTTTATATACCACTAAGAAAGGAACAGATACCAATTACACTTTAATAAGCTATCAATTTTAAGATATATACTAATTTCTAAAATATTAAGTGGTAAAACATACATCCTAGAATCCATGAAATATAAAATATTAAATCCAATTTAGATAGACATAGGTATCCAACTAAGTATTTATAATACCTAAGGGTGCCAGGTATTAGAATTTCACAACAGTCATAGAAGAGAGGGAAGATGGGTTGCATTATTCCCATTTTACAGAGGAAAATTTTTAAGTTCAAAGAGGCTACAGTTCTTTTTCACAATGAAATAACTATAAATAAGAGAGCCAAATCTTACGGCTGAGATATAACTACTTTCCTAAAAATCACCTGTGGGTATCAAAATGCTTTAGTCAGCTAGCTGTAAGTCTGATTATCAAGATGGGCCTTTTTCTTTCTTTTCAAAATTACATGCACATCAGTTGGCCTTTCAATTTGTTTTTCCCAGCTGTATTGTTTTATCATGTTACCCTAGAAACATCCTGTTGCTTGACATAACATAATGTAATGTGATGAGATATTTCATGCTGCTTAGCAAAAATTAGAATGATTGTTGGATACTTAGATTTTCTTGGGTAGTAATTAGCAGCCAGAATCTCTCTCACTAACAACCATAAGAGTTTCTCAAACATCCATTAGCCTCAAAAGAGTAGAAGGCTTTCCGAACCCAACACTTCACTTAATTAATTACTTCATCTGAATACTTCCTTTCTGGATTTTAACAAGCACTCTGGAATATATACAATTAAGAGACAAGGCTTTATTATTATTATTATTATTATTATTGGCACATTCAACAGTTATTATACTTTGGAAGGAATTGGTATGTGCAGTTTTTTACTTATGTAGGTATCAAGCTGATTTTCAGGAACAGGTAAGCAGTACTAAAAACTTTCTCCTATATATGTCTGGTTGTATTTTTGTTTTATTCAAATTGCTAGGGAAAAGAAGAAAAATGCAAGTGGAAGAGTCTCCCCAGACCAGCAGGAACTGGAATGTGTTCAAGCTTGGCAGAGTCAATTCAGCCTTTCGTCTGTCCAAGGGAGATGTGTTGAAATCCCCCCACTGTTCTCAGGATTACTCAGACTTTATTTGAGTAGCTTGTTGATTTCTGGTCACCGCACTTTAAAAAAAGCAGTTGGAAAGAGGGAAAAATGTTGGGGAGACTAGCCAAATAATACAAAATAAGATCTATGAAGGAAAATTAAGAGGAAAAGATTGTTTACCTTGGAGAAGAAAAAGTCAAGTTAATTTCTGTCTTCAGATACTTAAGGGTTTTTTGGTGAAGAAAATAACAGCTCAGTTATACTTCATGACCACTAAGCACAAAACAAGAGGAAATTGACTTTTATTTCTGTTGGATACATTACATGGTGACAGAGTTCTAGAAGTGTTGGGGTGTCCATTCCAAGACCTTTAGGATTCACTTGCTTAGAGTGGATAGGAGAGTAAACTAGGAAATCTCTCAAGGCTCCTTCAGTATTGTGATTGAGTTAATCTCCCCTTTCATAAATACCCCAAACAACTTTTGAATTATGATCATCATACATGTTGTGTAGCTTCTACCACTAGTTGCTGTGACATCAGTAAATTTGAAGTTAGGATGTAGTACCCTCATGAGAACTTGACTATAATTAGGATTACACAGTCCCTGAGTCCTTATATTATTGGTCCTAGGACACTGGTGCCCTAGCCTTTCTGTCCTGTCGGTTTTGTATATGACTCATGCCACACACATATTCCACATCACATCTTAAAAGACTTTTGGGCATTTGGCCTTTTCAAGAATGTTGCTTCTGAAAATATCCCCATCTCTCCCATATAACTAGTTTGTCCCTTTGTACTCTGTCTTTCCATTGGGATATAAAATTTAATCTCACCCAATGGAAAAAAAATAAAAATCTTCTATTGCCACACTTTTCTCTAGGCTCTACCCTACTTTATGGCTCCCTTTCACACAAAATGTCTTGAACTTTTTGTCTGTAGGCATTAATTATCTCTGCTCCCTCATATAACCCTACTGCTCCTCAAAAAATGTTAATAGCAAAGCCACTAACATTCTTTTTTTTTTTTTTTTTTTAACAAATCTACTAACATTCTTGTTGCATCCTCTTGCTCAGGTCCTCAGCAGCATCCAACACAGTCAACCACTCACTTTTCCTAAAACAAACTATTCTCTGGTCCTGCAAGACAGCACCATTTTTTGGATTGTTTTTGTTGTTTTTAGTCACCACTGCCATTTTCTTCTCTGTTAAGTGTCTGAATTGGTGTCCCCTGAGGCACAGTCCTTAACTTCATCTTTTCTATGTCTGTAGTTCATGGTGCTGACTCCTCAGTTTGTATCTCCAGCTCTGATCCCTCCCCTGAATATCAGGCTCATACATCCAGTGGTGTATTTGATGTATCCATTGGGATGTTTGATAATCATTTCAAACTTAACGTATCAAAAGCAGAACTTAGGTTCCAGTTTTTTCACATATAAGAACTTACAAATTCACGTGTGTGAATTATCAGAAATAAAGTCTACCTCTATATTTAAAAAAAAATTAAGATAGAATACAAAAATAGCCAACAACAGTGAGCTATCAAAATCATCGAACACTCTGAAAAAAGAAGTGAAATGAAAAAAATTGACAAAAAATTAAATCACAAAAAATTTAGTGGATATAGTCATTTATAATTGACAAATTCATGAACTGGAAAATCAAACTGAAGTAGTTTCATACAATAGAGCACAAACAACAAGGAGATGGAAATGTAAGGAAGAGAGGTTAATGATATAGAAGGTAGAATAAGAAGGCTTAGTATATGCTGATTCAGGATCACAAAGGAAAGAATACACAGGATGGGGATGAAACAATGAAATATGGCTGAGAATTTTTCAAATAAGGTGAAAAATATGGATCCACAGACATAGAAAGCAGTATGTACTAAGCAGACAAATACAAAGGCATACATAACCTTTTACAATGGAGTAAGACTGCACATCACTGAAGACAACATTCTCTTAAAAGGAGCCATAGAGAGAACACAGATCATACCCTCTAAGTTAAAATAATTAGACTGACAGCAGACTTCTCCATGGTGACAATTGAAGCCATGAAGAGTGAAACAATATTTTGAAAAAATCTTCTCTTAATGTTTTTTTACTTATTTCTGAGAGAGAGAGAGAGACAGCATGAGCAGTCAGAAGATATAGGGAGACACAGAATCTGAAGCAGGCTCCAGGCTCTGAGCTAGCTGTCAGCACAGAGGCCGATGCGGGGCTTGAACCCACGAACTGTGAGATAATGACCTGAGCTGAAGTCGGACGCTTAACGAACTGAGCCACCCAGGTGCCCCTAAAATGGTATTTTTAAGGTTCTGAAATAATAAAATCATGCACTTGGGAAAAATAACTTTCAATGATGAAAGTGAAATACTGTTTTCATAAGAGAAAACCTAACAGTTTACAACCAGCAGTCTTACACTGAAAGAACTTCAAAGGATATATTTCGGGAGGAAGAACCAGAATAGCAAAAGAAAAGTCTGAAATACTGAAAATAACGTTAAGTGAAGAAATTGGTAAACTCATAGGTAAATGTAAATAAATCTTGATGGTTTAAAACAATAATGTCTAATATAGAGGAAAATATAAACTAAAATACTAGGTAAAACTCCATATGTGCAAGGAAGGAAATATCAGAGTTTTGCAATGTAAGGTCCTTTTATTGTTCTGAAGGAGATTACAGTATTAATTTTAGAGTTCAAGGGAAACTATGAGAAGAATAGAAACAGTATGTAACTTCCAAGCCCCTTTTACAAAGTCAAGCAAGAATAAAAACAAAAATAAAGCTTAGAAAAAGCAGGGTAAATAGCAAAAGTTAGATCATAGGAACAAATGAAACTATATTAGCAATCACAGTCTATGTAAAGGTCCTAATCTTTCTGGCTAAAAGATAGATATAGTAAAATTAAGGTTTTTTTAAAAAAAAAATACTAGTAATTTAGCTATACAGTGTTAGAAAAGACACCCCTAACATGAAAAAACAAAGACAAGGAATGGAAAAATGTATTCCAACAAATACTAATCAAAAGGTAGCTAAGGTAGCTTTATTGATATCAAGCAAAATACATTTTAAGACCAAAAACATTAAGGATAGAGAGAATGGATATATGGATAAAAGTTTAATTTATTGTAAAAGTATAACATTTCTAAATCAGCCTTAAAATATACAAAATAAAAATTGATAAAACTATAGGGAAATTTCACATATTTTCCCCAAGTTATTGCTTGAACAAGGAGACAACAAATAGTAAAAATACAGAAAATGTAGGCATCACAATTAAATAGCTTGATTCATGGACAGAAGGAACCTTGTACTAACCATTTAGAATACATGTATTCTTCATAAGAGTTTAAAAAATTGACCTTATACTAAGCCACAAAACAAGTCTCACCAGATTTCCAAGAATAAATGTAATAATGGTCATATTCTCTGATCATAGTACAATTAAACTAGAAGTCAATAACTAAAAGATTAAACCCCCCAAATTTCCCCTTATATTTGGAAATTTGAAAACATTTCTAAATAACTCATTGATGAAAGATATCATAATGGAAATTTTTAAATACTTAGAACTGAATGAAAATTAAAATTACATATCAAAACTTGTGGGATGCAGTGAAAATTGTTCTTAGAGGAAAATGTATAGCCTCAAATGTTTTATCAAAAGAGAAAATAGTGAAAATTAATAAGCTAATTTTTGAGAAGGTAGAAAATGACAAAGACAGGAGAAGGAAAGGGAGAAGGAATAAACAAAATAGAAATTAATTAAATTGAAAATAAAAATACCATAGAGGGGATCAAGAGCCAGAGTTGGTTCTATGAATGGGGTTCAAAGTTTTGGGGGAAAAAAGTATATAGTAAATATAAATATCAACTTTGCCATTGTTGTACAAAATGAATGAATGTAGCTCTGTTTCAATAACATTTTATTTACAAAATTAATGGCCACCCAGTTTTGGCCTATAGGTCATAATTTGCTGACCACTGGACTAATGAGAAGAACTGATATAAAATAAATAATGAGAAAGTTTAGCAAAGTGGCTGGATATAAGATCAATATACAAAAATTAGTTGCCTTTTTATATACCATCAACACAGAAAAATCACTTTTTAAAAAGTTAATTATAATAACAAAAATTTTAATGCCTAATAATAAACCTACTAAAATTTGCATAAAACCTAAAGAAATTAAAACTATGTTATATAATCTGCCTCATTCTCAGACCAATGGTTTTCAAAATTTTGGTCTCATACCTCTTAATACTCAAAAAAATTACTGAGAATACTAAAGAGATTTTGTTTATTTGGGTTTTTATCAATCTGTATTTATTAAAAGTTAAAGCTGAACATTTAAAGTATTCATTAACTAATTTAAAATAATAAGCATGCTACATGTTAACATAAAAAAAATACCTTATTGAAAAACTTTATCTTTCAAGACAAAAAAATAGAAGAATGGCATTGTTTTACATTTTTCCAAATCTCTTTGTTGTCTAGCATAATAGAGGATACTTGGATTCTAATATCTGTTTCAGCATTTAATCTGTTGTAATATGTTGTTTTGGTTAAATTAGATGAAGAAAATTTAGCTTTATACAGATTTGTAGTTAGGAAAGCTTTTAATAGCCTTTTCAGATAATTGCGGATACTCTTCTTTGACCCTACATCAAAATTTGATACATGGTGACTTCCTACAAGTTGGATGAAAAACAGAATCTAAAACCAAATCAATGGAACAATACTTTATTACATTAAAGCTATTGGTCTTCTTTGCATATTGGATAGATCTGTTACCAAAGCATGATTTTTTAAGACCATGATTGGTTATTTGGAAATTATTGGTTAACAAAATTCTACAGATCTTCAAAATGGTAACACATTTTATTTTGTGGTGCCCAAAAAATCACCAGTTAATATTACCAACAATCTCATCAGAAAAGTTCTTTAGTTTTAGGAAGTTATCAAGCTCACAATAGCAAATACACACTTTCTAAAAATCTGATTTTTAGAAGCTTGCATTGTATCATTAGCAATAAATTTGACCAGTGGTTTTCCTTGAAGTGACAGCTCACTTCTTTTCATTTTCAAGAAAATATCTTCCAGATACCTAAATCTGAATAACCGTAGTTTGTCAGGCATTCTTTCGAGTAAAAATGGTGTTCTATGAAAGTGGCTTGTTCAACTTGCAACTCAGATAACCCCACAAATGTTTTTCCCTGAGACAACAATCATACCTCAGCATGCAGTAAACGTATTTTATGCACATTTGTCACCCAAAGTGTTAAAATGATGTGTACTCAAATGTTGGGACTTAATATAAATTTAATACAAGTAATTCTTACTGCTTGATCAATACATTCTTTTAAATATATTTTTTTTTAATGTTTTATTTATTTCTAGGAGAGAGAGAGAGAGACAGCGTGAGCAGGGGAGGGTCAGAGAGAGAGGGAGTCACAGACTGAAACAGGCTCCAGGCTCGAGCTGGCAGTCAGCACAGAGCCCGACGCGGGGCTCGAACCCACGAACCGCGAGATCATGACCTAAGCGAAAGTCGGACGCTTAACCGACTAAGCCACCCAGGCGCCCCTGATCAATACATTCTTAAGTGAAACTAATATTTTATTTTTCTGTGAGTGTGTGTGTGGTAGTGAAGAACTAGTACAGTTAGTGCCACTGCCTTGTTTCATGCTGAAGCACCCGTGGTTTTACCAACCATTATATTTGCACCATTAGCTCAAATGCCAACCTGTGAAAAAAACAAGTAACATCTTAATATTATGACCTCATTGATTTTCTGAAAAGGTCTTGGAATCCCTTGGGTTTCTGTAGACCACAGTTGAGATCAGTTGCCACAGACCTTCTCTCCTCGTCATTCAGACCATAGTTTAGATGCCATAACCTCAGAGAGAACTGTCCTACATAGACCCCAGTAACTCCCTTACATATCACCCTATTTTGCTTTTCTCATAGCAGTATCATTACTTGAAAATGTATTATCTAGTTATGTGTTTATATCTGTCTTCCCCAACTGGATATAAGACTTAAGAATGCAGGGAACTTGTCTATCATGTTCAGTACCAACTATATCTCCAAACTCTAAAATAGTGCTTGGAAAATAAGAACTCAGTAAATATTTGAGGGATGATTGAATCAAGTTGAGATGGTACACTGGGAGAAATTCTCATCATTTCTCACTCAGATGGGCTCATAGCTGTAAACAGCTATTTTGTACTCACTCTATATTCTGTGGATAATAACAGAAGGAACTTTTGGGTTTTGCATTTTACATGTTTTTAACATAGTCCTCACAAGCATCCGGAAACCTGAGGATTATTTACCCCTTTTTACCAAAAAAAAAAAATCAATAAAACTATTCCAAACCTACAGATATGATAAGTGTTAAGGCCAAAAATTGAATTCATATCCTTCATCTTCCTCACAGGTGAAACAGTAGCTCAGTGGATACACACTGATACATAATCACGATTCTTGCTCAGAGTGCCAAGGTTTCAAGAACTGGCTGCCAAATGATGAGGCAATAGTCATTCAGAAAGTGTGTTTGTTAGAGGGAATTTTTAAAATAATTAAAATTGAAACTCAGAAGTTATAACAAATGAGCAGCAGATTTTCAAAATTAACTTATTTGCACATTTTAGAAATGTTTACCTCAATCTTCAATTCCCAAGAAACCATTGAATTTCTTCAGTCTTTTGCCCAGAAGTTCTTAGGATCTTTCATAGGAACTGTAGCAATGGCAAATGAGCATGAAGTGTTCAAGTTACATTCACACTGAACATCTCTCCTTTACCTGGTTCCTGGCCAGAACAAGTGTCCAATAATAGGTGATAATATGCATGTCAGCACAGAGACTTAGGCCTGAACCTAAGAGACTTAGGCTTGAACTCAGCTATTCGAACTTTACTTCATAGATTACGCCACAGAGAAGCTATGACCAGATTTTAGGGGTTACACAGAATCAGCAATAGAACATGGAATACAAGTCAGCCTTCTTATTATCTAGACAGGTGTTCTGTTTGCTTCAGGTTTTATGTGAAATCTTTAATAAAAGGAAAAATTACCAACAGACTCTCAAGGGAGCTCCTAGACTCACTCATTAGACACCATACAGAACCTTTGACAGTCAGTTCCCTAGGATTGTGTTGGCTAGCCCTGAGACCTGTAACTTTTTTAAAAAATAAAATGGAATGCCAGTGTTTTATCCAAGTTCTGTTTTTAAAATGTGTTAGTGAGAACTCAGGGCCAGCTTTCCTGCAGGAGTTAATGGTGTGACTTTATACAGTAGGCATTCAAAAGAAAGGGCCTTTCTTTTCCACCTATGTGTAAGTCCACAATTATCTACTAAGTTAATTAGCATTCAATTAGAATATAAATACTCTTGGCAAGTTCAGGAGAGATTTGAATTCACTCACAACTTTCCAAAAACAATTTAGGGGCACCTGAGTGACTCAGTCAGTTAAGCATCTGACTTCAGCTCAGGTCACGAACTCTCAGTTAGTGAGTTCGAGCCCCGCATCAGTCTCTGTGCTGACAGCTCAGAGCCTGGAGCCTGCTTCGAATTCTGTGTCTCCCTCTCTCTCTCTGCCCCTCCCCAACTCACGTTCTGTCTCTCTCTTCCTCAAAAATAAATAAAAACATTTTAATAAACAATTTAAACACACAAAGGTACATACCAAGGAAACTATAGTGAGAAGAATACAAAAGAAGGGGAAATTATTTTTGAAAAAATGGGAGCGGAGGCAGAGGAAGATCTGTTAGCCAAGGAGCACAGATATCCAGGAGACTGAAGGAGGAAAGTGGAATGTCTTAGGAAAAACCTTAGCCTGAGTCTTTTGTAGGATGGAAGTGGATGTGCCAATGTAGTTCCTGCTGACATTGAATCCTCACCAGCAATGGGAAAGGAACCTGCCTATCTAGCACAAAACAACAACACTGCAGGCCTCTCCCACTGTCCTAACCTGGAACTTCCTCAAGGCACCTGGAGGATAATAATTCATAGAACTACTTTGGTCAGTGGTCAAGGCTTGGGTTTGGCTTCTGCTAATGAGTTGCTTGGTCCTGAGGATATGCTTTAGCTTCACCCTTCCCTTCATTCTTGTAATTAGGTATAAAAACCAGTCACATAATTGTTCTGTTGAGGTTTTTAACCCCAACTCCCTAGAGGACTGTCTCACTCTTATGTACATCCCCACCAGCAACACAAACCTATTTCAGACTACACATGTTCCTCCCACCCCCAGTGCATGCCCACCACGGAGTGTCACTACTGTATTGTGCATCATATAGGTTTCTTCTCTCTCCATAGTAGATACTTCTCTTGGGACATTAATCCATTGTAGAGAAGTTATTCGTCTCTTTTTTTTTTTTTTTTTTTTCATCTTTATCATGTGTTAGAATCTTTGCCAGGACTTAAGGAGTCTAGCTTCTGAAGTGGAAGCACCAAGCCATAACACTATAGGGCTGTCCCCAGGCTGGCAACATACAGCTTATGGTACAGACCATCTCTGCCTGGAGATGCAAAGGGTCAGGGTCATAGTCTCATATTAACATTAAAAGACTTAGTTACCTGATGCTCAGATTTTCTTGATTCCCATTAATAATTATGCCTGAGCTCAATTGTGAAAGATTTGAATTCCGCTGCTCAGTCCATTTCTGAATGCCCACAAAGGTGATCTTTTTTTTTTACAGACTCATTGCTAGAGGGTCAGTAGAGAAAACATCCACAATAACCTCTTGAAGCTACTTTCTAGCAGGCTCCTCTGTGGTACCTTCTCTGTTGATATCACTCATAGGGCCACTCAGAAAAGTCTGATGCTTTTTTTTCCTCCATTGCTCCTTGGAAGTTTGAAAATAGCTACTATATCTTCATATCCATCTTTGTATACCTATCACCAGGCTTAGGAAGGAAAATACAGTTAGACATCCACAAATATTAGTTGACTCTTCTTTGCAAATTTTAGTTGCTCTTTTCTCATATTCTTAAATAACTCCTACTTTGTCATTTAGAGTTCAGCTCAGATTGTCACTGCGGGAAGCGTCCCATCTGTCTTTGATAGCATCCCAAAATACCCCTGCAACATCCCTTATGGTGTGTTAAGGCATAATATCTATTTGCCTGATTCACCACTATGGTATACACTCCAGAGGCTGATTTGTGTTTATGACCTAGCTCCTACCTAAGTGACTGGCATGTGATAGACAATCACTAAATGGTTCCTGATTGCATAAATGACAATCTTTCCATCTTTCCAAAGTTCCACACAACTTTGCTCCTCTTTGAGTATTTTAGTTTGTCTCTTTCAAAACACCCAGAAATCAACACAGTGCTTTATGTAGTTTGAGTAGGTAAGAGTAGATTATTGGCTTTCACTGGCAGTTAACAATAATTCTAGAACAATGCTTTATCTCTTTGGGATGTGGATAGGACACTTGAGAAGGCAATAAGACTTCATTTTGGGTCTTCATTTCCTATTTTGAGTATTACACTGAGGAATAGCTGTGATCACAGTGGAGCAGGGGGGCAAATATAAGCAACGTGTTGATAATTTTTAAGTGAGAATAGCCTGGAATACCTATGGGAATAAAGGAAATTTTTAAAAAGTCAAAAGGAGCTGGAGCCTTCAATGATAATTTTTTTTTTTTTACAAATAGTTTATTGTCAAGTTGGTTTCCGTATAACACCCAGTGCTCATCCCCACTTAAATGATAATTTTTAATGCCTTGTGATTAAAAAGCAAAATAACAAGAGGTAGACACAACTGTGTACTTAGAAACAATAATCTTAGAAAGTATGCAAAAGAAGTTTTTCACAGTTGGTATCTCTTACATCAGTATCCTTTTTTAGTGTTTTTAAATGTGATTTTATTCCCAGGGGCCTGAGAGGCTGTTGGTATTGGGTAATATGATATTTGAAGTAACCAGATGAACTTGGTGGACCCACTGACCTGCTTTTGACTTCTGAGAAATACAGCTTAACTATCTCAGATTCCACAAAACTTATGCTGGGCTTATGGCAAAGATTACTTTATCTGAATTGTGGAAGGTTGCCTGGCTGTGTCATCATTGAAAACGACATGTTGCACATAAAAGATGTCTACAGATGTTAGACTTGTGATCTTTTCCTTTCTTTCTAATTTGAAACACATTGTCTACATATATTAATCTCTTCTCTTTCCAGAAAGACTCACCCTCATGGATTGCAACCCACACTTCATGCTATGATAGGGCGCTCCTCCAGAGAGATGCTTAATTCCCAAACAGTCTGAAGAAGGTTGACACACCTTAGCCACATGCTGTACAATGGAAACTTGCTCCAGGGAGTCCTGTGATCCACTAACCACCAAATAATTTGAGATCCAGGCTCCCTGAGAGTCCAAGAGAAAAATATGAATTGGCCACCTAGACAGAAAGAAAAATTCATTCTGTGCCCTCCCATCCCTCTATATATTATTTCTTTGTCCAAACCCTATGCAGTCAGATTATATGAATCTGTTAACATCTTCCTTCCTGCACATAAACTTGCTTATTC
Organism: Proteles cristata cristata; assembly: GCA_017311185.1. Lineage (NCBI taxonomy): Eukaryota > Metazoa > Chordata > Mammalia > Carnivora > Hyaenidae > Proteles > Proteles cristata. The sequence goes on along the minus strand of JAESUZ010003777.1, from coordinate 29,499 downwards.
ATTCCTTCAGCCCACATGAGCTTACTCCCTGGGTGATCTCACCTAGTACTGTGGCTTTTAAATACCATCTTCACACTAATGCCTCCCAAATTTATATCTCTAGAATCAACCCTGCTTTGACTCTAAAGCTCTGTATTCAGCTACTTATATAATGTCTTCAAAGCCTGTCTAATAAAGCAGTCCTCATACTTAGCCCATCCCAAAACAACCCTTTCTCCCCCTCATCTCCCCCTAAACCTCATCTTCCCCTGAAGTTTCCCATTGCAGTAGATGACACCCCTATTCATCTGGTTACTTAGGCTGAAATCTTCAAAGCCATCCTTAACACATTCTCTCACATCCCACATCCAATCCATTTGTAAGATCTATCAGTTCTACCTTCCTCATGTACCAAATCCAGCTACTTGCCACCATCTCTTCTGCTCCCTTCCTAGTCTAATCCATTGTCATTGCTCACCTAGACGCTGAGAGCCTCTCAACTTGCTTCCACTCTGACCCCACAAACATCCCATTTTCCCCATAGAAATCAAAGTCCTATTTTAAAAATGTAAGTCAGATCTTTGCCTGCTGTGGCTTTCCATAGCACTTAGAATAAAACCCAGACTCCCACTCTGAACTTCAGAGCCTCACTGTCCCAACTGCTTCAGCAGTCTTCTCTGGCCACTACCCTCCAGACAGTCTGCCTTTTTGGCTTGCTGTTTACCAGGAAGGCTATCTCTCAGATTTTATTTAGAGTCTGCTTAACTGAGACCTCCCATTTCTACACTGTCTAAAACAGGACCTTTGTTCTCAATTCTCACCCTTCAGTTATCTTGCTCTGCCTTATTTTTTTCTCTGTTGCACATTTTATTATGTATCTACTTGATTGTTTATTGCCATCTTCCCCAATAGAATATAAGCTCCTTAACAGCACAGATTTGCTGGGTTCATTGCTGCAACTTCAGGAACCTAAAGTAGTGCATAACATCATGTACTGTACATGGTAGGCACTCAGCATTGGTAGAATGAATTAAAACACTTAATTGAGCAGCCAACTTTGCTTCGGGTATTATGCAACAGGAAAAGAAAAAGGAAAAAAAAGATCACTGCTTCTGCCCTGAGGGACTTGTCCTGGATAGCAGAGACAGATGCATGATCAATCCTGTGATTGTGATATGGCTGGGGTGCTGGGGAAGCTAAAGCAAGAATCTCCCGTGCCTGCAGGAGTCAGGAAGGTAACTGGAGGAACTGACATTGGAGATTAGTCTTGAAGGATGAGCAAGTGTTTGCCAGACAGGGAGGAGAGGGAAGGACACTTCATGTGTGGAAACAACACACACCAGCATGGAGCTGTTGACAAAGATTTTGAATGTGGCCAACTTTTGGGAGAGGCATATGAGAGGAGTGTGAATAGATGATCTGCTAAGAAACAATAATTTATTTTAATCCTAGCCCCCAAACATCATCATCCTCTGGATTTTTCCCCTTCAGTAAATAATACACCCAGTTCATGTCATTGCTTACAGTGAAATTCTCAATCACTGATAATTCTTTTCATTCTCTCACATTCCTCATCCAGTCCATTAGCAAATCCCGTCAGCTCTACCTTCCAATTATGTGCTGAATCCAGCTTCTAGTCACCACTTCTTCCACTCCCTCCCTAGTCCAAACCATCATCATTGCTCATGTAGATAACTGCAAAAGCCTCTCAATAAGCCTCCCTGTTTCTCTTCTGACCCCACAATGACCCACGTTCCTACAAAACCCAACATTGTCATTGTGAAAGCTTTTAAGTTAAAACTGGAAGAGCAACTTAGGTCATTATTAATAAAATGGGTTCTTATTAAAGAGTATTAATATATGTTTTGAGTAGTGGAAGGAAATTATCTAAACTGGAAGAGCAACTTAGGTCATTATCAGTAAAATGGGTTCTTATTAGAAAGTATCAATGTATATTTGAGTAGTGGAAAGAAATTGTCTTGATTTCAAAGTTTGTATCTTCTTTATATTTATATGCCTTGTCTTAATGGTTCTGTGGTATTGTGGTATGTGATGATGTTTTCACGTATGGGGGTTTTCCCTTAACAATGGAAAGACAGAGAACCCTTCATGTGCATCTGTCTTCTCAGTCTCCAGCACCATGGCTGGCATTGGTCAGTACATCATGCATGTCTGTGAAAGAATTATTCTTCACATTACTACAGACTCACTGCTGGGTTCCTTTAATGGTCTTCCCTACCATCTTTCATAAAATGATGAATTTCCTAAAGTTTATGGTCAGAAGAAAAGTCATGGCCCACAAATACTTATTTTGGTAAATAAATAGGTGAATTAAGCATCCAATTCAAAAAATTAGGGAAAGAACAATAAAACAAACCTAAGAAATACATCAGGAAGGAAATAAAATTAAAGCATGAACTCAAAAACTGAAAAGTAAGTTAATAAATGCAAAACCACATTATTTGAAAACAACAAAATAGAGAAAACTTTGGCTAACTTGATTAATAAAAATAGGAGAAATAAAATAAGTGAATATAAGGTACATATATTTTTTCATAATTGAAGTATTTTTATTTTATGTACAATGAGTTGCATTAAGGTAGGTTATCTTGGATATCTACAGTTAAGGTAGGTAATTTACATCCAAGTTAGTTAGCATATAGTGCAATAATGATTCCAGGAATAGATTCCAGTGATTCATCCCTTATGTATAACACCCAATGCTGATCCCAACAAGTGTCTTCCTTAATGCCTCTTACCCATTTAGCCCATCCCCACACCTACAACCCCCTCCAGCAACCCTCAGTTCTCTATATTTAAGAGTCTCTTATGTTTTGTTCCCCTCCTTGTTTTCAGATTATTTTTGCTTCCCTACTCTTATGTTCATCTGTTTTGTATGTTAAATTCCTCATATGAATGAAGTCATATGATATTTGTCTTTCTCTGACTAATTTCACTTAGCATAATACCTTCCAGTTCCATCCACACAAATGGCAAGATTTCATTCTTTTTGATTGCAGAGTAATATGCCAATGTATATATATACCGTATCTTCTTTATCCACTCATCCATTGATGGACATTTGGGCTCGGCTATTGTTCATAGTGCTGCTATAAACATTGGGGTGCATGTGCCCCTTCGAAACAGCACACCTGTATCCATTGGATAAATACCTAGTAGTACAATTGCTGGTCATAGAGTAGTTCTGTTTTTAATTTTTTAAGGAACCTCCATACGCACCCATTTGCAATCCCACCAGCAGTGCAACAGAAATGAATATAAGGTCTATTTAAAAGGAATCATGAAATCTGTTTATTAAACTTTTTACAAATAAATTTGAAGACCCAAATGAAAAGCATAATTGTCTAAGAAAATATAATTTGCCCACCCTGACTTCCAAAGAGAAGGAAAATCCATCAGAACAACTACCATAGAAGACTACTAATGTTACATTCTAAATAAAATATTAGCAAATAGGGTCTAGCAGCATTTTGAAAGAACAATGTACCGATGACTTAATGAAGTTTGTTCCAGGGGTGCGAGAAAGGTACAGTATTGAGAAATCTAGTAATATAATTTACAATGTTTTTAAATTTGCTGTATTAATATATTTTTATAGAAAACTAATTTGGGGGTGCCTGTGTGGCTCAGTCAGTTAAGCATCCTACTCTTCATTTCAGCTCAGTTTAGTGTCTCACAGACATTGAGCTTGAGCCCAATGTCAGGAACGTGCTTTGGGTTGTCGCCTCCCTCTTTCTACCCCTCCCCTGTTCGCTCACTCGCTCTCTCAAAATAAAACATTAAAAGAAACTCACGAACATCTTTATAAATGCTGCAAAGATATTGATGTAATTCAATATCAATTTTTCATTAAAAAATAATTTATAAAATAGGAAGTGATGGATACCTCCTTAACATGATAAAATGTAAGTAATTTCACCTAGAATTGTCATGTTTGATAGGGAAATACTTAGAAAGAATGAAGACAAGGGTGTTCATTGTTATAACTGCTCTTTATTTTTTTAAAAAACTCAAATTGCCTGTGTTAAATGATTCATGAATCAGGCAGCACACTCTAGCAAGTAGAAAGGAGCTCTCTCAGGGCACCTAGGTGGCTCAGGCTCGGTTGGTTAAGCATCTGACTTCGGCTCAAGTCACGATCTCACCATTCCCCAAGGTCGAGGCCCGCATCAGGCTCTGCGCTGACAGCTCAGAGCCTGGAGCCTGTTTCAGTATCTGTGTCTCCCTCTCTCCCTCTGCCCCTCCCCCATTCACACTCTGTGTCTCTCAAAAATAAACATTAAAAACAAAAAAAAGAGCTCTCTCGTTATAACTGTTCTTTAACATTGTTTATTGTCTGAATGCACTGGCCAATGCAGTACAAGACAAAGACTCTAGAAGCATAAAAAGTCAAAATGAAAAGGATGAACTAATGTTTAGTTTGCAAATGCTATGATTGTATACTTGTATGCATATTTCTGTGAATCTACTGGAAAATTATTATAGATAATAACAACTCAGTAAGGGAGCTGCGTACCAGTTTATTATGTAGAAATGAACAGTATACATATATACCTTCAACAGCTAGATGATATAAGGAAGAAAAATCCTATTTACAGTAGCAAAAAAAGGAAAATTCAAATGTAAATATAATTACATATGCAAATACATCACATATAAATATGGGAATTTAACTTAAAGAATCTGTAAGATATAAATATTTGTTTATATAAATGAATGAAACTTCTTTGATTCCCTGAGATGCAAAGGAAAAAAGATATAAATAAATATAAAGGCAATCCATGTTCTTGATAGAAAAATCTCAGCATCAGAAATTTAACATGATCCCAGTAAAAGTACCAACAAAACTGTTTATAACCAAAAAATGCGATGCTGAAATTTATGTGAAAAAATTATTTTTAATCAATAGTCAAAAATAAAGAAAATAATGACAGAAAGTTGCTTTTTAAATATTAAAACATATTACAAATATATTTACATATTTGAATTAGGGTATTAATAGTTCAATAACACAGAGTGGAATACAGGAATAATTTCAAATACATTCGAAATTTTATTTTACATTAAACATCTCAGATCAGTGTGATAAAACTAGATTGTTGAAAAAATGGTGCTGGGGTAACTAAATAGCTGTCTGGAAAAATTAAGTTTATTGATATATTGATATATTTTACACTAACATAAATTCTAAATACATCAAAAGCTTAAATTTTAAAAAAATTAAAATTGCTAAAAGAATTTAGGGGGAAATTTTTTATATCTATGAGTGAAAGTATGATACAAAATTGGGAAGCCATAAAAGGAAAGCCATGAAATGATTACTTAAAGTCAGAATTTTTCTGAGAGACAACCACCACCATAAACAAAGGCAAAAGACAAGTGACAAACTAGGAAAAAAATTTTGCAATTCATATAAGAGAAAGGGCCAATTTCCCCAATATGTAAAGAGCTTCTACAAGGCACTAAGAAAAAAGATCAACAATGCAATAGAAAAAAAAAAGTAAGGTTATTAACAGTTTACAGAAGAGGAAATATAGGTAGCTGTTTATAAACATATGGAATATATCCAGCTTCATTTATAAAAAGTGAATATGAATTAAAACTATAATGAAATTTTATTTGAAGATGCCTAAGTTTGATCACATAATCTATTAGCAAGACTATAGATAAAAGGTACTCTTGTACTTTGCTAGTAGGAGTTCAAATTAGTATAATCGCAATGGAGTGGAGTTTGGCAATATCAAAATTTCGAAAGCTTATATCCTTTGATGCATCAGTTCTTCTTTGCATATGGATGTGCTCATCATGTGCAAAATTACAAAGTTACACATTGCAACCTTGTTTACAATAACACAAGATTGAAAATAATCCATATGGCTATCAATAGAGAATTGGTTATATATGTCTGTGGGGGCGGGGGTATGTAGATAGATAGATAGATGATAGATAGATAGATAGATAGATAGATAGATAGATAGATAGATAATGTTACATATATGGATAATGTTACATGTACTATATTCTTATAGTCAAATACTATGTAACCACAAAACAAAGATGAAGACACTTTTAGGTGTTGGTATGGTATATTACTCAAGATGTATTTTATTTATTTATTTTACTTTTATTTAAATTCTAGTTAGTTAGCATATAGTGCAATATTGGTTTCAGGAATGAAGTTCAGTGATTCGTCAGTTACATATAACACCCAGTGCTCATCAGAACGAGAGCTGTCCTTAATATTAATACCTATTATCCACTGAAGGTGTATTTTAAAGTGAAAGAGAAAGGTGCATGATATTAATATAGTATGTTGAGTTTTGTGTAAAAAAAAAAAGAGAAAGATTTATCTATAAATGTATCTATCTTTGCTTAAAGAGGCATAAAATCCCTCTAGAAGGGTACGCAAGAAATATTAGTTGCCTTTAGAAAATGGAACCATGTGACTGGGATGCAGTGTTTGGGAGATTTTTTCTTTTTTAATAGTTTATTGTCCTTTTGGTTTCCATATAACATCCAGTGCTCATCCCCACAAGTGCCCTCCTCCATGCCCATTACCCCCCTTCTCCTCCCTCCACCTCATCTTCCCTCAGTTTGTTCTCGGCATTCAAGAGTCTCTCATGGTTTGCCTCCCTCCCTCTCCCCCATTATTTTTCCCCTTCTTCTCTCCCATGGTTCTCCATTAAGTTCCTCCTAATCCTCCTATACGTGCAAATATATGGTATTTGTCCTTCTCTGCCTGACTTATTTTGCTCGGCATAACACCCTCAAGTTCCATCCATGTTGCTACACATGGCCAGATTTCAGTCTTTCTCATTGCCATGTAATATTCCATTGTTAGATAAACCACATCTTGATCCATTCGTCCGTTGATGGACACTTAGGCTCTTTCCATGTTTTGGCTATTGTTGAGAGTGCTGCTATGAACATTGGGATACATGTGCCCCTATGCATCAAGTGCTTGGGAGATTTTTAAGACTTTCACTGTATACCATTTGTATTTTTTGAAATTTGAACCAACTGACAAAATTTTTAATTGTGTTTTAAAATTTGTCTTCAGAAGAAGCCAGTTACACCTAACATGGGTGAATCTCACCAACATAATATTAAGCAACAAAAACCAGATATACCTAAATATAAATACGTACACACACACACACACACACACACACACACACACATACACAGTATATATACATATCTAACTTTCAAAAGGAGACAAAACTAACAGTGAAGGAAGTTAGAATTGTAGTTATCTTGGTGGGAATAATGACGGAGATGAGGCATGAGGGAGAGACTTTTGGGTTGCTCATAATATTCTTGATTTGGGTGGTGGCTACATGAGTATATTCACTTGGAAAAACTCATTGATCTGTAATCCTATGGTGTACTTTTCTTCATGTAAAGTATATGTCAATTTTTAAAAATTATTGAAAAGAAAAAATCTCTTTGTAGTTGTATTAGTTTCCTAGAGCTGCTTTTTAACAAAGTATCATGAACTGGGCAGCTTAAAATACCAAAAATTTCTTGTCTCACAATTCTGGACTCTGCTAGTTCAAACTCAAGGTGTCAGGAAGGCCATACTCCCTCTGAAACCTGTAGGGAAGAATCCTTCCTTGCCTCTTCCTAGCTTCTGGTGGCAGCCATTAATCCTTGGCATTTGTTGGCTTGTAGATGCATCACTGTGATCTCTGCTTCCATCTCCACATAGTGTCTTTACATGGAGTTCCTTTTATAAGGACAGCAGTTATATTGGATTAGGGCTCAGTCTACTCCAGTATGACCTCATCTTAACTAATTATATTAGTTAACAACCCTGTTATATATTAGCAACAACCCTATTTCCCAAATAAAGTCACATTCTGAGGTACCAGAGATTAAGAATTCAGCACATCTTTTTGGAGGGTAGGGGAACACAATCAACCTATAACAAAGATTAATGGAGAATTTGTAGAGTATTAGAGTTGCTGTAGAATGTTTTAGTCCCGTTTTAGCGACTGATGTATGATGTGTGCCATTTCTGAGCTCTTACCAAGAAAAGCAACCCAGTGCTGTGTCTACCAATTGTGTCATCTCCTTAGCAATAATTCAGTTACTAGAAAATAAGGGCCTAATACACTGACTACCTACGGTTAGATTAAAAGAAAATAAACAAGGAGCTTTTTGGCTCCTTTGGTAGAGCCTCTTTCATGATTTTGCAGTTCCATAAAACTAGGGGCTGTGTCTTTATAGGATATAGCTTGGTGCACTGTGACCATTCATCTTCATCATAGAGCAATAATGTTGGTCTAAAGATGGACTTTTGTAAAAAGCCTCCTCATTTTTCATATTTACTCCAAGGATCCTGCAAACCCTTCATTTTTCACTGGGCATGGATGGGTTTTATTTCTCTATCAGAGTCAGCAAGTTTCCAAATGAGTAACAGACAGAGGGTGTGGTACGTGGCTTCCCTTTTGGTTGTGCATCCTAATTGCCCTTGAGGTATAATTAATCCCACAATCCTCAACCACCATTGAAATAATTTTTCTAATTTAATGAAATAATTATTTTGTTGTCACTGGCTTCCAGTGTGCATGGCTTGTTGTATGTGTTCAATAAGTGTTTGTCGAGTGAAGGAAAAAATAGAACAACACTGAGCCATTAAACTGTCAAGTGAAGCCTTAAATAACAATTTCAAAATTCAGTCATTCTAAGGCAGGCAAAATTAGTCTATGTTGAAAAATTTAATAGGGCAGTTATTGCCTTTGGCATAAGAAACTGGCTGGGATGGGGAATCTATTCTATAGGTGGATACGGTTCAGAATACATAGGTATACATTTATCAAAACTCAGTAGATGTCCACTTAAAATTTGTCCATTTCATTGTATTAATCAAATACAAATACAAATTAATCAAAAGGAAAAACTACAAACAAATCTTGAACTCTAGCAAATGATATGCCTGTTAGAGTTTAGGGGAAAGTGTGCTGATGTCTGAAATTTACTTTGATGTGCATTAAAAAAATAAGATGAATTAGATAGATATGAATATAGATAGATAGATGTGTAATGAAATAAACATAGTAAAATATTAATCATAAAATCTCGATGTTAGGTATTAGATGTTCAGTATAAAATTCTTTAAACTTTTCTGTTAAGTTTGAAAGTTTTCATAATGAGATGTTAGAAAATTCAAAATCCAAAACCATACAGGACCTTGAATATGTGGGACCAAAGTCTACGTGCCATTTTTATTCCTGTCACAAACTTGAATGTCTACTACTTAAAACAGGAAACAGTATCACCTGCTAGGGGTCTCCTAGTGAATCCAACAACAGATTCACAGGAATATACAGGGAGCCTGTTTTATTGTCCTTTTGGGAGTAAGGCTTTGAAAAGGAAATAGTTGAAAAAGGGCAAAGGACATTTACATTTCAATGTGGCATCATACAATATGATCTTGTGCCAGCCGCCTACATGTGGCCCAGGAAGAAAGCTGATTAGACTCCATTAAAAACAATGCCTTGTTTTATAATTATGCTCATGACGCAAAGGAAACCCATTTTTATTTTTACTTGAAGAAAGATACGAAGAACTACAGTTCTGTGAATTCTCTTAGAATTACTCTTCCTCTACCCACCCCCACCCAATATCATAATTATCTCCCTTGTTGTAAGTAAATGTAAATAAATACATTTAATTTTGGAACAAAAATTGTCTCCCAAGTGCTCACTCATGCCCTTCCCATCTATTATATTTTCCTTAATACGATATAGTAGAAACCTGGAAGTCAGAATCACTTGAGTTCTCTTGTTTTTGTTACTCTAAATGGTTCTGTGATCTTGAGTATATTGATTTTATTCTTTGAGCCTAAACTTCCACAACTGTAAAATGAGCAGATTCAGTCAGATGATCTACAAATCCCTTCTAGCATTGGAATGAAACTTTGCTTTTTATACCCTATGTCATCACTTTGGGGCCAGCTTTAATGAAATCTTGAATCCAGGCCCTGACAAACTCTAAATGGAGGAAGGGACGCCCAGTCCCAACAAAACACACAAAAGACTCTACTAGGAGCTCATTTAAATAATGCTTACAATTTTAGTCCCAGTGAATTTTCCATCTGTTTCTCCATATTAATTGGACATGAAGCTAGTTGAATACTTAAGACATTCAGGAGAGGAAAGCTACAGTATCTTACAGTGCATCTCATCCAAAAATATCAAAAAATGCAGAGAAGAAATTCATTTTTACATTTGTGGAACAGGGTGCTTTGTTTACTTGAGCTTATCCCCAGGTGATATTTTCATTTAAATACTGATTATAGGAGGAGGCTATCAATTGTTAGCCAGGTATTTTTCCCAAGGAATTAAAGCAGAACAGAATAAGTATTCCTACAGGAATGAGTCTATTTTCATTCTCAGGGTATAATAGAACTCAAAAGCAAGAGTAGTTTGGTGTGTCACAATATATAAACAACCCAAAGAGGGAAATTGGATAAACTTTGTATCTCTTCATGCACTATTTACTCAACTGTATTGTCAAAGACAGAATCTCAACTTCTATTATGTGGGTCTCTTGGCAGATCTAATTACCTGAGGGGTAATTATGAAAATGTAAATATGTGTATTCATAGTCAAGCCATATATGAGTTGTATACCAAGTGTAGTTATTCATGTTATATCTTTTCTATAGATTATGTTCCTGTGTTTGCATTTTTTGGCACATACACCTACATATTTTCTCCTTTCAATTAGCAATGAACCGAATATGAGTTGTGGGGCTACTTACATAATGAAAGAGGCTAATTGCCAAGGACTTGACTTTACTAATGTACTTAGGTTGGAGATGTTTTAGGTGAGAAGAGCATGGGCAAGCCATCTGATTTGGTCCATTATTATATTTTCAATTATCTTTGATGCTCAAAGAAAGACATTAATATAGCTGAGGATGACATAGCAAATTACCACAGCTCTCTAACCTTTTAAATTGCTAACACTGTTGTAATCTGTAATTATAGAAATCAGTGTGAGAATTGTGGCACTGCATAATTATCTTTCCTGATACTTTATTGCTGAATGAATTATTAATCAGAATCAGTCTTGTATAGTATTTGCAGCAACTCAGAATAATAATATATAATTAAATTTCATTATTCCTATTTTTGTGCTAATGTTTTATGATGTTGTAATTGATAATTAATTGGCCAAAAACTCACACAATACTTGGGAGTTTCAGGTGGTTGAAAAATGTTCAGTGTGCTGAGTTCATTAACCAAGTAATGATCATTCTGTAAAGACCATGGACTCTAGTCCAATCTGTATGAGAAAGCTTTTGAAATTGTTATATTAATCATTAAGCCTTTCATGTTTCCTTAAAAGAAAGCAATAACCATGAGCACATATGAATAATTAAGAAATCCTAATAGATTTCAAATCTGGTCAATGTTAAATAATCAGATAGATGTTGGTTATAAATATCAGGCTAATACACTAGATATAGTTGGTGTGTTTTTCTGTGTATCAATTTCCATTCTAATTAAACAAGCAGCATACTGGGTGTTATATGGAAACCAAATTGACAACAAACTATTTAAGAAAAAAAAAAGAAAGAGAAATTGTGGTCAAATAAAGCTGTTAAAAATCTCAAAAAAAAAAATTAAACAAGCAGCAGTCTTCTTATAACCACAATTTCAAAATGAGAATAACGGTGCCAGCCCGAAAAGCCATTTCCCTTTACCTTTGATGAGCGTAACCCATAGTGTACAAAGTCTTTATAGGCAAAGTCTGGTCTAATCTTCCCTTCCAATTGTCTAAAAAGTAACTGATTTTCCTCCTCACAGACACACAGAATTTAAAATCTGAAAGGATTATGAACTTTTCCTTGACTGGCATTCTAACTAAGAATTCCTGGTGTGAGTCTCTTTTGGTATCCTTTGCAACCTAGGTAACCAGCCAAAGCTCAGAATCCAAGAATGTCTTTCACTCAGCCTGAGTTCTATTGAAAAGGAACATTGTCGCGCATTTTATGTGAACTTCTGTTGTGCCACTTTATTTTTTTTTTTTAAAAAGGTGATGCTTTTTGGGTTTTTTTGTTTTGTTTTGTTTTGCTTTCAAAGTATCTCCTTTAGAAACATACAAGTTGTTTTTCTTTTTTTTTTTAAACAGGTGAACATCTTCTTTCTTTCCAAAGAATTTTGTAGGATTGTGATACAGAATTCTATAATGCATATGCTGTATTTTAATCAGTGCTTTTCTAAGCTGATCAGAAAACCATCCACAGGGGATTGTTTCTGGGGATTGCTGTGTACCTCCACTTTCCCGGGAAGATCATGAGTACTTTATTTTTCCATTGGTTGCATTGGCTCAAATGTCTTATAATTCTAACTTATTAAGGGGGAGTTTGTCATCACACCACTATAAGTAGAACTAAGTCCCATTTCTGTCACTTCTGAGGAAGAGTTCTTGTCTGACTTTGAAATGAACATCAGAAACCTCCTCCTTCCATATTCTTTCAATCCCAACCCCTCCAGAGCTGTGTATGATTCCAGAGCAACAGAAGCCCGGGCAATAGATACTCTCTGAAAAACATTGATCACCCTGAGGATCATCATGTGTGGCCATCATCTCCTCAGGACTTGGAGGCTTAGGTGCTGCTGAAAGGAAAGGCATGACTGGCTTGGCAGTTTGAGGTGGGAGGCTGTGAACTTGGAGAGAATCAGAGCCATCTTTGAGAAGTGGGAGCAAGGAGGCTTTTACCAGGATAAAACAGCTAAATTATACTCTGTACAGATACACACTGTACAGAACAACAGAGAAAGAATAGGTCTCACTGTTCGTGAATGGTTGGGCCCAGAAAGCTTTGGAGATAAAGTACACTTAAGACCTTTCCACGGAGAAATTCTGCAGATGGTAGCTTTTCCTGCGCTCTATCAGTCCAATATATCCTATAGCTTTTGTACCTTCTCATTATCTGAGTTGGGTGTCTTGGAGACTATATCATTAGTTTCCTCTAACATTAGCGTTGCTCACAATATACTGAGTTTTTTGTGGATAAATGGATAGGCAAGGCATCCTAGAAGCACAGAAAGACCAGGCAGCTCCAGAGTGTATAGAAAGATGTCCAAAGAAATAGTTTGAAAGGACACCTCAGCAGAAATAAAATAAATAAAAAGTAAAAAATAAAGTAACTTAAAGCAGGGGAGGAAGAACAAAGAGTATAGGCAGGAGGCTGGGCTCGGGGTTTAAGAAGGGTGAGCAATAAAGCCGTCCTGAGAAGGCAACATCTGAGCAAAGACCCCAGGGAGGTCAGGAAGTGAGCCGTCGCGTTGAAATCACATGACAGTCTTATAAGAAGCATGTCTTATCTTCCTTGCACATAGAAGGAGACAGAGAAGGAAGTGAGTAAGACTTAAGACTTAAGTAGTCCTCTCTCCAGCTCTCAGAAGTGGCAGGGCAAACATTGGAAGTTTGTAGGGCTGCCTTGGATCAGCTGCCTTGGAGGTTCAACTGCAGATTTCCAGGCCCACCCTGACTCCATGCAGTTTGAGAACTATTGTAATTCCAAGAGCTAGGAAGGCAGCAGGGAGTCTGAGTTGCGTAGGCAGGGCTGAAAGCAGGAGATACTGATGCATAAGGACAAGCCATATCTGTCTGGGAGTGAAAGGTGAGTGGAAATAGTTGGCATGGTAAGAAAGAAGAGCTAATTTTATATAACATTTACTACATGTTGAATGAGTGAATTAACGAATTAGTGAACAAACATGTGGCGTGTTTTACTCCTCACAGCCTATGAGACAGGTGCTCTCTATCATACCCTTTTCATGCAAATCAGGAAACTGAGGCACAGAAAAGTTAAGTGTATTGCCAGAAGGGTTTTTTTTTTCTTTTTAAATTTTTATTTAAATTCTAGTTCGTTACCATGCCGTGAAATACTGGTTTCAGGAGTAGAATTCAGTGAATCATCACTTACATACAATACCCAACACTCATCAGAACAAGTATCCTCATTAATACCCATTACCCATCTAGCCCATCCCCCACCCACCCTCCTCCATCAACCCTCAGTTTGTTCTCTATGTTCTCTATGTCCCTTGTGGTTTGTTTCTCGCTTTCTCTCTCTCTTTTTTCCTCCTTCCCATATGTTCATCTGTTTTGTTTCTTAAATTCCACATGAGTGAAATCATGGTATTTGTCTTTGACTGACTTAATTTTGCTTAGAATAATACACTCTAGTTCCATCCATGTTGTTGCAAATGGCAAGATTTTATTCTTGCCGTGTGTGTGTGTGTGTGTGTGTGTGTGTGTGTGTGTGTGTGTGCGCGTGTGTATGTATCTTATAGGTATATTTATATATCATATATATCTATCATATATATGTATCTCTTATCTATAAGATATCTATAAGAGATACATATATATCTATCATATATATCTTAATTCATTTCTTCAGTTGATGGACCACCACATCTTCTTTATTCATTTATCAGTCAATGGACATATGGATTGTTTCCATAGTTTGGCTATTGTTGATAGCTGCTATAAACACTGGGGTGCATGTGCCCTTTCAAATCAGCATTTTAGTATCCTTTAGGTAAATATCTAGTAGTGCAGCTACTGGGTTGTAAGATAGTTCTATCTTTAACTTTTTGAGGAACCTCCATATTGTTTTCCAGAGCGGCTGCACCAATTTATGTTTTGCCAACAGTGCAACAATGTTCTCCTTTTTCTGCATCCTTGCCAACACCTATTATTTCTTGTGTTGTTAATTTTAGCCATTCTGACCAGTGTGAGGTGGTATTTCATCATGGTTTTGATTTGTACTTCCTTGATGACGAGTGATGTTGAGCACCTTTTCATGTGTCTGTTGGCCATTTGGATGTCATCTTTGAAAAATGTCTATTTATGTCTTCTGCCCATTTCTTTACTGGGCTATTTGGTTTTTGGATGTTGAATTTGGGAAGATTTTGGATAGTAACCGCTTATCCGACATGTCATTTGCAAATATCTTCTCCCATTCCATAGGCTGCGTTTTAGTTTTGTTGATTGTTGCCCTTTGTTGTGCAGAGCTTTTCATCTTGATGAAGTCCCAGTAGTTGATTTTTGCTTTTGTTTTCCTTCCCTCTGGCAGCGTGTCTAGTAAGAAGTTGCTCCAGCTGAGTAAGAGTTTGCTGCCTGTTTTCTCCTCAAGGATTTTGATGATTTCTGTCTCACATTTAGGTCTTTCATCTACTTTGAATTTATCGCTGTGCATGGTGTAAGAAAGTGGTCCACTTTCATTCTTTTGCATGTGGCTGTCCAGTTTTCCCAACATCATTTGTTGAAGAGACTGTCTTTTTCCCATTGCCAGAGGTTTTTCCAGAGGTGAGTGGCAAAGTCTGGATTCCAAGCCAGGCAGCCTGCTCCACAGCCCACATTCTCAACCATTCCACTATACTGCCTCCAAAGACCATAATGTGTACAGTATTTAGTGAGTGCTTACTATACTCCAAGAATTGTTCTAAGCACTTTTCATATTTGTGCTTTAAATTACTTACTCCTCATGACAGCAGAATTCCAGATGAGGAATCCTTACTGAAAGCTTACATGATTTATCTGAGGCGGTGTAGCAGTCAGTATTCAGATACCAGCAGGCTAGCTCTACAGACTGCTTTGTCACCACTACATCACACAGCATCTCATGATGAAGGGAGATTTTGATTTGGATGAAACATAAGCAAAAGGTAACAGAGAGAGAAAATAGAAGAAGCCTATAACAGGAAAGTGGCTTATTCAAAGCACGCACTTTTAGTAAATATTAATGGATAGAATCTTTTGGAAGTGTTATTAGACAAGATTCAGTCCAAGTCCCCCATCTGCCAGATGCTTTCTCTTGGCATGAAAGAGAAATATATCAGGGTTAAGTGCCCATAAGAGCAGACATTCTTGATATAATTATGTGTAGAATTAGTCAAATGGTGGTGAGGATAATTCCTGATGCAAGCAAAGTTCTTTGTACTTCTCTGAGAGCTCTCAGATCTATTGCCTTATTTGACCTTCACGGTCATTGTGGGAGGTTACAGAGGGAAGGCTGCAGTGGTGTCATGGCTGAAGTTGCCAGAAAGCACCAGATCCCACACACTGTCCTATTATTTTCTCAGAGGCCATGGATGGAAGTCAAGCAAATTGGCCTTTCCCCAGGTTTAAGCAGGAAAATCTGGCAAACAAAGATGTGCATCATTCCTCATGCAGTCCAGGTTTGCCTCAATCTAAGAACCCCTCAGCCTGTACAGAATTACAGATTTACATAATGTGCAGAGAAATTAATTTTCCTTTCATAACAGTTTTTATTTGTGGAGCGTTTACGGTAAAACAGAGGCTGTCCTAAAAACCTTATATCTTCAGCTCGTCTAATCTTCACAGCCATTTTGCACATGGAAGAAGCAAGGATTGTAGAGTCTAATTAATGTACCCAGAGCCCTACAGCTAGGAAGTGCAAGAGCAGGACTCAAAAGGAGGCCCCTCTTCCTAGAGATGAAAAGAGAAATGGGAAACTGGTCCACTATAGAGTCAAGAAAGCACTGAGGAATCTCTTCCCACTTGGTGCTTCTGGGGGCCTCTCTGTGCTTGTCCACTACCACCTAGCTAAAGGGCTGGACCTTGTCAAACCCCTTCCTGACCATGTGGAGAGAAGGTATTTTCTCCACCATTGCAGTGCAGTTTTGACTGTTTATATTGAGTGAGTTAGAAAACAATCCCTTCTTCAATATACTTTGCTTTATCTGAAGCATAGCCTGTGTGGTTCCAGTGGTGTGTGTGACTGTTGGTGGTGTAAGTCTATAATAGGACTTATATTTTGAACAGCATATTCGATGTCCTGAAACATTTGTATCCCTGCCTTTTGGTAACAATAGTCGTCACTCTGAGAAGCTGCCAAGGACAAGACAGGGACTTGGAAGACTCCAAGCACATCCTTTTCCCCAATATCTCTCCTCTGACTTCCTGCCTTTTTCTCAGACTCCCTGGAGAACATTTCACCTGTGTGTTAATATTCAAATTCCATTCGATCTCCTGCATTGTGACAGATGGTCCAAGTGCTTTTATTACCAAGTGTGGAATTTAACAAACTGACGACCAGTGATCTTAGCCTCATGACTTTAATCATTTTTAAATGGAAAAAAAAAAATAGGAGTAAGGGTGTTGAGGCTTCAATGCAAACTCACAAACTTTTCCCAAAGCACTTCCCTTGAGCCAGAGGACTCCTCTGCCCTGATTAGATGCTGCCTGTCATGAGTGCTGAGTTTAGATTGTTTTAGTTACCAGGTGAACCACCTTGCAATCTAAACTGTGTCCATTCCAGCCTGGCATCCCTGCAGAGAAGATGGTATTTCAGAACACAATCATGTTGTCCAGAAGACCCTAATATGTAAAAGAAACGAGTTTCCTTTTATTAAGAACCTTTTCTGTGAAAGCTTTATTTATGCTAAGCCTCAGAAACTCACTCCTGTTTTCTTTCCCACCCATAAGCAGTGTGCCCACCTAGGAAGTGGGACAAGCATTGATAAAGATCACGGAGATGAATAGCCACATAACCATAGATCCTTTTCAGGTACAGGCAGACACGAACCTCATCTGAACTTGACCCCCTTGAGAAGTAGTTAAAGTTGACAGTCCAGTCTCTAGCATTATAACTCCTCATCAGATGAATTTACCTTTGGCAGGTGGCACTTATTAGCACCTACCAGCAATAAACTAGCCCAGAAAATGTGCTGGGAACTCTGGCATCGCCAATATGGTTTCTTGACTTCACGCGGATACCCAGGCCCAGCGTTGGCACTGACCTGGTGGGTGAACTTCTGGCAGTAATTACGCAGTACCTTTTGAAGCTAATTCAAAGAGCATTTTTTTTTTTTTACTTATAACACTTAGATGTTCTCTTCTGTCTTTTCTCCTTTCTTCCTCCTTCCTTTCCTGCTTTCCTCTGCTGCTCCCTCTTCTTCCCCTCCCCTTCATCAGGTCTGAAGTCCATGAATTACTGAGTTGAGTTTTTGATAGTCTTAGTTTTGACAGTAATGCTGAAGTTGGAATCAGACAGACTTGCAGTCTCCCCTCTTTTCTGTGTTTGACTATCTGTTGTCTTTTCTTAGTCTTTGATTCTCTGTTGTGAGTTTTGACTTGGTTCTTATCTAAGACAGAATAATTTCTGTCAGTTCTGGGAACTCCCCTCCCACCCGATGGAGAAGTTTTGGGGAGGGGATGTGCACCCTGTGTTGAACTGTGCACTGGGTACAAATCTGCAGTGCCTTCTATTAAAATGTAAAATGATCCGTTGAGTCATCCTCCCTCTGGTTTGACTCAGATGCTTTATGGCGTACTTTGCATGTCATTTCTCTCTAATGATTTCCCCATGGAGAAGGGTGTCTGATAGAATCCAGGCAGACTGAAGATTGCTCTGAGTCAAATGGATCTTTTATTCTTTTAGTATTAACCCTTATCTCTCAGTTTCCCATCCTTGCTTTTTCCCTGAAGGAACCTAATGAAGTAAATAGGTTCCACCACCCTCATTTAGCCTCGTAATCACTGTTCATAATTTCTTCTCACATTAGCAGCATGAAGCTCTAGGGTAATATTCTCTGGCTAGAAGGGGAGGGAGGGGGATACTGGGAGAGAATATTTTACACAGATGCCCTGATAAAGAAAAATGTAGAAAAGAAATGACTTCTCTCTGTCCTCTAACTCCTAATAAGGCAAGAAGCAAATGCTAATAGGAAGCAGAGATTGATGTGAGAAATGAATATAAATGGAGAACATAGATGCAAAGAAGTAGTATAGGAGACGAACTGGAAGTGACAAGACAGAACAGAAAACTAGTCAAGGGTAGAAAAGGACCTACCCCAGCAGAATAAATGGGGGCTTTGGCTGCACCCTTAGCTGGGGGGTTATCACAAAGAAACCAAAAACAAGCACCAAAGTATAGAAAAGAAGAACAGGGTAGATGATCACAGAGCCACGTCTCCAAATCTGCCAATCCTTAATTCCATACTTTCTGCCTGCTTGTTCTCCTCCCTAACCATACACAAACCCCCATCACTACCAGCCTCTGCTAACAATAATTGCATATCTTGGACAGCCTGGCATGGACTGATTTCAAAACATGTAATTCTTTCATCTACTTTTGGAGATGACACCATATGCACCGTGTTATTGTTAAACCCAAGCTGTAGCTTTCCCCAAAGTTCTCAACGGTGTTATCTCACGTGACATCACTGGGTGGAGACTCAGACAGGAGGAGTTGATGAACACCTCCCTGGATTCCTTAGCCATATATCTAAGACAGTCTCTGAGAACCTGTCCTGCACACCAGAGCACTGTTTAGCGGAGAGAGGTGTGAGAAGAGAGCAAAGTGTTGAACTGTTGCTCAGTACCAGTGCTCAGCGCTGTGTCCCATTGGCTCATCCTTCTTTTGGGCTGACTTGTTCATAAGATGAAAAATTCACACCACGTTATTGGGCAAGTCTTCCTCTCTGCTTCATCACTCCCAGAAGTTACATGATGGCGTTTCTCTCTTCCAGCCAGCTGTGTTATTTTGACCATCTCTATCTTCTCAAAAATAGCCTTCTCAAGATCTGTAGTTAGAGAAGCTCATGTTTGAAGTTTTTCCAAAAGTTTTTGTACTTTTATAGAACCATAGAAATTAGAACTAGAAATACTTTACAGGTCACCTAGTCCATTTCCTCGTTTTATACATAAGGACATGGAAGTACATTGATGTGATTTGGTTTTCACAAGAGAAGATGAAACACAAGATCTCTGAAAAGAGTCCTGCTAGAAAGCAAAAGCCAGCCCCAGATTTCTCACCTTCTCCTGAAGGTCCCCACATTCGGCCCATTTTTGCAGATGTTATGTGTTTTCATTTGAAGCCCAAAGTCTATCCTAGGACTTTCATGATTAAGTTGTAGAACGTGAGGCAGGTAACTTGAACTGTTAATCCTTTCCTGTGATCTTTAATTTGGAGGAGTTGATTTTCCTTTTTTACTTAAAAAATATAATGTAGATATGGAAAAGTACATTAGACAAATTCATAATTTCACATGAAGTGAATGCATAATTTCACATGAAGTGAATGCATATCAATGTAAAGAAATAGAACATTGTGACAGCACCCCTGACCCCCCCCAGTACCCCTGTCAAATTACAACTGTCCCCACAAATGGAATCTATGTTCTGAGTCATTCCTTTAGTTTTACTACCTATGCATGTGTGTATCCCTAGATATTTAAGTTTTGCCCATTTTTGAATTTGATATAAATAGAACCCAGTTGTGTATTATTATTCTGTGTCTTGCTTCTCCAGCTCAGTGTTCAACATTAGATTAGTGAGATTCATTCATGTTGTTGCATGTGGCTCTAACTCGCTTTGTATCTTTCCATTATATGAATATATGAACATACCTCAGCGTATTTATTCATTCAGCTACTGACAGACATCATACTGTTTCCAGTTGGGAGCAATGCTGAAGAACGCTGCTGTGAACACTCTGATACAGAGTTCCTATTACAGACATGCAGGAGGGTCTCAGGCATACCCTGGGAACGGAAATACTGGGTCATATTCAGTGCATATGTATGAGAGTCCCTGTTGTTTTACATCTTCACAAACACTTGAAATTGCCAAACTTTGTAATTGTTTCCAGTTTGGTGGATTTGTAAAATATCTTTAATTCATTAATACATACAGCCTTCTAATACTTCTTCTAGCCCAGTCTCCATATCACAGTCTCCCTCTCCATACAGTTCACATTTAAATATAGATGTGCAAGTAGTTGTCACCGTTTTATTACTAGATATTTAGAAAGCGTGGGTTATTTTTTACTTTGTCTGTTTTTTTAAAAAGAGTGAAACAACAACATCAACAACAAAAATCACCCCAAAATTGGGGCTTAGGATAACTGTCCCTAAACTCTTTATGTGTTTTTTTTTTTCAACTATACAGTAAAAACCATTGTCACAAACTATGTCAGTAAGTTGAACTTCCTTACCAAAGGTCAAAGAAGATGGAAGTTTATGTTGAAGTACAAGAACCATTCAGAGCTATTAAGGGTTTGATGATACAATTGTAAGTGCTTCCTTCTAACAGCAGCCTTAAATTTCAGTTCCCTTGGCACTGACGAGCACACACGCAGATGGAGTGTTTGAGTAAATAAAGAACACGGAACGTTTTAGCTGCTCAATGTCAGGCCCTCACTTTAGCTATCTAAGGCATTAGAGACATTAACTGACAGGCACTGCAGTTTTCCATTATAAAATACTGAAATTGGATTGCTTTCCACTTTAAGTAAGAAGTTTGAATCTTGATGTGATTGAAAAGTGTTTCCAATCCAAAAGCAAGAACTTAGTAATTTTAATGGCACTACACACTCTAAAATTTCTATAGACTTGGTAACTTTCTTTTTAAAAACTAACCCTTCTAGTTTCACTGTAAATAACTTTTTTTTAAAAAGTGTGCTTGATAAGAGCAGGAATTTACTCAGCAATTACTAAATAGTTTAGTGTTTGATTCACAAAAGTATTTACTTAATTCCCTGTTTCTGTGGGAAATGTGGTTGGAATTTCAAGTGAAATGGTTTATAATTTAATCGTTTTCATTACCTGCAAGGCCTATTCATTTCTTTTCATCTGAGCCATTCTAGACATGACAGGTTGTCTGAAAAACCTAACATTCTACTTTTTTGTGAATTTTAGCTTTTCAGGTTTCCCATTGTAGGTTTTTTTCTTCTTGGTTTTTTCATTTATACTTCTAACCTTCAGAACTAAGTGTTAAATGTTTTGATTTCTGAATATGAACCAATAATGAATGAAGACTGAATGAGTAAGTGAATAAGCAAGTCTGTATTCATTAATATTACATCTTTGACTGATTAAGAGCGGTGGTCTGTAGTTTTTTGTAGGGAACGAGCATATTATGATAAAATAATAGTAATTAACTTTTACCGCTGAACCATATGATAAGATGATTGGGGTATATGTGTATGTACATGTGCAGCTGGGTTTTTTGGCCTACAAAAAGAAGAATGAGATCCAGCCAAAACCCAAATCAGAACCTTTGGAAGGCTTCCTTACAATCTGATTTCAGCTAATGTCTACACACTTTAACACATTGTCTAATGCTTAGTGTAAAGACTGGCTGTCAGACTCCTACATGCTATTCTGGGCTCTGTTACTCACTACAAAGTATTTCATTCTTAGATCCCATGGGTCCTGCTGTAGATTTCAGGATTTGCTGCATTGTGGGGAGGGGGTTGTTTTTTAATTAATATTAGCAAAGCAAGTGGAAAAAAACTCAGTGGAATGGAATGCAGTGATAGGAGAAACATAATTCAGGTTGGTATTGGTGAGTAAAAACAATTTGGAGGAAGTTCCTAGAAGAGCACCCATGATAATTGGAGGATGAGAAAGGCTGACTGATTTCTAAAAGAAGAAGAAACAGTATGTTCCATTATGCTTGAAGAGGGGCCAACAGTGTGGGGTGTGATAAGATCCAATAGGAATGTAAAGGCCAAGAGGAAGAGAGTGGTGCTGGCATGGCATAAGGAAGGATTATCCAGGAATAATGTAATAAAAGCATGAAAATCCTCAGACAGGTTAAAGTCTAGCAACAGCTTCCTGGGAATGATAGATTTTAGATTATACCATTTGACGAACAGATCTAATCTGTTTTAAGTGTCTTAAAACTCTCTGGAAGGTTTAACCCAAAAAGCAGACATCCATGCTCATAGCCTCTTCATCAGTTTGGAGAGCATATATTGCTATGCAATCCCTTTATTTTTCCAAACCTGCCCTATTAGCACTATATTGAGTCATTCCTTGAGACCCTTTCTGCCCAGCTATCTTAGAGCCAGTAAGAAACCATCTTGCTTGTGAAATGGAATCTGAGAATCCACCCACTGCCTTGGCTTCACCACTGTTTAGGACTTCTTCCCACCTAGTGAGGTGGACCCTTACTCAGTGCTGCTCTATAGCAATCAGGCCCCCACTCGGACCTCAGTGGAACTGCACGTTGGGTTCCCAAGTGACATATTCTTTTAGTTTATACTCCTTTACTCAGCCATGGTTCCCAGAATAAACTTATGGGCTAAGATGTACAGAACTGAAAGAGCTAATAGCATCAGTTTTACATGTTGCACCAGCTGTCTTCCTAGATTTGGATTCTCCATTTCTGAAAGGTAATTTCATCTCAAGGGACTTGTTCTCCTCCATTTACTCAGGGATATCACGGTCTATCCAGACAGACCTTCCTAACTTGGAACCTATGAGAGCAGGGGTTGGGATTATGGTCCCTTCTCTCCCAGAAGGCTTTGTTTTTTTCCTGCATATTGTCTGCCCCATTGCCTGTAACCACTTCAGAGGCAGTTTTGGTTTTTTTTTTTAAACCCATGCAACATCCACAACAATAAAAGAAGGTGTATAAATGGTCTTTATAAGGTCAAAGAAAGCTAGCTTCTCTCAACAACAATAACAGTGACCCACTACCTGTGACCAATTAGGTTTTTCTTTTATAGACTGTAAGACTCCAAGAATTGTAGATATGTAAGAACTTTGCTGATCCTTTAGTTCAGACTTTTCATTTTACAAATATGGAAGCAGGCCCAGAGAAATTTAGGCAGTTTATCCAGAATCCGCAAAGCTGGTTGATGTCAGAGCCAGATGAAAAAACCTGGATGCCTAGTATATTCCCCTTTCCACTGAACTTCACTTTCATTTCTTTGGATTTTCTTTCACTTTGTGTTTCACTAAAGAACTTAAGGCTTTGACTCCTTTATAGTAAGTTTCTCTCTTCTTGGTGTAAGTGCATTAATATTAATTACACAAAAACTGGATTGGAAAATGAGCTATCTCTTATAAATCTTCTTTTTATGAATTGAGTGTACCATTTACGTTGTAGAACGTTAATTTTTCCACCTAGTTTTGAGTACTGCCGGCTACATGTAATCCATTGTGATTTAAATAAGGAAGTAAATAAATAAATAAATAAATTCCCACAGACTGATTGAGAAAACTGAATGCAATTAGAGAAAGAGTAATAATTTGAGAACTAAGAATGGAGAAAATAAATCATACTTGAGACCCTATATGGGAGATGAGAAAATCCTGGAAGCAGTTTATGTAAAAGACGCCTGAATAGAAAAATTTGTCTTTTTACTAAAAAAAAGAATTTAGGAGCAATCAACTAGTCATAAAGACAAAAGCCATGTAAAATCAGGCTTATTCTATGGCTTAATGGTCATTGTAACTGAACTGTTTCATTTAAAATGCTATTCTTGGGATGCCTTGGTGGCTCAGTTGGGGTAAGTGTCCTACCCTTAATATCAGCTCAGGTCATCATGCACTGAACATGGAGTCTGCTTTGGATTCTCTTCCTCTCCCTCTCTCGGCCCCTCCCTGCTTGCATGCACATGCTTACTCTCTCACACCCTGTCTCTCAAAATAAACATTCAAAAATAATAATAAATAAAATGTTATTCTCTTTGCATAAAAATGATTCCAGAAAATGAAGCTTACAGGTAGTGTATCTTTCATTGGAATACAAAGAACTAAAAGTTCTTTTTGCATAAATACTTTCGTAATTAGGTATTACAACTCCTCATTTATAGTAGAGTGAAGTTTACACTGTATGATTAGCAATGGAGTAAATTATTATTTGTAACTTATTTGGTATAGCCATAACATAAAAACTAAATCAAAAATATTTACTTCCAGTGGAAACTAATTTGACAATAAACTATTTGTAAAAAAAAAACAAAAAAAAAAAGAAAACTATTTACTTCCAGCCAAAATGGAATAATAATGGTCATATTTTCTAAATTTACTCCTACCTGAAGCAACTATAAAAACAGATAAAATATATCAAACAATGCTTTTCAAGACAGGACACAAAGTAACAAAGGACATTGATCTCTAGAGGAAGGAAATTAAGCTGAGCCCAGCTTACTGTTTTGAGAGTGTTTCCAGTCAATGACAGGGGAAAGAGAATCCAAAGAATATCTTGCCTGACTACTGAGTTGAAGAGACAGAGCTAATAATCTGGAGAGACAGTGGTGGCTATACTTCAGAAAGCAGAGTAAAAAGGAGAGCTTCACAGAGAGAAAACTTTATAGATCTGTAGAGAGTTTCCCTTAAATATTCTGCAGAGTACTCATTAGCACTGTGTGAGAAAAATACCAGAAACAGGTAAACAATCACCCAAAACAATTAGAATACTCAGAGCTCGCAGAGAATTGGGAATAATACCCATTCCTATCAGCCAGAGTAAAAAACCCACAATTCAAGGGGCATTGGATAAAATACTGAGAAGAGTTTTGAATTAGTAGTGTAGAATAAGTAATTCTAGATTAACTGTTGTTCCTACCTAACAGATCTCTAAAGCGGAGGGCTAAATTGTTTCCATATAGCTCAACTGAGTCCTAGGACAAAGCTTAAGAATGTTAATAGGAATGCACAAATATCAAGCATCTGACAAGGTAAAATCCACAGTGTCTGGCATCCAGTCAAAAATTTCCAGGCATGCACAAAAGCAGGAAAATATGACTCATATTGAAAAGAAAAATCAATCAGAACTAAACAGAACTGACACAGATGTTGGAATTAACAGAAATAGTTATTATAACAGTATTCCAAATGTTCAAAATTAGAGGAGTAATTGAATATCTTTTTTTAATATTTTTATTTATTTTTGAGAGAGTGCAAACCAGTGAAGAGCAGAGAGAGGGGAGCAGAGGATCTGAAGTGGGCTCTGCCCTGACAGCAGCAAGCCTGATGTGGAGCTTGAATTCATGAATCAAGAGATCATGACCTGAGCTGAAGTTGGACACTAAACTGACTGTGCCTCATGAGTGATTGAATATCTTAAGTAGAGACGTGGAAGATCTAAAAAAGACCCGAAATGAACTTTTAGAGATGACAACCACAGTTTCTGAGATGAAAATTACTGTGAAAGAAATTAATTACAGATTAGATATTGTAGAATAAAGGATTAGTGAACTCTAAGACCTAGCAACAGAAACTGTCCAAAATGAAACACAGAGAGAGAAAAAAAGACTACCAGAAAGAAAAATGTACAGAGCATTTGTGAGCTGTGGGACAATTTCAGGCAGTCTATATTCAGGGAGTCAAATAAATAATGGCTGAAATGCTACCAAATTTAATGAAAACTACACTTAGCCATTCAAGAAACTCAAGAACTGTGAAAAAAAAAAACCTACACCAAAGCATATCATAATCAAATTGCTCAAAGCAGGTGATAAAGAAAGAATATCAAAATTAGCTAGAAGGAAAAAAGACATTACATATAAAGGAACAAAAATAAGGATGAAGACAGATTTTTCATTGGAAAACATGCAAGTTAAAAGACAATGCAAGGGTATCTGGGTGGCCCAGTTGATGAAGCATCCAACTCTTGATTTTGGCTCAGATAATGCTCTCATGGTTCATGAAACTCAGCCACATATAGGGCTGTTATGGACTGAATGCTTGTGTCAACCTCTGAGTCATTTGTTGAAGCCCTAAGTCCAGTGCAGTTGTATTTGTAGATGGGGCCTTTGGAAAGCAATTAGGTTTAGATGAAATCATGAGGATGGAGCCACTGGGATAGGATTAGTATCCTCATAAAATGGCTAAGAGAGACTAGAGCTCTCTCTTTCCTGTGCAAAAACTAGTGAGAAGGCAGCTGTCTACAAGCCAAGAAGAGAGCCCTCAACAAAGAACCAAATCATCAGGCACCTTGATCTTTGAATTCCCAACTTAAAGAACTATGAGAAAGAAATTTTGTTGTTTAAGCTACCCAGTCTCTCATATTTTGCTATGACAGTCCAGGCTGACTAAGACACCAACATATCCACACTACAAGTCATATTTAAAAAAGTACCTCAGTCAGAAGAAAACTGATTACATTTATATACATATATAATATATATTTTATTCTTACTATTTAAATCTCTATAAAAGGCCATTGTTTACATAATAATGTAGTGTGGGGTTTAAAACATTTGTGGAGGGGCGCCTGAGTGGCTTAGTCGGTTAAGCGTACGACTTTCGCTTAGGTCATGATCTCGCGGTTCGTGGGTTCGAGCCCCGCATCGGGCTCTGTGCTGACTGCCAGCTCAGAGCCTGGAGCGTATTTCAGAGTCTGTGTCTCCCTCTGTCTCTGACCCTCCCCTACTCACACTGTCTCTCTCTCTCTCTCTCTCCTAGAAATTAAAAAAAAAAAAAACAAAAAAATTTATGGAATTAAAATGCATGACAGTAGCTCAGAGACAAAGAAGGGAGAAATGGAAGCATACTATTATAAGATTCTTATACTCTACATAAAGTGGTATAATATCACTTGAAGATAGATTGTGATAATTTAAAGAAACATAAACCCTAAGGTGACCAATGAAATAACAAAACAACATGCCAATAAAGGGGATAAGAGTGCATTATAAAAATACAGTACCATTAATATAAACAAAGTCAGAGAGTGAATGGAAGGCAAGAACAGATGGGACAAACAAAAGTCAGATTTCAAAATGGCATATTTGAACCCAGCCAAATCAATAACATTAAATGTAAATAAATGGTGTAAGTACCAGAATTAAAAGTCAGAGATTATCAGATTGGATTTAAAAAAAAAAAAAAAAAAAAAAGCAAGACTATGTGCTGTCTACAAGAAATACACTTTCTTTTTTTAGTCTTTTTTTTTTTAAGTTTATTTTCTGAGAGAGTGCATTATGTGTGCATATGCACATGCAAGCAGTGGCGGGAGCAGGAAGGACAGAGAGAAAGAGAAAGAATCCCAAGCAGATTTTGTGCTGTTATCACAGAGCTCAATGCAGGGCTCAGTCTCAAGAACCGACTGAGCCACTCAGGCACCACAAGAAATACTTTATAAATCTAAAGACACAAATAGGTTAAAAAATAAGATAGTATGCTATCACTAATCAGAAAATGCTGAAGTGACTATATTAATACTGGACAAATTAGATTTCAAAGCAAATAATATTTCCAGGAATCAAAAGGTCATTTTGTAGTAGAGGAATAAATACATCAAGAGAAAACAAAACCTCTAACCATGTATGCATCTAATAACAAGATTTCAAATTGCCTAAAGCAAAAACTGATAGACAAATATGCAGTTATAGTTAGATAATTCAGTGTCTCTTCTCAATATCTTGATAGAACCCATGGACAGAAAATTAGTGAAGATATAGAAGATTTGAACAACACTTATACTATTTGACTTAGTTGACATTTACAGAACACTCCAGACAACACCAGAACACACTTTTTTTTGTTCAAATACATATGGAATGTTTACCAAGATAGACCATATTCTGGGATATAAAACAAGTCTCCATAAATTAAAAGTATTGAAGTCATCCAAAGTTTGTTCTCTGACCACGATGGAATTAAATCAGAAAACAATAACAGAAAGATATCTTAAAAATCCTTCAAACATTTGGAAACTAAATAACACCTTCAAATAATTTATGCATCAAGGAAGAAGTCAAAAGGGATATTAGAAGACATTTTTAAATTAATGAAAATAAAAACGTTTCAAAATTTTTGAGATGCTGCTAAGGCATTACTTAGAGTGAAATGTATAGCACTAAAGCTTTTATTAGAAAAGATGAAAGATCTCAGATTAATGATCTCAACTTCCACCTTTGGAAACTAGGAAAAAAAGAGCAAATTAATGGTCAATTAATCTTTGACAAAGGAGGCAATGGGGAAAAGACAGTCTCTTTAACAGATGGTATTGGGAAAACTGGACAGCTACATGCAAATGAATGAAAGTGGACCACTTTCTTACACCATACACAAAAATAAACTCTAAATGGATTAAGGACCTAAATTTGAGACCTGAAACCATAAAAATCCTAGAAAAGAGTACAGGCAACAATTTCTCTGACATCAGCCTTAGCGACATTTTTCTAGATATATCTCCTAAGGCAAGGGAAACAGAAGCAAAAATAAACTATTGGGACTACATACAAATAAAAGGCTTCTGCACAGGAGAAAAAACAGTCAACAAAACTAAAAGACAACCTACTGAATAAGGAAAGATATTTTCAAATGACTTATCTGATAAAAGTTAAGTATCCAAAATATATAAGGAACTTATAAAACTCAGTGCCCAAAAAACAAATAATGTGGTTTAAAAATAGGCCAAAGACACAAACATTTATTCAAAAACATTCAGATGGCCAACTGACATGAAAAGATACTCAACATCACTCATCATCAGGGAAATGCAAATCAAAACTACAGTGGAATAACATCTCACACCTGTCAGAATGGCTAAAACAAAAAATACAAGAAACAGTAAGTGTTGATGAGGATGTGGGAAAAAAGGAACCCTACTTCACTATTGGTGGGAATGCAAACTGGCACAGCTACTGTGGAAAACAGTATGGAGGTTTGTCAAAAATTTAAAAACACAATTACCATATGATCCAGTAATTCCACTAATGAGTATTTACCCAAAGAATACTAAAACACTAATTCAA